>UELW01000056.1:2577278-3177278 GCA_900490495.1 Danionella dracula
GAGTAAAACATTGTCAGAACAAAATAGCACGGGACAGTTGGATCTAATTGATAGTTGGTGGGGATGGAGATAGAGCCCTGGAACGCATGGGGGCCTGGCGATCCTACGGCTTAAAGCAAGGTCCCTCCCTGGCCATAGAAGAGCCTGCTTCGGTCGGTGACGGGACGAGATGGATGTGTCGAAGTCGTCTCAGACGGCCAGACAATCCGAACTGTGTTATCATAATTGGGCTAGTCTTTTGGTCCCTGGGCGAAGTGTCCCCTTGCAGCTTGTTGTGGGGACAGGACAGAACCGAGTATAACTGACTTACGTTCTTGGAGAGCACTTTTTACTCCCCCTTATGAGTTGCAGGTGTTGCCAATATTGACAACATTTTTAAGGCGACAATCAATAATCACACATGTGCCCACCATATTTAAATTCACATTTTAGTATATGTTCAATACGAGCAGATTTGTGCATCTCAAACCAAAGCATCTGCTCGTTTTAGTAGTTTTCTTGAATAGAACACCTGGAGTGCACTTCTCATTTCACTTCTCAGTATGAAGTCGAAAATGTAGGTCAATAGATTTATCATAGTATCTAGTTCACTTCCTGGGTCTCTGTTCTGAGATGCTCAAGAGTGAATGGTCTCTAGCAAACACTTTGTTATTGTCAACAAGCCTGTCAGCCTCTATGCCCAGGAATATATTCCCAACTCACACCGGGTGATGGGATGGGTGTCTGGATCTTGACTCTAGTTGCAAGTCCATTTGTCTTTTAACGTCATCTTATGTTCTCTGGGGTGCAAGTTTAACTTTAACTTCCTCTCAGTGTGTCGGGTCACAGCACAAGGGAAGTGAGACTTTTTCTTTCTTACCTTCTATTGTTTATCTTGGGTTCATCGTGGGAGGACTCTTCTTATTTGGTTTTAGAAAGTTTTGAATAAATAGAATATATTCATGTTGTGTTGCCTTTTTAAGTGGTGGCTCAAAAGTGAGACTGTTGTGTGGCTTGGCTATGAAAATAACTTGATGTTAGGTTCTTGTTTAGGGAGACAAAAGGAATTTGAAATGCCAATGTAACTAGTTGGTAATTACAAGTAGGCAAGATAACTTTGATGGCAATCGGGAAGTTATGTTAAAATTACATTGTAAAAACTTCCTCAATCTATAATAATACATATTCCTCCCAAATAGATAACATAACAGTAATGTATATAAATCTGAAAACGTCAGTCTTGCTTATTAATGAGCCCTGCTTTATTTGTTTCTCTTTTTCTTAAAATTTCAGCAATATTTTTGTTTCAATAACCCTGTTTCTTTTTTTCTGGTTTTATGCGTATGTGGGTGCATCAGTTCATAGCATATGATGTTTCTAGCCTTATCCTTTTCCTGGATGTTTTGCATACTCTCTTCCTGTCTCCCTTCCCTCCCCCTTCATCTGTCTGCTCTTACTGTGTATGTGTGAGCGCTCGCCAGACATGCCCATACCCTGGAGCCAAGGCTGATGATGCAACTGTCTCTAAGCTTGAAAATTCCCACTCTCCAAATGTTTCTAAAGGAAATGTCAGCAAATGTGGTCTTTAAAAGCAGCAAAATTATGACTATATGTACATTTTGTTGTAGTCACTGTTTTTATCAAAAAATTATTCATTTAAAAAGCCCTCCAGGTATTTAGATGCATTGAACATACATTTATCATTATAGAGATAGAGAACGTGAGCTTGTGGTTGCAAACTTCAACGCAATCCTTCGCCAAGAGTGAGCAACGATGTGTTTTCAATTTTGAAATAATGGCCCTGAATGAGGCCACATAGATCAAGTGAGAAAAGCGAAATAAGTTTCACCATATCGCTCTCGTGTGTCGCCAGCAAAGGTCCTTGCTCCACCAATGGATCTGGATCTTTTGTTGACATGTGAGGGGGTACTGAAGTTGCATAAATCTTATGACTTGAGGGGGTACTCTTCACTTTCTCTGAGCTTCCTAGATGCAGTAACATAGAAGAAGAGGAGCCAGAAAGAGAAAATAATACCCAGGCAGGAAGACACTACTGTACACAGTAAGTTCAGGGTTCAGCAAATGGTAAGTTAACTATTCTTTCTGGAAATCTACTACTGCAACTGATGGTTGGTTTACCAGATTCTGTGGTTGAAGGCGAGCGTGGGAGGGTCTATAGCTCTGTAGCAGTACTATGTTGTTGGAGACCTTTCTTAATTCCTTGGCGCCATCAAACAGCAAGGAGCGCAATTACATCTATATTTCACTCGACCAGGGCGAACGGCCCCCAGTGGTTTAGGAATGCAAAGACATTGGTCAATATGTTTCCTCCAATGTGGTCAGATCTAAATGACTTGTGTTTTTTTTTTCTATAGCTATGAATGATTCAATTAAATGTAAACCCTGCTTCTTTTAGTAAGTTGGTTATTTCAACTCATGTTTTTATGATGCATTGGAAGCTGGACTTTTTTAAGGTCAATGGAACGTAAGCAGTTTTTGTACGTAGTTCCTGGGCACATATAATAGTTCTTAAAATTAATTCACAACCTTTATATAGACCTTTTGCATCAGGTGCTTCTCTACAGTCCAGAGTCCCTGTCACTTCACTGGGTTGCTAGCCCCGCACAGAACATAGGTTGAGCGCCCCGTGCTGGCATCACTAGCACTACTTTCCACAGCAACCTGGTTTACCCTTTAAGGGGCCTTTACACATCGTGTGTAAGACAAAAAAGCTCTCTTGTCATCAGTCTGCGACTGCTCACCGAAATATACAATTGTTTGTACATAATAACATTGGTTACCTCAGAGTTTTTGTGCGTCCTGTCGAACTGAGAGACTAGAGGCTCTCGTCTGCCCAAATTTCGATCAATCCACAAACTCCACAAACACCCTTTTCCAGCCATGTTGATCTGTATATAAACAGCGAAAGGGTCTAGGAGTTTTTACGTCACGTTGAGCACAGACAGCTTCCTCTTTTGATCCACGTCTCGCCAATAACTCCGCTAGACCGCGTGAACCGTTTCAGAGACTATCTCTGGAAGCGCTTTCAGAAACAGTTCATGGAAACAAAAGAATTGCTTACACACGCACTACAATGAACCGTTACCAGAGCCAAGTGTTCCAAGTGGAAACAAAATACAGATGCCAGTCTGAAAGGCCCCTAAGTTTCTCAATGAGGTAATAACCAGGCTCAGGCCAGCTCCACCTCAATGGGGAACCAGTCATGAATTGCAGGGCTTGGGCATATGATAACATAGCAAAGGGCACTAATGTAAATGTTTACACCTGGCTCCCAAATGCAGTGCCTCAGCTTTTTCACTTCTACTCACTGTACAAGCTCAAGAGTCGAAACATAAAAAGAAAGCAAAAAAGAAGCAACTACTCATCAGAGCTTTCCACTTTTAGCTCTCTAATGAATTATAAACAAAGCAAGGAACTGTCAAACTAAGTTTGGACTGCCTTAAAAAGAAAAAAAATATGTGCTGCAATGGTGCTCCCCCAGGTTATACCTGAAGGCGCCAAACAAGTGGAAAAGCTGGAATGACAGATGATTTACAGGTTAAGGCAATGAGAAGAGGCAATAATGTTAGGAATGCAGCATAGCTAAGCATATAATGTTGTTTACATGAGGCATTGGGATCCTTTTTGCATGAGACCTGTTTAATGTGCAAAATGAATTTTGGAAGCTGAGAAGTACGTTCGGTGAGCATTAGGATTGTGCGATGTCGACCAATTTGGCATTGCACGATGGACAATGGTATCGTCTTTGTGTGGGCACACGCACTCATGCATGCGGGGGGCGTTATAATAGTAAAAAGGAGTATATTCACCTATCTGCAAATAATTTTATTTTAGACCAAATGAAAGAGGACAGCGAGACATGTCTTAAGCGCGTCATCTTAGAGCAGATCTAAAGGCATCTTAGAGGCAAATCTAGCAGTAACACCATCGTGAGTTATGCACAAAGCAGCGTTGCTTGACCTAAGATACAGAGGGGATCACATGAAACCGTTAAACCTGTTGCATGAAATGGCGGCACCACCGCAGCACCAGCTACACCCACGAGCAATTCATACAGCCGCGCACAAGTGAGGCGCACTAACAGATCCTGATTCCTCTGCCTCTTCTTGAAGAATATTCCTCGTATGACCAACATCGCTCAAAAATGTTTTATTAATATGTGCCATCAGTGCTCTATCTGAATGTGTGTTCAGCACAGCGGGTGATGATGTTACTCCAGAAACCTTTTTGTTCCAAGCTCGTTCATAAAAGACATTTTTGGTGTGGTTTAATTAACATAATGGATTTTAAATAATTTAGATTTTTTTTTCAATATATAATTTTTTAAGATAAGCAAAGTTTAATTTGATTGGAATTCATGTGTATGGTGATTGTTAACAACTTCGTTATCTTTTAATTATTTACTCCAAAACTTAAAATTAATTTTAATTTACTACAAAATTAAAATGAGTAAAGATGCGGAAATTGAAAGCATGCATTTATTTTATTTATTAAGTGTTTTTCCTGAGCTGGTGCGGGGGATCGCCGATGCAGACTCAGCATCGCAATGTCTATCTGCCATTGGCAATGAACCATGGCATTGTCTATTGACCCAACCCTAGTGAACACGAAAGGCAGTAAGCATATATGGTTTGCTACACTTCTGATCCAAACCAAAATAAAACACGAGCAAAATTCTTAAGCTGTAGGAATTAGAAAATGTGCAGAAAATTCTTTGAGGAACGCTAGAAATTGTTTACTCGCTTGCTTTTCACATAGGCAAACTCTGTCCGCTTGCCATCAAGTTTCCTTTACGTGACTCTGTTAAGTTTCTGAATGCCAATTGTTACAAAAATTGGAACTTCCTCTACGAATTGGCAATGTCCCCAAACCTCGTCTGGTTCCACCACTCTATTCGTCCTGCGATACTAGTCATCCGGTCTTGGTCTGAAGCCTCTGTAATGGGTGAGATGAGAGAACTGTTTTACATTTCATTACACAGACAATAGGCTTGGCGAAGCATGTTTAAACGTGACTAACCAGATTTACACTATACAGTAAGTGATTTTCCAATTGTTATTTAGGACCGTTGCAAATGGTGAGCTGGTCACCAGTAAAGCAAGTGCGTTGAGGAGGAAAATGAATTCTGAATCAGGTAGAAACTAAAGTTTGGGACTATGGCAACACACAATAATCGTTAATGTCATTAAAAATATATCATTGTAAATAGACATGCACTGATACCAGTATCAGGTATCAACCCAATTCCATGCTCCAGTACTCATACTCATCAAAAGTCCTCCGATATCTATGCCACTTAATGACAGTGGGACGTTAGTTTGGCGCTAACCTGACCTAGCCGACAGTCAGACTTCAGGTGTGGAGAATCCCTAAACAATATGTTCATTTTGTTCTTTATGACAATGGGAAAACAATGTAAAAGCCCTGAAGAATGCTGAAATCCTTTGTTCAGGCAAGCCATGAATACTCTGGTAAAACTTTCTAAACAGATTAACAGCTGCTAATGCAGAAATGCATTTTTCTTTAAGTTAAAGAAGTTTTAAAAAGAGTGATGAAAATAAAATATGTTAATTGAAATAAATTAGTTGTAAAATAGAAAATTTACCAGTATTAGTTGGTACTCGTTTTGGTACTCTGTATTAGCAAGTACTCAGATCAAAGTACTTGTACAAAGAAAATTGTATAGATCAGTTCATTCCTTATTGTGAAAATGAATTGATTATTACACTAGTTCAATGATATTGTGAACTGTAATTGGAAAGGCATCAAGAAAATTCTTATTTCTCCTCATACCCTGTCCTGCACATCCATGGGTCTGCTTACTCACTCTCTTTCCTTGCTTCCATCATAATCGTTTGCATTAGAGAGAGCAGCGCTTGCCAACTAGTGCACACATACACACTCTCATAAATGCTTAAATGACTTATGCCGCAAAGAGAGAGCGAGCGAGCAAGAGGGAAGGAGGGGGCAGGAATTCAAACAGAATCAGCACTAGCATCAGGGAGAGAGAGACCAGACAGAGAGGAGAATAGAGGACAGTCGACTGCATCGGTCCTCACTCACAGATGGAGGTGGCGAGAGGATGAGAGACGTTGGGGGAAGGAGAGGACAAAAGAGAGCTGACCTATTCATTACAACTGGACGAGAGTGATGCTGAATGGAGCTTACACAACTGTGATTTTTGAAGAGAACAGGCGAAACAGATAAGAGAAAAAGAGCATGTGTTTGTCTTTCAGGGAGGAGACTTTGAGGGAATGAGCATGAGGCGGAACGAAAAAAAGGAGGAGGATTGTCTGGCACTGTTTAAATATTAAAGGGATTATGATTTGAACATGGAGGTCATTCGGTTTTTCCTACTGTGCATCTCTCTTGATCTCTTAATAAATCCAAGAAGTGATTTGATGTAACAACAATCTTGAATTACTAAAGAACTTGCAAACCGACAACAACTTGTTTTGAAGGCAACTTTTTAACTATTGTTTTGTATGTAGATGATGACCGCCTATTGTTTTCTATTTGTAACTTCAGAGAAAATGCAAACCAAATCAGGTTTTTTTTATGCAAAACTTTTTGATGTCTTAATTTGTAGTGTATAATAAGGTGCTTTATAGATGTTTCATTGATATCAGGGCAACATTGCTGTTCATACAATTTCCTCTGTGCAAGTATTTAGTTTTGACATTTGAATAGCAAAGTAACCATTCATAGCTGTAGATCGAGGTGACAGTCAGCTTTGTCTTCTGTTAGCACTCAGTGCAGACCTGGGATTGATTTAGACCCAAGTGTTGAGACTGGGAAGGAGAGAGCTGATCGTCTTTGTGTCTGCAAAACTTTGGATTTTTTCACAAGTCTGTCTCGCACATGCTTTTTCTCAAGTCTGTTACCACGGCAACAGTATCACTGGCATGCCAAGTTCTTATGCTTTCGTAACTTCTACCTGTTGTGGTATCCCAAGTTACACTTTGAACTGGACTTTAAGTTCAATCTTGTCTGTATTTTCAAAGAGCCAATTTATTTACTTTCCATCTCAAAATGTTAATGGTGTGTCTACTTACAGTCGCAAGGGAAATCAGGTTTTTACTATAACATGGAAGGTAAAATTTTATCTAAAGTTAACGTCTAATTTACTTTTCTGTCCAATAACAAGACAGATATTTATCTGTTAATTGTTGACTAAAGGCTATCCTGTCTGTTTGCTGCAGACTTGTGCTTAGCACACTGCGGATCGTTGTAGAGCAGGGACCTCTCAAATTTCAGGTCGCGTTAGCCACAGTTTACTTGTTTCTACAACAGCTTGTCATATTAACAAGGGATTTTGCCATTTTCCCTTAAGGCCGGTGCTACACAAAGTTTAGGTTACAACCACACTTATTTATGATTATTTAAATCTTTTTATAGTTGCATCTTGAGATTTCTACTAGTTGTTATGGGTTTTTTATATACTGTGCCAATTTTGTTTGATGAAGTGAAGAAGTTCTTGCTAATGTAGTCAATATCTTTTGCTAGTATAGCAAAGCTCTTGTACAGGAAACCGACCCTGGTTTCAATACAGTGTTTGGCTGCAAGACACACTGCTTGGACCAACTCGGGTTGTTTTTTGTATGGAAATATGAGTTGAGACACTCTGTTTTGTACCCCATCTCTTTCTTGTGGTCACACATTGGTGCTAAAAAGAAAATAAAATGAATAGATATATGAACATGCATTAACATGTTAAACATGCAGGTAAAAACAATATAACTAGATGTCTTTGAGTGGGGTGACGTTTTAGAAGACGTAAAGTGCTTTACACAAAGGAATCACATTGGCTGTTAAGAGGCGGGATTTAACTTTCCTTAGCATCATTCGAAGCATAGGTTTGGACTCAGGAAATTAATTTAACGAACAGCTCAGTTCAAGTCTTGTCTTTTTTTTGAGCTGCCATTTAGGTTAACGAGCAACTGATTGATTTTCCAGTCATAGTCTAACAAGCAGATCTCTCGAGGCGGTGCTTCAGATTTGGCCAATCAGGTCTCATTATTGTCAGCCTGACAGTGGCGGAACGTGCTTGTGTTGTAGGAACATTGCAGTTTCTCCACAGCTGAGTTGTCATACTTTAACTTCTCAGATCACAACTGTTAATGGTGCTCCAAAACAAAGGACCTACTTTACCGCCATATTTACTTTTAGACTGTTTCAGGGCTTTTGCAATCTGAATTTTTCTAAATCATATTTATACATATTTGTCAATGTTGTCGATGTAATATGTGAAATAGTTTTTAAGGTTTTATTTGTTGTGCTACTTTGAAAAAGAAGCTTTTTTTCCTGTGTGCTAGAGTAACTAGACAGCCTGGAGAACGGTAAAGAAGACGTGGGAGGGGGATCTGGCGATCGAGAGATTATTTGGAAGAAGAGAGCAAGTGTATTGGAAAGGGAGAGAGAACTGGAGTGGCAGAAGCGGGAGGAGGAGAGACAAAACACTGTGGGACACACAGTGTGGAGGCTTAGGGAGGGGTTCCAGGAAAGGAAGGATAGAGAGGAGAGGAGAGTCAAAGGGACAAGTGATGGAGGAACCAAAACGGTGCAGCCGGAGGTGATTTGGAAAAGACGAGAAGAGGAGGAGAAAGATAAGGAAAGATCACGGCTAGGTGACGGGGGGCCCAAAGTCATCTGGAGGAGGAGAGAAAGAGAGTGACAGGATGAGATTGGGAAGTTCTGCAGTACTAAGTGCTCTCAGATATGTGGCAGGAAATGAGGTGACAAGATTCAAACAGGATTAGATTAGCAAACCAGCATTTGCTATTGAAACTCTAGTAGTTTACTTGCTAGAAGGTTCACATTTGCTGGCAATATTTCACATAAGGAAGCAAACAAGGTGATCTGTGCAAATCCAAACCAAGGAAATCACTTTCAGTCATCAGTAAAAAATCCACACTCTGTGAATGAGTACTTTAGCATTTTTCATCCATCTCTTCTCACTCTCCTACTCTGTTACTTTATTGATCTGTCTGTCTGAAGGAAGCCATTTCTCTCAGCTGCAGCTAATAGGCTTTTATGGGGTTGTCAGACAAGACAAGCTGGTATAGTGTAGACTAGCACACGCAAAGACAAACAGAAGTGCACATAGTCTTTCAGGAGTTTCTTTAACATCTTGAGAAGTGGAGTTTTTTCCTGTAGCACTTTTAAATATACTTAAAACCTCATGACAATCATTCTATATTTAGTGATGCCTAGTGTCGAGAAGCTCTATGCAGATTATAGATCAGATGCAAAATCTTCTACATGCTGTGTTTCACAGCAGTAAAAAGTACTTTTTAGTTAGTACGGTAGTACTTTTTGCATTTGTTTTTTTTGCATCCTTTGTTTGATACTTTCTGGGTTGAACAGCGTTGAAACAAGAAGATGAAACAATCTGAGGATGCAGAGAAAAAAAGGACTATAAAAGACAATAGAAGATCAGTTTTTGATTGTGACAGAGACACTTAAAGACCTTTTATAGAAACCGGACATCTTGGGCATCATGGAACTTGCTCCTAAAACTAAATACACACCATTCCGGAGTGACTCATTCAGTTCTACGGATGAGACCGCATCTAATGCCTCCCTCCCTTCTTCTGCTCCTCTCACTCCTCTCACCCCTCCTGGCATTCCTTCTTCTTTCTCCTCATCTTCACTAACTCCAATTCTCCCTCCTTCATCTCCACGGCAGGCTGAGAACAGCCCCACCACTTTGTGCTCATTCTTTCCCAGGATGGGAGTTCTGAGGCTTGGGGTCTCTTCCACTCTGCTTCCTGGCCTAAAAACCTCAAGCAGGCCAATGAACGAGCCTAGGGATCATGGAGGATTAGGAGAGACCTCAATTGACACCAGAACATCTACAAACAGCTCTTCTCCTCCTCGTCCTCTCCTTTCTCTAACAGCCCCATCTCCTCCTCCTCGTCCCCCACAGGATATGAACCGGCTGGGCGGGGCCTCACGGAAGGCCCGTGTTGAAGGAGGCCAGCTAGGTGGAGATGAGTGGACACGACATGGTTCCTTCGTAAACAAGCCCACCCGTGGCTGGCTTCACTCGGACAATGTGGTCAGCACTAGTGGAGTCTCATACACTGTCAGGGTAAGATGCATGTTTTGCTATTTACTTTTGTACAACATAGGTCTGCTTTATATTTAGAATATTTTATCGAACATTTTACCTCAAGATCTTTACCTATTTTTGTTTCGGGGTCAGCCATTGCTCTGATTGCATCTTGAAATTATCCAATTGGCTTCTTTATTGTCTTCTATTGAGGGAAATCAGTTTAATCAGTTAGTTTGATGAGCTTTTTGAGAAATCTTGAACGTTTGTCATTTTCCTGGTGAATTTGATGTGTTGTTTTTTGTTGTTGTTAAAAATCACTTGTGACATTGTTTCCCGTCACTTGTATTAAACAGATAGGACTGAAGAAAAAAAAAATTAACGTATTGGTGAGATAATTAACCTGAACACATTTGTGAGGAACTCCTCTTGAAAGAATTTTGTGAGGAACTACTTCTGAACGCATTTGTGACAAAATCCCCCTGAATACATTTGTTAGAAAATTAACCTGAACGCATTTTTGAGGATCGTTTCCTGAATTCATTTCTGAGGAACTCCTCCTGAATGCATTTGTAAGAAAATCCTTCCGAAGTCTTGGATGTATTCTTGAGACAATCCTCTTGAACGCATTCAAAATTTGTGTGAAAAAAACAACCTGATCGCGCTTGTGAGGAACCCCTCCCAAACACATGTGTGAGAAAATCCTCCAGAACCCATTTGTAAGAAAATCAACCCTGATGCATTTGTAAGGAAACCCTCCTGAACACATTTCGGACAAAATCCTCCTGAATGCATTTGTGAGAAAAATCCTCTTGGATACATTCATGAGAATATCTTCCTGAATGCATTTGTTAGGAAATTCTCCTGAGCACATTGTGAAAAATCCTCCCGAAGGTATTAGAGAGAATCCTAACTGTACTTGAGAGAATCAACAAGAACATATTTTTGAAAAAGTTGGACCAAAGTAACATAGTGACTTGTGACATTAAACAAAACTTCATGGAAAACTAAACATTTGTAGACAAAATTGAAACAGTATCGAGGAGTTCTAAAACATGAGACTCATTTAACATTGCATTGGATTTTATTTTTATTTTTTTCAAACAAACCACCATCAGTGAATAAAATAGTGTTAGTGTATGTATTGATTTACAGGAAGTGTTGGATATCCCAAATGAATGACCCTATAGAGTTAACTATAAAAAGTAGATCTTAACTGTTAAATTTTTTGTTCTTTTGTTGTTTGTTTTTTGCAACATTTGAAATCCCTCCCCTGAAGCTGAACATTTTTCAGCTGAATAGATTGTATTTATTTTGAGAAATTTGAGAATAGTTTTTGTTGTTGCGTTTTTGTTGATCCAAGCAGCATTTCAAATAAAGTGGACGCTCATGCCTAGTCTGCCTAACCACATGCATCACAGCTGCCTGGTGAACTCAATATTCTCAACCCAAAGTCTCATACATGCTACACTTAAAAGTGTTCTGTGCTCTGAATTCTAATCGTAGTGCCTTTAGGAGAAGTGCTCTCTGACTGAGGGTTTGTCTTCTTTGTCTGCTGCAGTATATGGGCTGTGTGGAGGTGCTGAGGTCAATGAGAGCACTAAACTTCAACACCAGAACTCAGGTTACCAGGTACAAGCACACTCATCACACTTCCACCCATGGTTAAATGTAAATCATCCTCATCATCACTCAGCTGTGATTTAGCTACATCATAATGCACAAGTGCACAATCACACACTCCTGTGTACGAGCAGATAAAACATTTGCTCTTATGAAAAATGTATGTTTCTGCATATAGTGTGATGGAAAGAGAACACTAGAGAAATGCTAATATAATGCAATACAAATTACTTTTTGTTTTGATACACAGTTTGTTTCTACCGCTGGAAAACTTGTTTCTACTTGCATTTTCACACTGGATGTGTTAGTGTTTGGGGCGGAAAGATGACGCAGTGTTGGAGTTGGTCATCTTGTGACCGGAAGGTTGGCGGTTTGAACCCCGCCAGGTTCATTCTGCCATTTTGGCCTTGGGCAAGCCACTTCACTCAGTTTGTCAGTGTTTGTGTACAAATTGAAATTCAAAATGGACAACTCTGACAAACAAATTTTGTTTCATACCAGCTTTGTAACACAAAAGCCAGTGTGCATGCAATCAATTTAGACAAATTCTTGGAAATCTCACGTGGACTTCTCGGAGTGGTTTTAGGGCAAGAGAAAAACAGCTCTTCAAAAAATACCTCCAGGCAAAATCTATCTGCTCCACTCCTCTCCATTCATATAGTCTTGGTCACACCAGCAGCTTCAGATTTTAATGTGTCTTTTTCATGTAAACATTTTACATGGTCAAATGTTGATCTGTGTCTGGAGCTGCTGAAATTACTGAAAAGCACAGTTTGGTAGTACTTAATACAAATTGTCGATAAGCTCAAAAAAACAAAGTACGTGATTAAGAATAGAAGTTTATGTATTATCTTCCTCCTCTTATTTAAAACTCATCATCAAGCTCAGCTTTTATTTAAAATTTTTATAAACTAAGAAACCAGAATGTTGTAGATTTTTTGTCATGAATGAGCACTTGCAACAAATCCACCTGGAAAGTTTCAGCACAAAAAGGCACACATTTTTTGGGACGCTCCCAAATTTTTAAAGATAGTAAGCTAGGAAGTCTGCAGTTCATTTAAGGAAAGAGGACTGACTCGATTGTACACTTGAATTCAATGGGTGTGCTGTCTTATATAGACAATGTATTTTCCATCTAACAAAAATAGAGGATATTCAGGTGCTCTTAAACTTTGCTGGCCAGGAGAGCGCTCAGAGAAGGAACAGCGACTCGTGGTTCCATCTTACAAATGCTCTCTCAGCAGAACCTTTTCTCTCTCACTGTCCTTCCTGCTATGTTTTATTGATCAATTTATGCAACTTCTATTATGAGAAGCTGAGATAGACTTTGACTGTGTAACAAATTGCATATTGTCTCTCCCCTTCTGTAAGAACAAAAGCGTCTGCCAAATGCATAAATATAAATGTATATTTGTGGTTGCATATTTTTGGGGTTTTGTTTTCATGTATTTTGTCTAATGTAATCACGATTTTCTGTCTCTGGCCGTGTTTAAAAGCCTTTGTTTCATGTTCCCAGGGAGGCAATATCAGTGGTGTGTGAGGCGGTACCAGGTGCAAAAGGAGCCCAGAGAAGGAGAAAGGTTCTCAGAACTTTATCTTATCTCACATTCTCAGACACTGACTTTCAAGTTTGATCTTTGTTCATACTTGTGTGTTGGTATCGGTCATAACTGACAAACCTTGAAGCATTCTTTCAGAGAAATGTATTATCGCTTGTGAATTAATGTGTTTATGTTATTTAAATTTTCCATGTATGTTATGAACAGGAAACAATAGCTTTCCACAAACTCCAGAAACTATAGTGACAAAAGTGAAAATTAAGGGCTGGCTCAGGGATTCAGGGGGGCCTAAGAAAATGTTTATGTTCCACCAATATGTGTGATTCTTGCAATTTATCCTTCGTTATTTTTCTGTCTCACACGGATAATAGTTTGTGTTTAAGTGTTTAGTCTGTGTTGATTAAACCGTACTGCTGGTAACCCTTTTATTGTACTCGAGACAAATCTTGAGACAATTATTTAATGTGGTGTTTAAAAAGCTAAATAAATAGGAGTCATTACAACTAAACATGCAAATGCAGTTTAAATATTTGTTTTGAAAATTGCTTGTTAAATAGAGCAAACAATGCAAATTTTAAAAAGAAAAAGACAAAAATAATTGAATGTGTTGTTAGTAATCATAACGTTTTTGAAATCTGGTCATAACAAAAAAAGTTTCAAACAAGCAATGATTTCAACAAATTATTTGATCCATGTTATCGTTGATCTCTGTTCACTACACTATTTATATGTGACATTTAGCTCTCTTTTTTATTAACTTTTTCTTGATGCCTTAACAAATTTTCAACACATCAAAAACATTCATGATCCTGAGACAATGTACCAGCTTGTGTGTCTTTTGATTATCATCACAAATGAAAGGAATAATATTTTTCCAAAATATCATGAATGAGCTGTTTTTTCCCATTTAATGAAATAATTAATTAATTGTCAAGAAAAGCTACACAGATCTGATCACATTTTCACCAGCTTTATAGTTAAATAAAGTTTTAAAGGTGCCATATTAAGCCTCATTTAAAAAATTTTTATTCCTTTAGATTTTTTACAGAGCTTATAATTTACAGCATTTTTTAGTTCTAAAAGAACTATTAACACAATCAAGTTTTATGTTATAATTGTGGAAAAAGTTAAACGGTTGGCATCTGTTGTCCGCAGCCTTCCTCGCGATGTCTCTCTTCCATCTTAGGGAAGAGTAATCTGCAGTTTGCTGGAATGACAATCAGCCTCACAGTGTCTACCAGCAGTCTCAACCTGATGGCCATCGACTGCAAGCAGGTACGCCACACCCCGAGGCCTTCAACCCAGGTGAAACCACCTCCTGTAATAATAACAGTAATATGATATTCACTGTAAGACAAGGTTGCTCAAACATATATCAATAGTTTATTTTAGTTTAGTTTTGGTAAAATGCACCGCTGATCATCCATGAAACAGTTGGAGGTTATTGTTAATCCATAATAATTGTATCGATTTTAGCATGCATCACACATATGCAATGCAGGTTTAATTCTTAAGCAGATGCTCACATTCTTTGTTTGCATTAAATTTGTGGTTGGAGTTTCTCATGAATAGGGAAATCATGGTTATAATCATGGAGGGTTGCGTCAGGAAGGGCATCCGGCGTAAAACATGCCAAAACCAATATGCAAGTCATCCATTCTATTTCCATACCGGATCGGTCGAGGCCCGGGTTAACAACGACCACCACCGGTGCTGTTGACCTACAGGGTGCCGGTGGAAATTGGACTACTGTTGTTCAAAGAAGGAGAGGAGGGAGAAGGATTCGTAGGCAGAGAGAGAAGAGGAAAGGCAAGAGTATAGGTCTGAGAATAGGGACTCTCAACGTTGGTTCAATGACCGGGAAAGGTAGAGAGCTGGCGGACATGATGGAGAGAAGGAAGGTAGATATTCTGTGTGTGCAGGAGACCAGGTGGAAGGGTAGCAAAGCGCGTAGTATTGGAGGGGGATACAAACTGTTTTACTATGATGAGGATAGGAAGAGAAATGGGGTATCAGTGATCCTGAAGAAGGAGTTTGTGAGGAATGTTTTAGAGGTGAAAAGAGTGTCTGACAGGGTGATCAGTTTGAAGTTAGAGATTGAAGGGGTGATATTGAATGTAGTGAGTGGTTATGCTCCACAAGTAGGCTGTAAGCTGGAAGAAAAGGAGAGATTCTGGAGTGAGTTAGATGAGGTGATGGAGAGTATTCCCAGAGGGGAGAGAGTAGTGGTGGGAGCAGACTTCAACGGTCAGGTGGGCGGGCAACAGAGGTGATGAGGAAGTGATGGGCAGGTTTGGTGTTAAGGAAAGGAACCCAGAAGGACAGATGGTGGTGGACTTTGCCAAGAGGATGGAAATGGCTGTAGTTAACACTTATTTCCAGAAGAGGGAGGAACATAGAGTTACCTACAAGAGTGGTGTAGACGAGTAGACGAGCAAATCTGAGAGAGATCACTGACTGCAAAGTAGTGGTAGGAGAGAGTGTAGCCAGACAGCATCGGATGGTGATGTGTAGGATGTTTCTGGTGGTCAGGAAGAAGAGGGGAGGAAAGATGGAAAAGAAGACCAAGTGGTGGAAGTTGAAAAAGGAAGACGGTTGTGAGGAATTCAGACAGAAGCTGAGACAGGCTTTGGGTGGTCAGGAAGAGCTTCCAGAGGACTGGGAAACTGTACAGATTAGCGAGACAGAGAGACAGAGATTGGAAGGATGTGCAACAGATAAGGGTGATTAAAGATAGAGATGGAAGGGTTCTAACAAGTGAGGAGAGTGTGCAGAGAAGATGGAAGGAGTATTTTGAGGAGTTGATGAATGAGGAGAATGAGAGGGAAAGAAGGGGGGAAGAGGTGAACATTGTAGAGCAGGAAGTTGAAAAGATTAGAAAGGATGAGGTGAGGAAGGCTCTGAGGAGAATGAAGAGTGGAAAGGCGGTCCAGATGACATCCCTGTGGAGGTGTGGAAGTGTCTAGGAGAGACAGCAGTGGAGTTCCTATCTAGGTTATTCAACAGGATTCTAGAGAGTGAGAGATGCCTGAGGAATGGAGAAGTGTCCTAGTGCCAATCTTTAAGAACAAGGGTGATGTGCAGAGTTGTAACAACTACAGAGGTATAAATTTGATGAGCCACACAATGAAACTCTGGAAAAGAGTAGTGGAAGCTAGGCTAAGAAAGGAAGTGGATATTTGCGAGCAGCAGTATGGTTTCATGCCCAGGAAGAGCACTACTGATGCAATTTTTGCTCTGAGAATGCTAATGGAGAAGTACAGAGATGTTCAGAAGGAGCTGCACTGCGTCTTTGTGGACTTCGTAGAAATCGTATGACAGGGTGCCAAGAGAGGAGCTATGGTTCTGTATGAGGATGTCAGGAGTGGCAGAGAAGTACGTCAGAGTAGTTCAGGATATGTATGAGAGGAGTATGACAACAGTGAGATGTGCTGCAGGTCAGACGGAGGAGTTCAAGGTGGAGGTGGGGCTACATCAAGGATCGGCTTTGAGTCCCTTCTTGTTTGCTATGGTGATGAACAGGTTGACAGATGAGGTCAGACAGGAATCTCCATGGACAATGATGTTTGCAGATGACATTGTAATCTGTAGTAAGAGTAGAGAGCAGGTGGAGGGACACCTGGAAAGTTGGAGGTCTGCTCTAGAAAGAAGAGGAATGAAAGTCAGTCGTAGTAAGACAGAATACATGTGTTTGAACGAGAGGGAGGGAAGTAGAACAGTGAGGTTACAGGGGCTGAGGAAAAGAAGGTGGAGGAGTTTAGGTATTTGGGGTCAACAGTCCAGTGCGACGGGGAGTGTGGAAAAGAGGTGAAGAGGCGAGTGCAGGCAGGTTGGAGTGGGTGGAGAAAAGTGTCAGGGGTGTTGTGTGACAGAAGAGTGTCAGCAAGAATCAAAGGAAAGGTGTACAGAACAGTAGTGAGACCAGCTATGATGTATGGGTTAGAGACTGTAGCAGTGAGGAAGAGACACGAGGCAGAGATGGAAGTAGCAGAGATGAGGATGTTGAGGTTCAGGAGTGACAAGGATGGACAAGATTAGGAACGAGCACATCAGAGGAACAGCTCAGGTTGGTTATTTTGGAGACAAAGCCAGATTGAGATGGTTTGGATATTAGCAGAGAAGGGATAGTCGTTATATTGGTAGAAGGATGTTGGAGATGGAGCTGCCAGGCAAGAGGGCAAGAGGAAGGCCAAAGACAAGTTATATGGGTGTGCTGAAGGAGGACATGAAGGTAATTGGTGCAAGAGGAGAGGATACTTAGGCCAGAGTTAGGTGGAAACAGATGATTTGCTGTGGCGACCCCTAAACTGGGAACAGCCAAAAGAAGAAGAAGAATCACAGAACATATAGATTTTATATATAGATTGATATTCTGGATTTGTGTGCAACATAGTTTTAATTTTTGAGGAACACGCAGTAAGAGTTTTAAATCTGAAAGCGCTTTGTCTATCAAGTTGTTGTCTTTAATAAGAAAGAGTCGACTTGGAGTTGCTGAAAAGAAGAATCTTCATCAACTGCCTGCAGGAATTCTCTTGTAGTGCATAGACCCATGTCTTTCTTATTCAATGCAACACAAAAACACACAAAACAAGAAAGGATTGCTGTGTGTTTGAGAAATTAAGCTTTCCTTGAGCGGATATCTTCACTCGTAAAACAGATGTACAGCAGGTGGTGAATCAGGCAACTTCAGTGACCCGATCAAAAGGACCAATCACAGTAGTTTGAAGCACTGCATGGAAAAACTTTCTTGATAACCGTCACACTGCGCTTATCGCAGTTGGTGTATACGGTCACATTAGTGCTCCTACAATACGTTGTAACAATACGTTGCTCTTACAATACATTGTGTACTTACAATAAAGGATGCATAGATGTGTAGGGACCTTGGATCTTTTTAAACCCTGAACGGTTAAAAAAAATGTCGTATGCCCTTTCCCCTTCTGGGAAACATTAACGTAAATCTCATCATGCTGAAGATTTTTTTTTTATCAACGAGGTAACGTAAGCTGAGCAGATATTAGCATGCAGGACAGAGAGAGGTGTTTTAATAATGGCTGTGACTAATATTCTCTGTGCCGTAAATATCTGGAGATAGTTTGAGCGATGTAACTCACAGAGCATTCACTTTTCTGCATCTGATTATTGAGACTGTTCTTTGTGGAGTTATGTTAAATGAAAGTTGGAATCGTGTTTTCACCTGGGAGAGGTTCCTTTGCATAATGAACTTTATATAACTCTATATAAAAATGTTGACTTTTTTGTTGTTGTTTTTTTTTCTCATTTGATGCTTTCATGGTGCAGAAAATAGTCATTGTTGAATGATGCACACTGCTATGAAGTTTGTGTTGACAGCAGGAGGTTCTATATTTTGTTTGACAGCTTCACACAGGCCTTGTTCTTGGATCTGGAGTAAATGTCCGGTTGAGTGCTTGCGTGTGTTTGGCATTAGCGATCAGAGTTTTATCAGCAGCAGCTGACTGGAGCCCAGAATAGAGCATGCAGTAATTGCCTGGCTGATTCCTGTTTATCTTAATGAATCTAAAGCTTAACGCTGAGTTTATGGATGCAGAGTCTCACCACTTAATTTCTCTCCCTCACCCATCCCCCATTTGTCTCTCGCTCCACTACTGTCATCTCCCAACACTTGCCTGTATGCTCATTCGTCTCATTGTCCACTTTGTGACATTGTCCTCTTCTCCATCCTTCTTTCCCTCACAGATCATCGCCAACCATCACATGCAGTCCATCTCTTTTGCCTCAGGAGGAGATCCAGTGAGTCTCACCACCTCTTTATCCATCAGTCTCTACTCGTTTTTCCTTCTCTAATAGTGGTTTTTTTTAATTAGAGTTGTTATTTTATACCCATTTAAATCATTTGTAATAAATATTTGACCCATCTAGACTATTACTACACCCTTAATAACCTTTAGAAGGAAGTATGGATAGTATACGACTTTGAGTCACCTCAAATGTTTGTGTGTGCCCCCCCCCCCCCCCCCCCTCTCCAATTTCATTGCCCCTGCTGGGAATAGCTTGTTGACACACTGAAAATCCACCAATTTCAGATGAACACATACATAAACACTTTTGGGCTGCTAAATCCAAAACATTGTTTATCGACGTAGTTCTGCTACAGTTCACTTTCGTGTCTGTCAGCGTGTTCGTTATTCATTGAGATGAGCTGCATTAGTTCTTCATCTGATTGGTTAGTGGGTGATGCTTTTACCAATGGGTGAGTCTACCGTCAAGCCATTAAACTCCCAGAAAAAGAAAATAGGATTACACAAACATGGATGAAACTATCGGAAAATTACTTTAGGCATATGTTTTTGAACACCTAGGAAAGTTATATTCTACGTATACAAGTTTGCTCATTTAAACCTGGCATTTTTTACTCCCAAATTCATCACCAATGGTTTGTATTTGAGCAGCAGACTAGCTGAAGTACTGGTTTGCCGAATTTAATGCTATCCAAGGAGAGATAAAATTGGGAAAGCTTGTTTTTGTAGCCAGTTTAAAGTAACCTCAGTTGTATTATTGTTATTTGAAACTTTTCATGGTAATTAAGGGGAATATATGTGAATTAACAGGAAGCTATGGAAATGATTGGGATAAACTGTGAATTTGCTAAACTGAAACTAAAGGTTTGCCTATAACAGAGTAAAAAAACATCATAATACATAATTTGGTTATACTATAAGAATCAGCCATAGATTGGAATGGGATGTTTTTTGCTTCTATTGTTTGTTTTCTTATAATATTGTCTTGGCAAATAAATTCAAGCAAGTTTATGTTAATAACTTTGATGTAAATCATTACATTTCTTTAAGAAAGACAAACCTGTGTACAGTAGCTCGCTTGCCAGTAAATCAGATATTATAAATATAAGCTAGTTGGCACTGTCATTGACAGTTGGTAATGCCAATCTAGCTTAAATGTTATTATTTTACCTTGCTTAAGATTTTTGTGTGTCATACAGAATTAAAATAGATAAAAACTGTGAACACACATCATTTTTGAAAAAGTGTTCAATTCTCATCAAGCCATTTCAAAACAGATCAAAATTAAGAACATATCAAAATTATGTTTTCACTTTTGCCATTTTGCCTTTTGCTTATGTCACTTTTTCAAACCTTATTAAAAACTTAAATATTATTCTAATTTTTAGGTGATCATTAAAATATTAAGTTACAGTAGTATAAATGTTTTAGTTTCAAAGACATTTGGTCAAAAAGCTAACATAAATAAAAAAACAAGTTTATTTTCTTGCAGTTTATATGCAAATATATAAATGAAAGCAAATACAAACCCTGACCATGTTGCTTATTTTATATTTGTAGTACAGGCCACAATGTGTCACTAGATCGTTTAAGTCCTAAGTCACCAAAAAAGTTTTAAATTGGATTGAAATTCTTCAGAAACAACAGAAACGTCCACTGTATCATGTGTGTGTCATGTCCACTGTAATGGACTCTGGGTCGCAGCATGCTAAAATGTGAAAGTAGTTCAACAGTGCAAAACTGCAATTTCAACAGCCATAACTCAGCAGCCATAACTCAGCAGCTGATTTGTGTTTGGAAACAGGAGATGAATACCTTTATTCAGGATGTTCAATTGATAAAACAGACAGTAAGACTGATAAATAATTAGATTTCAAAAACTTTATAATAAACTCCAATGCATTTCCAAATATTTGAAATCTTTTTCCATGACATCCAGCTGGGATTATTTCCGAAATTCTCATGACAAATTTTCCATGGAAATTTTCTGGAAAGATTCCAGAAATATTCTGCCATTTGCCAATCCTACTTGGGGATTTTTCACAAAGTTTTGACATAAGGCCAATTAATTTGTTGGATCTATAAGTCAAATCTCACTATTAATTATTTTCTTAAGGACCTGGACTTTTCTTCTCCTAGGTCCAATTCTCTTCTTTAATAATCCCCATTCATCTCTTCTTCTCCTTACTGGCATTCAGTGAATAGACTGACTCAACTAAACCACTTAGTTCCACTATTAATGCCAGTTTCTTTCTGTTTTCTAATATCTCGTACTATCTTCCTGGTCATTTTTCCTCTCCGTCTCTTTCTTTACATTTCCCCACAGGACACAGCAGAGTATGTTGCCTACGTCGCCAAAGACCCCGTCAATCAGAGAGGTAAAATCTGGCTTTCATGAGCATTTACCCAAAAGTTTTAGAATGACACGAGTTTCTATTTTTAGCAAAACATCTGTTTAAGGATGTGTTTTTTCCCTGCTGCTCTGGATGTGTAATATCTGGCATCCTGTGTTGTAGCGTGTCATATCCTGGAGTGCTCAGAAGGCTTGGCTCAGGAGGTCATCAGCACCATCGGTCAGGCCTTCGAGCTGCGGTTTAAACAGTACCTGAAGAACCCGCCCAAACTGGTCACCCCACATGACCGGTGAGAGTCTCTTTGTGTCTCTTCAGTAAACAAGTTCTCATGTTTGTTTTTATTGCAGTGTTTATAGGTGTGCTTGTTTGTTCTGTACTGAGGGTAGCTCCTGTAGGGATTTGGAACCCCATAACATCCTGTCTGTGTTTGTGTTTAAAATCTGTTTACTATGGCAAAAGTTTGGGCAGTTATGTCATTTGGGAACGAAGAGGGATAAAGCTTTTGTATCTGAGCCAAGCGTGAATGGACTGCAAACACAGAAGCATCTAATTTTTTAAGGTGGAATCCAAAACTGACAATAAGAAGCTGGATTCAGCATCATGTTCAAGACAGATTTATTTAAAACTATTTTTGCTTTCTCTAATAGAGTACCAGAAGAGTTGTCTGAATTAAGAGTGTTCGTGATCCTCGTGTATCGCGTATTTCATTGCCGCCTACATCACAACGCTGTGCGAAGGCCGTCCCATTACTTTGTAGCCTCACATATCCCAAGATGCTTTGTGAAGAGCACTCCGGAAGTAATTTGCAGTAACATGCAGAATTTAAAAATGTGTTGTCAGATTTCCCAGATTGTGTAAAAAAAAAAAAGTTGTCAGATTTTCTAATATTATGGGGGTAAGTAATTCCCTTTTATGAAAATGAAAGCTCTTCAGTTTCACAGTCTGTTATTAATGTCACTTTTCCACCAAGCTCTTTGGTAATGGCTTGACAGCGTGGTTTTTGGGGTTGTTACCCCCAAATCCTCACTGTGGATATCTTTTTTGTATTTATTGAGATGCGGTTCTTAAAAGCGAGCTTAGACGGGCTAAACCGACTTTTTTCTGATTGGAAAGAAAGGCGTGATGTCACATCCTGATTGCTGATTGCTCAATCCCTAAAGGGCACCGATTGGCCAGATTTCCATCACTGCATGCATCACAACCAAGGGGCAACCTCTTGCACTCTCTACCAGTGCACATAGGAAGGGACTGTAGCACCTAGACCGGCCGTAAGGGGAGTGGGGTTAGAAGTGAGCAGGTTTGCATTCCCTCCAATGATAAAACTGCCATACTTTGGACCTCTAGTGCTGCAATGTTTTTTTATCAGATCAATAGTTTTGAACTTCATTACTGGCTGCATCCATGTTATATATAAGCAATGGTCACAAGAGCGCTGCATATCAATATGCACATCCCCCCCATCGAAGAGGGGAACAGCAGAATAAGCAGAAAGCAGCATAAGGCTACGATCAGATTATAGGTCTTAATAATCAGTTCAGATTTGTTTGTTTATTGTTTTGTGTGTGTGAGTGTGTGTATGTTCTTGTTTTTGTATGTGTTTACTGACATGCATGTGCTGAAGAGGAAACCACATTCCCCAGAATGCACTGCTAACAATTAACATTGAAGAGAATGCTCTCTGGCACTTGTGTGGCTTTGTTGGCGTAAATATCCCATCCCCTCTCATCTTCTACAAACCATCTCACCTACCATCACACCTGCCCTCACTCACATCATCAACTCCTCGATCACTACCGGCATTTTCCCCAACACCTTCAAGGAGGCCAGAGTCACCCCGCTTCTCAAGAAACCCACACTCGACACATCACTGGTGGAAAATTACAGACCTGTCTCTCTGCTGCCCTTCACTGCAAAACTCATCGAGCGGGTCGTCTTCAATCAACTCTTTACCTTCCTGACTCAGAACAACAAACTTGATGACAATCAATCAGGCTTCAAGAACGGACACTCAACTGAAACAGCTGTGTTGTCTGTAACGGAAGCGCTGCGAGGGGCCAGGGCTAACCACAGATCATCTGCCCTCATCCTACTAGACCTCTCTGCAGCGTTTGACACAGTCAACCATCAGATCCTTCTCTCCACTCTTTCTGCTATGGGCATCACTGGAACTGTGCTCGATTGGCTTGAGTCCTATCTCACTGGTAGATCTTTCAGTGTCGGGTGGAGGGGTGAGGTCTCAAACACTCATAACCTACTCACCGGGGTTCCCCAGGGTTCAGTCCTTGGCCCCCTTCTCTTCTCCATCTACACCACCTCCCTGGGCCCTATCATCCTCAGACTTGGATTCTCCTACAACTGCTAAGCTGACGACACTCAACTCTATCTGTTGTTCCCCCCTGATGACCTGTCAGTAACTACCCGCATAACTGACTGCCTGAACGACATTTCTACTTGGATGAAGAACCATCACCTACAGCTCAACATGGCCAAGACAGAACTTCTGGTGATCCCAGCTCATCCCTCTGTGCATCACGACCTCACCATCCAGCTGCAATCCTCTACAGTCACCCCTTCTCCTACAGTCAGAAATCTTGGAGTGGTTTTAGAGGCTGTCTTTCAAAGACCACATCACAAAGACAACCCGAGCGTGTAGATTTGCACTGCACAACATTCGAAAGATCAGGCCCTTCTTAACTAAGCATGCAACTCAACTCCTGGTTTGGGCTCTGGTCCTCTCACGTCTGGACTACTGCAACATTCTCCTAGCAGGACTTCCATCAAGTACGCTCAAACCTCTGCAGATGATCCAGAATTCTGCAGCTCGTCTTATCTTCAAGGAACCGAAACGAGCTCATGTTACTCCCCTCTTCATCACTCTTCATTGGCTCCCCATTGCAGCTCGGGTTAAATTCAAATCGCTAACGCTGGCATACAAAACTATCTCCAGATCAGCCCCTGTCTACCTCCATGAGCTCATACGCTCCTACATGCCCTCCAGAAGCCTGCGGTCAGAGAAGGAACAGCGACTTGTGGTTCCATCCCACTAGGGCAGAAGATCTCTCAGCAGAACCTTCTCTCTCACTGTCCCTGGATGGTGGAACAAACTCCTGATCCAGTCAGGAGAGCAGGAACACTAACAGCTTTCAAAAAGCAACTGAAAACTCTTCTCTTCAGGGAACACCTACTATAAAAACTAATTTCTTTTTCCCTCGTCTATCTTTATCTTCTTACTCTACTTCCTCACTGCTTTGGTTTATTGATCAGTTGATACAATTTCTATTATGAGAAGCTGAGATAGACTTTGACAGTGTAACAGATTGCATATTGTCTCTCCCTAATGTAAATCGCTTTGGACAAAAGCATCTGCCAAATGCATAAATGTAATGTAATAAATGTAATATCTGATAAGAGGCAAACGAATTAGTACTAAATCGTATTAAAGTCGTAATAAATATTGGCAGATTAGGATTTTTAAGTGCTGGGATAACGTATTGTAATTAAAGCTTTAAATTCAACTTTGAGCATGTCCTGTAAGAATTTGAGTAAATCTTAGGGAAATTGTGTTTAAGTTGGGCTTGATGACATAAAACCCAGAAAAAATGTGACATGAGTGTTCAGACTGAGGTCACATTGTAAAAAAAGAGAATCATCAGATTCCTGACCACATGAGAACTGGGATATTCAGACCGCTATGAAAATATTAGATACAGGTCGCATATGGACAAAAAAATCAGATTTGTGTCACTTTGGGCTGCAATCTGAACGTAGCCTCAGTGCTTTGTTCCTTTTTACACAGTTATTTAATGCTAATGCAAAGTTGAGGTTGCACATTTTCATAAGTGGTCGTTCATAAAATACTTTGCCAAAATGTAATTAATTAATTTAAAAATTTTCAGAATTTACTTTTCTGAAGTTAGCTGCAGGATTAAGTGCTTGTTATGTCACCTTTTTGGTGTAATACACAAGATTACATCAAACTTTGCTCTACATCTACCTTTGACTAAAATGAGTTTGTCCCCCCTTGAGGAATTGTTTTTCATTTCATCAAGTCTGCGTGTGTTCCTGCTTGTTTGACTTTAGAGCAGAACATCATTTCATTTTCCCAAACAGAAGCAAACATAACAGGTTTTTTTTCCCTCTCTTTACTATTTCTCAGCATGGCTCCTTTTGACGGGTCTGCATGGGAGGAAGAGGAAGAAGAACTAGCTCCGCCTCCTGAGGTTCCCTATTACAATAACTTCCCAGGGAAACAGCCACCTCCTGGAGGACTGGTGGACATGAGGACTCGTCCTGGGAACAGCACAGGAGCCACGCTGGTGAGGCAACTAGACAATCAGTAATGAAAGGATTCAGAGAGCATCAAGGATCACCCTGCTTCCACAATAATTCAAAACTCAAAGCCTTCGCGGATACAAAATAAATCAAACAAAGTACCTGGAATTTCAGAGAAAACAACAATGTGCTTATGCTTGAAGCACTAGATTTTACAAATTTACTCTTATATTTGCCTATTACTGAAAGTAGGGATGTCCCGATCAGGTTTTTTTCTTTTTAATTTTTTTTTATCTGATCATTTGTGTTTGAGTATTTGCCAATCTCGATATTTCCTGAACCAATCACTTTTTTTCTCGCGATATATTATGGCAATATCTCAATAATAGTATACATGCTGTGAAGCATGAGATTGAAAGAATCATTCTATGGGGGTGTTCTGCACATGGGACTGCACAACTACACTGTATTAAGTAGAGGATGCCATGTATTGTGACATTTTGGGGAAAAACCTCCTTCCCTCAGTCAGAGCATTAAAGATGGGTTGCAGCTGGGTATTTCAAAATGACAATGACCCAAAGTACACAGCCAGAAAAACCAAGGAGTGGCTTCAAAAGAAGCATATCAAGGTTATGGAGTGGCCTAGCCAAAACAAACTCTTTGAAAGGAAATGAAAATCAGTGTTGATCAGTAACAGGTTTTTTTTCTCAAGTGATCAAATAATTAATTGGCAGATTAATTCCCAAATAATTTGTTTTAAAAAATCATACATCGTCATATCCAGGTTTTTAGTCTTAGATTATATCTCTCAGTGTAAATGCACCTACACTGAAATCCATGAATTTTAAGTAAGAAAACTTGCAAAATCAAAGTGTGAAAAAATACATATCGACCTCACTGTATGTTTCTTGGTTAATTAACCTCATCTGTGTATATTGGATAAGTTGCATGAATCAAGATAGAGCACCAAAAACGTATTTGAATCCAGAAGTGAGTTTAATGCTCTGTGTGTCCATAGCCGTATGGACAGCCGAGCCAGAATGATATTCACAAGCAGCCTCTGCCTCCACTACCTGGTAAGTAATAAAATAATCCTGCCCTGCTTTTCTTGTAGTGGCACAGAAGATTTGTGCTTCCTTTATTGTGCCACTTATCTTTATTTCAACTTGACCTCGGTTAAGACGGTCAGCGGCTTTTCCGTCACAGATCATTGCTCCCTGCTAAAACCCTTTGCTCAGCTCTTTTAGAGGTGCCCTCTGCCTCATCATTCCTGCTGACAGAAGAGATGAGAACAGCCTTGCTTAAGTGCACTCACCTGAAGTCTAACTCTTTCTATCTCTCTCCCTCAGTTGGTGTGAAAGAGGGAGGCTTGTTTGATGACCCATCCTATGTCAATGTTGATAAACCTCGCACCCCAGCTGCAGCAGCAGCCAATGGGAATGCTCATAGAGATGCATTTGACATGAGTGAGTAATCATTTCTGGAGAGATTGTTTAGATGATCTTTCGTATTTTTAATACTTTATTATAAATGAAGGGGGTCATGAACTTTTTATTTTTATTTATTTTTTGTTTTTGTTTTGGACCTTCAGCGACTCTTGCAAGGGAGGTTTAGTCTTACATCATGAGGACATTGTAGCTTTGATTCAAATGAACCAAGTGGAGTTTAATTAGTGGAATCAGGTGTGTTGTAGGGGGTTGGAGCGAAACTTTCCAGGTTTTACAACCCTGCAGGATTTGAGTTCATGATGCCTGCTTTAAATGATGTTTAATTTAAGTGGAATGTAAGGTATTGTTTACCAGTTATGTGCCAAAATGGAAAAACTATGTTGACGAATGGCAAATCTGTTCTGCAACACAAGCTAAAGAGGAAAGTATCAAGGCCACTACACACTTATGCGTATTATCAGTTAGAATTTATGCATGTGAATGTGCCTTGAGCCAACATTCAGACACGATTGCACGGTCCACTTATGGCAGGAAGCATCGCAGAAGAAGAAGTTTACAGAAGAAAAGATGGATATTGAAAAGCTGATCATGTTGCTGTCTGACCATCAAGAAAACATGGACAAAAGAGAGGAAACAGGGCACTGTGTTTCTGTGGAATTGGGGGTCAATGCTGAGTTTCATTGTTTTGCATTTTTATTGGACTTTCCCATCCAAGGGCACGGAGTATCCCTGTATCAACAGAGGTGTGAAGTTTGTGAAAAAGCCCGTTTAGTGAAGCCGTAGCAGAATTGCATTTGCATAGGTGTGTGGTGACCTTAACTTGCATTACAGAACAGTGGACGTGTCGTTCTCAAACTTTTTTATATATACTCTGTTTGAAATAAAAGAATTTAAAGTGTTTTTGACCTAGTGGTAATCAAACCTACTTCCAAGCTTCCCCATTCATTTTTATGGGAGAAATGAGTGCCAAGCCACAGAAGTAGCTTGGGGACGCAAGGAATTAATATCCTCATAGAGATATAACTATTTTGTGCCTGGGTGGGGCTTCTCAGTCGAAAGTAATTTGTAGTCAAGAACTCATCAAGATGGATTTTAGCTGCAGAGTTTCATGTACGCTTTAACTTTCTTTAAAAACTAAAAAATAGAATGCAAGCAAGCGATGGGCTCAAACACTTGTGGTGAACCAATGAAAGCTGGCTCCTGTTAAATATTATATTCAAAATATATTTGAGATAATTTATCTCACCCATAAATATATTTTAATTTAATGTAAAGATATAAAAGAACAGCTGTGTGGTCCCTGCTTACACACCCTTGCATCGACCTGACAACAGGAAACAGCAAAAAACAACAACGAGAAGTCCTGAAGAAGAAAATGCAGAAGAGAAGAGGAATAAGAAAAGTAGTCGAAAACAGAATGTTTCTGTTGTGAAAATGTCTTTCTTATTTAATCCAGGTGTTTAAATTAATTTATTGATTCATTATTATTTATAATTTATTACAATGAAATGAACACTTATTAAAAAACGAAAGATCAGTAATTTTTAAAATACTTGAAAGTATCCCTGAAAACTAGATTTAAATGAATGGTAATGCAGTCTATTTCTAAAGATAAAGAATAATCAGTCTTAATAATTGTGATTCCAATTGTAATCTAATTAATTGTGATTATAATTTTTCCCGTAATCAAGCTGCTCTACTGTTTGATTATAGCATGAAAAATTTATAATTATTTGCTTGAATTAAACAGAATGATTAGCTTGAATTAATTGTTTATTATCTGTATTAGTTATCTAACACTAGTTTTTGAGTTCTTGATACTTTCGGTAGATAAGCAGCTCATGATACCAGCTGATGCATCAACATGAAAACTGAGAGCGTTGTTTCTTTAGAGCCATTTGATGCAGCACTGGATGTATCTGCAGCAGTGGCACCCCCTTTGGCGGAGCAGCTTCAAAACGAGCCCTGGTTCCATGGTCCCTTGAATCGTAGGCAGGCTGAGCGCCTCCTGAGCAAGGACGGAGACTTTCTGGTGAGGGAGTCAGGCACCACACCAGGCCAGTACGTGTTGACCGGGCAGCAGGGCGGCCAGGCCAAACATCTGCTGCTGGTGGATCCAGAGGGAGTGGTGAGTAAAGCATGAAGAAGCTAATTATTATATAGGCATGGTTCCATGATTCTTCCTGGCTAATGGATCGAGTCACTGTTGACGAACTGATTGTAATCCTCATTCAACTTTAGTCACAAGAGAGCCTGAAATAATAATGACACATTAAGTGTTTGATATGATTAAACCTTTTCTTTTCTGGAAAATCATGGTGGCATGGGGCAGTGCAGGTTTTAAAGGACTCCTGTTATGCCCTTTTGACATTCTGTGACCAAACACTACTCTTTCTCTGCCACACCTACCTCTTTTTAAATCACAACCCATGATCTGAAAAACCCATGATCTTTCACTCTCTTTCTCAGCATGTGCTCGATGTTAAATAAATCAATTAGCATTAAATCAAGGGTGCATATCGTCTTTTTCTTCTTGATCCTTCAATCATAGCTTCTCTTAGATTTTTCTAAGCCACACAGCTTTTTCTGTTGTCTGAAACAACCCATTGCTCTATCGATGCTGCATATTTGTTTTTTAACTCCATAGATACAAGCTTATGTAACTTGTTTTTTCATGTAGGTGCGGACCAAAGACCACCGATTTGAGAGCGTCAGTCACTTGATCAGCTATCACATGGACAACCGGCTGCCAATCATTTCCGCAGGAAGTGAGGTATGTCTGCAGCAGCCTGTTGATCGCAATTAAGGAACGCATCACCTATCTGTGAGAGAAACTTCCCCTACCCTCATTTCTTCAGACCTTTTCAGAGGAAGCCTTTATTTTTAATCACCGGGGAACATAAGCTTGTCATGTCACTCGCAGACACTCTCTTTTATACCACGCTAAGCATGAAAGGATGAAGCAATGCAATCTTTCTATTCAGAGACTAAAAGGAACCTTGCTTTAATGAGGCATCAACAGGAAAAGCCAAAACAAACTATACTGAAAAAAGGTGCATCTGTAACTGTGGCAACCAGCCTGGGCATTCATTGAAATGAGTACCGATGTAATTGAGTCTTGTTCGTCGGTGAAATCCACAGACTGATGGTTTAAAGACTGTTAATGAAAATGCAAAAAGAGGCTAATCGCAGATGTCTCGCTGGAATATCACTCCAATGATGTCTCCATCACGGGAATACTCTCAACCACCCCAAATCTTTTTCACAATCCTCCCTTAAATACTGGAAAGTTTAACCATTCGGGAAGAGCCCTGATCATATGTGAACGCTACATGGATGCTGTGTGGATTTTTCCCTGCAATTTTGCAGATTATGTAAGGGATTTGCTGGACCTGCCTGTTTAAGTATTGGCTTGGAACAAGAATGAGAATGAAGTACAGTTTGTGTACTCTGTATCTGAGGCTGGAGATTATAGGAGCATTTTTTTAAATAGGTTAAATCTCCCTTTTAGTTGTGATTGGCTCTTTTGTAATCTATTCAGTTCATCAGGAGCAGATTCCAAAACTAATTATACATTCAGGTGGAATCATCCCATTCTCAAAAGCAGTGAGTTGTTCCTTAAAGCTGTCTTATGATGTCATTGTTATCAAAATTTGATATGGTAGTTACGATGATGTCATCTCATTTATCTGCTAGTGACGTCATTGACTAAGTGGTGTTATTTTGGAGAGAAAACTTTGTTTTTTTGTTATGGTATTTTCCGATTTTCTCTTTGTTTGCTTTGACAATCGCTCTAATCTTCTGTACATTGTTCAGGCTCGAGTTTCAAAACCGTGAGTAAAAACAAAAAACTTTCAGCAATTTCAAAGATTGACTATAATAATAACTCCTCTTAACGCCTTTATTAATGTTTTTAAAAAGCTTTACAAAATAATTTGGCTTCTTTAGAGAGACAAGCGCAGTTTGTGTTTTTAAAAATGGCTGATCTCAATTGATCTGATGCTGGTTGTGCCTTTTCCACCTAAAACAGACTCTTTGCACTGAATTAATAAAAATAATAGCTGCAAAAAGACACATACAGGTGTGGAAAAGCAGGTAATTAGTTTGCTCAGTGCCACTCTCTTCGATATAAGTCAAAAGTTCGTTAGAACTTTCTATTCCAAAGAAATACATGAAGTTAATTGTGTCAATTCAAGACATTTCTAACTGTCTGCTTTGGAAGTTGTCTGGTTAAACGGTTGATTTACCTTTTCGGAGATCAGCAAGAGTGGCTAGCTTTACATCTGCTGACATAAGTCTGTGTCAACTCTCCATACTGTTTAAAATGAAACCAGTCTGTTTAAATGTGCACAAAACGTGTTGATTCTGGATGATTTTAGCATATTTCAATACGGGGAGTTAATGATAAGGTTGTTCCTCAATTATCTTTGTTGATCTGTTGATCAGATATTTAAGCCTGAATTGAAATATCAACAATGAAATCTGAAATGTCTTTTTGCTCTAAATCAGACACCTTCAAATGAACCTCAATTCTGGTAGCTTTATTGTCTGTATTGACTGAACAAGTTTCTTTCATATACTGGGGTAAAATACTTGTGAAATTTCACCTGAGGTTTTCAAACTTGAGTCCAGTGATCTTTAATGAGCATCAGAAAGAGTGCTAAAGTTTAATGAAAAAAAAAACATACAAATTGGCACAGTTTAAACAACGATTGATAATATTGTAAAGCAACATGCAATAAACCTGCTAAAAATGATATTTTTAAAATTTACATTATAATATTTTTGGTGTGGTTTATATAATCTTTCAACCAATTTTTAGCAAATTACAGAATTACAGTCACATTAATTGTCAAGGTGTAAAAAATATCTATTGTTACAAATAAAATGTTTTTATATATTTTGACATGGTATTTGGTGATTACTTATTGCAATCACTAATCTTGCTTAAGTTCTAAAGCGGGGGTCACAAATTCAACTTCTGGAGGGCCCTCAAGGAGTTGAGTTTAAGAATCCAGTTTGACACTATTTGACATTTTAATGGGACTAGTATACTTTAATCCGTTTCTTTATAGAAAGGTGTAAAAATCATTTACAAGTATGTGACGCAAACTATACATTTGAAGTTTATTATTTTGACATCATATCCAGCCTTACGTTTCCACATCCAGAATTGTTATTTAGAGAAATACTTTATTTATAGTAAGTTAGAAAACCAGTCAAAACTATTGTGTTTTACATACATTCATTCATTCATCTTCATGTCGGCTTTATTCCCTTTCGGGGTCGCCACAGCGGAATGAACCGCCAACTCTCTGGCATATGTTTTACGCAGCGGATGCCCTTCCCTGCCGCAACCCATTGCTGGGAAAGTTTTACATACATGACTTTTTTTATTTTTGGTTACCATTTGATGTTTTAACATATACATTACCAGTCATATAGGCGTCATGGTGGCGCAGTGGGTAGCACGGTCGTCTCACAGCAAGAAGGTCGCTGATTCGAGCCTCGGCTGGGGCAGGTGGCATTTCTGTGTGGAGTTTGCATGTTCTCCTCGTGATCGCGTGGGTTTTCTCCGGGTGCTCCGGTTTCCCCACAAGAACAAAGACATGCGGTATAAGTGAATTGAGTAATAACAATTGTCCATAGTGTTAAAGTGTGAATGAGTGTGTGTGAATGTTTCCCAGTGATGGGTTGCGGCTGGAAGGGCATCCGCTGCGTAAAACATATGCCAGAGAGTTGGCGGTTCATTCCGCTGTGGCGACCCCGAAAGGGAAGAAAGCCGACATGAAGATGAATGAATGAATTACCAGTCATGACACACATTTCTTTTTTTTATTGTGTGACATATACGTTGTATATTCTTGCTGGAGGGATCAAAACTTTGAATAGTAATAGAACTTAACTTAAAAACTAAATTCTATGCCTATATTTCGTATGGATATGTCCAATACGTTACAGCTCACAATCTCTGGGAACTGATAAAAATATTTCAGGTGATTGCCTCATTAAAAGACTGCGAAGAGTGTAAATAGAAGTGAGTATCTTTTTGAGGAAGTGTTGATGTCTTCAGTGGAAAAAAAAATCAGAAGCTCTGGTCAACCTCAGACTGGTAGTGTATTTGTGTCTGCTTTAGATAAGTGCGGCCTCCAGCACTAATTCTCAAATTTAAGGCTACGTTCAGGCTGCTGCCCAAAGTCACCCAAATAAAATGTTTTCCCCATATGTGATCATTTCATGACTGCCTGACCCAGGTTGCTTTCATATAAGTTGTCCTGAATTTTTTCCCAGTGTGACCTCGGTTTCTTTCTTATTGAAAGGATCTGGTTGAATGATCGTTTCCAATCGGAAAGTTGACTGAAATAAAACCACACAGTCGCCTTGAATCACAGTCTCATCCATGTTTACTTTTGTTTTGATCAGAATAATTTTTTTGTGCATGCGTGCATCAAAGTGAGCTAGATTGTGTTATACACAGGACAAATACAAGTTTCTTACAATGTTGTGTATAATGTGAACAAGCGCACACAAAAAAATATTTAATAAAAAAAAAAATTGAGCAGTAAGACCTGCAGTCTGAGCGTAGCCTAAGAGTCCCTGGGAACTGATTGAAAACCTCAGTCTTTGAAAACACATTCTCCAAGCAATCTGCAGTATGTAAATAATTGAGATTTGCTTTAATGAGCCTTATCTGAATGCTTTTCTCTTGTTCGATGGATTCGTGTGTTTTGAGTCATAACACCATCTCTTAAGCATTACATATCCAGATGGATTCCAGCTCAAGTTTCAGTGACCAGTTGTGTAATTCAGAAGAGCCCTTTTAATTTGTTTGGCTTTAAGTGTGTGACATCACAGGTTTATCTGCTGTGATGGCATCGTGGATGTGAATGGAGTTTAAACAAAGTGTGTTTACAGTGCAGGGCTGGAACGCTCTGGAGCACTCTGGCTTTTACAGCTCTGACTGTTTGCTCATTTTCATATTTCACAGCAGCCTTTTGTTGCATGGAAACTCTTCCTGTTGTGGTGGTAATGGTGACCTGTGTTCATGTGTTTTTTTTGCTCTCTGTTGTTTGCTTATATCAATGTTGCATCTCTTTTTAATATGTTGAATCATTTTAATCATTTCTATGTTGTTTTTGGAGAAAGCAGAAATGTTTACACCTGTATCAAATGATAGATTACATCTATAAATACAAATGTTTCACCTTTCTTTGTGGTTTTAACTTGTTTTTCTCTAGAGATTATTTAAAACTGAAAGAATTACGTTTATTCAGTGATGACAATTTTACTGCACAGCCATGAATGTTGATTGAGGTTTTAGTAATTTAAGGTACAGTATAGCATAGGGACAAGGATAGGACTTTAGTGTGTTCCGCCATGGACTGGCACCTCTTTTATCATGTCACGTCATAACGATTGTGACAAAAAACATTTATTTTAAAGGATTTTCAGGTGAAAATCAAAACTTTCCAGCTGTTTGTACAGAAATGTTGCTCATTGGTGGGAGCGCAAATCCCCCCTAAATGATTAAAATCCATCCAAGGGTTTTCATTTAATTACAACAAATGCTTTATATCCTCTGAGAATGAGCCCGTGTGAAACTCAGTAAATGGCATAAAATACTGTAAAGTCCCTTCCGTTAATTACCATAATCTCCTCCCCATCGCCTACGGTTGTAAATAGAACAGACCTCCATCTTGCTGGTGAGTAGCCCTGGCTTTGAAGGTTTGTGATGTGAAGAAGTACACAACTGTGCTCATTTATTCCCATAGTACAGCACACTAGCAGATCTACCATAACACGTTTTTGTTTGCTCAAACCATTGTGCTCCATAATGTTTTTTGAACAAGGGTCAGAAAAAAACAGCATTCACAATGAAGTTGTGATCTGACCACAACTCCAGAACAAGTAAGTGTGTTATTTTAAATTTGCATAAATGCTTACCTAAATTATCTCATTATAGGAATCATAACAATGTTTGCGAAGGTTTTGGAGCCAAAACTTTTACATGAGCTCACTTGAAGATCCTGGTCCCCTGGTTTCTTCATGAAGGAAAAATATCTATTACTATTATGTCGAATGCACATTACACAAAGAAAGCTAACACTTGCTGTTGCTAGTCAATATGCTTTGTTTCACAAATCATCATAAATAATCTAACACCTACTTACAGCCTATCACAATATCCGATTATAAGATTTCATGTAATAGAACATATTCTGTCCGTTTTCGTCACTACAGACCTCTAAACTTGATTTGGACTTGGGTTTAGCTCTTGAGCAGTCAGTGGAGATCAGTGCCACACCACAGCTGCTGAATTGCAAAACGTAGGATGCTGTCGCATAACACATGCCACCCCTGGACTCTAGAGCAGCGTAGATGTTTTCTCAACTTCTGTTTGAGACCAAAATAAGATTACAGAATACTAATACATAGAACAAGCCTTGGATCAAATTATCCTTCGGATAATATAGCTTGAGATTTAGTTGTAGGAATAAAATGAAATATTTTCAATCCCATGCTACCTATATTGTGTAAACACTTTGGGTATGTGCTTTCCAGTTATAACATGTCATCCTTAATGACATGAATGAGAGTTTTTTTTTTGTGTGTGAAAGAACTTTACCGGTCTTGTAAAGTCTTGTTCTCAACCCAACTGAAGATCTTTAGAATGAATTAGGGTCTAGTCTGCAAATCAGCATTCAACAAATAAAAGTGGTTAAACACAAATGCTGACGTTATAATAAATATAATAAATATCACCTCCAAATGGGAAAACTCCCTTCTTAATTATTTTCTAATGAAGCATTTTCATCAGATTTTAGTAACTTCAGTTGGCCCGTGACTTCTGGTATCTATTCTGAGTCGGAATGTTTTAAACAATTCTATTTAAAACGCGTCATTCCACTTTGTTAGTCTAGTGTAACTTGGTTACATCCTAGCAAATGCAACAGAAACACTAATCTCACACAGAAAAAAAGAGACTATCAAAGGAGTGTATTTCTTTGTGCTATGTATGTAGTGACTATCAATAATTATTTTTGGCCAATCAGTGGGTACAGAGATTGACCAATAAGTGATCAACATGTCGTCAATTTTTTTACTTTACAATCAGAGAAAATGCTTCCAAAGGTAACAGAAAGAAATATGCCTACCGGATACAGAACCGGGAAAGCCCCTTCCATCATGCCAAATCGATCCGCACCATTACTAAACTGTTTGGAGGAAAATCTGTTTGATGCAATAACTATGTTCTTCTTAAATGCATACCTACTTGAACATTAACTGTATGGCTCAAAGAAGAAATGCAGTAAGGTAATAACAATAATGCTTTCAGTCTGATTTTCCAGATGCTTTACAATTTTCAGAACATTATTCACTCACTTAACACAATGATGATAAGTTACCTTGGTAGCCCTTAGCTGTCCTGGGGCAGTCTGACAGGACATGGAAGCCATATCGCATCTACGTCCTCCTGCCCACCACCAAACACCACCCCTACCACCAGTCACACACATCCACACAGGTTATTGGGGGTGAGGTGGAGATGGAACTGCCAACTAACTCCACCACTACGCCTCTTTGTCATTCCTAAAAGAATGGTAACTTTGTTACAAGCAGACAGCATCTTCTGTTGAGCCTCATGTCATACCAGTTTATCCTCAAGGGGCGATTGAACAATTCCAGAAACCAACTCTGCAAGTATTCTTAAGATTGGTTTTGCGGAATGGAACGGTTGCATTCACACTGCTAAAAATCTATCTTGGGGTGGCCAAAGACCAAGTGTATTCCAAAGGGTTTTTGAACCTTGTCTCACTAGTAAAGAAACATAGTAACTTTATGAATAATTACATATTACTAATATTTGTAGAACTATTACCCTCTAAGCAATTGTACAATCACTGAAAAAAATTGTGTATTGTCAGGAAAAGCCATAAACCTATTCTCAGTAACCATCAAGGAGTAGAGAGTCACTGATATTAAAGTTAATTACCAAGCAACAGGAAACCAATGGCAAATTACAACTTTCCTTCCCCAGAGTTCAGCATGCAATTAAACACAAAGGAGAGACATCAGCAGAAGTGCAGCAATGGTTCCTAGAGGTGAAGTCAGCAGACGATGAGACATCTGGAAGCAGTTTTATTGGTGAGTAGCTTGCTGGTAGCTAATGAATATATTTGGTTAGATACAAGGAGCAACAATAAAAAGATTTGGGAATATGATAGAGGAAATGAATTAGTTGCCAGGCAAGGGGAAGCTGGGAGATTGAGTATTGTAAGGGGAGAGTGATTGCTGTTATTGGAAAAGAGGATAATCATTGACAAGTGCTTGATGGTAGTCTACCGAGGACAATGATGAGATTGAGTGAACCAAATCATACCTAAGGGCTAGGCAATCTAGATCCTGTACATATTATGAAATGGCATGAGGGCTGACTGTTTGTGACCTCTGACAGTGCTTCAGGACCTTTCATTGAACAGTAGAGGAATTAGAGCTAAACAAAAGTCTGACGAGAGATGCTGTGAGGCTATTGTTGCGCACCAGCAGGTCAAGGTTAGCCAGCAGGTTCCAGAGCTAAATAAAACCCATTTGAGTGGTGGCAGTGGGTCCATTTATCCAGAGAGTCGCTGTTCAACTGGATTTCACAGACTGAGCTGAAGGAAACAGTGGAGCCGCAGAAACACACCTGGCCAGCGCTCCTCCGCTCTCTGCCTCCGGGCATCGCTCGTGCTCTCCGCTCGACGTTAAGGCGGTGGAGCCACATGCAGCCCCAGCGGCCACTGCCACATGCTGTGCCCTCCTCGCTCGGCCAGAACATCCGGGATGCTGCCCTCAGGATGGGCTCTGGCTCTGGTCCTGGAACAGGTCATGGGAAGAGCGTGCTGGGAGGAAGCATGGCGTATGGCCTGATCCAGTCTCTGAAAGAGTGCCTGTACTTCCTGCTCTGCTGCTGGTGCATCAAGGAGATCCTGGACTGAGGCTGAGGGATGGGGAGATGCTTGAATGTGAGCAAGTACATCCAGTGACAAATGACAAATGCTTTAACTTTGTAGTTGTTTGCTAGTTTTTTGTTTTAATTAAAATATTTACCGATATTTTGTGTTCCTTTTAAAAGAACTGAGTTGGCATGGATAGTATATACATAGTTTATAGTTTTTAGTGTTCATGCCAGATTCAACCCTACAGTTTAGCTTTTATGACTCTTTAAAAAAATCCTACTATCACCAAAGTTTTTTTTATTACATTTTTGTAGCATACAGTAAAAAAACTAACCATTTCACATTTACTTTTACTGATACATTTCCAACCTCTGCTCTAGTAAACAATAACAATAAAAGTAGTTAATTATTATTACTTGAGAAAATAAATTAGATGTATTCTCAATTCCAAATTGACATTTAATTGTACAATTTTTGTCACTTAATAAAATGTATAGTTTTATATTTTGTATTTATGATTCTGCTTAAATGGTATGCTTTAATGCATCTTTTTAAACTACTGATTCAAGGATTAAGTGTATTTTAAGATGAAAGATCATTAAACAAAAAATCCTAACAAGCAAATTAAAAAAGTTTTAATTTACGTTAAAGTTGTAAAAAAAAATCCTTATAGATCGCAGATGTATATAATAATTAATATTATTGTTTTATCGAACATGATCGTTGCTTAGTAAGTGTTTTATATAATTATCATCTGAAATGAAAATATTTTTTTTCATTTTATTTACATTACAAAGTACTCCAGACAAGTTACAACTTTGACCTTTAAAAAAATCATATCTTTCATTTATTTGTTGGATGTAGATTTTTAAATTTTCAATGTAGGTTATGATTATAAGCATTAGAGATGTTAAACAGGTTATGAGGGATCAATATTAATCCCTGTATACTATAATGCCATTTGCTGGTACAAGTTTTTTAAAAATAGAAGTTCTGCAATTCATTCTTGTATTTTTCAGACTCTGTGAGGAAGTGGGTGACCCCTCATTGATGTTTTATCCAGAACACATCTTCTGTGTCATTCAGTTAAAACCTCACATCTTCATGGGGTTTACATGTCAACATTCATCCTCCAACATTTTGAGAAAATTGTTCAATAAATGCATGTTAAAACAAAAACTGGTTTCTTTGCTTAAACTGATGCCAATACCAACTCTAACTACATCATACAAAACTAAAACACCCTATGTTAATAAAGAATGTGCTGATTGGGCTAACCATATATCAATTCGTTTATAGGGAAATATGCAATTGACTGTTTCTGAAAAGAAAAATCCAATCAATCCTAAATATTTCGCCTGAATATAATCCAAAAGTTTATAATGTAAACTTGATATTTTATACATTTCTTGCATGTTTTAGTATTGCTCCTTCATATATATTCAAGTTGGTTCTTGCATGTTTATGTAATCCTATTTTCTTTTTCTGGGAGCTCAAAAACATCTTGATGGTCGTAGCCACGCCCACTGCCCATAGCACCACCCATTAACCAATCAGATGAAACACTAATGCATCTCACTGAAGAAAGTATACACTGGTTGACCCGGATGTGTAATCATAACAGAATTGCTTTGATAACAAATAAAAAAAAGCGTGTTTTGGGTGTTCAGTGCTTAAAGTGTTTTAGCTTACCAAAAGCTAAACGTAACGTTGAACGTAATTGGAAATGGAAGGATTTTTTTGTGTGCTAACAAGCCAGATCCAGTAGGTGGCGTGGGAGAAGCATGTCACGGCTCGTTTTGTAGAGCACAACTATTTGAGGTGATTCAAAGACCTTGTTTACTACAAATACTGCCGTTTGAAGGTGCAGAGATGGTCTTAGAGGTGTCAGATATTTAATTACTTTTAAGACTCATTCGCTAACGCATGACTATTAATGAGCTGATTTACATTGACCATATACAGATAAAGTTTGTTGGATAAGAAGGCAATGTTACGTAAGCACAATTTTAGAAGTCTGTTTAAAGCTCACTTTGCTTAGTTGTTTATCCTTTATGAATAGTTTAAAAAGATACACACAACCATATATACAGACAAAACACATATTGCCAGTTCTTGTAAAATACTTCATAAAAACGAAATACTGTATTTGTTGGATAACATAAATATTGGATGTATTTGACGTTTACCACCATTTTGCCACGTTTTGTCTTCCATAACCAAGAACGCTTAGTCCTCTCCGCGCTCATCCCAACACGTGCTCCTCATTGTGTTCTTGACACCTGTGTTTGTCAGTCAAGAGAACGCTGAGCGCTCAAGGATGGAGGATACAAAGCCCTCCCATTGGTGAAGAAAACACAATATGGGCGGGACACACCAGATCCTTCATCATCGATTGGGGGAAAACTTCGGAGGCAGAAAACGAGAAACTCCATACACACGGTTGAGTTTGCGGCTCCGAATGGAAAAGAAGTAGACATTTACTCGCTTTTAAAAATACTACTGTGGCACAGTTATCAGGTAGGACTTAGTTTGATAGTTCCTGGTTGTTTTTGTACTAAACCAAACTGTCAAGAAGCGTGCGCGCTTATTTAGCTGTATTTCCGGTATACTCGTGTGTGTTTATGCAGAGCGTGATTACGACAGTTTGATCCATATGCAGTCAATTCTTTTACATGTCTGTTTAAAACAACATTAACCGTACAAGTTTCAAGAACAAACATGTAAGTTATCCATCAAACCTACGACACGCCTCGGGACGTGAAGACGTCTCCTAATATGGAAAGCATTTGTTAATTTCCATAAAAGGGTGAGCTGGTGGAAGACGTTCAACTGATAAGCCTTTCTTTCCCTAACGCTATTACGAACTAAACATTTGTTATGACATTAACATTAAAATGTCTTACTCTGCCATTTAAAGTTTTTAATTTTACCAATTGTTTAAATTATAGTCATCTGAAAGAACGCCGAGTTTTAGTTGTGAGTGAAAGTTGTAAATGTTTAATAAGAAAAGCTAGTTAACATTGTTATCTATGTCATTTAAAGCTATTAGAAATTTACTGGAATGTTTTACTTGAGAAAAATAAATAGGAAAAATTTTATGTCATTAACTTTAATTTCAGTTTTTAAATTGCATCAATTCGGTTTAAATCACTTTATGCTCCTTTCTGAGATATTTTTAGATCCTTTTTTCTATTTCAGTAGATTGTAGGTTCAACTCTCTTGGCTGAAGAATCTCGTGGGAGTCATGTTATTAGCAGCTCCAAATTACTCAGAGAGAAAAAAGGGTCCTTATTAAGTAGTGAACTGTGTCACAAAGTTGCTTTCAATATTGTTCTATTTTTTAATCTGAAATCAGTAGTGAAGTAGTTTTAAGTTTATAGAATATCTCTACTGTTTTTTCTGAGTAGAGGCACCATGTTGTCCTTGTGCTTGTGTGAGTTTCCTCCATGATTAAAAAAAAGTGTGGTACCCCGGTGTTCACCCTATCTGAGGTGCTTGAGAGCTAGCAGAACTCTGAGTAAGCTGCTAAAATGGATGAATACATAAGTTCATTTTTCTTGCTTGTTATTCAGGTCTAATATATATTCACTAGATCTACTGTTGTTGAAACTGAATGCAACCAATGTGTTGCTTTAACTCATCATAATGCGTGTGAGAAAAGTAGCCCAGTTCCATCATGGTTTCTATTTGAGTGATGTAGGTCTACTGCTTAGTTTTCTTGATGTTGTCAGCTTTATTCTCCTCTTGCATTTATGTCCAATTCTCCTGACATCCTTAGTTACACCGCTCTCTGCCAAAATATTTTCCAGCCAAGGAACTGCTGGTGTAATCAATAGGACAACACACGGGAAATACTAATGAAGCGAAAACACTTTTATTGTGGACTGGCTTTTTCCGTTTCTCATGTTTTCCCTGGTAAAGGCCCACAATGGAATCATCGTCTCCTCTAAGAGTGTTTAGCATGTCTTTTAGGTCCCTGATATAATTTTTAGGTCGTGATTTGCTTGGACCGATACAACTTTAACTGGACTGGTTTAACAATTCATCTCTGAAGGGGGTGAGGAGATTTAGCCAGTCGATAATTTTCTTTGGTACACTATAGCAGTTGCTTTCTTTAGCCAGAGTGGAAATAGTAAGTGATCTTGGAAATGTATAATGCACATGAGCCCACAAGGCTTATTATTTGAATTTTTCTGAAAAGTAAAAAAAACGCAGCTTGTTGATAGAAATGAGAAAAAAAAGAGTATCTTATAGCTCAGCTTTAGATTGGAACACAACCTGTTTGAGCCGCCGCTGAACGAAAGACGTCTCTCAAAACATAAAAAACATTATAACTTCATGGTTTTTTATTTCAGAAAAAGAGTAGAATAAAGTGTTATGTCTAACGTAAGCGGCGTGTTTTTTTCAGACGCCCATGTTATTGAATGAGAGCTTTATACTGCAGTGCGTAACAGGAACTTCAGTGCAGCGATCGTTTCGATGCCAGGTCAGTATTTACTCGCCGCTTGCGCTCACTTCCAGTGGCAATGTATTAAATATGATCATAACACACAGGAAAAATGTGTAGTTTTAACTCAAACACTACATTGATGATCTACATTGTTGTTAATGCAGTATTATGTAATTAACAAGATAAAAAACATATCTTTTTTTTTCCTCAAACTTATTATTATTTTATAAAGATGTTTTCTGATGTTACATATGAAGCATATGATATTTATTCTTACAATATTAAAAGAATGTAAGAACAGTAGTGATGCTGACTTCATGATGACACTTGTAAACGAACGGAACTGTCACAGGTCACAAGTGGAGAGGTCAGAGTTCAACCATCAGAAGAGCCATCATGGATGAGACTCGATCATTTATGATCCACAGCATTTGCGTCGATGGAAGTAATATTTTCTTATAAATTGACACTAGCTAGATTGAACTAAGGCGTCACGGTGGCGCAGTGGGTAGCACGGTCGTCTCACAGCAAGAAGGTCGCTGGTTCTAGGCTCGGCTGGGGCAGGTGGCATTTCTGTGTGGAGTTCTCATGTTCTCCTCGTGATCGCGTGGGTTTTCTCCGGGTGCTCCGGTTTCCCCACAAGTCCAAAGACATGCGGAATAAGTGAATTGAATAAGAACGATTGCCCATAGTGTTAAAGTGTGAATGAGTGTGTGTGTGAATGTTTCCCAGCGAAGGGTTGCGGCAGGGAAGGGCAACACATTGTAAAGGGTATTACACATTACATGGCTACATGTAATGTGTAATACACCTATTTTTTATCAATGTATTTTACAAATAGTTAATATTTCTTTAAGATAGTATTTAAAATTTTAAGTTGGCAATAACTTCAGAAGCATTGTCCTGTACTAAAATGCAATGTTCACCTCAATTCATTTGTGTTGGCCTCAGGCCGAAATTCAGTTTTTGCATGACTTTACTCTGTAACGACGCTTGTACAAAAGACGGGGTACATGTGCGCACAACCAACGCTGCCAGTGTGAGAGCAAAACAGTTACCCTGTGCTTCCACTCCGTTTGTATTCGCTTACTCTTGCTCTGTGAAACAGGCGTAAAGTCATGCTGCCTGATTCTCTAGTTTTCACACATGAATCTACAGCAAAACTGAACAAGTGAATCTTCCTGTATAATTTTAGCTTCATTCATTCTTTCTTATCTTATTGTGGTTGATGCTTGTGTTTTTCAGTTGCTGGACAGAGCCACCAGGGGGCAATGTCAGAAACCAGCAACAGTCCCAATGGCAACAGCTGGACTCTTCTTACTCCTGAAGTAAAGGTGTGTAGATCTTGTGGGTCATTTTTACTGAACAACTTATAAAAATATCAGGATCAGATAAATGTGATGTGAAAAAATGCTTCACTAGAGAAACATTATTTAAATTAAAATAGATCAGCATATTCAATATATTTTACAAAACATACCATTCATCCTAAAGTAATACAGTACATGCAGAATGAAGTTTGTTGCTGATTCCTAAAGCGTAAGTCTTTTCTCCGCTCCAAGTTCTGGTCGTTCATCATCAGCTGGTTTCTCTGGAGCCGTTAGGAGCTGCTGCATCTTCCCTCCTCTGAATGCAAACTGTGTGCCTTCATCTTTTATACCTCTTATGACGCAGTCTGAAATGAAGAGTTCATTGGCTTCAGCTTCAGCTGCTGTTAATGTTGTTGGTGTATGCTCGGGGTTCATGGGCTGCTCATTACAGCATTATCTGTCCATCAAGCATGTCCACAGCTGACGTTTACCCGTCTTACCTCGCCTTTCACCTACATCTCTTTTGAATGCTTACATTTCTTGCCAAAAACATTAACATGCTTTGCATTAGTAATACAATGTCAGTAATATCCTTAAAATAGACTAGGGCTGTTGCTATCGAATATTATAGTAATCGGCTATTCTACTGAAAATGTAATCGATTAACCAAGTAATCGGATAAAACATACGTGACATCACATGCCACTTCATGAGGCAGCCAATCATCTCACTTCAGGATTGAAAGTTTCTTTGTTCCAGTCTAGCGGAGCTCCAAAAATGATGATTGGTGTAAAAATAACTTAAAACTGAAATAATACGGTCGCTAAAAGAATCCAAGTTAAGCAAATGATTACTGAACTGTGAAATCTAGCGCTCGCATTGAGTGATCCTGTTGAAGAATGGCTGTTTGTGACTAACATTGCGCAGGGATACATAAAGTGAATAATCCGACCTAGGTTAACACTTGTCAGCCAATCAGAATCCAGTATTCAGACAGACCACGGCGTAAAAGGATTAATAGAGACTTTGAGGCGGAAGATTTTGCCTCGAATTTTTGTAATTTGAGTAGCTTGAGGAATCAATTCAGTCCTAAAATAGACATGAAAATAATATTAAAAAGGGAGGTGAATTGTCAATTCTTTAAGTTAGACAACAGCTAACGTAACAATAAAACGATGAAAACTTCACTAAGCCAGGACCTTTTTCTAGTGACTATAGTAATTTAGCAGGCATTTAGTGTATTCAAGCGAGGAAGACTAACTTTTGGGATGTAATCCGAATGTAGCATTGTTGTGAGCACCTTTGTAAGCTGTTCCAGCACAGCCCATACTTCCTCAGCGCTTGAGCAGACTGTTTATGAATGTAACAATTGCATAATTCTTAAAAGTGCACCACATAAATAGTAGCCAGTGTCAGAGTGAAATTATGTTCAGGTCCCATGCATTCAGGTTTTTTTGCTGAGCAGGTTTAAGAAAACAAGTTATAAGTGGGTCAATCATTGAAGGATATAGTTTAACTCATGTGCTGCTGGAGTTATTCAAAACATCTTGGTGTTCAAGCACAAAAATAAGTACGTCTTAAGGATGTCAGACAACTAAACACTTCCATACAAGTACATGCTTTTGTCAATGGCATTGTTTTTATTTATGCAGTTAAACATGTTAGCCCTTTGATGTTATAAAGTGATTATATAGAATAGTACAATCCAAGACATATTGTTTCTGAAGTAAAAGAAAGCCATTCTTTTCTTGCTGAGATTGCAGTAAAGTACACTAAAACAGTAAGCTATCATCCAATTGGCTTCTCGTCTCTTGGTTACCTTGTTAGGCATCCTTATCCATGAATATTTTGGTTTTAACCCTATAATGTCAAATATATTATATTTGATACAACAGTTTTCTGCCCTCTACAACAGTAGTGTGCATTTTTACTTCACAAAGGCCATAATTTTTAAGAGCTTTTATAATTGAGAATAGGTCAAAATGCCTTGATGCCATAAACTAATGTATGCCATTGTTTTATGCATTTCAACTTTAAAACTGGTCGGTGTTGGCCCTAACACAAGAGGTACTTCATGTGCAGGAATCCAGGGTTGAGAATATGGGTCCTGTAAATGAAGGTCTTATGATCGAGGGGCAGCACTTAAAGCCATCATCTAAACCCCAAAGTGACCATGATGAGCTTTCTTCTGAAGCAAGTCCACAGCAGCTGGACGCTGACTGCAAGAACGCTTTTCCACAGGACTCTGAGAGAATCCAGGAAACTCAGGTGATCTTGGAGGAATAATTTATGCATGAAGATCAATAACTAATATAGGAATTGGCTAAGTGTGCATTTGTTGTATTTGAAAGCTGAAAAGCTACGCGAAGGCTAAAAAAATAACATGATTGTTGTATCTCAATGAAATGTTCCTGTCTAATTCCTTACTTGTTTAAATAATTGTGCCACTAATTCACAGAGCATGTTATTGGGGAAATATTTGGAATGATCTAACACGCAAGTGGTTGCCAGGTGTCCACTCCAGACTCTTGTGAGGATCAAGCCCTATTGAATGCAGCTCACTCCAGTGAAGGCCCCAGCTCTGTCTGTGTCGAAGACATCCGCTCCGGTTACCCTGACCCTGAGGAGAGGGATGGCACCGGCCATGACAGTGATTCCTTTTCTGACTCGCACGCTCACATCAGTCCAACTTCTGCAACAAGCTCTAGTCCAGCTTTGGACTCAACTAACCCAGGTGAGGAGACATCAGGGGAAGGGGAAAGTGTCTCATCAGTGCTTTTATTGTCGTCTTTGTGTCAAACATACTTTAAATACATTTCCAAAGTGTTGAAGTTGCCAGGTCTGAAAATGGAAGTATGCCATGCTGGAACGTGACCAACCTGAAAAGTGATACAATTAGTTTTTTTGGTGTACAATTTCAAACTGCAGAACAAGTGTTTCATTTCTTATATGTTTTAGGTAAATTCACATTTTGATATGCATAAACACAAATGCACAAGATTTTTTTTAACTTTTGTAGCTATTTAAATTGAAACTATTTTTTTTTTCGCAATTACAACACCACAATAAGAGTTAAGGCCCGTTAAAGAACGTAGTATAATTATTGACCAGCTTTTTACTTGTTTTTCTGTTTGGAAAACAAATTCTTGTGTGCATGGGACTAAACACAATTTTGTGTTACACAAATTCTGCTAATTGTAGACATTAAAAGTAGTCAAAGAAATCTATTTCTAGGATTTTGACTTTCAGCTTTTTTATTTTTCAACTTTTTAGTTATGTAGCTGTTTGCCTATGCTACACAGATTTAAAATAAGTTGTATTTGTTTTCATTTTAAAACCTACATTTAAATATTACAATCTTAATAAAAAATAAATAAATATATATATTCATTCATTCATCTTCGTGTCGGCTTTCTTCCCTTTCGGGGTCGCCACAGCGGAATGAACCGCCAACTCTCTGGCATATGTTTTACGCGGCGGATGCCCTTCCAGCCGTAACCCATCGCTGGGAAACATTCACACACACTCATTCACATTTTAACACTATGGGCAATCGTTCTTACTTAATTCACTTATACCGCATGTCTTTGTTCTTGTGGGGAAACCGGAGCACCCGGAGAAAACCCATGCGATCACGAGGAGAACATGCAAACTCCACACAGAAATGCCACCTGCCCCAGCCGAGGCTCGAACCAGTGACCTTCTTGCTGTGAGATGACCGTGCTACCCACTGCGCCACCGTGACGCTCTTAAATATGTATATATATATATATATATATACATTTGTTTTAGATTAAAAAAAAAGATTTTCAATCAGCTGTGATGATCTCTATTGTCACGGTCTGTGTACTTTTTTGGTTTTTAAATTACAAAGTTTTTAATGTAAAATAGAAAAACAAAACTTTTTTATAAAGAAAACAATATCAAGGCTTCATTGTTACATTTAGAACTTTCAATTTACCAAAAATCCTTCGTCTGCTTAGTTTTTTTTTTTATTCTTTTGTTCTTGCAGAGCAACATTAAAAACATTCAGGAATTGTATTAACTGAATTCAGAAACCATCAAAATAAACAACTCAAAAGTCTGAGGTTTAATTCAAAAGTCGACTCTAAAATAATAGAATAATAAAAAAAGCTTTATTGCTTGTTTCCGTTTTTGAAGTTTGCTGGCTTGGTCTGGCCATGTTTCAGGCTGGCTTGCTTTGGGGAACTGGATGCTGCGCAGCGAGAAGAGTTTAATGCTAAACGACTGAGGCTGCAGAGCAAACTGATGATTTGTGACCGTGGGGAGATCCCAAAATAGAGCCTGAGTGTTGTTACATGAGCATAGCCTGGATTCCTCTCGAAGCTACCATTAGGAGACTGTGAATGGTTAATAACATGTCCTCAGTCTAACAAGATTCTTCATGTCCTATTTTGAGAAATAATAGCCGTTATATGCAGAAAGAGATAATCTTGCCAAGTCAAGTCTGCAGTGTTTTTTTTCTGAGGGTTGCTCCTTTTTGCGAGAGGATTTAAATTAAATGTATCTAGTAATGCATTAAGAAAAGAATGCAACGAGATGCATCATTTGTAGAAAGAGAAATGGCTCCCTTGCTAAATGGCTTGAAATGATTAGTGGACTTTTTTCATGTAGAAAGAACTTGATTTCCAATTATTTTACCAATGCACCTCTTTCTGTCAAGAATCAAAAAACTTGCTGGTTCCAAGTGAAAAAGAAGGGGATGGATTAAGAAAGAGAAAATTGACCCATCTGGGCGCGTTGGATAAACCTGAAGCAGAAGAGGACGATGAGGAGAAGGAGGAGGACTTTCAGCTCCCTCAGAGAGAAGAGGAACGAGTCTTCTCTTTGAACAAATGCATCTTCGCTGCTGTCATTCTTCTAGCTCTTGGCACTGTGTTCTTCTCTGGTGAGGGAGGCTTACATTTTTCTCTACATTTCTTAATTGTGTTGTTTTAATGGCCATATTTAGCAAGGAAAACCTATATGTACAAATTAGCATAACATTTTTTTATACTTTCTCATCCCGAAGCTCTTGTCATAAAAGCAGGTCATCAGCTCATATCATGAAGTGAATTTGAATTTGTTCCAGAGTCTGAGATTGTGTTGTTCCACAGGTGTGCTCTTGGACCCGGATGGTGGTAGGTAGAGTTTGCGTTGAGATCATTGTACTCAGAGTAATTTGCTTAGAAAAAGGAAGTAAAAATGCATGCGCTCCACAATGTTTGATTCTGTGCTTGAAAGTGAAACATTATCCTTATGTGCATGTAGATTTTTGACTGGATATCCACTACATTACCCCAATTAGCTACTTGCACTATATTACTTATATAAGGTATTTGCTAACTTGCCTCGACTCGCATATGAATGTAAATATAAAAATTATATTATAAAATTCAATATAAAGCCAGTTCACCTCTTGCAGCTATAACTACTGCAACTCTTATTTTTTTTAAATGACTACGTTAATGGGAGTTTATAAATGCTGTTTACATTTTCTTGATAAGATGTTTAAGAGTGATTGATGGAGAGTTGCTAATAATAAAAACAAATAGCAAAAAACAATAATCAGAGATGGCTAACTAAATAAAAAAACATTATTCATCGTCTGATAAGGTTATGAATACCTTTTTTTATAGCAACTTGTCAAACTGTCACCAAATCAAATACAAAACTGAATCCTTCTTATTAAAAAAGAGAGAGAAAAAAAAAAAAAAAAAAAAAAATATATATATATATATATATATATATATATATATACACATTGCAGCTCCCTCAAATGTTGCGGCAATAACATATTATAACTGGGAGAATCCCGGAAAGATTAAAAAAAAGATTATTTAGACTCCGATAACAAATACAATCCAAATAGTTAATTATATCTTGAATGGCTCAGACCAGTAATCCGCAAGACTCAGATCCACGATCCGCAGGTGGTTCCACAGCCTGAGGGTTGAGAACGACTGCTCTATTTTATTTGTAACTGAAATAAAGCTTTTATAATACTGAAATAATTGTTGATATTGACTGCTATAAAAGCATTTCGAGAGATACATACACGCACAAGAACAAGCACACCCACACGCACACAGACTCATCACATGTGCTGATGCTCAACTTGTTCTTAACATATTTTAAAATAAGCATTACTTCTATGAAGAAAGTTTTTTCTTCTCTCTTTGTCTGAACTATTGGTGCTTTCCAGTTTTGTTTATTTCCTAATATCCTCAAAGCGCTGTGGGTGGTTTTCCTTTCCCTCAACAGTGGGTTGAGTTATGATTATAAAAAAACATCATAAAAAGCCAAGCGTACATAGCTCTGGGCATTACACCTGACATCAATATATATTTAGAACAATATTTTCTCGCAGTAAGAGGATCATTGTCTGAATTGTCTGAGACATTGGGAACACCAGGACTGATGGCACAATAGAGACTTTTTATAATCATACTTACTTGTGATTTGAAGCTGTCGAAATTAACGACGAAAGTGTCCACACTTATATAAAAGCTGTTTTGTGAAACCAGTGTTCCAAAGAACTAGTGCAGCAACAGAGAAGGTAAATTTGATATCACATTTATTGCTAGCTACTACAGATTGAAATACCATGAAAAATGTGTTGTTCATACAAAGTTCTTACTTTTTGCTCTGTTGAATAGGTATTTAGCTAATCTCCAACTATCAGTAACCTTAATGTCGTGTATTTATAATATCATCAAAGTGTTGTGTATGAAATGATTGTGCAGCATCTTTAATTCCGGATATTTCTCTATGAATTGACAACTTTATAAATTAGGATGTGTAGCAATAAAAGTTTTATATATATAACCGTTGACGTCAAACATTATTATGATCCTGTTAAAATGAAAACATATTACAAATTAAACCCCCCCTCCCCCATTTGCTGTTAATGTTAACAAGCATGCAGGGTCAGATGTGCTCAGATTTATATTTTTTTTTTTGCTTCGCTTGATCTTCTGCTTTGTACCTCTTAGAAGCTGATGTGGACATCACAGAGCTGAAGGATCAGGCAAATGAGGTTAAAGCAGTTACTCCTTAATTTTAAGAAACTTTTTAAATTAATGCTTTATTAAACGAAGATGTGCTTTATGGTGACAGGAGAAGATGCATGCTGATGTCTCCAGAAACACTCCTGTAAGTCTCCATGCTCCAGATAAATTGGGCAAACAGGCGAAGGAAGATCAGCAAATATTGGATTTAAAGGGACAACTTCAGGTACAAACTAAATAAATGAGTTCTGTTCATTCTAAAGACAAACAATACAGAAAGCTGCTATTCTAATGTTTTCACACAATGAACCTAGTTCTAATTGTTTCCTTTGACCAAAGGTTTCTTTTTCAATTAATGCTGAGATGTGATGTGAGTTCTAAACTTGAAAAGTAATTCCACTGCTCTCTGTACATAAAACAACATATGTTAAGTGAAGATTAACTTAAACAGTTTATGGGAAAAAGCTGCTATTGCACATATTTTTGTCATTGTACATTTAAACCAATTACAATAATAATATTAATAATAAAAATGCATCAATTACACCTGACCTGTATAGGGGATGGGTTATGAAATTAACCAGTATTATAATTAATAATGATAATAATAGTAATAGTAGTAGTAATTTAAATAAAATGTATAGAAATAAAAAATCTACAAACCTATCATTATGCCAGTCTTCTGCTGTCCCGACTGAAAACAGACCACTGTGTACTGTGTAACAAATTGCATATTGTCTCTCCCCTACTGTAAGTCACTTTTGACAAAAGTGTCTGCCAAATGCAATGTAATGTTAATATAAATATAGACGTCAACCTCAATATCACAACAAAAATAGAGTATTAGAGGAATAGTCACAACTGCTATAATTCTGGGCCAAGAGATGAACAGACAGGATCTAAAAAGTCACTCGGGGACTCTACTGTTAATATATCCATCCATTCTCTTGTCTGCTTTCTTCCCTTTCGGGGTCGCCACGTACTGTCCTGATCACGGGGTACTGTTAATATATTATAATTTAAATGTAGAAGGATGGAAATGTTCATCTCAGAGCACCGCCCCTTCAAGCTATCCTAAGGTGGATGTGGAAAACTTTTGGTATTAGACAAAAAACTGTCTAATTTTAGACTGCTGGTGGCAGCGTGCATTGTGTTTTGCATTGACAGGTGCATGGGTCTTCAAGCCAATAGCCAAACAATGTGAAGAATATGCTCAAAAAATCTGAATACCCTATATAGCACACAAAAAGTACAATATTTTCCTACATCATACAATATTATTTGTCAAAGTTAAAAATAAATCATTATTTTATTTTATACTATGCTGGCTCGCATTGTGTGGGTGATGTTGAGTTTACTTCAGGGCAACACTTATTTTTGCTTATTTCACAGTCTCACTCTTATTACCCCTTATTATCTGCCTGATTGGCTGGCAGTTATTGTTTCATTTAGAATAATTGGTAATGTAGCCCTGATCTCCCGCTCATCTGGTGCTACTCCAATTCCATGTTGGGAATTAAAACTATAAAGCACAGCTGGTTGTTGATGATCCTTCAACAAGAACTGCCTTTTTTTGCATCATTCCTCCATTTTTCATTTGAACAAGGTTTAAGTTTAGTTGTTTTGTAAATTTCAGCAACATTACGAAGAGCTGAAAGCAGCGCAGGTTCTTGTCGAGGCTGGAGAGAAAGAGCGTTTGAGGAGAGAGGAGCTGGAGAAGAATTATGAGAAGATCCGAGGAGAGCTCGACCGGCTCCCTGCTCTGCAGAAGGAGCTGGAACGAGAGAATGAGAGGATGAAAGAGGAAAGCATGAGAGCACAGAAAGAGCTGGAGGCGCTTCCATCGCTGCAGAGAGAGCTGGAGCACCTGAGAGCTACAGTTTCACAGTTCACTCAGAGCTCAGGTGCGGAAATACATGCACATGCACTGTTCAATCAGGTTCATTTTCACAACATTGAGATGCCATTTCGCTTGTCTAATTTGAGGAAAATATAGAAATGTTCAGTTTGTTGTAAGAATTATTAACAATGTTTAAATGTGTCATAAGAATAAATTAAACTGCTACCATCAATGCAGGGCCAAGCCATTAGAAGAAAATTGCTCCATATTATTGTGATGTGAATCTGCAAGAGTTTTTGAACATAATGACAATCAGAAATCTGAGCATTCCATCTGAGCCGTTAGAGGAAAACATTGCAGAAACTTTGCCAATAACCTCAGATAAAGTTTGTCATAACATTAAGCTTTGATAAATTATTATCTTAAAGGAAACCTATTATGAAAACTTAACATTTAGATGATGTTTGGACATAAATGTGTGCATGAGCAATGAGAACACACTTGTTTATGATGAATGTGCAGCACTCTAAAACAAGTTGTTTCTGTAAAATATCATCCAAGCACCACCAATGATTGACAGGTGCACGGGTCTTCCATGCAATAGCCAAATAATCTGAACTATATGTTCAAAACATTTATAAGAGGCGTTTGAAATCAGACAGCTTCTGGCCTTGTACCAGGAAGTCATGGGAAACTAATAGCATTTTCTGTTCTTAAAAATTGTATATTTCTTTACAGTATCTGCAAAGGAAGATGCTGCTTGATATGATTTGATAAACGAGGGAAAACTTGCACAAATCAACAGGGTTTTGTGAGGTTTAAGAAGACGTCAGATAGTAATGGTCTTACCGCCATCATTGTATAGAAGATTCCAATCCGATAATTCAAACTCTGATTGTACTTTACTGCACAGTGAATGTCTTGCATTTAAGATCTTCACATGAACAAGACGAGATTTCAAACATTGGATGCTTTCTGAAGAAATATGGTGATTTACTGAAGAATCCAAGCGCAGTATGGAAAAGATGTCTTATACAAGGAAGCTCTGATTGCACACACACCTCCGACTATGAAAGCACCTTCATTTTGTTGTTATCCTCTCAAGAGTATTTTATTTTTATCGTTTGTGTCTAAGTAATTATTGGAAAATTAAGCTGCTTTGTATGTTGCTTCTGTTCTCAAGATCTCTGAAGACTTAAAAGGATCAAAAACACGAACAGCTTTCAACACTATGAGTTTTCAAAAAGCAAATGTATACTCTTCTCATCAGGGAACACTCACTATGAAACAGGTGTTTTCTCTCTCTTCTCTCTTTATGTTCTTCCTGCTATGGTAGACTGATCAGCTGATACAACTTCTTCTATGAGTTAGACTTAGACTGTAACAAATCTCATCCCTGCTGTAAGTCGCTTTGGACAGAAGATTCTGCTAAATACATAAACGGAAATGTAACCAGGTACACAATTTTAACACACATTTAATCATTGAAATGTGGCACGTATCAAGTTGCTGGAGAAGTAAAAAGACAGAAATTGGAAATAGTTGCTAGGTGCTTAGAGGAACCCTTATCTGAACTTTTTGTGTGAATATATCAATACTATTTGTGTTATAAGATGGATGCATAAATTAAATAGAAAATAACTAGTAATTTTGTGGATTTCATTAAAGTCTAAATTGCTTTAAATTTTTTTATTTCAAGGCAAATCAGAAGCTGTTCATCTGCTTGCTGGCTCTCCATTGCTCTCTGCTGGAGATGGAAGAGATGTGCCTCCCATAGAGAGACAAAATATAAAACCCAGTAAAGACGCAAAGACTGAGAAGAAGGGAAAGAGCAAGGCTGAAAAAGAATGGAAGAAAAAGAAAAGTGGAAAAAATGACAGTGACAAGGAAAAAAAGGAGAGAGTGACTGACGAAGAATATTCAAAAAAACAAAAGAACTGGAAAAGAGAGGAAGAGAAATTGGGGAAGCACAAAGAAGAGAAAAATGAGTGGAAAAAGACCAAAAAGCAAGATGCTGGTAAATTGTGGAAAGATGGTGGAAACAATAAGGATTTTAAAGAGTGGGGACAGGGGGGAGATAAAAAGTGGAAGAAAGGAAAACACGAGGGAAAGGGTGAGAACAGGGATGATAAAAAAGAATGGAAAGATAGTGGGAATAAAAAGGTGAAAGAGGAAAAAGAATGGAAGCAGAGAAAGGAGCAGGACAACAGTAAAAGTGAAAAACACAGTAGCAGAAATGAAGATAGAAAAAAGAGAGATAACAAGAAAGATGAATATAATAATGAAAAAGAATGGAAAAATAAAAATAAAGGAAAACACAGTCAGAAGAAAATTAGGAGAGAGCAGGATGAATATAGTGGAAAAGAAAAAGAAAGCCAACCCTTGAGAGGGAAAGACAGAAAAGTGAATGAAAAGTCAAAGAGAGATGAAATAAAGGACGCGAGAGGAAACCAGAAAAGCAAGTGGAATCTCAACCCCAACCAATGGAGAACCAATCCAAAGGAGAAACACAGAAGTGCAACATCAGACCAGGCCGCCTCCCATCACCATGACAACATCTGGACCAATCCGAGAGCAGGGAAGCAGGAACCATGCAGTGGTGTTAAGGAGTGCGCCCACGCCCAGGGCCTCCTCCCCGTGAAGCTGCAGGACTTTCAGAAGCTTCTCCAGTCATACCTCAGGAAGCTTCCGGAGGGAGAGGAAGAGCACTCCAGGAATGAAGAGCTCCACAGCCTCGTCAAACAATGCTTCAGTGATGGCGTCTTCAACCACCAGCACATGAGCTTCAGAGAGTTTGCAGAAGACATAGGAGACATTCTGGAAGACATGGCTGATGACAAAGATAGCGACACTGAGGAGGAAGACAGTGAGGAAGATGATGATGATGATGATGATGAGATGGACGATTTCGAGAGGGAGGCAATGGAGAAATTTGCTCTTCCAGAGGAAGTCAGAAAGTTTGAGAAGAAGAGGGAGCAGGGTGGAAGAGTGAAATAAAAGGTACAGCAGGGAATTTTCATTCTTTGTTTACTGATAAAAAGGCAGATGCTCATCTTGATCTGCTCTTCAAAGATAAAGTTCTAGTGTGAAACATCGGGAATATGGTCTACTTCATTATAGAACATGACAAATATTTCACTTCAGTGAACATGTTAAATTGAGAAAAACAATAATTGAAGGGAACCAATCGATGTAGATTGGAACTGGATCCAGAAAACATATAGAAGCTTTGCATACTTTGTTATTTTTTGCAGTGAGAGTTACTCACTCTTAGTAACGGTTACAAAATCGGATAAGCTGTAACAGATTTTAATGAGTAATTGCATGAGATTCATCCCAAGAGATTTTATACAGGTACGAGGGGCCTTACTTAATTTAATTTGACTATACACAGAAGTAGTGCTGTTGATTAATAAAAAAAATAATAACGTTTAAATCATTTATAATAAATATTTGACACTTCTAGACTATTACTGTACCCTTACAAACCTTCAAAATGCTATATTTATTGTAAACTATGTTGTTGAATAGTTGTAAAACGAGCCATGTGTGCTGGCCTGGGACATTCAAAAACACTCGACATAGTTCTGCTCCTGTTACACCTCCTGAGATGAGCTGCATCAGTGATTCATCTGATTGGTTAGTGGGCAGTGCTTTGATCAATGGGTTTGGAGCTCCCAGAAAAAGACAATAGGATTACGCAAACATACATAAACTAATCTAAATTTGAGTTGAGGCATGTTTTTGATGAGGGAACAATACTAAAACGTTCATGAAATGCCTGAAAAGTCGTCAGTCATTCAAAAGTGTATCAAATCCTTCTCCAAAAATGTATCGCTATTTATTGGTTATTTAAACATGAAATAGAAATGGAAGGAGGAATAGGCATAAAATCAATGTTTAGTACTTATATCTACTATGAGTAATTTCATAATGAAACTTGTGTATATATATATATATATATATATATATATATATATATATATATATATATATATATATATATATATATATATATAATGTATAATATATATATATATATATATATATATATATATATATATATATATATATTAGGATGTGGAATTTAGCATGTTAATTAGATTAACACAGATATTTTTAACGTGTTTAATACTTCATTGCATAATTCTTAGATCATTTAGATGTATCATTGTATTTATTAATGAAAAGCCTATAAACAGTATCACAATGTTAAATTGTGCATTCATTCATGAAATAAATTTAAATATGCATTGCAAATATTTAAAGATTTAAATTAACTATAAAATTAACTGAAAAATATACTTTAAAACTCAAACGTTTTATTTTTTTTGGGGACAAAACTAGACTAAAACTTTCAGATTTTTGTCGACTAAGACATGACCAGCTAATGTTTGTGTTCAGTAAGTTACGATTATCATATACTGTAACCTAATTCATTGGTTTGTGTTCGGTCATTGATAAGAATGACCATTGTAGCCTAAATTATTGGTTTGTATTCAATATAAAATGGTTAAAAAAACAGCTTCTTGTAATGTATGTGGGCAATTTGCGATTAAATGTGATTACTTAGATTAATTAATCACCACGCCATGTAATTATTTTATCAAAAATGTTAATCGCTTGACAGCACTTCCCTGATGAGCTTTATTAGGGCAGTTTGTTGTTGTGTTGATTGCACTCTGTTTATCGTTTGTCCTTTCTGTCAGCTCCTCCAGACTGATTTCATACAGCAGCTGTAAGCAGCTCCGAGTCACTAAATGAATCAATTGGGAATCATGACCAATCCGGTAAAATGGAATGCATATTTTAAAATATTTTGAGAACAAAACCAAAAACACGAATGAGTTGGTACGGAAAGTATTTTCACTACTTACTGGGGATCCAGTTCCAGGAGACATTCCGATTGAGAAACAGACGTCTGAAATGCTGAAACAGAAGATGTAGATCTGATGAAAATACAAACATTTCATAATATGTTGCAACAAAAGATTGTATAGTTAATGTGTAAACTACTGAGTTACTGATATTAAAGTCTTAATTTGGCTTTAGCTTTAAAATTAATAAGAAAATGTGTAGATATTTAATCGAAATTAGTTGTTTGATGTTTTTTTTATATTTATCTCTTTTAATTTGTTAATTTATTTGTTTGTGTTGGTAGTGACCCTGACCCATGGTGTTTCATATGTTTACAATTTCACTATAATGAAATATGATCTATTTAACTACTAACATGCCTAACTTTGTACCATATCAATGTTATATTTTGAAGTGGTATCGATGAAGTCTGTTTTTAAACGAGAGACTGATATTTTTTTTTTTCTTAACACACTCCTTGCCACACACATTTTAATTCAGTTATGTTGTAAAAATTAACACCTATATAATTATTTTCCAAAACTGCATAGCATGGTTTAAAAGAGGGCTTCAATGATTATTTAATTTAGTTGGTTATTGTCGACAATATAAATTCTTTTATATTTGGACTCTTTTCAAAATAACAGGTACTTGAACACTTGCAGAAACTGTGAGAAAAGCTTTTAATTTAGTTTTTTCATCAACATATATATTTGAAAAGTGTTCAATTGTAGTGCAGGTTTAGCTTTTCTGATGCTCTTGCAGGAATGAAATGAAATGTAGTTGCAATACTCCTCACTTATCAGAAGGTGTTTTTACATTATTCCAGATCTACTGTTGACATTAACTGGATGTGGACCACTAACAGAAGAGAACTTCAGACACTATTTCCACATCCCAAACCAAACAGTTATACTACACTCTTAAAGTAGACACTCATTTTAGAAGGAAAAGTAAACTTCCAGGTACTGCTGGAATACTTTTTATGTGTACTATGGTTTGGGATGCACTCATTTTCTTTATGCACAGACAGAATTGTGGTTTCTGCACTGATTTGGATGTAGGGATTGTCTATTTCCTGCCTGCAAGTCTCTGTTCAAAGGCACATGCATCAGATTTTGTTACATAATTATCTATATGTTGTTATTATGACATCATTTCATGACATGTTTTACAACATAATTGAGTGGAAATGATATAATCATATAAAGTGGCAGCAGTTAGTAACCTTTGAAAATTTCTCTGCTTGACAAGTGCAACATTTAATGTCTTCACTGTGCTGACTTGATTTGTTAAAATCAACAATTGAAGAATTAAAAAAAATTCTTTTTACAACCATAGCATCTTAACATTATCTATGAAAACACTGCAAATATGTTTAATGTGGGTAGTTTTATGCTAAGATTGAATAATTCTATGGTTGTAGTGATTGTTTATAATACTTTTGTTTATGTTTTTTTCTGTCGGGCATATATTAAACATATACTGTAAATACAATCATGACTAGTGTGTGATTGTTTTACCACAATGAAACAAAATGTAAAAAAAGAACTTCATAATAAATCGATTTTCATTGATTTTAAAAGTTACGCTAATAAAACTCATCAACCCCTTCATCGTTGCTGTTGTGATGAATACATATTTGATTTAAAATAACCATAATCAACAAAAGTTAGATTACTTATAAAGAGTAATTTTACCTTCTGACTTTAAAACAATGTTGCTCAACCTACTTACAAAGCCAAACATTAAATACTTGCAAAAAGAGAGAGATTTCCTCTCTCTCTCTCACTCACACATGTTATATTTGTCCCATTATTACTTTTTTGTAGACCTGGTTTCAGCAAAATCTCTCACGAGGCCTGCTCCTCTCACTGCTCCTGTTCTTTTAACTGCTCCTCTCACTGCTCCTGTTCCTCTCACTGCATCTCTCGCTGCTCCTGTTCCTCTCACTGCATCTCTCGCTGCTCCTGTTCCTCTCACTGCTCCTCTCACTGCTCCTGTTCCTCTCACTGCATCTCTCGCTGCTCCTGTTCCTCTCACTGCATCTCTCGCTGCTCCTGTTCCTCTCACTTCATCTCTCGCTGCTCCTGTTCCTCTCACTGCTCCTCTCACTGCTCCTGTTCCTCTCACTGCATCTCTCGCTGCTCCTGTTCCTCTCACTTCATCTCTTGCTGCTCCTGTTCCTCTCACTGCATCTCTCGCTGCTCCTGTTCCTCTCACTGCATCTCTCGCTGCTCCTGTTCCTCTCACTGCATCTCTCGCTGCTCCTGTTCCTCTCACTTCATCTCTCGCTGCTCCTGTTCCTCTCACTGCATCTCTCGCTGCTCCTGTTCCTCTCACTGCATCTCTCGCTGCTCCTGTTCCTCACTGCTCCTCTCACTGCTCCTGTTCCTCTCACTTCATCTCTCGCTGCTCCTGTTCCTCTCACTTCATCTCTCGCTGCTCCTGTTCCTCTAACTGCATCTTTCACTGGGCTTGCTTCTCTCACTGGATCTCTCACTGCTCCTGCTCCTCTCACTGCATTTTTCACTGGGCTTGCTGCCTTCTCTGTTCCCCTCTCTGCCTCTCTCTCTGCTCCTGCTCCTATCACTACATCTCACTCTGCTCCTCTAACTGAGTCTCTCACTGGGGCTGCTCCTCTCACTGCGTCTCACTGGCTCTGCTCCTCTCACTGCATCCCTCACTGGGCCTGTTCCTCTCACTGCATCCCTCACTGGGCCTGTTCCTCTCACTGCATCCCTCACTGGGCCTGTTCCTCTCACTGCATCCCTCACTGGGCCTGTTCCTCTCACTGCCTCTCTAATTGCTCCTGCTCCTCTCACTGCATCCCTCACTGGGCCTGTTCCTCTCACTGCATCCCTCACTGGGCCTGTTCCTCTCACTGCCTCTCTAATTGCTCCTGCTCCTCTCACTGCATCCCTCACTGGGCCTGTTCCTCTCACTGCCTTTCTAATTGCTCCTGCTCCTCTCACTGTGTCCCTCACTGGGCCTGTTCCTCTCACTGCCTCTCTAATTGCGCCTGCTCCTCTCACTGCATCCCTCACTGGGCCTGTTCCTCTCACTGCCTCTCTAATTGCTCCTGCTCCTCTCACTGCATCCCTCACTGGGCCTGTTCCTCTCACTGCCTCTCTAATTGCTCCTGCTCCTCTCACTGTGTCCCTCACTGGGCCTGTTCCTCTCACTGCCTCTCTAATTGCTCCTGCTCCTCTCACTGCATCCCTCACTGGGCCTGTTCCTCTCACTGCCTCTCTAATTGCTCCTGCTCCTCTCACTGCATCCCTCACTGGGCCTGTTCCTCTCACTGCCTCTCTAATTGCTCCTGCTCCTCTCACTGCATCCCTCACTGGGCCTGTTCCTCTCACTGCCTCTCTAATTGCTCCTGCTCCTCTCACTGTGTCCCTCACTGGGCCTGTTCCTCTCACTGCCTCTCTCACTGCTCCTGCTCCTCTCACTGCGTCCCTCACTGGGCCTGTTCCTCTCACTGCCTCTCTAATTGCTCCTGCTCCTCTCACTGCATCCCTCACTGGGCCTGTTCCTCTCACTGCCTCTCTAATTGCTCCTGCTCCTCTCACTGCATCCCTCACTGGGCCTGTTCCTCTCACTGCCTCTCTAATTGCTCCTGCTCCTCTCACTGCGTCCCTCACTGGGCCTGTTCCTCTCACTGCCTCTCTAATTGCTCCTGCTCCTCTCACTGCATCCCTCACTGGGCCTGTTCCTCTCACTGCCTCTCTAATTGCTCCTGCTCCTCTCACTGCATCCCTCACTGGGCCTGTTCCTCTCACTGCCTCTCTAATTGCTCCTGCTCCTCTCACTGTGTCCCTCACTGGGCCTGTTCCTCTCACTGCCTCTCTCACTGCTCCTGCTCCTCTCACTGCGTCCCTCACTGGGCTTGCTCCTCTCACTGCATCCGTCACTGGGCCTGTTCCTCTCACTGCCTCTCTCACTGCTCCTGCTCCTCTCACTGCGTCCCTCACTGGAGCTGCTGCTCTCACTGCTCCTGCTCCTGCTTCTCTCACTGCTCCTGTTGCTTTAACTGCATCTCTCACTGCTCCTGCATCTCTGTCATTGATAGAAGTATATATGTTTTACTAGGACTTGTAGTGCTCATTAGTGACAAAGTATCTTTTCTTTGCAGTTCTGCTAAAGACTACATTTTTAATTGGAAATAAAAGATGAAAAAGTTATATATGGCAACATATGGAACTTGACATCTTGGTTACCAAAGTGATTAATTCCACAAATGTCTGGTTTTATGGAGGTCATCTGCTCTTTCATCATGCTCTTCTTCCACCTCAGGAAAGGGTTTCAAATGACCCGTTTGTCATTTACGAATGGCACTGGCGTTTTAAAAACACAAGAGGGCAATGTAGCATAGGCTCTCAACCAGTGGAGATTGATAAGAAGCTTGTTCACATAAGCTTTCAATTTTTAGATGCTCATTGACTAAGGGCTTAATAGTACTTCTGACTATATTGACTTAATATTTATTTACTTAAGTACCCAGGTGCATAGCTGCAACTAACTATTTTCTTAACTTTAAAAAACAAAAACTGTCCTAAATTTCGAATTAAGCTTTAATTTTTTCTTTAGTTTTTGAACATTTTTGCTATGCTCATGTTTTCTACACAAATGTTTTGCTTCATATTCTTAGGTTCGCAAGTAATTAGTAAATATGAGTCTTTTTTATTGTGTACTATTACTTAAGTGTATAAAAATATTTTCAGGAGTACTTGTACTTTTATTTTACTTTTTTGATTAGATAAAACCAGCCTAAATAAAAGAAAAGTTGAAACAAAAGTCTTCCATAATAAAGTGATGGAAAGATATCAAAATTAAGAAAACCTTTTTTTCTCTTTTTTTTGCATGAAGATTTTGTTATAGGTGCTACATCATTGCCTCTTTTAAATAATTTATGAAAAATAATTAATCCCTCAAATTAACGCTGCACCCTTAATGGCCTTAAAAAGGAAGTATTTATGATAAACAATGTCTTTGAATTATCTCAATTGGTTGTGTTCTGCAAAATGAGCCATGTTTCCCCTGCTCCGCCCATTGTTATGGTTCCACCATACCACCTGCTAGATATTTCTGATTAGCACACAGAAAACCAACCTATTCCAAAAACATGTTTTTATTGTTTATTGACATGCTGTGGTTACTCTTCCAAGTCTGTCAGGGCATATGTTCTTTATTGAGCTGCATTATAGCTTCATCTGATTGGTTAGTGGGTGGTGCTTTGGCCAATAGGCATGATTACGGTGCTCAAGTAATTTTAAACTCATAGAAACAGAAAATAGAATAACACAAATATACATGAACTAATCTGAATATGACTTGAGATGCATTTTTGATGAGGGAACAATACTAAAACATGTAAAAAAAATGCCTGAAAAATCTCTAAAAAGAGATCTGGCATCTATTAAATAAAATATTTCAATAGATCAGTGACTCAAGTAGAGCTGAGACAGTCTGAAGCCTTTGTTTGAGAGAGTCTACTCCCTTCAGTGATTACACAATACTTTTTTGGCATCACCTCATTCCTGACAATGTTATTATAATCATATTAACAACTTCATACAATAATGTGTTTATCTTTCATATTTTATACATTGCCTCTGAGCTGATGTAGTATTGGGCATGACTTCACATTCATTTGTCTACTTTTTATTTTAACAAATTTTCTCATAATTTATTCATTCAAGTTTAGATTGTAACGTTTTTGTCCATTTATATCTACTTTTTTTTCCTTACAGACTGTAAGAGTGGAAGTTGCGAAATTTGAGAGCTTGTTAAGTTAACTTTTTCCAATGAGCATTATAATTGATGTGTATAATATGCTAATGAACATGTCATGAAAAATATATTTGCATAATTCATTTGAATCATTCGCGAAGTGTAAAGGCATTTATATATTAGACAGTATGATGGGGACATCGGTAATAGTTACCATAATAATTACTAATCATACTACATATTTATGAGCGTCAGTGATAATATTTACTAAGCATCACTTAAATAGTAGAGATGACTCAAAGGTTTTTTCACTTCTGGGAGCTGTGTAAATAGTGATTTTTGTGTTTGCTGAAGTTAAAACTTTTACAAATATTCATAGCGTAAAAGAGAGTGAAATGAAATTTTCTACACAGACACGGATGTTCCACCCTTTTACCTGTGCTTGGTGTGAATGCCACTTTAGAACTCTTAAGGAATATCTGATTTAGAGTCAATCTTTCATAGCCTGATGATTAAAGGTGTAGAATCATGTACTCTCTACCCAGACATTTCTTGCATCTTTTAGTATTGTTCCCTCATCAAAAACATGTCTCAAGCTATATTCAGATTGGTTCATACAGGTTTGCGTAATCTTATTTACTTTTTCTCAGAGCTCAAAATGACTCAATTGTCTTAGCCATGCCCATTGACCATAGCACATCCCACTAACCAATCAGATGAAGTGCTAATGCAGATCATCTCAATGAAGAATGTATGTGTTTTTGAATGTCCCAGACCAAAAGTGCTTACAAAAATATGAATGTATTCCTTGGAAATGGATGGATTTTCTGTGCGCCAAGAATCACCACCATTATAGAGCACAACCCCTTTGAGGTGATTCAAAGACATTGTTTATAATAAATACAGATTTTTAAACGTTATTAAGAGTGCAGTGATAGTCTAGAGAAGTCACAAATTCATTATCAATAGCATAAAAGGGGCATGATGTGGCTAAAGTATATAATAACTTACAATTAAAAAATGGTTGCTGTGCACTTATCTATGGCAAAAAAAACTACAAGTCTAACAAGCATGAAACCCCAGATTAATAAAGCAGAGTACAGTAAGAATGAAACACAGTGGCTTAGTGAACAGGGTAGCGAGGATTGGCTGGACTGTGAAGGTTTTCTCTTGGTAATTGGAAAGCACATGTTCTTGATAACTGCTTTGGTATGCTCCCCGCCCTCCAGCACAAACAGCCTTCTCGCTCTCTCACACAAAGCTACTCACACATCTTCGTTCCTGTCTCCACACACACACACACACACACACGCATGCACACACACTGTTCTCCAGACGCAAACTGTGGTAAAAAGTAAGGCTACATTATGGAAAATATGTCCAACTCTAGGTGTGTCCTGATGACACACTAAGCACTTGAGCAACAACTAAAAGCATGCTCTTACATGAAACACAAACTCTCAGGTACTGTGTTAATACATAGAACAAGGCTCACCGTTAATAAATCAGAAAGAAATATTTATTATAAATGGAAGGTTGTAAAACCACAGAGGTGTTCCTAAAACAATTTCCCACGTATATATCTTCAGTTTTAAGTGTTATTAGGTTAGCTGCCTGCTCTCAAAGCAGTTGTGTCCACACAACACCTCTCTTGAGCAAGATATCCTGTTTTCCCCACCCATAAAAGTTCTGGGTGTACGCCCAGTGATTTGACCGTGAAAAAAAGTGCATGGGAAGATTGGAATTCACAGAGGAGGCATTTTTGGCTTATTTTTGCTGTGCGAAGAGACCTGAGAAGTTAGTATTCACTGCAGAATAAGGTAAGCTTTCTCCTTTTCCTCCTCTGAGATTTTGCTTGACTAACAGCATGGTTTGAACTGAATTGAGACATTTTCCATTTATTATATCAAAATAACACAGTTTTAACTTTTTAAAAGCTCTGATTAGATAAGTCTCTGTAACAGTTTGGTTTGGTTTCGGGGGATTGTTGGACAGGTTTGTCAGCTCCTCTAGTGAACTCAATATTCCTGACCTCAAAGGATTAACCGCTGTTCCATGAATAAGGGTTATCAATTCCACAAGTGTCACTTTCTGTTTAATCTGACAACTTTCCGTGAATATTTCAGTCCTCACACGTGAGTCAGTTCTTTTGTCCGGTGACAGCACTATCCAGTTCCTGAAGAAGTCCTTCTCACCTTACACTAAAGGCGAAATCAGAAACCTGCTTGATCCTCGCAGAGGGGTTTTTTCACCTCTCGCACTCACTCGGCTATCCTCGTAAATTCATGGCGAGAGATGATTCGGCCAATGTTTTTGATACGATTTCATGCAGTGAAGGGTGGGGCACTTCTATTATTTAGATGTTGGGATAACTTAAGGAATTCTTGAAATGTAAGTTACAATTGCTGACAATCAAGAAGACACATGGGGAAAAAAGTTACATAGTTCATAAATTAAAAAATGGTTACAACTTTAAAAGATCTGGCAGAAAAGTTGCTAGCTATTGTTTTTTAACAGTAAAATATAAAATGACATTTAACAGTAAAATTCCAATAATTAAGTACTAAATATGACTAACCATTCTTCTATTTATTTTTTAATATAAATACATAATCGCTTTACACTTTAAATCTATTTAAAACAGCACCCCCTGCACAAACTGATACATTGGCATACTTTAAAATTAAATTAGAAATGACAATTTCAACTGTCATTTTATTTAAGGTATTTTCCAACATGCAGACTTACTCTATTACAGAAAACTGTAATGTGAAAACAAAAATAAATCTTAGTATTTTACAGTATTTAAAAATTGTTTAAAAACCTTTTTTTCATCTAAACATGTTAGAGTTTACACTTAAACCTGGTCTTTTTTTATTAAAGATGCCATATCGTACCCCTTCTAAATCATTTACATAAATATTCAAACTCTACACATGCACTTTACTCTTTATAACCTTCAAATGCAGTTTCAATCATAAACAATGTCTTTAAATGACCTCAAATGGTTGCATACCCTGTTCCCCTGACTGCCAGCTTCACAGGCTGCAGCCAGCGAGACACAATTTAAAACGTTATAAGACACTGATTTACATGGAACCAAGGCCCCGCCTCCATCTCAAGCATGCCCAGTACCACATAATCTCACTGGGATCGCTTTCTCTACTTGAATTTCGTCATATATTTATGCATAGCATAATTCTGTATGAAAATCTCCACGCCCAAGGTACAACCTGTTTATGAAGCTTTTCTATTTATACCTGTTTTACATTAAGGTTTATAATCATATAATTGGAGCACTTCAGCAGCTTTGGCTGACACGATGAGGTAAGCCATGTCTCGCTCAGCTATTTTGGGAGTTGGAGAAAAGTTGGAAAAGTTGAACGAAAAATGTATCAAAGCAATTAGCTTTTGTGTTTGTTGCCCTTAGCTACTACACTTTAATCTGCTTTCACACCATTTCACACACACCACTTCCTCTGTCACAAGTTACGCGCTGAGCCTCTGGGCCTTGCTGGCTTAAACTCCACATCCCTTCTCTCATTTCTCAATCGACATAGTCATTAATACAGAAAGCATCTTTCACAAGCCAATGCATCAACAGACAAAACACAAACTTGCTTTATTGTAAAAGCAGCAAATGTGGAAAATAGTGAAGCGTTGTTTTACAACTGGTGACCGTGTGATGATGATGTATTGTTTAGTTCAATAGTGCTAATGAGTGGACGGGATCCCACAAGTCCTTTTCATAATGACTCGTTTTAAGAGGATATTAAAGGATCACCTAAAGAAACCTTAACAGACTTTGAGCACACATTAACATGACTACATATATATGTTAATATACCTGAAAAAGTGTGATTTCTCAACTGAGGTCCCTATAAGTTGCAGCATGTTGTGCTCTCGAAGTTATTTGAGGATCGTGCTTCCAGTCATGTTAGGACAATGAGTAGAGCTGCAAGTACTGCGAGCTATTTGTAACAACAAGAACCTCTTCACAAATAGTGCATGAACCTGTTTGTGAGCATGAGCTGAAAATATGACAAATTCCTCTCGTTCATTCAGTCAGGATCTCCTCTCATTCTTTTCAGTTTCACCCAAAGACAGATTACATGTTTGACATTTTTGCCAGTTTTAACAAACAGGAATAAACCAGTAAAAGCTTGGAGGGACATCTAGAGGGGCAAGAATGAAGTGCAGTTTAAGTGTAAATATGAAATTTGGAGGTATTCTTGCTGATAGTATTATTAAAGTAAAAAAGCAATACTTTTATTTGTATTAATGTTGCATGTTCTTTTGAGAACAATTCTCTATTTTAAGGCCACTTCAGAAAATAACATGGTTTATTTGTGTTATTATTTGTACTGACGGTAGTACTGACTGTCTGTAGTTTTTTACAGACTATATAAAAACTACCAATGGATATTTATTAAGAAACTAATAAGAAAAACTGATTTATTCAGTTGAATTCTCAACGAGAATTCAAAGCTTAAAGGTTTATTGACAAAGTGTTTTACTTGCATTAGGTTCAAGCTTCTTTATAATATTTATACTTAAAATAACCATAATTTAAAAAATATAAGACAAATAGCACAATTAGTTTTTTTTATGTTATTTTATTTATTTTTTTAGACACGAGTAACTGAAGTGTTGACCTTTGCAAACAGCAGCTGAGGCTGTCAAAACGGGCAAAGTAGTTTTTGTGCACAATTAAAGCAGGATTTTCAAAACAAGTAGATAGAAAATATTTAAAGTGATGCATTTCACACAGTGAAGTGATGCAACATTGTGGTGAGACACATACCCAGAATTTCTGCTCTAGCCATTCCAGAGCACAAACCCACATACAGCAAGAGCAGAGTGTGTTTATGTGGTAAAATACCTATGTTATTTTAAATTTGAATGACTGACTATAGGTCTGAAAATACAAACAAGCATGCAGAGACGATTGTCTTGATGGAATACAATAGAAATAGTATAGATTAGAAACTAAATTGTTGATGCTTCCCTGAGTTATAGATCATTTAAAGCTGTAGTTGGAGTAGTACTGATCTTCATAAAGCAATAAAACATTTGGAACCTAATAATTTATTAGGTTATTGTATACCAAATGAGATTCATGAGGATTAGTTTTGTTATGGTCCAAAATGTTATCCATGTAAGGTTTGAATGTGTCATTGACTTTAGCACCACACTTCATTGGAAAGTTGAAGGTTTCGTTTGACTTCTTGATATCCCTTCATCTCATTACATGACTGTTTGGGTCGTTTGGTGCTAATCACTAAGAGCACAGATCAATCATTCTGTCTGATGCTTCCACATGTATCCAGCTCAGCTGTAGCTTGGGTATCACTTCTCATGAGAAGCCTACATGCCACAAGATATTTTTTAGAAAATAGCATTTCTTTGAGTCCACAAAAAACCTCTTTTAGATGTATTTACATGGAAATGCAATTCTTCACTAGTAGATTCAATCAGAAGATCAGAATTTTTTTTCCCAGTATCAGCTCCCCCCCCCCCCCCCCTCTCTCTCTTTCTCTCTCCCTGTGTCTAATTAGGTTAATAGCGTGCCCTCTGTAATTGGAAGGCTGTTCGATCACCGGAGTAGTGTACTAATGTTGGTTAGGCATTATAAGTGTCCATGTGTGACGTCTGTCAAGTGGAAAATTTACTTGAAAGGGTTGCCCTCTAGAATTTCCAAAACATCACACTAATATTAAAATAGAATTCTTTTTGAGAGGGCTCGCTCTATGAAAATAGAAAAATATAATGTACTTTTAAACTGTCTTGTTGCTTTAACTCAAATTGCATTTAGGTCACTTGTTTTTTAATGTATAATTATCAAACCAATCAACTAAAAATATAGCAATTGGTAAAATACCCAAAATTGTCCCGTTTAACCATACTTTTTACAACTGTTTTTAGATGTCACATAACAATATTATTTTTTATTATTACTTTTTGGTTTCAAAATAATGTTTCAAATTGCAATTCCAACGTATCACCATTGTCAGTTTCGCACTCCTCATCCTTCGTTTGATTCAGTCAACAAAGTTGCTTCTACTGGAAGTACTTGGCCCATTTTCCCTTGACTGAAGGATGGGTTTTCTGAAGAAGGAAACTATTATAAAACTTTTTCTAAGCTTTTTATTTGATATTTTATAATACTTGTATACCCTAGTCTCTGTCTGCAGAAGATTGTAATCTTAACTATTTTATGTATTTTCAATGAGAAAAAGTAAAAATACATTCCATGCAATTATCACACTTCCTGCTTTGAAAGGAAATGTCAACCAAATTTACGTTGCCGTTTTTTTTCTGACATTTCGAAGCAGTCAGACACCACTATATTTCAGATCATATGAAACCTATCGCACCATCTGAGAATTTGTGCATGAACACACTCCAGTGTGTGACCAGAGAAAGCTGACTCTTTTGAACATAAAGGCAGGTAGTCAGGGCAGGCAGCAGACAGGCAGTAACGTAGGACAGCAAGAGTAAAATAACAGGCAGGCGGCTAGGATCGTAAACGGTAAACAGGCAGGGTCACAACAGGCAGACTTATAGACAGAGTCAACGCTCAGAATTGCAGTATAGAGACAAACAAGACTTCGCCCCGAACAACGGGAATCAGTCTGTTTAAATAGTGCTACTAATGTTCTTCAGCTGGGTGTATAATCAAGGCGCCCCAGAGGTGTATGGGGAATGTAGTGAGGTGTAGATGGAGGCGCAGGAGTTAGTGCCCTCTGCTGGCCAAAGGAGGGAGTGCCGAGGTTAGACTCCGTGACAGAGCCCCCCCCCCTACAAGCGACTCCTGGCGCGAGGAAGCGGACGGCGACGGGGTCTCCCCCGTGGTCGAGGAGCCAGTCTGTTCGGGTGGTTATGGTGGAAGGTCTCGGTGAGGTCTGGGTCGAGAATGTCCCTTGCGTCTACCCCAAAAGCGTTCCTGTGGAACGTCTCCCTCCCCGTGCCTAAGGAGCAGTCCATGGAGGATCTGGTGGCAGGAGCCATGCCACAAAAAGTGACCTCAGAGGCAAGGCCTGTAGCATCGGCAACCATCGGAACAGTCCAAAGGGTGCCGGCAGACGCGGGCGAAGAGCAGGCGTTGGCATAGCTGGGCAGCGGCGCTCGGGTGGCGCCGGCAGAGCAGGGCAGCGACGCTCGGGTGGCGCCCGCAGGCGAAGAGCAGTCGTCGGCAGAGCTGGGCAGCGGCGCTCGGGTGGCGCCGGCAGGCGAAGAGCAGGCATCGGCAGAGCTGGGCGGCGGCACTCGGGTGGCACCAGCAGGCGAAGAGCAGGCATCCGCAGAGCAGGACGGCGGCGCACGGGTGGCGCCGGCAGAGCAGGGCAGCGGCACGCGGGTGGCGCTGGTAGGCGCGGAACCTGGGTTGGCGCCGGCAGACTCAGGCGCAGGGGTGGCGCCAGCAGACTCAGGCTCAGGCGCGGCGCCGGCAGACTCAGGCGCAGGGGCGGCGCCGGCAGACTCAGGCGCAGGGGCGGCGCCGGCAGACTCAGGCGCAGGGGCGGCGCCAGCAGACTCAGGCGCAGGGGTGGCGCCAGCAGACTCAGGCTCAGGCGCGGCGCCGGCAGACTCAGGCGCAGGGGCGGCGCCGGCAGACTCAGGCGCAGGGGCGGCGCCGGCAGACTCAGGCGCAGGAGCGGCGCAGGCAGACTCAGGCGCTCGGGTGACAAAACAAGCAGGACGGCATAACAAGACCCCCCATTATTAAGGACAGGAGCATGGCACACTTCAACCAAGACTCTCCCTTCAGCCTCAGGGATCAGCGTTTCCGGGGCAACACTGCCGTGGTCTCCACTAATCCTCGAAGCAGTAGACTCGGTCGTACTGACTGAAAAAGAGAGAGTTGAGGGGTTGGAACCACTCCTTTTCTTCTTCCTCCTCTTCTTCGAAGGAGGTGGTGGTTGTTGTGGCACCCCCGTGGAGGTGTCTAGACCGGCCCTCTCAGGGCATGAGGCAGACAGAGTCTGGGGAGGAATCTTTGTGCAGGGTATGTGGGGAGTGTGATTCTCCACCTTGGAGGTATCTGAGGCACTAACGAGCTCAAAGACGTGGGGACTGAGTATAGGAAGACCATACCACTCTATGAGGGCAACCTCTCCTGGTTCTCCTCGCTGGCTATCGGCTGGGTTCTTGTTTGGTTGCTGCACTCTGTCCTGTGATAACTCTAGCAATTTATCACCCGCGCTCTTGCCCTCGCGGGGGTGATCAAACGACCTCTCCGTGAATTCCAGAAACGTGGAAAACACAGTACCCTCTCCTCTCCATATGGTCGTGGCCCATTCTAGTGCCCTCCCGGTTAGCAGTGAAATAACAAGCGCGATCTTACTGGTGTCCGTGGTGTAGAGCGTGGGTTGTTGGCGAATGAAGAGAGAGCATTGCTGAAAAAATCCCTTGCACTTCGTCTGATCCCCGTCAAACTTCTCGGGAAAGGCGGGGCGAGGACTGACCTATGGTGCTTCTGTGGCGGCGGAAGCTGCGAGAGCGCTTGTTGACGTCTTGGCTGCCGCTGGAGAAGGGACATGTAGATTCTGGAGCGTCTTTACCAGTTGCTCAGTGAGGGCTGTCAGGCGATTCAGCTGATGGTGGTGCACAGAGAGTTGGTTAACCTGCGAAAACAGCGCTGAGGACAGCTGCGAGAAAACCGCTGGATCGTAGGGTGGCGAAGTCTTCTGTAACGGAACATCACTCGGGTTGGGATCCATTTGCAGGCTTTTATTATCAACGTGGTCAAGGAACAGGCAGGTAGTCAGGGCAGGCAGCAAACAGGCAGTAACGTAGGACAGCAAGAGTAAAATAACGGGCAGGCGGCTAGGATCGTAAACGGTAAACAGGCAGGGTCACAACAGGCAGACTTATAGACAGAGTCAACGCTCAGAATTGCAGTATAGAGACAAACAAGACTTCGCCCCGAACAACGGGAATCAGTCTGTTTAAATAGTGCTACTAATGTTCTTCAGCTGGGTGTATAATCAAGGCGCCCCAGAGGTGTATGGGGAATGTAGTGTGGTGTAGATGGAGACGCAGGAGTTAGTGCCCTCTGGTGGCCAGAGGAGGGAGTGCTGAGGTTAGACTCCATGACAGCATCAACATTAAACTGCAGAGGAGTGAATCTAGTGGAAAAAGCCCCCTGACAACCTACCCCAGACAACCGAACGTTTCTGTGAATCTTAATTTATTTAGTTGTGTAGAGACCTTAAAAACTTACAAGTAAGGAGTCTACCTGTAACTGCAGACAGATAGTGACCTCTCTCATTCTGTGTGAAGTTCGTTCGCTCTTACAAAACGTGTTACATCTCTTTTTATGCAAGTTTATGCAACACCCTTGTATTGTTTTGTACAAGGCCTCACTCCTTTTTCCAATGATTTTCAGTAACCTGCTAAATCAGTAGGGTGTTGTGACAATTTAATATATTAATTTTTATTCTTCTTATTGAACATCAATGTACCTACTAGTATTATTATAGGATTAAATTCCCTTCTTAATGATTGCATGTGCAGGTTTAAAAATAATACACTCAACACTTTTAAAACAAAACAGAACATTTATTGTACGAAAGCTATCTAACTTTCGGTAATTATTCCTGTTCATATTCATTATCAACTAGTGGAAGTTGTATGCAAAGTTTGCGCCTTACAGATGTTTCCTTGTTCTCTTGACACTCTCCTTCCAGTCCTTGCCCACAGAGAAAATTGTTTGAAATATTTGAAGGAATATAGGAATTTGAAGGAATATAAGAAGGAATATTTCGATTCAAATAGCAGGGTTGCTTGCTACTTATTTTATTTTTATTTAATTCATAAGCTACTGTGCTAGTCTATGAACCTTCACTTCACTGGCGTTACACTTCCTCTCTTGGATTTATTGGCTCGAGAAAGAGCTGTCAATCAGAGCTGCTGGACCAATAGTGACTCTAGAGCCCAGCCTTCATTTACATAAAACTATAATCGATGTTGTGTTGATGAATTTGAGCGCAGGTTCAAAGAACGCAAGCGGACACAAACAAGACAAACTGATTGCAAAATGAAAAACTTTGAATCGATTGCCAGTATTGTGATTTCTTCAGCATAAAAAATGCGTTGGCAATTTTGATTTGGAAAGTTTTGAATTATTTGTACTCCCCGTGATCGCGTGGGTTTTCTCCGGGTGCTCCGGTTTCCCCACAAGTCCAAAGACATGCGGTATAAGTGAATTGAATAAGAACAATTGCCCATAGTGTTAAAGTGTGAATGAGTGTGTGAATGTTTCCCAGCGATGGGTTTTGGCAGGGAAGGGCATCCGCTGCGTAAAACATATGCCAGAGAGTTGGCGGTTCATTCCGCTGTGGCGACCCCGAAAGGGAATAAAGCCGACATGAAGATGAATGAATGAATGAATAAATTATTTGTTTATTTGTTTTTTCATGCTTGCCCAATGACTGTTCACATTTCATAGTTGAATTCTACGCAAATGATCTTTTAGCCCATGTAATCATTTAGAAAGGAATATAATCACATATACTAGAACAGACAGTAAGTGTAGCAGGTACTTACTGGGTTATTTGATTCGTTTGATAACAAAAAATTTATATAATTGATATGGTATGAAAACATCAAGGAGTAAATTAAATATTGATCACATTGCTGCACTATATAAAATAAGCAATCATCCTAATAGTTCTGATGTAAATAGATTGTATTATTTTATTTGGTTGAACTGTAATAATTTATAAAATTCAACCATTTTTTTGCATGTGTCATTTAAAAAAAATTTTTGACTAATGAAACAAAAACAACATATATTTTGGTTTCTCTTTGCTTTCATACTATAACAAAAATGTTAAAGTTTAATGTAAGGTGTTATATTTCCTGAAGCCTTTGTTGTCGTTTCACTGTACCTCCTCTCTGTTATGCACCAGCTTGTTAAATGTCACTGGAAGGAAACCCAAATTAGATCATGAATTATTTGTTAGTGTGAAATATGTGATAGGATCTGCTGTAAAGGAATATGAAATGAGCTTGAGCTTGTTATTGTTTGAGTCTGTGTGTGTCAGGAAGGTAGAAAGGCCTGTTCTGTGGCCTCGATGAGTGGCTGTCTTTCACAGAGTGTGCATGTGCTTTTGTGTAAGAGGTTGTTGGATTCGAGCGAGAGTGTAGCAGACATGTAGCAGGCAAGCCCAGCGGTAACCCAAGCCTGTGTTCTGAAAGGATCAAATGACTGTCAGAGATCACAGGTTCCATTGTGTCTTCTTGTATCCTCTGCAGCTGCACATGGTCGTCCTCCTGCATTTCTTCTCCAAGCTCTTTAATTATTCTAACATCATCCCAGTGCTCAGTTCCCTCATTTTCCAGAGTTTGCTTTTCGTAAGCCAGCTGTGAGCTTTATTGTGATAACTGTTTGACATTCTAAATCCTTGAAGGTACATCTCAGTCATCATCATGCTACATCATAGCCATGGGAGGTATTGGGAGGTAATTAAAAAGCCTCTTCAGTGCCAGGCATTGACTGAAGACACCCAAAAAGTTGCGTTTGTGGCTCCCTCACAGTGTCACTCTAAAAAAAGAGCTGTTTGTTCATTCTTTTGTGATGAAATTCTTATTATGATACCCATTTAGGTAAACTCAAGCATGCTTTCTCCAGATTTTCAATTATGTAAATTCACTGATTCTGATTCACTGATGTCTTTGTTGTATTCAATTTTTAGAAATGGAGGGGGCAATTAAAACAGTTGTGACGCAGTATCTGTCTGCAGCCCGGGGGAAAGAGAGCCTGGGTGGAAAGAACTTCCAGAAGCTCGTCCAGGGCCAGCTGGGAAACATCTTGAGCGTAAGCAGTTCACAGACCTCCCCTTCAGCTGATGCTTAATGTAAAAATGGACCAGATCATCAGTTTCTGTGTAAAAGTATTTAATGAAAAAAAAGTCCTGTTGAGACCAAATTAGAAGAAAACTATGGATGTGCAAGATACATTTTCAAAAGAAGTAAAAACTTTGACTAAGTAATCCATCATTTTTACACAGAAAATGTAAATGTAGCTGTTGCTTCTGCCATTGGTAGTTATTGTCTGATTCAGGCAAATTGACAAGCTTAAATTTATGTCAATAATGTGAATTTATGTCAACTTGATATTTTAGGCTAGTAAGCATGATGTATATTTCATCTGCTGCACCATGGAAGTTTCCATGGATGATCACTGCACCTGTAAATCATGATGTTGCCTGTTTCTTTGTGCTTAATTAAAGTAGCTTCTCCATTCTAAACGACCCCATCCTACTTTAAAATGTGTGTCTAGGAGAGACCTTGTTGGTGTAGTGTAACTACCTTGTATCTTGTTGCTGTGCTCAATATTACAATACAAGAATCTGTCTCACAGATTTGTAGCAGATTTTGTTGGTTCCTCCACCAGTGTGAACCCTCCTCCACAGCTGTTTGTTTCTGATAATAGCTGGGATTCAACCTATGTGGGGCATTGATTATCATTAGCGCCTGTTTGTTAAGATTGATTTGTCATACACCTGATTTTAATTCTAGAGAATCTCTGACCACAAATGTAACTATAAGAATTAATTCTGATTTGGTGGCATATTGGTTTGATTTAGGTTTTTCTTTTGTTCGAACCCTTTGCATTTTTGTAAATAAATAATCATAATTTGTATTTCTGAAAGCATTTCACAAATCACAAACCATCATAAGTTAATAAGAAGTCTACTCATAAAGAAGTTCAAGATATTTGAAAAACTTTGACATTTTCTACATATTTTATAAATAGTCTAAAAATACTTTTAAAGTTTTTTTGGCAACCATACAGGGTGATGAATGTTGAATTTCCACGTTGAAACAAAGTTGTTCGTTGAATTAGATTTTCAATTATATTTGATTTTAAAAAACAAAAACATGAACATTAATTTTCATTTGAAACTCATGAGCATTTCTACACTGGTGTTAGTGATTTTAATTAGCTAAAGATTTACTTTCTTTTTCATTTCAGGACACAGACAGTTCCTCAGCAGTGAAGGACATGATGGTGGGTCTGGATGATAATCAGGATGGGAAGGTCAGCTTCCATGAGTACCTGACTCTGGTGGGCTACGTGGCCACCTCTCTGAGTGAGCAGAAAAGCTCATCCACCGCACCAGAGGCCAATCACTGATCACAGTTCTGGTGCAAAGTTAGACATCTGTCTTCATGGCAAGCAGACTCTTATTGCCTCTCAATTTAACATTTGTTTACGCAACGCTATTGATGAAATACATCATTGAACTCCTAGCATATTTTTGAGAAGAGATTTAAAGCTACAAACAAATAAACTAATACATATAACAAAAAATGTACACATTCAACTGAACTTTTTGTGTAAAACATCCATAAACAAGTCTTTTTTTAAATGGACATTTGTGATTCTAAAATGATTCGAGTGTACTATGTCTTCTGATCTGTTCAGTCTGAATTAAGTGGCAATAATCTAAAAAAAATTTATATCACAATGGAATTTTTATAAAATGTTTAAAATGCAAAACAAAAGTATGAAATGTCAGTTTTACTGTGCAATTTGCCTTTTGAAGAGAGTCAAAGTAGTGTTTTATAATAGTAATGTTTTATATATAATTAATTATAATACATTAGTGCTTGCTTGTCTGAAAATTTAGCATAACTCATGAATGTAAGCCAAAGAATAAGTGACAAGTGCGACTGTGCTACTGTATAGTTGTTCATTCAAATAAGTACTACTGGAAAATGCTTTTATACTGTATCCTTTCAATAAAAAGATTCAATGACGTTTTCATGTGTCTTCATGTCTAACTGATCACATGACTAGAACCAGATCAAATCTGCACCTACTGATGTCCATATATTGTCCAGGTACAAACACTAGTATAAGATGTTTATGTGACTCTGGGTTTGAGATCCAAAGAATGCTGACAAGCTTAAACTCTCTCAGTTTCCTAACATTTGTCATCAAAATCTCCCTTCACTCCATAAGTTCACACAACAGTAAACAGTTACAGTTTTTATGTTAGCTTCTTTCTCAAATTCTTCTTGCAAATACAAACAAGGCTGGAGCTGCGAAGCAAGAGCTTGGTTGATACAGATGGATTAAACCTAAAAAAAAGTTAAGGACACCTATTGTCCTAAAATGTACAATTTTCACTTGTTAATGATGCTTGGATATTTATGATTATCTATTTAAAGGGTTATTTTTAAGCATTTAGAATAAAAGTTAAACCCCTCTAGACTAGCTCTTCACCATTTATAACTTTTGAATTTTGTTTTTCAAACATTGACTCATTAGAACAATACAGGGTTTCCTGTCTCCAGCTGTTAAGTTTATGTTTCTTTTCCCCAAACAAATATCTTAAGGTTTTCAGTATCTAATATTAGTGTTTTGAACAGCTTATAATCTAATAAGGTGGTGTTTCAATTTGTGAGGCTCAAGATGAGCTTATCCTCAGCAGCGGAGGGGAGCTCCCTCGGTAAAGATCCCAGCACGACTGGCTCTGTTTTGGACATAGTCCACTCTAGAAATTCAACTAAATAAAGTTTGTGGACTCATGTTGTTCCAAAGGTGTAAATAAGTAAATTACTTATTTTTAGTTGGCTGATTTTTTGTTGACCATACCACTCAACTTGTGTGCCAACGCTGCTACTGGCCAGGGATGTCGGCAGACATATCCCAGTGGTGTCAGTGCCCAAGGGCGTACCCTCTGCACCAAGTAGTTTTAAGGGGCATTAGTTTACATCTCGTCCCAACGAGATCTTAGTGGTGGACTTACAGTCCTTGAACCCTCCCGTACGGGCCACGAAAATGTCTTGGTAATAACGGAAATCTTCACCAAGTTTACCATTGCGGTACCCTCTCGAGACCAGCATGCAGAGACGGTCCTGGTCACTGAGTGGTTTTCTAAATTGAGGGTCCCTGTCCGTATCCACTCTGACAAGGGGCTAACATGGAGTCTGCCCTGGTCCATCAATTGGGTCAACTTTATGGTGTGTAAAAGTCCCAGACAAGCCCATACCACCATGCAGGAAATGGCCACTGTGAGCACTTAAATCACACACTACACAACCAGTTGCGCACGCTACCAGCCTCTCAGAAAGGTGATTGGCCACTCTGATTTTCACAGAAGGTGTTTTCTTACAACACCACACCCCATCAAACAATCTCCCCAATTTCTCATGTTTGGCTAGGAACCCAGACCCTTAGTTGATTTCCTGTTGGGCAGAGTCTAGGAACCAACAGCTGATAGTATCTTGGAACATCAGGATAAATTACAGTGGGCTTTTGAAGGTGCACAAGCTAGTATGTGGGAAGTAGCGGATTGGTGCAAGGCACTCTATGACTGTGGGATGAGGGAGTCACCACTGAGCGAGGGGGAGCTGGTTTACCTCAGAGACCTCACAAATAGGGGCAAGAATAAAATCCAGGATCTGTGGGGCTCTATAATTTAACAGGTGGTGAGAGCACCCAGGGATGGTGGCGCTGTTTATGCCATTGCTTCTTAATTTGGACAAAGTCAGGCATGTGTACCATTCAATGCTCAAAAACCGGTTGGTGCTGAACCCCCCATTAGCCCACATAACCAATCTGTTTTGGCACCTTGTCCAGCAAGTAAAAATGACGAGTCTGAGGAGGGTGACTTCTTTGCCCAAGTGCCTGGGGCAGTTCCAAGTGGCCAAGGAGTTGGCCCACAGAGCCTACCTCCCCTGACTGTGGAGGATGGTCCCAACCTAGGTGGACCTTCTCCCCCTCTTGAAGTGATGCCTGGGGATCCTCAGCCAGCTGCAAGCTCCAATGCATCTTTGGATGTTGTAAGAATAACTAGTAGGAGGACTGCTGTTCAGCACTCCAACATGCATCACCTCCCCCGAGCAGCTTGGAATGGGATTATGTGTAGCATGGTGGGCGACATCGCACAGCCTGTGGGTGAAATGTGATGGGTTGGGTTAATTGGGGTAATTTGCGCTGGCCTATAGGCATGAATGGTGGCGTTTAAAAGTCACTGACCTAGCGATAGGTGAGATAGCATCAGATCTAGCTTCTGCCTCCGGGTTGTTTTGGTGGTGTATTGGCTGTGGCTGCAGGGTTTTTGAAAGGGGGGCTAATGATTCAACTTTAATGGTTTAGTTCCCTAGTGCGTCATGGATGAATGTTTTACGTGCCGGGTCTCAATGGGGAAAGTGCATATGCTGGGTGAGTCATGTGATCACTGTGCACATTATAGATTTCTAAACAAGTGCAGTTAATGCTGATTATGTTCACTGCAGGATCCTCTTTTTTCTCAGCACGTTGTCTCCATTTGTGCTCGACATAGTTTTTGTGCAGGCACGCTGATCTTTGGCAGCGGTTTATCTCTCTTGCTGTCCCTTTCTGAAGGACTCTACAACTTTATGGTGGGAAGACTCACTGGCTGTTGTTTTGCACCACAACGTTGCTCTTTGACATTGACAGGTTTCTCTGTATCTTTTTTCCTGCTCACCATGCAGGGGTCTCGTGGACTATGTCTCAGTGGGTGCAACCATGCAAAGTTTATTTTGTGCTGCAGCATCACTCTTTGACGCTGTCAGGTTTCTCTCGCTCTTTAATCAGCATCTCCACCTACAGCTGACCGCAGGCCCGGTCGTGGGCGGAGTTGTGCCCCAGTGAAGCCCCTCCAGCAGAAGTGGGTGGACCCGCATAGGGGAGTATTAGTTGCTCTTGGGGGGACATGTAAGAGCCTCCAAAACAGCTTTTTATAGTGTCACTTTTCTAAGCGCTGTCATTATGCTCAGTTTTGGTCATTCAGATGTGTTACTTATGCTGTAGTCTTCATTTTGAGTTTGTTTGGTTTATTTAATTACTGTGAATAAAAATCTGAAATAATTGTTGGTTTTCTTTAAAGCATTTAGGGCATTCTTTCTGTATTCTTTCTGTTTAAGGTATTTACCGTTCTTGATTTAATTGTATCTGATAATTTGATCTGCTTCTCCAGGAGCTGGCTTCATATGGTGGAGGGAGCCTGTTGTTGTGATCTGAATGTGTGCCACTACATGGGGTGCAGTGGTTTCTGAGTTTCTGAGTAAGCGGTGATCCTAGATGTAAATGCATGGTGTGTAGTGAGATTTTGGTCAGCGGTGTCTCTGCCACCAATGGGATTCCAGCCCCTGGGGATTTCAGTTGTTTCATTTATTTTTTTTTGGCCTCTGCCTAAGAAACAAAGTGAGGGTTATGGAGAAGAACTACACTGTGTTTTTAAGGGAATTTTATGATGTGTGTATTTAATTTTAGTATTTAATAAAAGCTTTTGTGCTTTATTTCTCTCCTGGCTGCTCATTTTTCTGCCTGCATACTATAAAAATCGTGCCTTATAGTTTAGGTCTCCATTAATTTGGAGGGAGTGGCATAGTCTAATTATAAAATTAGTATAAAGTATAAAAGTATAAAATATAACAAATTGAATCCCTTGCATCACACATACAGAGAAGTACCGAAAGCATCAACCGACTTCTCCCTATTTGAAATGAGATACGGGCACAAGTCAGAGGACCCCTGGATGTGCTAAAGGAACACTGGGAGGGAACCAGTGAAAACTCAACCTATGGTGGCTTGTCTTACGTGCTACAAATGCATGAGAAAATTGAGAAGTTGACTCTTAAGATGCACAAGAACCTCAGAACTGTTAAAAAAACTCACTATGATTAAAGTTGCCACCAATGTGCCATTCAACAAGGCTAGAAGGTTATTGATCCCTTCATCTGAGTGTAACCTTCAGGTTAAAGGGCAAGGACCATATGAGGTGGCCAAGAAAATCAGCCTGACAAATTATGAACTCATCATGCGAATGCCATCGCAAAAACCCCATCCTTCACATAAACCTGTTATGCCCCTGGACAGAGAGAGAAATCCCTATCTCCAATGCACCGCATGCCTTTGTCACAGCAGCAAATGAAGAGGACGAGATTATGTACTTCCACACTCACACATTATGTTCTAGCCCTGATTTAATTCAACTTTCAGAGCAAATCTTCAGTCCATCGTGATCTAGCCTAGCAGAACATCTCTGATCCAACACGACATCAAACTCACAAGCGCTGAACCGATACGACAGACCTGTTGTCTCACTCCTGCTAAACCTGTGTCTGCTCTAAAACAACATACGTTCAATGCATTCTAGAAATGTGAATTATATTGCCTTCAAACAGTCCCTGTTGCAGCACAGTTGTCCCTGTACCAAAAAAAGGCTTCCTCAGATTCTGGGCCGATTGCTCCAAATTTATCGGAATGTGATCCTTATCCTATGCAGAAAGTTGACACTCATCCAAACCCTTGGAAGGGCCAAATTCATCACAACGCTAGATCTGCATAAGCGTCTAGCTCTGCGACAACTTGCATGTCCTAATTCGCTCTAGTCACAGAAGATCAGGTGTCCCTGGCAGGTGGAATAAACTCCCTGATCCAGTCAGGAAAGCAGCAACAATTACAGCTTTCAAAAAAGCAACTGAAAACTCTTCTCTTCAGAGAACACCTACTATTTAAAAAATGCTGCTCTTCCATCTTTATTTTCTTCCTCCTATGGTTTATTGATCCGTCTATACAACTTCTATTATGAGCAAGCTTAGATAGCTTTGTGACTGTGTAACAAATTGCATGCTGTTTGTCCCCTACTGTAAGTCGCTTTAGACAAAAGTGTCTGCCAAAAGTGTCTGCTTCTCAAGAAACCTACACTCAACACATCACTGGTGGACAATGACAAAGCTGTCTCTCTGTTGCCCTACACTGCCTAACTCATTGAGAGGGTCGTCTTCAATCAACTCTCTACCTTCCTGACTCAGAACAACAACCTTGATGACAACCAATCAGGCTTCAAGAATGGACACTCGACAGAGATGGCTTTGTTGTCTGTAACAGAAGCGCTGCGAGATGCCACGGCTAACTACAACTAATCTGTCCTCATCCTGCTAGACCTCTCTGCAGCGTTTGACACAGTCAACAGATCCTTCTTTCCACTCTCTCTGTGATGAGCATCACCGACACTGTACTCGACTGGCTTGAGTCCTATCTCCTATACTATCTTGAGTTTAGCTCTGCCTCTAAAGCAGACATCGGTAGAATTCAGAGGACAGTTCGTACGCCTGAGAAGATCACCAGTGCTCACCTACACTCCCTCCAGGACCTGTACAGCACCAGAGAGAGAAAGAGGGCCAAACAAAAATCACCCACTGACCACCTTTTTGAGCTTCAGAGTCACTAACACCAGGACAGTACGGCACAAACAACGCTTCTTTCCCCAAGCTATTCGACTGCTGAACTATTAGCTCCCCACCATCCCACCCCGATACCTGCACCTGGACTGTTGCGCATTTCATCACCTTGCATTTTGCACTACACTTTATATACTTTTGTTCAATTGTTTACTTATAATCCTAAATAGTCCTTTACAATATTCTACCTCATAGCCTTATGTTAATTGTTTTGCTGGTTGTGTACACTTTACTTTTTTATGTTGCTTGCACTGACTGCTCCATTGTACCACAGAAAATTCCTTGTGTGCGCACACACACACACACACTTGGCAATAAAGCTGATTCTGATTCATCTACAATGTTTTTTGAATGACTTAGAATGTGAGTGGTTTTGTGTTACCCGTCATTTGTGATTTAATGGCAAAGGCATTTGCAAAAAGTACTTTCCGTTGTTCTTGAATTCTAGACATTTGATGTGTAATGGAAAAGCAACCAAGGAAAATATACAAATTCTACAAATAAATACATCACTAATCACTAGAAATCACTAAACCAAAATAATTTCACAAATGTCACTGGTAGTGTTTAGGGGATTAAATTGATCTGAAATGTTATTGAAAAGTAAGATTTTTTTCTTTCCTGAAAAGGTGTTTTGTGAGTCTCTCTTTCTAACATAACATTATATCTCTGCTTTCAGTGCTGCCTTGACTAACACCATATGTGGGTGTATACTGTTTGCTTAATGATGAATTAACACCTGTGGACAGTATCAGGTGTGGCAGAAGCACATTTACTTAGATGCTCTTTCTAACACAAATACAATCCATTCGCAGAGCACACACACACTTGTAAAACGACACCTCTGAAGACCCCTGGCTGGTTTGACATACTTAACCATATATATGAGTCACCATATCAATTTCATTGTACACTAATAAATGTAAACATTTTAAAATAAACCTTCCAATGATAATTGGCACTATTGTATTGAGACAAACTAAACGATTAAGACAACAATAGAAAGCAAATGGAGTGACTAATTGACATCAGCAGATAAAGTAATTAATGTTTGTTTGTCTAAACATAAACCAAACCTGTGTATGTGTCATCAATTACAGCAAATAAATGATTCAGATGGGGTGCTATCACATCTGTAAATGTTTAATGTGACAAGCAGCAGTAAATTTAACTAACCTTTAGGATCAAACATATCTATTTACCTAAACGTGCCACCTTTCTTGAAATCCGGTATCTCACGGAGCACACAACAACAAAAATGTCACATTTGAAGAGAGTACAGTGTATTTAATTGCAAATACAATTCCATTGTAACAAATGTTTTAATGTGTGAGCACAAAGACAATATTGGAAACTGTTAGGCATTAACTTTCAATAATAGCAAAAGAAACTATAAAGATATACTTTTGTATTCATCTAAAGAATGAATTTCAAGTTTTGGATGACATTGAGGTGCAAGGAAGCTGCCTTTGCCTAAAGTGGCATTAAAGTTAAAATTAACAATACATACTCACTTTAATTGTAAGTAGTACAGATACAGTTCCTCAGAAAAAATAGAAATAAACAGAAGAACAACAGATAACCTCTCAGTATTCACAGTAGTAATGATAGTGATAGTAGTAGTGATAAAGTGGATAGAAACAACTAAACACAAAGGTATTAATATGCTCTGATGCTGCATCAGTACTATCTAGCATTAGAATGTGATATAGAACAAGTTGTCAGGACATTCCAGTACAAATCATTCAGCTATACACAAAATTGTTCAAACAAAAAGTCAGATACAATTTCTCTGTGTCCTATCGAGTGAATCATGAGAAAGTGGATAAATTAGCCAAAACAGCATAGCCTTCATTCATACTTTCGTTTGCAATTATTTTTTATGTAGCAGTGTTGAAGATTTAATCCAAAAGAAAAATATAGTTGCAAGCAATATAGTGGATTTACTTATCTTTGGAAAGATCAGTGGTCCTGCTTCTTGTGATAAAATTGAGTGCGGAAAAATACGTTCTAATATTAATAATAATAATGGTTAAAGTTAGACTTGTCTCTTTCCTGCACCACATTGTTAAACTCATAGAATGGGTCATCCTCAATCAACAATGAACTGGATAACAATCAATCAGGATTCAAGGGTGGACAAACAAAAGAGTCGGATTTGCTGGCAGTGAACGAAGCACTGCGAGGTGCTAGAGCCGACTCCATATCTGTCCTCATTCTACTGATCACACTGAAGTTCAGCAATTGATCCTCTTCTCTTTTCTATTTACACACTTCCTTAGGTTCTATCACCCACAGACATGTCTTCTCTTACTACTGCTATGTTGATGAAACTCAACTACATCATTGTACATCAATAACCCTTCTTCCTTCAGATAGGAACCTTGGAGTGATTCATGATGAATACTTCATCTATTGTTCAGGCTCTTGTCTTTTCTATGCGAGAATATTAAAATGCTCTTTCAGGATTTCCATCAAATACATTCAAACATCTCTAAATGATCCTGAACTCTGCATCTGATCTTCAATGAACTGACGCAATACCACAATGACCCCCTCTTTACCTATCTTCACTGGCCCATCGCAGCCCGAGTTAGGTTTAAATCACTGAAGCTCACTTATAAAACCATCTCTAGAACTTCACATATATACCTTTACAAGCCCAACAATACTACATGTACTCAAGAAGTTTGTATTCAAAGAAGAAAGAGTGTTTGGTTGTTGTTCAGTCTTAGGATGAATATCCCCCTCCAGAACATTCTATTTGATTTGGTGGATATCAGAAAATTGTAAAGGCTTTTGGCCAGTTGGTTGTGCTATATCAGAGACTCACACGTGTGCAACTGTAGTCCTATAAACATCAAAATACTCATAACGTATTAGGAAAAATGCCACTTTCTGTTCATGATTTCTTGTCATTCTTTATTGTCTCGCAAGGGCATATAAAAAATCTATTCACAATTTAGCATCCCAAGTGGCATCTCACCGATTGTGATATATACTTTATTATTTTAAGGTGGCAAAAATGTGAAACCACCCTAATTTATTTGCTTCCTGTGTGGGGAGAATGGTAAGATTCAACTTGATGGTCTCTAAATGTGATGTCAGTATTATGATGATGGGTGACATTGATTGAGACACTTCAAAAACAGCCGTAAGCAAGGCTGTGGTTTAATTAACACTGATTCCAAGCTATATGCAAAGTTTCATACTTTTTCAAGCATATTAGAGCAACTGAAAGTGTTCATTAAATATTAAAAACAAAAATGAATACAAACCAACTCATACTTCAACAAAAAACATGGTGACTTTTGTGGACAATATATTCACATGAGGCATGGCATTAGCGCTCATCCTAATGTGTTCAAAGAATCATTGCTGTCAGACAAGGGAGCGACTACGGATGAAGCTACACTATGAATCAAACAATTACACATGACACGCTCAACTTTTTATGAGCTATGGATTGTTGTGGGCCATGTGACTTGTTTAATTAGAAAAAAAAGTGTTTCCATTGCAGTTTTACAACATTCTTTACAAGATTCAAATACTACCTCCAAGCACAAAACTTTTTTCCTGAAAATTTTCATGTTTCCATTAGGTATATTTATTATTGTACATTCGATTTGCGCAATTTCATGCTCAATCCACACGTGACTATTGACCTATTCAGGAATATCTACACCTGCCTGCTCTGTTACAGAAATCTTGTCTCCATTGGTCAATCTTCTCTCACTACCACTCCGTTGATCTCTTCCAGTTGGATCGCTGTGAAGACATCTTGAAGACACAAGACTGAGTATTCTTAGCTGTTTATTTAAAGAAAGTCGTCATTACTTTCGTGTTAAGAGGGATTCCTGGTCCTTTTGTGTTTGCTGACATTTGAAAAGCATTTTGATACCAAAATTCAATCTGATTTGAATGATTAGTTTGAATGAAGTTAAAATGTTTGTACATTTACTGTATGCACAATTCTTGATTTAAAAACCTTTTAAATGCAATAAAAAAATGATCTATTAATAATCTATTGTTATTCATGAAATGAAAAGTATCTCTATTTGTAGGGTTGAAAACAATGCAATGATGATGTTTTTAAAAGCTCTCTTAATTTCAACATGGTCAACATGACATTTACAGTAAATACTGACCTATATTGTGATGCAACTGTGTAAACAAAGACTGTGGGTCTCAGAAACTGAAGAATAGATGTTCGTAATGAATGATGGATGAAAGAAGGAGGAGTGCCAGGTATGATGGGAGGAGAGCCTGGAATGTGCGGTATAAAAGATGGTCCACAATGCTTCCCATCTTCAACAGGTTTCATCTCTCCTTCAAGAATAGACAAGCATAAATCATCTAACATCAAGGTAAGAAATGTAGCCAGGATGGAGGAGAAAGACAATTATTTTGTAGTGCTGAACACGTTTTTGGTTATTTGAACTTATTTTGTGCAAAAATGTAAAAATTTATATTTCATATTTCCTTTTTAAGATACTTTATCATGAAGTGTTCCAATATTGTTTTTCAAGTTTGTGTAAAAAGATCAAAAGAGGATTTTGTTTAAGGTCCATACTGAGTAGTGGGCATAAAGATTGGCTTGGATTACATTTGGCCGGGTTACTTCCTCCTCAGGTTCAGTGTTTTCTTTAGTTTAGGATTTCACCCTTATCAGGCAACTCACATTACCCTGCTTTAATTAAGCTGAGCTCCCCTTTGAATCATCCGAGAGGGTGAGAAAGAGGTCACAAGATGTTGTGATGAAAATAAAGAGTAGCAATGCTCTAAGAAATAAGCTTAAAATGATCTTTTGTGAACCCTCGAATGCTAATCTAAAAGCTTTCTCTGCAGAATGTCCAATTTTAACACTGAGAATGCCTCCACTTTGGAGAACGCCATGCAGCTGATGATCCAGACCTTCCACAAGTACTCTGGCAATGAGGGAGACAAATACACTCTCAGTAGGCAGGAGCTCAAAGAGATGCTGACACAGGAGCTGGGGAACTATCTAGGGGTGAGAAAAGTTTTGATATTTAATAAGCGCTAAGAAAATGTATCTCATAAACTTGATCTTTTCCTCTGCAGAACGCTCAGGATAAGGACGCGGTGGATAAAGTAATGGGAGATCTGGATTCTAACAACGATGGAGAGGTGGACTTCACAGAGTTCATCATCCTTGTCGGGGCACTCACTGTAGCCTGCAACGACTTCTTCCTTGAATATCATGAAAAGGATGGAAAGAAGAGTGATAAGTAATAGAGCCCTGTTTATTAAAAGCCAACACATGACCAGGAGGGTGTGAGAAGGGGAGTGAGGGAATGCGTGAGTGAATGTGTATAAATATTCTTCATTGACTTAAGTTGTCACAAGAACATGAAATAATCCATTTCGCATAATGGTAAAGCAAAAACTAAACTTTCGGGAACAAGTTTGTGAGATGGTCTTTTTAGAAAACCTATGTGAATAATGTATGTGTTTCCTCCTCTTTTTTTAAACAACTGGCATTGTTCTGTCCACATTCCAATAAACAGACAGGTAAAAATAAGTGACAAGGTCTCTGAGTGTCTTTTGTTAGACTACAGTGACAATATTTATTTGTCAAAACAACTTTAACAATTTTTTTTGTTGCAATTACTTAATCATTTAAATTGTCATTAATAATCATTGAAATAGTTTTATTACTCTAAAACTCTAATAGATTGAAAATAGTTTGTAAGAGATAAAAGTCCAAGTTAAAACAAATCCAAACACAAGGATAGAGTCACCAATGTTCACCCAGAAATAACACCACAACTTTTGCACAATCACTGCCAACTATAATATTTAAAAAGCTCCCCTTGGCTAAATCATTTCAAATGTGTTGGTTACACTAATTATAAAATTTGTATTTAAGTAAATATAAATAAATACACGCCAAACAAAAAAAATACATTGATACAAAATGAAAAAATAATCTATTAGAAAAGTATATAAATATACATGACAAACACAACAAATAGTAACGTAATGGTTACTTTCGTAATCCCTGTTCCCCGAAGAGGGAACGAAGACCTATGTCGATTGACAGAAATTTAAGCTCTACAGATTCAGGTGGCTCGAATGGAAGACCTTGAAGTCCTCTAAGGAAATGGAAAGGTCCCAGGAGGGAACAAAGGACGACCTAGAGGGTCTAACCCTTCTGGCCCCTCTGAGGAATATGACCGTTAACTTGTGTCGTCCCAACGTGTCGCATTCAACAGGAAAGTGATAGGCAGGAATCGTGGCAATGTAAACCTTCAGGGTGGATGGAGACACTCTTAAATGAAGGTTAGCACGAGTTCAACAGGGCAGCTACTCGGGTCTACTTGGCGACGAACCGACCCCACTTGCTGGCATAACAGGCCCTAGTAGAGAGAGCTCTGGCAAGACACAGAGTTTGAACTACAGACTATGGCATAACCCAGGGGTCCTCCGCGGCATGATGTGCCAGACATGAAGATTCCAGAGGTCTGGGCGCGGGTGCTTGTGCCCACATCCCTGGGTCAGAAGGTCCGACCACAGGGGAACTGGCCAGGGAGAGCCTGTCACAAGGGAGCAATGTTCTACAAAGGTCGGTTGGGCCAATAAGGTGCCACCAGTAAGACCTCTGCCTCGTCCTCCCTGATCTTGCACAGGAGGGTTGCAAGGAGACTCACTGGGGGAAATGTATATAGGCGTTTCTTCCTGGGCCAGCAATGCGCCAGCGCATTTATCCCGAGAGGAGCCTGGGACAGAGCATAGAACAGCCGGCACTGAGCATTCTCTGGGGTGGCGATCAGGTCTACCTCTGCTATAACAAAGCGTTCCCAGTTCTGGTGGACTGCCAGGAGATAGAGTCGCCAATCTTCTAACTAGGGTTTCCACCATAGTGCATCTCCTGTCTGACTCAACCTGCTGGGGATATGGACTGGGGGTAGGGACAGACCCCAATGCTGATTCCAGGGGAGCAGTCTACAGGCGAGAGCTGACAAACGGGGTGAGCATATCCTTCCTTGTCGATTGATATATGCCACCGCTGCTGTGTTGTCCGTCCTGACATGTGATGCCGCTGCAGCATTCTCCTGAAGTGCTTTACTGCTAGGAACACTGCACATAGCTCTATGCGATTTATACTCCAGGAAGAGTGTTTCTTGGTCAAAACCCTGAGACTTTGTGCTTCTGGCATACAGCACAATCACCCCCCCCCATCCCCCCCACCTCCCACCCCCTCCATCACCTTTGTGAAGGTGCAAGGGGACAGAGACAAGCCAAGGGGAGGATGCAGTACTGATACACTCGACCTTCAAGGCCAAACCGAAGAAGGGGTCTGTGCCAAGGGAGTATACTCAAGTAAAAACACGCATCCTTCAGATCTATTGTGGCAAACCAATCTCCTGGACGGACTAAGTGGACTGTGCATATTAAGTGGATATTAACCTGTACGGAAGTCTCAGAAGCTGAGCGTTCAGACGACGCAGGTCAGGATTGGACGCAACCCGCCTGTGCGCTTGGAAACTAGAAAGTATGGGCTGTAAAACCCTCTTTCTATGTCGGCAGGAGGGACAGGCTGGATTGCACCTTTTCGTAGAAGAGAGTATCGAACTACTTGCGCAGGACTGGGGCCTCTGTGGCTGAGACAGAGATCATTAGAACCCAGTTGAACCTAGGCGGCTTGGCAGCAAACTGTAGTAGATAGCCGTGCCGGATAGTGGATACTAGCCAAGGGGAAATATTGGGAAGCTCCCACCAGGCTTCCTGAAACTACACTAATGGCGTGATGTGCACTTTGCCGATAGTTTCCATATCGGGGCCGTGAACTAGCGGACTCAGCAGTGGAGTCCGAAGGGATCCTAGGTGGAGACCTACCTGGGTGTTTAGGCTCGACCTCAGAGCAGCATCCAGTTCCAGCCGAGGAGGTCCCACTCACGGCTGACTCCGACACGGAAGCTGAGAGCCATCCGGACAGACAGAACTGCATCAGACGCCACGCCCTTGAATGTGCCTCTGAGATGAGAGCTGCATTCGGATCTGCGCACATAACCCAGGGAGTTCTAGTTTTGCAAATTTAATGAAAAGACTTGTGGGTCCGCTGCCTGATGGTGGTGGCGCAGTAGCTGGACCCCCTGTCCTAGGGCTGCTTACAATGGACCCTCTTCCGCTGATGATGTTGACGGGGCCCCTGGACAGGACCGCTCCTCCGTCAACTCCTTGTAGCCGCTCTTGGTCGACATCTTCGACATGGGGGCTGATGATCAGGGGAGGACTGAGGAGGTTTTCTCTGGCGCCGAGCAGGCGGTGGGGTGCCGACTTAGAAGGGGATCTGCCACGTCTCTTCCTACGTAGCATCATGAATTCTCCCAAAACCTCGGCCTGCTTCCTGATCCTCATCTAGGCGACACCGAAGAGGTCATCTGGGAGCACAGGTGAGTTGAGGAAACGCCTCCGTTCTTGAGGGAGCATCTCAGCCTAGGTCAACCAAAGGTGGCGGCTGTGGACTGTTAACGTAGACATTGTGTGGCCAAGCGAGCTAGCTGCAACTTTTGTCGCCTTGAGCGTGAAGTCGGTAGCCGCCTTCAGATTCTCCGCTACAACTGCCCTACTACGTATCTTTCAGGGCCTTGGCTTGGGACACCTGATCCAGGGCAGCAGCAGCAGCTTGACCTGCCGCAGCATAAGCCCTCGAAGTAAGGTCCAACGACAGGCTTAGCTGGTGGGATGGAGACCTCGGCTGAACATGCCAGGCGGAAGGGGTACCCAGGCATAATTGCACCGCCAGCACCTGTTCTACCTGGGGAATCACTTCAAACCCCCTAGCTACCACGCCGTCAAGGGAGACACGCACTCGTCGACCCTTATGGGAGGGAACTACAAAGCCTCCGGTGGTGGACTGAAAGTACTTCAACCTCGCCTTAAGTGCGCTGCTGAACAGAAGTTTGCAACTTACACAGTCTGATCCCTCAATTGCTGCCTCAGCATGTCTACACCCAAGACAACCGAGGTAATTATCTTGGCTATATGTCAAAGCAATCGATCCACCGCAGCAGTTCTAGCCTCTGGATCCGGCCGACTCACCAGATCTCCAATAATCCACACACAAGGTAATAATCCACTTGTTCTCTGTGGTGTATTTCACTGAGTTGCTCGCATGGCGAGAGTAGGCTCCACCAAAACAAAAAAATAAAAAACAGGAAGAGCGTCACGCTTGCGTCCGATTTTTGCGGGATGGCGTGAACACGTGATCATCAGTGCATTCACTGATTGGCATTTTTGGGGTTTGGGAACGCTGTTACCCAGAAGAAAAAAAACATAAACAAAACAACGATAGATAATCTCTCAGGATACACAGTAGAAATGATAGCTTTACTAGTAGCATGAAAGTGGATAAAAAAAACAACTAAACAAAAAAGGTATTAATATGCTGGATCAGTACTATCTAGTGTTAGATTGTTACATTGAAAAAGTTGTCAGGACATTCTAGTACAGGGGTGTCCAACGTCGGTCCTGGAAAGCCGGAGCTCTGCACATTTTTGGTTCAACCATCATGAAATACACCTGTAGCACTAATTATGGTCCTCTGATTGGCTGAAGTAGAGTAGTATGCATACTACAGCAGGGTTGCAATTAAAATGTACAGGGCTCCGGCTGGACACCCCTGTTCTAGTACAAATCAGTCAGCTATACACAAAAATAGTTAAGACTAAAAGACATATACAATTTATCTGGATCTCATTGCATATGCAAAGGAGTGCGTAGAAATGAGAAGGTGGAAAAGAAAGACATCTCGGATTAGTTTGCTGTAACCCTGTTGCATGAAAAAGCGGTAACAAGATGCTGCGTTAAAACATTATGGTCAGTTTAGAACCCTCGTTCCCCATCTTTCTGTAGGGATGAAGATCTACCATAATCTCTTCCTCGTTTGCTGGGAACTAGGAGGTAGCCTAGGGAACATTCAGAAGGAGATATTTTTGTGGCTGAACACACCAAGGAATTGTAAGCATACTCAATTAATGGAAAGTGGAAGAGGGATGCTTGGCTGATACACACCGTAGAGCTGCCTCTAGTTCTTGATTGTTTTTGTAGCGGGACTGACCCACTTTCCTTACAACTTTTCAACCGCTTCAGGTTACCTTCCAGAAAAACCCCTAATCAGGAGAATTTATTAAAATAGAAAGGAAGAACAGGAAACCAGGGTCAAAAATATATTACTTTTATTTTATAATTTAGTTAAAACACTCTGCACAATCATAATAAAGGTGGGGACATGAGGACCGGTCCGTGTCTGACAAAGAGGGCTGAGTCACAATACATACATGTAAAAATACATAAGTCCTAAGGAAATGAACTGCGAAATGAAAATCTTTAGAAAAGATAAACACAAAAAAACCCAACTTAACCAAAATTCACACAGGCAATAAACAAAAAAGTAATATGAAAAACTGTATCAAAATAAACAGTAATACAATACAGGGAATGTTACTCCCAACCACACCGGGCAAACTCGCGCGCGCATGCATGCATGCACACACACACACACACACACACACACACACACACACGCACACACACACACACACACACACACACACACACACACACACACACTAATTCAGGAGGAGTAAGGAACCAAACTGGGATTTCTAATACTGATGTTAACATGAGTAGTAACGTTACTCATCACGGTGCTCTCACATCACATTCACTGCAAGGTGGTTTATACTCAAATCACTAACAGCAAACCACCACCACATGTGCTCGCAATGTTAGGTCCCAGCATCCAGCTCCCTCCTCCTGAAATACAAATCCAGTCACCACCAATCTGAAACACAAAAGAACGCACATAGGTCATATAAAACATTTACCGACACCGTATGCTGAGACACACACGTCAACAAAACCCCAGATTTTCCTTAACAACTTGTAATGTTAGGTAGCTAATCTTAGTTCTCTGCCTGAGTCTCAACGAATCCTGATAGCCGTGAGGAAGTAGTCGGTGCTTTTTTGCTTCCCGCGGTAACTGATGCTCCACTTTGATCCCTACGGAGCAATTAGCCATCGTGCCAGGCGATCAACTCCATGCACCACTGGGATCGTGAACAACAGCCACTTGTGGAAATGTCGCCACCAGTGATATGATCAAGAGCCGTGTATCGGTATACAGAGATTTCAAAAGAGAGAGAGAGGATCCAGATGCCAAGATGATCCCTGTCACCTCCCCTAAGGGTTAATGTGCAGACAATGGACTTCCTACCGCAACATAAATCTAAAGCTATGCAGTCACCCAGCTGACACCTTGGCTGGGGTGGGTTAGGTCTCTTACACATGACCACCCCCAATCGGCGCGAGGGTGAAATTAACAAGGTACACCCTCATATCACATTTTGTTCAGCTTGACCACTGGATTGGGGGTGAAAACCTAAGGAAAGGCTTACTGTTGCCCCGAGATCAAGACAAAAGGACACCTGCTAGATGAACTGGGAGCCTTTTGTCCAAAGAAATGCCATGTATTCTGAACAGTTTTGTACTAGACGGTTAGCCGTCTCCAAAGCAGTGAGTAACTTGGGGAGAGCCACAAAGTGCAGTACCTTAGATATTCGGTCAACAATAGTCAGAATTTTGGTAATCCGGTCGAAAAATCCAAGGCAATCTGGGACCATGGCCGACTGGGGATCAGCAGTGGATGCAGCAATCCAGAAGAGCGTGAACGAGCTGCTTTTTCTCTTGATCCTCTTGAGCAGACTGAGCAAGCATTAACAAACTCCCTACTTTCCTTCTTCATGGTTAGCCACCAAAAATGTTTTTTTTAACTGGTTGGAGGGGCACCCAAGGTGGCATGGAAATTTTACTCATGAGCCCAGATCATGTGTAGTCTGGAACAAACAGGCAATTGGGGATTTCACCACAGCTTCTATCTACCAAAAAGTGCACCCAGTACAGAGGTGGAAGGGAGGATTGTTTCAAGAACACCTTTGGCCAATCATCTACTTTTTTGTAACTCTAAAATATTTTCAGGTACTTCCCAAATACTAATCCCAAGATCCTTTGTTTGAACTTCAGAGTACCCAGACCTTCGTCCAGCATCTCTCGTGGTGTATCTTTTTATGCCCCTTTTCCCCACCTTTCAGCAGACATTGTGAAAGTCTGATGAAGGTTCCAGGCCAGTACTGGCATATCTCTTCCTAAAACCAGGTAGGAAACCTAAATGGACAATAAGGGTAAAGCGGGATGTAGGCATCTCTAGTGTATGCCACCAACTATAAATAAACCTTCTATCGCTTTAAAAAAATTATAGTTTATTTGTCTCTTAACAAAAGTTCAAAATCAACTGGGAGTTAAATACTACAATTTCCTACTGTAGGTATAAAGCACAAGTGAAAACATTAGGCAACTTGTTTCAAGTAATTTCTGTAGTATTATTCCCTTGAAATATTACCAAGTAAAACGCTGAACATTTATTTTGAAATGACCACTAGAGGACAATATTGATAAATAAAAGTCTGCAGGAGTAATTAAAAAAAATATTCTAAACAAGTAATAGATGTATTTTCTATTGCCAATTTGATAGCAAAACAGGGAATAATTGTCAAATTCTTATAAAATATCCAACAAGATGTGGACAAATTTGTCGAGATTGAGAAGATCTAACAAAAGATGACGCACAGTCAAGTTAAATAAGACATATATTTATTATGTTGTTAGAAGTTTAGAGAACACTGGTTAGCAGAACACAAAATCTGTAAAAAAAAAAAAAAAAGTAAATATTTATTTGATTCACAAAGTTAAACAAAAAGTAAAAAGTAAAATACCTTCAGTGCAAAAGATAGTTTTTTGCAGAGAACCTCAAGCTATGTGCAAAAAAAGTTAAGAACTTCCAAAATGCAAAAAATAAATATCGATGTCTGTGTTGAACAGGGTTAATGAAGAGGTCAGCCAAAAGAAATAAAGTATGATAGAAGCAGAATAACTGCCTGTATAAATTATATATGCTTTTTTATGAATTTAGACAGAATATGTGATGCAGTATTAAATGCTGTATTAATAGTGACATTACAAAGATATGAACACTCTCTCCCTTTCTCTTTTTAGTGTTTCTACTCAGTACACTTGACAAACAAAAATGAAATAATTATTTGCTTGCGCACAAACACAATTGAGTTATGAAAACTCTCAAAACTACTCAAAAAAATAATGAGGAAAGTCTCTGAGAAATATTGTGTTGTGCAAGAGGTGTTAAAGCAAAATAAGACCATCATCCAAAAAAAGAAAAAAAAAATAGAATCATAATTTCTACTGAAATCCTTTTTTTCAGCTCACAGTATTAATATTGCTTGTTGGCCGCCAGGTAAAACTTACCCTAATGCTACCCTGGAGATACCTTTTTGACAGTATGATGATGACAGTGAGGGTTTTTATTTGTCAGAAAATGCTTCTGTAACAGTTTTCTTAACATTTGTAATGGTTATGAGGTCAATGTTTTTCATCAAGCAAAGAATAGGGAGTTAGAATTAGAATTGATGGCAGTTATTGGCTTTCAGGATAAATTTAAGAAAATAAATTAAGATACATTAGGCTGTGTGTTGTTAAGTCACTATGTTGGCCGAAAAGAAGACAGCTCCACAATGCCCATGAAGGACTTGTACTTGTACAGTCTGCAGTCAGAATAGTTAGAACCTTCCCAGTTAATGTTGGACTCCTGCAGAGCTGTTGCCAGTTCTTGACCAAATGACCAGCTGCAGCTATGAGGTCGATTTAATGGTTTTACTTCATGAAAAAGAAGATATGAGGCTAGCTCTCAAAGTAACCACTTGATTTATGTTCCTACTCTCACCCGTGCGCTCTGGATGGATTATGTAAAGAATTCGGGTAGAGAATTCTAAAAGGCTTGATTCTGTTTATTCTGCAATAGTCATGAGGGCTGATGAGAGGGAGTGTCAGGAATCCCTGTGTTGATTCAATCTGTGTGTTGATTCAACTCAATCGGTGTTGTGCAGCTTTGTGTGGGGAAGAGCTAGTTGTTTCAATTTCTTGGTTATCTGATCCCTTGGGCATAGATATTGGCCATTCATATGGAGGTGTTTGGCATGTGGAAGACAATTACTCAATGAATGGATTGAAAGGAAGAAGAAAATAAAGAAGAATCATTAAAGGTGCAGGGACATTTATTTACCTTTTGCATTTTTTTAAAGATTGACTGAAATACGAAATGATAACTCAGTTGAGTATTTTTCCACTTGCAGTCAAGGAGACAACTTTAATTGATGGTTTTAAGGCTTGTGCAGAACTTTTGTTTTAGGTCAACGATAAACAAGTGAAAAGTTTAAGAGGTGAGAAGTCAATTTATATTATTCCAGGGGTCAAATGGCTCGTAATGGATATTTTAAAAAGTTAGGGTTAGCTTTAAACGTCAACTCTGTCATGCTGCACAAAATATCTAAAGTAAAACATCTACAGTATCAGGTAATAACTCAAAATGGCTGTAGTTCGAGCTTGGCAATCGATTACATTTTGACAAAGATATAACTTTCAAGCCTTAACAAAACTATAAAATCAAGAATAACCGACTGGCTTGAGTCTGATGGTGACAGTAAGTTTTATCTAGAGTTCCCTTATTGCACAGTCGTGTCCAATAAATAGTGGAGATGATGACTTCATTCAGGAAAAAAACCTAAAGTTGTGTAGTAAAGTTCCCCTTCAGTCAGTCACTCAAATTGGTGGCAAATATGAGAGCACCACCAGGAGTGCCCAACTCTCTCCGCACAGTTTGTAAAATGTCAGTAAAACTGCCTTAAAGTGAGGCGAATGTTTTGAAATGTCCTGTTTTCACTGGAACCAATCTCATTGAACATGCGAGCGACTGGTGAAAGACAAACACATCAGCGTTTTGTAGATATGTATTCACCCCTTTTGTGCGTATTACGAGGAGATCTGGTGCTATGGCAACCAACTTGGTTCTCGTGGTCTGAGCCACTGTAAAACCCTGGCTTCCATTAACAAGACTCTTTTTTTAGTAGAGCATTTGTTTTACCGGTTGGTCTGTTTGAAGTGTGTTTCTAAACATGCTGTGCAAGTCCTCTGGATGTCATGAATCGACAGCATTGGTGTATAAGCACACTTTTTGTCTTGATATCTGGGGCATAAACATGCCAAAGAACAAATCGAGGGTTCAGGCTGTAAATTGCCTGTCTGTTAGCGCACTTAAAACGAGGCTGGTGTACTGGTGCATCTACAAAAGAAGACTGTACACCCCACTGGGGTAATGGCAGATTGTACTGCAGAGGATATTGCCGAGTTGCTTACCCAACCACCCGGAGAGATTGGATTAGAGATGGCTCTGCGCCTTGGATCTAAAATCTGGACGCATGATTTTTGAGATTGAGCCCAGATGTCCCACATCCACCCCCAATTTTGTTCTTCCTGAAGTGCATCAGGAGCTGGCCAGAACTTGGCATGAACAGTAGCGGCCCCATCTCGCTAGCTAATCTTTTTGTTAGGCCTGACTTTTGAGAGCTTACACTGCCGCTCCTTTGCACGGCAAGGCAGACTTTCAGGTGTTCCAAACCAAGGCCCCCAAACAAATGCAGGAGGGAAGTTGCTGCCCAGGTCTTACAGAGGACCTGAAAGCTGATATGAACTTTGCTCTTAAGGAGACGAAGTTAGTGACAAGCTTGACAGGTCGCATGATGTCTACGCTGGCGGTCCAGATCTGCCATCTTTTGTTGACCCAGGTTGAGATGTTGCCGGACGATCGTAAGCATTTCCTCAATGCTTACATAGCAGGTACATAGCAAGAGACATAGCAGGCCCCACTCCAACTGCTTGACTCCGGTAAAAACTTCCTCTGTTCTCCCTGGATCATCAGCCCCAAGCAGAAGACAGCGCCCGAGAGCGGCGGCGAGGAGCCGATGGAGGAGCAGGCCTGTCCAGACCCTAACCCCCCCTCCCCCCATTGTAATAGAAATGCAGCTACTATGATGAAGTGACAGGCTAGCTCTTCTCATTAGCATGTTCTCGCAGATAAAATAAGTGTAATCTCTGTGATTGATAATAAAAACTACATTCCTGTCATTAAATGTAATCAATTTGTTGAAATTCACTAGTTACAATCAAAGTAAACAACATATTAGAATATCTAGATGTATTTTTACTTAGAAGGCAGTCATATTTTTCTTTTATGTTTTGTTAATGTAGAGACATTAATAAAGTTGAGATTAGATCAAGTTTGATCAGTAATGGATAAAAATGAAATTAATAGGAAGAAAGAATTTTTCAAAGAATAGTTGTTTATTATAATCATGATTTCAGTTATTACCAAAATAATCATGACTATTGTTTTTCTCTTAATCGACCAGGGCCCTATACTATGAAGCTGGATTAGCTATTTAGCCAGCTAAGTTTAGGATTTAGTTTGCACCAATCCTGGATTTTGGGTACCATGAAAAGACCTAGGATTTAAACAATCTTTGACAACATAGTTACTTATGCCACACGGCTCACCTGCTCTGGAGCAGGCTACGTTCTGGATTAGAGATTGTAAGCTTATGTTTGTCCAATCAGTGGTTATAAAAGGAACGTAATATGTAATACTAGCATCTGTAACATTAGTTCCACATTAGGGTTAGGGTTAGGGTTAGTGCACAAATTGTGAAATGTGCACTTAATTTGAGACGAGTATTTAGAGACGTTCATGGTACTGGCCCCAGCTCTAATCATAGTAGCAGTAAATTCAATTAAAGGCGAGGGCTTTATGAAAGATTTAGATCCAAAATAATGATTTGAGGTGACAAAACATCCACAATCAACACATTTCTTCAACTGCAGGGTAAGATTTAATGTACTTTTGTAGTGTATACAATTGAACAAAATGTAAAAAAATTATAATGGAGTGATGACGCATTGCCTAATGACAGCAGATAATGACATTAAATTGTTTCAGTGAAAGAGATAAACTAAAGGATGAAGTACCTCAGAACAAATGAAAACACCTTTTTTATGTTAATCGCACTGAGTCCAACCAAAAAAACTTCCAAAGCTCTATTATAACTTTTATTTTGTTTTTGCATCTCATATTTATCCCAGAAATCTTGTGTAAATGTGGTCAAAACATTGTGGTAAAAAACAAACAAAAAAAAGAAGCCTTAATATCTCAATATTCAGTATTCCATGTCTTTGCTAAATCCAATGCAGCTATTTTTCTCTTACCCAGCACTGGCTTCCACAATTAGTTTAGAATTAAGACTTCTGAACAGTGCCTACAACTGATTGAGCAGCCTTGTACACCATCTCCTCTGCTGGACTACCCCCAGACTGATTACAAATCCAACCTAGTGCTTGAAGATAATGTCTTCGCTCACACCTAGTCCTACAGTTCGTTGATTTGCCTTGTAAAAATCTTACCGAAGAAATTGAAGCTCAATGGCTTAGTTAGCAACACTGTACAAAATGCAATTTATTCGGGAGAGCTGCTTTTAACCAGACTAGTTTTGAATGAATCAGTATAACTGAAAACTGAGACAGTCTGGACTCGGACCACTTGGGGTACGTTAATGCCAGGTGTGCTAGAAAAATGACAATTTGCACACTTTTTTAATTCTTGGAGCAAGCTGATTATGTTACCAATAGATACTCAAGGGCGATGTCAGATACTTGGCGAGGCTAACAGATCAAATACAAATGTCAAACAAAAGTAATAATGTCAGCAAAAGAAGCCTATCCAGCCAAGGAAACAACAGACTTGACTTTGAGAGATCAGTCAGTGATTTATTATAAGGTTTAGAGTATGAAAAGTGATCCAGTGAATCAGGGAAAGTATAAATTTCATTTTGTACAGCCTCTGGAAACCCCTGTAAAGCACTATCCAGTATTTGAGGATTGACTGCATCTCATCTTTCGCTGTCATACCGACAATTTAGAAATATCAATAGATGTTGTTATCAACAAAAACCCTATTCTAAATCACTGTTGATAGCCTTTTTTGGGATATATCTGGCTGACTTTGTTGAACCACATTCAACTTGCACCAATTAACAAGCTCATTGTACCTATATATGAAAATGATCATACATTGAAAAATAAATGACCGATCATGAAGAGCTCCTACATCATTTGAAAACAAGAACTAATTAAAATGAAAAGTAGAACTGTATCTCAGTGTGAGCACTTTGCTTATATGACAAAAAAAGTTATGTGACAGGACGAAGCAGACTGCTCATCTCTGAAGCTGGTGGACAGCAGATGGCTTTCGATTTGCTGAGCAAAGTAAAAGTGTCTCCTCTTCTCTCTGATTGGCTTCTAAAGGGAGGGGAAGGTGGACTGGACGAGAGGTCTGAACAAGATTCCTGGACTGTGCATCATACTCCAAAATGTTCACATACATCTATTGTTAGTCCAGAGCGATGTTCGCCCTCCCCTTCCGCATACCCCCTCCTCTCTTCGGCTCCTGTTGCAACTGATAGTGTGAAGCGTCCATTGGTGTAGCCTTAGTTATTTGGTCAACCAGGTGCAGTGTTAATTGTTTTAGCAGTGTAGTTTTGAAACAGAGGTTGTAGAAACATTCCAACAGTGCCAAAGACGCACACAAATACAAAGATCCAAAGGAACAGTCGATCAATAACCATTGCAACATACTTCCAGTCCTCACTCACCTGTAAAATAAAAACAAACAAGTAATGAAAAAATTAATGATTAAGTGATCAAGCATAACAACTAAACTACTGCAGGGTTAGATATACAGATGAATGTTTATACAAATGAATCTAAGTCTGTATGCTTTTGATAGTAGGTGATTTTAATTACAAAGAACACTGAGGATGTGACATGCAACAATACTAACATTATTCTACTAATAATTAAGCCCTATCCTTAAACACAGGCCCTGTCTGGTTATTTTATTACCCTGTTTTTGTTTTGTTTTTTACCTGGGTCCTGTACTATTTAACAATCTCAGTTTTACCGGAAAGGTTTTGACTTGACAAAATCTAACCGTTTCAATCAGACTTTATTGGTGCGATGAAGTGCTCATCAACTTTTATGTCGAGTCAGGCTTTGATCCTGAAGCTAAGATTAGTTCTCGGGCGCGTGCACGAAAAAGACTGACATTGGCACTGAATAACCAATCACGGTAAACATCATAGAGCCAAAGCATTTTTTCTCTCTGTGGAGGAGGAGCAAGAGATTAAAGTTTAAAAATATGACTATTTAATATGTTACATATATTTTTGTGTCGTAGTAATGCCGGAGCTACTGCCAAAGCTAAAGAAGATATCTGCAATACAATGTCATAGAAACACATTCTGTTTAATGTAAACTTGAATATCATGCCTGACATGCGTATGATAATGGTAGCATACTTTTTGCCATTCTAATACGTTTTCATTTTGTATGTCATGATAACATATTTTGATTGTATTACATAAGAAATTAAATGCTTATTTTTCTACACACCAAAAGAATGTTTAAATTTAAAAAGTCTATATAAATGTATTTCTTTTCTTTTCGCAAATGTAAGCTGTTACTTCCGCGGAGAACCTGTATCTTAAATGCAAATATGTATCAGGAAATGCTTAGGGACTTTTGTCTGTCCATAAATTCTTGTCTCGAATTAAGTGCTCGTTTAACAACTTGCACACCAATATGCTCAAGAGTGAGAAGAAAAGGTGAAGTCTATGTTACTGACGCTAGTGTTACATCACTTAAAAGTTCCGCTGATTGGACGAATATAAGTTTTCTTCAGTATTCTTATCCTAAGATGAAGTTAGTCAAGTTGTCTATTTTTGTAACCTATGCTATCATAAATGATACTTACAATCATTTGGAGTTTTTATGAATCAGCACATAATTAAATAATTTCATTAATTTAGTAAATCAAGTAGCTACAATCATACATACATACATACATACAATATTACGTAATTCGATACAAGCTAACACAGAATTTTTTAATTATTAGGTGAATATGTGTATCCCTTGCAAGTGTCATTATTATTCTTCAGTTTCCATCATTGAAGTCAATAGCATCCCCACGATCCCCTTGTGCCAAAGTCGTGGAATTTGGCACACATTTACAACTGGGTCTCATAGTCAACTACTGCAAAATGACTCAAGCTCCCAAGTGCAACCACTTGTTGAAAGTTTCATTAATGTTTCTGGTCAAAAAAATGTAACTGTTTATCTTAGAACACACGTCTTAATTTCCTAACATGATGATTTTTTCACAATTTGGGATTTGCTAAAAACTTTAATTTTCAAACTCATTCTGGAGTCCTGATCAGATTTTCATGAAACTTGAACTTCATCAACACCTGTCAATGCAGATTAATGCAGGTTTGTAAAAACGCTACAAACAGTCGACTGTCAAGTGCTCTACTAACAAAGATGACTCTTCATTGGTTTGATAAAAGGCAGTGAAAGACGAGAGTCTGGGACTGTCAGCGAATCTGGAATACTGTGAACAGCCGGAGAATCACGCTGGTTGCCATAAACACCAGGGGCCTCATGTATAAAACTTTGCGTAGATGTAATCCTTAAAGTGTGCGTACGCACATAAGGCAGAATTTGCGCACAAAAGTTTTCAGATTCATAAAACTGTATGTACGCCAGAACCTGCGCAAGGTTCGCTTTATAAATCAAAATGATCTGAATATTGTGCGCAGGTGCACGTGCGTATTGCTTACCCCAATCTCCTCCCGAACTAACCATATTTGGAGGTTAAGACCGCCCATTTTGAATATGTATGATCTCCCTGCATATTAATACCATCAATAATTCGGTTAACAAAAGCAAATTCATTCTCAGATGGTGCCTTTATTGCAACATGAGTTCAGTCAATAGCACCGATTACATTGGGAAAACCGGCGATTGCTGCAAATTGTATTTTGATGTTTGCCTGTTCAGCTTGCGCGTAAGGAAAACGGATGTATCGGGGTGCCATCCCCACTATGGCATCCCATACATATGGCATGACATGGCTCAGGGAAGACTGCGACATACCCGATCGGTCTGCCAACTCTCTCTGGAAAGTACCGGTGGCCAAGTGGCCTAATGTGGTCAAAACTTGCACATGAACACACAGCGCATGGTTTCTCCGCGAGGGTCTTTCCAATACTGGCCGTAATTCAGAACACAATTTCAATAGGACGGCTCTTGGAAATTCGAAATCGGCTCATGAGCCAATCATCATCATGAGCAAGGAAATCTTCACGGTCTCTGAAAACACGCTCCCTCCGTAGAGCGTCATTAGCAAGGTCTTCTAACAGCGTTAGAGCATCCATTATGATGATAAGTTATATACGCATTTTTATAGCCCATTCATTTAAACAAATGAGTAAATTCAAAGTATTTGCACCTGGTTAAGAATGCTAATAATGATAATTCAGGTTGATACAATTTGATTTATTGGGTGATGTAATAGGATAATTTAGAAGTTTTTCATTTTAAATAGCTATTGCTATTTAGGACAGTTGGTGTCGCCAAAACACATACTCTTCTAAAAGAGTGAGTACGCACGGTCAAGAGCATCCGTACGGTGCGCACTTATTTACGCCAAGTTTATTTTTTATAAATCCCGATATGTGCGTGGAAAAATGCGTACGCATATCTCTATGCCCATTTTGTGCATACGCAACGTTTATACATGAGGCCCCAGATCTCTTGATCGACACAAGGAGAATACAATCCAACACGGATGAGAAATCTTTCAAAAGTCGCTTATGTCTGAGAGTATGGCTCCAATGAGCAGACAGAAAGAATGTCCCGCTTGCACCCGCTTTGTGTCTAGGGCGTGGTCACATAACCTTAAGAGCGGCCGCTGTTTGGTGTTTTAAATAGAGTGTGAAAACTAAAATATGTAAGACAGGAGCCCTCCAGGACTGGAGTTGGTTACCCATGCTTTACCCCATGTATTAGCAACATTTTGAGATAGTAAGCCAAACTTGTATTTTAAAATGAACACGATATTAGTTTGCTTTCACAGTTTTAGCTCAATGCCCCTCTGTTGGCTGGGAATATGCGATCTGGCTATTTTTATTAATAAATTCCTAGCTGCATAACCAAAAATAATCCAGTGTGTACACATCCTCATGCCGAATCAATTTTCTAATGTTGGTCATCTATGATGCCATTATGAAAAAAAAAAATCGAAATGTATTGGGATAAAATAATAAAACATGACACACGTGTTTGAATACAAGCCATGGTGTTTCTCTGCTAATTTTTACGTTACCACCTGGTCTAATTTCTTGGGTCATGCCAAAAAGACTCTCACCAAATTTTCCATGTTGAACCTCACTTTTAATTAAGTTAAAAAAAAACTACTTTTTAAACACCCTCCTTGGCGGGTTGTCAGATTTTCATAAAATTTGTTTAACATCACCTTCAGAAAGAGTTGAAAAGAAACTGAATTGGTTGAACTGCTTTAAAAAAAATTTGCACCCAATACCGACCAACCTAGAATATCTTTAAGCACTGAACCTTGCATGAAAAAAAAATGATATGGGAATTTCAACGTAGTGTCAACTGAAATTAGGAAGACAAGAGAGACAGATCTATAGAAAAGTTGCACGAATAGAAATGAGAATAGGTAAGAGAGCCTGAGAGGTGAACATGCGATGTAAAACTGAATGTGATGGGAGAGAGAAGAGGGCGATTGGAAAGGTTAATGTGAACAGAGACTTCATTCCGCCACACTGCTCTGATGAGGTGAGACACAGGGGACTTGAACTGTAACCACTGCAAAGGCTGCAAGGAAACTAGCGTAGACTTGTTGCCATAGGAACCAGATAATATGAATGACAGAAATACTGAGTGCTTATAATTTGACTTCATCTTCATATTAAATTGAAACCAATCACTCAAAACCATTTAAAAGTTATACCATACACTGTGTGTGTAAACTTGTTTTTACCTCTGCTTTTTCTTGTGAAAACGGAATATATTTAAATCAGGAGTTTGGTTCATTAAGGGTTCTCTAGATCAGGCGTTTTTTTTGTTTCCGATACAATAATTTGTGTTTAAGTATCTGCTGATTCCGAAATTTCCGATCCAATATTTCCAAACCGATCACTTTTTTTCTTTCGATACAATTCCGATCATTTTCTAGATCAGACACATTTTGGCAATGCAATAAAAAACTAACTCAAGCTGTCAGAAGTTTCTATTTCATTATCCATCATGAGTAGACTAGCAAATATTTATTTCTACTGTGATATCACATAAAAATAAATCTTATACAAAATATATAGTATAACCGAAGAAAAACTATTTAAGTGCAAGCTCAAAAACTCATAAAACACAAACAAGTAAATTTTTGGCTTACAGGTTTGGTGCAAAATTCTATAATGAAACGGGCAGCAGCAGCTTAACACAAACTTAACAAATAATTTACATGTAGGGGTTTTATTTAATTATAACCAACAGCTGCTAGCGAAACAGATGTTTTTAATATTAAAGATGTATTGACAGTTAAGAGTAATATAAAAACACTAGGTTAGTCTGAATGACCATCATGTAAATTGATTGGCTTGTTGTATTATGCAAAGTTTTAGGAATTAAAAACTTTATATTTTGATTGAGATAAAACACACTTTTTAAACAATGCACAAAAACAGCACAGCCATGAGCTGCTTGAGTCAGTGCTCTGAATGGTGGAGAACAGGAGCAGCTCTGAAGTTAAGGATACGATACGAACCCAAACGTGCATGAAGAGTTTTAAAAGTATCGAGCTCAAATTTAGAGCGGAGCGTACTCGTTAGTGAAACAGAAAATCCAGAATCATTAATGTGGAAATAAATCTCACACAGTTTGTAAATATTTCATGACAGGCAGCTGAAAAATTTAATAAAATCAAATCTGTGAACCTGTTTTCAAATTAATTTAGGTAAATTCCACATATTTAGGTTTTCACTTGGAAATGTCTTTTTGAGATCGTTCTGGCTCCATAGTCAATTAATTTACTGTGCATGTGTGGCAGATGTAAATGTCTCTTTCCTATTGGTTGCTTTTGTGGAGAGTTGTGGAACAAAGTTATAAAGTTAGATATGAAAGTTCTAATAAAAAATAATAGTTAAGGCCAGGTGTTTTCATTAACAGCGATTATCCATATTGAAACACACACATACTTAATATATTTCAATTATCTGCATTAGCAGACAAAAAGAGGGTGAATTTAATTTCTGTTGGCACAAATGGATCTCTTTTACAGTGAATCTCAACGTGAAGCTCAAATATCAACAATTGGGAAGCTGTCAATCATCAGTGGGGGCTGGGATTCAACCCTGCATTAAGTAAGACTATTACTGCTTTCTGGAATACATTTTTAGGGAGACAGCCAGCCGGATTTCAGACTTTTGCTAAAATCGTGTGCTTATTTTCATCATTTTTCTTGGGTCTCATCACTCAAAATTCAAACCCACATTCATTTCTCAGTTCATGACTCCTTAAAAAAAACAAACCAATATAATGAACAAAGCTGCTGTGGTCAAGCGCGAATAATGCAGAGACTCATACGGTGTTTGACAGAATAGGTCTGCAAGCCATTTAAATGTCAGCAGTGAGTGTACTGGTGATGTGCAGCTGTGCTTTGGCTAAAGACCGCATCACTTTTTTTAATGCTCGAATACTTGCCTGTCAAAGCCTCCACATTAGAGAATATTAAACCATGAGTCTGGAGCTACATATTGATCTGAGTGTGACTGCAGCAATATGTGTAAGCTTTCACTGAGCTCATAATCAGTGTCAAATTTAGATCCAGGCATGTACTGTATAATCCTTGTAGTGTATAACCTAAATGTGGTTAGAAAACGGAATAGTAATGTTAAACTTAATTTAAAGTTGGCTCTACTTCTTTTAAATCCAAACTTGTGCAACACATACCTAATAAGTTAATCAAAAACTTACTTTGCACGCTTTAGAAAAGCCGGAGCTGAAATCTGCTGCTATATTGAAAATGAGTGTTTTAGTTCTATTGAAGCATGTGCAGTAGCATGCTGCTTAACCAACCTGAGACCAATGTGGTCCTGCTATACTGCACAATAAATCAATTTAAAATAGAGCTACTCATGCATCAAAACAGGCTATTTTATTAGGCTTATTTTGGTAGATAGATATTACTAAGATACAAAACAAGAACAAAAAAGTGGTTGACATGTTTGAATGCTGCAAGTGCATTTCAAGCTAGGTCTCACCTGGAAATCCTTATGTCTAATTACATAACTTATCATAAATTCCAGCTGTCATCCCTTGGATCAACACTGACTATTTTCTAGGGCTCTGTCACCGATTGTTTTGTATATTTTTAATATTCTGATAGATGCTCCTGACACAATGGTACATCATTGCATGACTGTCAGTGTGGCAGGGTCCTGTTACTAGTAAAATAAGTGTGCCATCTCTATTAACTTCTTTTCTGTATTCAATGTAACTAGTTCACTCTTACTTATGATTGCAGGGTTTTTTTTGGAGTTTTGGTCGCAACAAAACTCCTATCTAGAGTTATCTAGAGTTTCTGCAATTACAATTACATTGGATTTATTTGCTTTTTTTATCAAATAAATATGTTGAGAATGTTTTTAACAAAGCAGTTTGTAATAGCTCAAAAAATGTATATATAAATTACATAAACATTTATCTAAAATGGAATTGAGGGAAATGCAATTCTGTGGAATTGGTCTCGGGAGGAGAGTCAGCGCCAGCTGTTCCCGGTTAATTCAGCCACTCTCTAGGACATAAATAATCAAAACTCCCCTACGCATTCGATGACTATTCATTTTCAAGGGGGGTTGAGCCTGAGCTGACCTTTGTGGACAGCTCGCGCAGTATCCTTCTTTATGCTGGCCAGTTATGCTTGTGACACTGGGCTACATCTATGCAAGCGAATTTGTGAAAATTTTTCAATAGAAAGGGTGAGATAGGCACGGGAGACGTGTTCTGTCCATGTTTTTGGCGCATGGTTTGAACGCTCTGTTACAGGAAGAGCCCAAAGATGCATTTGAAGGATAATTAAGTTTTCCTAGCACTTTTAACTCAATTTCCAGGAGTATATCGCAATATGTGTTCTTTTTCTCCCTTCAATCTTTTTCTTAATATAGTTTCATTTTAATAAAGTTGGCTCTGATCAGTAATGTATGCCCACAAAGCCTCAAGGGTGCATACGACCAGACATTCCTGGGGACGTAGTTTCCTCTTCTGCACATGTGTACCACATTTTGTTCACACAGAAGACGGATAGCAGGGGCATGTTATTTCTAATGTGAATGAATGCACTAAAACATTTTTTTTACTGTCATTTCATTGTCACACATACCACTACATACAGTCTAGAAAGACACAACTCACACTGCGGTCGTCGTCCTCGCTCTTCATGTGGTTTGCAATGAAGCGGACTCCATCTACAGCCTCATCAAATCCTGGACAGGCCTGGGCCAGCAGCGCCTGTGTGAGAACGGTAGGAGGCTGTTTCCCTCGAGGCAGTGCAGTACCTTGCATTACATTTGTAGCCCCTTCCCTGGCCTCTCTGCCTCCTTCTCTTATCCCATTTAGTCCGTCTGTGGAGCCCCCACCACTGCCTCCACCACCTAACTCTGTCCCAAACTGTTTCACAGAGGCCCGATTCACATAACATGTGCAAGCCTCGTTGATCTCTTTGCTCCCTGATGAAGAACCAGCCAGTCCCAATCCTGCCATGAGCCCGGCAGCCATTCCTGCTCTTCCACCCTCTTGCTGTTCATTGGCACGTCGTCGTTGCCGCAAACGCTGTCGCTCACTGTTGTTATGTGGCTGTCGCATAAAAAGCAGGGCTGGCAACTTGTTGAGGAACACCAATTTAACCCATGGAGGCATAGTGTGTGTGGTGGGCGACCTATGGTGCACATTCAGCACACAGACGCTTGTTACAATGGAAAATGTGACTAGAACCATGGTGAACATCAGATACTTTCCAACCAGAGGAACATCAAGTGATGTAGGGGGCACAATTTTGGAGATCAGCAGTAGGAACACAGTGAGTGCCAGAAGCACTGAGATGCAGAGGGTCATCTTCTCCCCACAGTCTGAAGGGAGGTAGAAGACCAGGATGGCCAGTGAGGTGATGAGGACACAGGGAATTATGAGGTTTATGGTGTAAAATAATGGTTTTCGACGAATGATGAAGTCATAGGTGATGTCAACGTAGGTAGGGTCTGAGGGGTTCTCATTTCTGCGGCCAGGCAGAGCAATAATGTCCCACTCTCCACTGGGTGTGAAATCATCCATGCTTGCCACATCTGCACGTAGAACCAGGTCTACTTCCGTTCGGTCGTATGTCCATGAGCGGAAACTTAATGTGCAATTCTGCTGGTCAAATGGGAAGTGTTTCACCTCAATTTTGCAGGCACTCTTATAGATTGCTGGTGGCAACCAAAAAACACTTCCATCAAAGGAGACCACAGCATTGGAGTAGAAAGACACCTCGTACATGCCATCAGCACTGATGGAGGAGAAGAGAGAGATGTTAATCTGTGTTCGATAGCTTATATCAGGGATTTACAAGTTGTTCCTTGAGTTCTGCAACCATGCATTATTTCAGTTTAATCTTTCACCTGAACAAGCTAAGTTAATTTACCTTTAAAACAGTATAACTGTTATGTGTTGTGAAGCAAGATTGGAACTTGTAAGGAGTCTGCAACGCTTTATACACCAAATGATTAGCTCAGATATTTGTACTTTAGAAATTACAAAGTCTATATCTGAAGGGTGCATGTTCATGTTTCAAGATGAACCATGAGACTAAAAACCCTTAGCAATTGTATAATTGACTTGACCCTGTTGCAAGTCCTGTCACACATCTCTGATAAGTTGTAACTTTGCGGCAATGCTTCACAGAACTCTGTGATTGGTCGAGGTGGCGTAGAGCTAGCACTTTCTTTCTGGGCTTGCAGTACAAAAATAGAGCTTCTTGAGAAGCAGCAGAACTAGTTATACAGAAGTAGTTATATTTATTTGATGTATGAAGAGGTGAATAAAACCTCAAAAACTTTTTTAGCATCTGTGTTGTGTTTTGGTTAGCATTCTTATGCCAATATTGATCAGCACTATAAATACTTTGTTGACGAATGAGTGTGCGCGGAGTTTGTAGACTTGATGCACAAGTATAGATTGGCTTTCAGTCTCATGGTTTTCCTTGAAAAATTAACCCTTCTGATCTTTGTAGTTTCTCATTGTAGTTTAGCCCAAACTAGCTGTCCATGAATGAATTGGCTCCGAATTGCTCGCTTTGATCACTAGAAGTAGGACTACTGATTAGTAAACCCACCATAGGGGGGAAAACGTTCCCTGTGATCTCACAGAAGGGTTCTTCTTTGGTCAGATCTTTTGTCTGCGTGTGTGGGGGAGTTTTTTTTGCCACACATCAATAAAAAACAAGTGTCTTGGGTACTTCATTTGACCACAAAACTAGTTTAATCTGGTCTTCTATTGTAAATTAGAGATTTACATCAACACAAAATCTTCACAATCCTTAAGGTAACAGTATAGATAATAGAAGTTCTATCTCATGTTTCATCCACACTTCACTTTGTGAAACTGCTTTGAAACAACTGTTAAAAAGTGTTAAAGAAAAACCATTTTTAATTGATTGCTTTGAAGAGCTCCAGACACAAGTGTTTTACAGTTTTTAAATGGATGATATTGTGTCATTGACTAATAGTCAGTTTACAATGAAATAAGAGAGGCTCGAGTAGTGTTGATTTCTAATATGTGATTTGATAATCTGTGTTTATATTAGCAAAAGAAAGCATGACCTTTTTCTGTGGGTGAGGTTTATGAATGATACATGCAGAAAAGGAAGAGAAAGGCTGGTTAATTAGGTTGAATTTGAAAGATTTTTCACTTCTTGGAATGACAGTGAGAGAGGTAGCAGAGCACCATTCTTTATTTACAGTCAGGTCAAGTAATGTGACACAGGAACAACGCTAATGAGAGGAAGACTGATAAGCAGTGATGCGATCTAGGCTCCAATGACAGAGGAGGAAAGTCATTGGTCATGGAAAGACAGAATCAGATATGAAAAGAAGATTGATAAACCAAAGACAGTTAATTGGAATGAACTTCCAGACTTACTTGTTGTATAGAACAACATCAGGTAACCAAATATGTTTGGAAGGAAGGCGGACCTTCTTCATGCCATCAAACTCATCTGGGCTCCATGTTAGTCGATAGTCCTGCCACTCCTGAAGAGAGAGGGGGAATTAATAGTTATGATGGACTCTTCAAGACGTATGTTGTGGTAGAAAGCAATCAGTCAGCAAGTTCCTTCATCTCAGTGGGCTAGACTGTCAAGTGAGGAATTCATTTCTTTGATGCAACACCTTCATTATGTACATATAGCTCTCCTCAACCTTGACCTGCTATCACTTTACCAAATCAAGATCGAATGGGTCATGCTACATTTTTCAGAAGGTTGGTGGTTGTGTTTAAGAAGTACTAGAAAGGAACTAGATACTCTGCATAGTATGTTTTAAATATGTGAAATTCTATAATTTAAATAAAAAAAATACTTTATTTTGTAGTCTCTGAAAACAGTTATTCAATATTGCAATGAGATATCTTGATGAACTGATTGTTTTATTTGTTCTTTACTTGCTAACAAGAAACAGATACAACATCTTCATGTCATTTTCCAACATATAATGGCTGTCATTTTCACAAATAACACTTAAACATAAGAATGGGGTGCTGGCTGTGGGAACTTAACACTGTGCTATTTATTTAATAATTATACACTTGGCATGTCAAATCAAATTCAAATTGTATTTGTCACATACACAGTATGATATGCAGTGAAATGCTTAGACCTAGAATATATATATAAATAAATAAATGTGTGTGTGCGTGCGTGTGTGTGTGGGGGTGTGCGTGTGTGTGTGGGGGTGTGCGTGTGCGTGTGTGTGTGCGTGTGCGTGTGTGTGTGTGTGTGGGGGGGGTGTGCGTGCGTGGGTGTGTGTGTGTGTGTGTGTAAACTAAGAAAGAAAAATAAATTTAACTAAGAAAGAATAAATTCTCTGTATATGCAAGATACCAAATATAAACAATAAGAAAGGCATAAGAAAAACCTAGCTGTACAATTTTAATATATATATAATTGTGAGTATGTCCAGGAGTGTGCAAATACGCAATAATGTGACGTGTTTGTATTTAAAGTGTCTTTTGTGTATAATGTCCATAACGTCCAAAGATAATGTCCATGTGTCCTATAGGCTATGATTGTCTTGGCAGCTTTATTATAAAACTGACATAAACAGCTGGGTGTCATTGTTTAGGTTTTAATTAAAATGCTTATTTTATATAAACCACATCAAACCACATCCCTACTATGGGAAGGAAATTGTGTGTGCCAGAGTAAATGTTCCACATGTTAAAGTAAGATTTGCACTTTCACAGTGGATTTAGAATTCATAAATAAACTACAATTATTTTAAAATGTGCACGATCAACACTGACCTACTTTTTGTGTATGAAGCTAGTGAGCGTACTATAGGTACTGATGGTAACTTATGCTAAAGTTAAATAATGTCTCTCCAATACAAACAAATCGATCAGAACAGCTTTCAGTTATTACATGTTTGTCCCAGATCTCTTGTTCCAAATCTGGATCCCAGATCTGTTTAGTGGCATAAATGAGATATCCAACAGCTAGGCATGGTTTAATCATTTTAAATGCACTTCGCAGAAGCAACCGCTCTTCACCTCCACATTGTGCATTTAAAAATTAATAATGCATGCTCAGCCATTGTATATCCCTTACTTGTACAATGCATATTAGAATATTTATTTACAGATTTGCATGGACTATGTGGTGTAAGCGAGGCATGCAAGGGGTGGAAGCACTTGAGCACTGCGTGTGTGTGCAGACTTGTATTCCTGTGATTTATAAAAGGAAGATTGCATGCAGATGTCTGGTTTCATAAATCTGATAGAATTTTTTTTTTTGCAAGCAAAGTATACATTTGTGACAGTCACAATACTTGTCAGGATTCTGTTCGGTTTTTTGAACAGAATCATTTTTAAATGACACTAATGTCCTTTTTTGGATTCAAAATACCAACCCACAAACTTAAACATACTTGATTTAAATATTGTTCAGTACTCTACGCTTTCTCAACCCTAATCCCCATCATCCCCGACATTGCTCTAGTGCCACCTTTATGTTCAAGGACAGTTGTTCAAGTAAATAGTTTCATTATTAGAAAGGACAATTTTAAATTACAAATAGTTTATCTTCTTCAGTGGTCCGAGGAAAAATTTTCAAAAACAGCAACACTGATGACATAAAAAAAAGTTTCAACTTTTGTTTAAGAAGTTTTGAATTTGACATTTTAAAATCCATCATGTAATTTTACGCCCATAAAGATTGATTTAGGCTGAAGTAAACTCCCTTCTGGTCTTTGAAGTATTCCCATCCCATGGTCACGCTAGCACACATTTACTTGGGCACATGCCCCAGTGGAAATCTGTAGTGCCTTAGTAAAACATAAAGTTATTTCAGATTGCAGACCTTTCCATATATATGTCGATACTAAAAATGACTATTTGAACATAAACATAGTTAATTTTCAATTTTTTATTAAAGTTTTCAAACTTCTGCACTTGCGAAAACTCTCTCTGTCTTGTGAGAGTGCGCAAAAACAACAATATTTAGCTTCTGACTCAAAGACCCACCAGATCTGCACTCTCTGTACCGAGCAATGGACTGAACGCAAAAGAAATTGGAACTATATATTAACATAGACTATTTAAGTATGAGAAGAACAAACACAAATGTTTTCAATATTCTTGTCGAAGAAATCCTGGTTGACATAAGCGCCTCCTCAGACAGTTTTTTTGTTGCCTTTTTTCTTGATTTAATATAACTTTCAGCAGTCTGTAGTATTTTCAATGTTTTTTGACTGTCCGATTGATTAACAAAGCCAAAAACACAACCATTTTCTCGAGTCCCATTCTGTACAGTTGTATTTTCTCTGGGGAGTATCTCCAACATGACCGACTTTCGGTTTGATGTTGCACTGTGAAAACACTCTATATGTGCAAATTATTGAATACCTCGATCTATAATCGGAAATGATATCCACAGTAAATTAAAATTTTTACATTGAAACAGCAAGTCTATTAAAAAGAAAAATGTAAAGTTCTTACTTGTTTGAATTTTAGTTTAATTAGCAAAAGTGTTTTGTGAACATGTTAATGGTTATTTTTAAAAACTGAAATAAAAAAATGTTGTATGAATGTTTGGGGCTTGTGTCCCAGTAGTGAGATGTCTAGCAACACCCCTGCCCCACCGCACCCCTAGTGTTTCCAATCTATCCTTGCTTATACTCATCAGCTGAAAACACCCCTGCTAAATTACCCATCAATTTAGTCTGATGTAAAAGTAAGGTTTGAATTAATGATGTGTCACATTTCATATAAAATAGAAATCTCAAAATAAACTGAATTAGAACATTAGAAATAATCACTTGAGCCAGAAAAGGCATGACATGTTAATGAGTCTGCAAATTAGAGCTGTCAAAACCTCAAGCGCAGCTAATGATGTGTAAATGAATACTCAAACAGCATGATACAGTAAATGTCTAATCAGAGAGATTTAACACATGCTTTGTGGTTAAATATAGTGAACACTAATCTAATTATGACATTTTTATAACCTCAAAAAGATTTAGCAAACACACTGAATCCGAAGGAAAGAAACAGTTGGTAGTTTATGGTGAGATACACTGACAGCAGCAATAACTCGGGCTTGCTGACGTTCATGATCATCGTGACCATGAGCAGATGATTCAGAGAGGGGACGACAGGGATGAAAGAGCAAAGGATACAGGATGCACAAGTCTGTTTCGATTGGCTACTTGTGTCATGTTAATAGGTAAGACTTTTTGTAATAAAATACCTAAAAATATTTCATCTTTTTTGCATTTGAAGTTGTGTGCTTACCAGATTGTGTTGCCAGATTGTGCAGTTTTCCATCCAATTGGGCTACCATTGGTTGGGCTAGGAAAATTGGCATTTGACTGCTTTATAAAATCTTTTATGGATTTTATTGTCATTTTTGATATCATTTAAAAAAATATATACAAAATTTTACAAAGAATATAGAAAAAAATCATGTGGATTACATAAAGAAACACACTGCCCATCTCTATCGCTCACAATGAGAGGGAATTTCCTCAAAGGATGCTGCTATAGTCTTCAGTTTTAAAAAAGAGTAATTAATTTTGAAAAGGTGAAATCCAGTCTATAAAAAAACTTAACGTGATTGGCTAAATAGTTCTTTTTTTGCTGACACCCCTCCCCCATGTGGAAGAGAAATATATACACATATATGTGATATGAGATGTAAATCTGATATATGGGAACATTACAATGTGTTTCAACATACATTTACATTTGACTGTTAAAAATAGATTTAACTACAAAGTGTAAGGGAGATACATATAATGAAATATATGAGTAATAACTATATGTTAAAAATATTTGATGTTGGCCCCTTTTTTTTTGTTTATTACGTAATACAAGTTTTCTTATGTATATATATTATTTGTTTATTAATTTTATATACGTTTATTTAAATATATTATGATATAACATATGTCCTCAACACCTTGCCAATAAAAGAAAAAAGATACAAATATTGTGCATTAGTTCAAACACTTAGATATTTGTCTGTGAGATGAAAATGAATGTGGAATCATTTTTTACACATGCATATTTTTCTCTCCTCTACATATTAATTGTTAATCAAAGCAAAAACATTTTAAAAAGTTTTGGATGAAATAAAGAGAAACTTCTAATTGTGAGTTACTTGAATTAGTCAAAGTATCCAAACTACTCATTCTTTTACTTGAATTGATTGCTAAGACAAACTACTGGTATTTTGTGTACATCTGTTTCTCAGGAAAGTGAGGAAAAACAGCTCGTACAAGGTTAACATGTTCATGCTCCAGCAGTGCATCATGTGTTCCTCTCCATCTCCAGCCGTGCGGGAGGAACTCGTCCATGCACCCGAGCTAGCTGGTAAAACAGCTTGAGCTCCAAAGCTCCAAAGCTCCATCTCCCTTTATGTAGATCTATTTATTTTTATTTTGTAGTATTCCATTTCAGCTGAGTTAATAGCAAAATAGTTTTACGTTTTAGAATAGTTTGAAATGTTGGGTTACAATGAATCTTTTTGAAATAAAGCACTAAAACAATGACTTTATCTTTTTAAATCAAAACTAAACAACAACATTTATAAAATGTGTCAAAGTATATTGAAATAAACCGTGTACTCTAGCTGACATGTGTCCCAACTTACTTTAGCAGCTTTGCAAGGCAGGTAAAGTAGTTTCCTACAATTTGCCTCATTTCGAAATGAACTCACTCACAGCTGAACTATCTCGCATAAAAACACCATATAGTGCCACATAAAATACTGATGGGTAAAAATCAGTAAATTAATGTACAAATATCTATTGAACATTTTCGCTCTAATACTAATATCACATTAAAGTATTTGCAACTCTTAAATAAAGGTAACGGTGGCGCAGTGGGTTGGACGGTCGTCTAACAACAAGAAGGTTGCTGGTTCGAGCCTTGGCTGGGTCGGTTGGCATTTCTGTGTGGAGTTCTCATGTTCTCCTCGTGATCGCGTGGGTTTACACCAGGTGCTCCGGTTTCCCCACAAGTCCAAAGACATGCGGTATAAGTGAATTGAGTAAGAACAATTGCCCATAGTCTTAAACAGTGAATGTGTGTGTAAATGTTTCCCAGCGATGGGTTGTGGCTGGAAGGGCATCCGCCACATAAAACACATGCCAGAGAGTTGGTGGTTCATTCCGCTGTGGCGACCCCGAAAGGGAAGAAAGCGACATGAAGATAAATGAATGAGCCTGTTAAGTCTGCTGCTTAATAAGTTGTAAAAAAATATATCCATAACACCTGCTGGCTATCAATATCTTTATCATTACCTTTATTTTCTGGGCTGCTTTATTTGTATCAGATTTTTAAAAACAGATCAAATTGTTCATGTTCAACGATGCAAAAACGTACGTTCGTTGTTATGTTTGGGAGTCAAAGAGAGCATATTTGTATATATTGGTTAAGATGAAGGTGCATTTAACCCTTGCTCAATGTTCATGTTAGTGTTACTCAGATAGTGCTTGTGCATTGTATTTTCCAGGTTTTAATTCACTCAATCAAATGTAATTTTAAAATACTCAAACATATCACTTCACTCAAAAACAAGTAATATAGACAGAATATATAGTTTATATTTGCGCTTTAACCTTGTTTCACTGCATATATAATTGAACCCTTTTAGCTATGTTGACAATGTTGTTGGCTCTGGTGGCAGTCCAAGCTTTTTGAATCATACAATTCAAATTATGATAAAAATGTATGTTTGTGTATAATTCATTTTTGTGTGGGAAGATGTAATACGGAATAAAGTAAAAGAACCTACAAGTTTCTCACCAGAAGACCTTGTACATAATATAAATGTGTAGGGGTATACAGTGTATGGATAAAACTTCTGATATATGTTCTTCACAAGAATTGAGTCGGTACCTGTGAGTCTCAGTTTGAAATTATAATTGTTTGTATCATTTTTCTTTTGACAGGGCCAACACCATACAAGGCTTCGAGAACAGTGTTATTGTTTGCATTTGGTCACTTTGATTTTTAGTTTTGTAGGGTTTACCAAATAAAAGACTGCTTGTAAGTTGTATTAATATTCATTCATTCATCCCTTTCTTCCCTTTCGGGGTCGCCACAGCGGAATGAACCGCCAACTCTCTGGCATATGTTTTACGCAGCGGATGCCCTTCCAGCAGTAACCCATCGCTGGGAAACATTCACACACACATTCACTCTTTAACACTATGGACAATCGTTCTTACTCAATTCACTTATACCGCATGTCTTTGGACTTGTGGAGAAACCGGAGCACCCGGAGAAAACCCACACGTTTTTTTTATCATATTATTATTTTTTGTTTCCCCTGAAAAAATGTCATAATACGAATCCTAAATCTAGCAGAGGAAGAATACTCCTTGACAAGACGTTTAAAGAAGGGAAAGGAAGTATGGTAATGACTGACCTGAGTGAGCCATACATTGGTGGTCATGATCTGTTCTCGCTCGTGCTGCACAGAAAAGAAAGAAAGATGCAAATGAGAACATTGACCAGTGTTTAAATAAATGTCATTGATAACCACACTTCAAACATGCTGCCAGAACTCAGTCAACACAATCTAAAGTCATTAAAAATGTGGTATTACAATTCACTTCTCAGATTAGCCATATAGTTATTATGTGAACTGATTCTGATTATGATAAGGGAAAACATTATCAACCTACATTCTAAACTAAAAACGTATTTATTTTGACTTTAATGTCAATTTATTAAAAAAAAACTATAAAAATGAATGAATTTGTCCTGTTTTAAATCAATAATGATATAAACAGCACTCATATCAACATTACATGTTTCATGTTCATGTATATTTTCAATATTTCATACCAAAATGTTTCTAGATTACCATTAACAAAATAAATTTGTATTAAAATATTATGCTCTGCAAGTCCAACATGTGCCAGACTGCAGCACAAATACAACTATATGAATACAAATGTCAAGTTCAAATCTAAAAACTCAAGAAAGCTTGCTAAAACTATATTTATAGAACAGGTCTAGTAGAATGTTTTGTCACAGTTTATTTAACACAGAAATGGGAACAAGCTGAGCGATCTAAAGGTTATAACGTAGACATTTGAACTTAAAATTTCATTTAAAAATGTTTTTTTGTTATGTGCTGTAACTTTGCACAACTAGAACCCTATTCTTTATTTTTTTCATTTTAATCTAATCTTTGAATATACAAACATTTAGGGGTTAGATCTTGCCCAGTGGTGCAGTTGGGAGCGCTGCTGCCTCTAACAAACGATTAAAGTCAGAAGGTTTTAGATTCAAGTCCAGCTGAATGCTTTCCAAAGTGGACTTTGATTTTCTATGGTTGTGTAGTTTCTTCAACAGTCCAAAAATATGTTCAATCTGAGTTAAAGACTAAATTTCTTTTTATTGTTAGTAATTCCTCTCCAACTATGGCAACCTTTTCAGAGGGGCCCTGTTTTTCACTCAAAATGAGTGGATACCAGCAGAACCACATGACCCTAAAAAGGAATAAGCAGCTTCAGAAGTAGCTTTTTCAACACTGACACATTTTTGACACAAAACATGATATGTGGTTTACGTTGAAAACTCAAAAATAAATGGCATTTGTGCGTGCAATGACACTTTTTTTTTCCTCATTCTGGCTTGTTAAATGATTTGGGCTGTTTCATGGAAGCAGTGGAAGATTTTGCTCTTCACAATCTGAGAAAGAAAGTGTTATTAGGGCATAACTGCATCTATAAACTGCATGAAGTAAAAATCACACAAAAATGTCCTTTGATATTGTCTAGCTTTAAATAAACACAGCATTTTTTTCTTTTTATTTTACTTAAACCAGGGGAGTAAAATGTATCCCTGGAGGCCCAACATCCTGCAAAGATTTTTCCCAACCCCGTTTTCAACAGACAGACATTAACATTCCTTCAAGCATTCATTTGAGTGACCAGGTGTTTGATCAAGGTTGCAGGTTGTTGGTCCTTGAGTAATTCACTTTGACAAGTTTGACTTAAAGGATCCCAAATATTACAATGTAGCCATTAATCACTATGTTGCAAGTCAACTACAACACTCACCAGTTAGGTTACAAATGAACATCAGATTCATGTTTTATAATAGTGGTGAGTAATCTAGACAGTAAACAAACGATACTGCCCAATACCCACATGGAAATAACCTATATAAACATGCTTAATTACAAGTTTTGAAATAGGTTATTAATATGTGTGTGCATGCACGCACGTGTGTTTAAACTCTCAACTATAGAAAAACAAATCACACATGAAACAACATTCATGTTTTTATTGAACACAACATGCGAAGATTCACAGTGCAGGGTGGAAAAAAGTATTTGAACCTTTGAATTTAATATTTGTTTCTCCCTCCTTCAACAACAATAACCTCAACCAAATGTTTTATGAAGTTGTAGATCAAACATTCACATTGATTTGTCATGTTTGACCACTCCTCCTCACAAAACTGTTTAAATTTAGCAATATTCCTAGATTGTCTAGTGTAAATTGCTCTATTTAGGTCATGCCACAGCATTTCAGAGTGGTTAAGGTCAGGACTCTGACTGGGCCCCTCCAGAAAGCGTATTTAGTTTTGTTGAAGCCATTCTTTTGTTGATTTTCTTGTATGCTTTGGGTCATTGTCCTTTTACATTACTTATCCTCTGTGAAGCTTCAGTTGGTGCACAGATGGTCTTATGTTTTGCAGTAAAATATCTTGATAAACTTTGGAATTCAATTTTCCATCAATGACAACAATTTGTCCAGGCCCAGAGACAGCCCCAAACCATGAAGCTCCCTCCACCATGTTTTACAGTGATGATGAGGTATTGATGTTGGTGTGCTGTGCCTTTTCTTCTCCACACATACATAGGGTTGTGGGTCTTCCCCAAACAACTCTATTTTGGTTTCATCTGTCCACAGAATATTTTGCCAGTAATGCTCTGGAACATCCAGATGCTCTATAGCGAACTTCAAATGTGCTGCAATATTTTTTTTGGACAGCAATGGCTTCCTTTGTGGTATTCTCCTACACTGCAAAAAATGAATTTTAAGCTGAAAATGCTTAAAATTAGATTGAAAATCTTGATTTTCTTATTTTAGGAAGAATTTTCTAATTTAAACCTTTTGGGTATAGATTACTTAGCTTATTTTGAAAAAATAACACTTACATTTTCTTGAGGAGAAAAAAAATCTTATTCTGGTCATTTATTTTCTTGAATTAAGAAACTATGTGAAACAAGTTGCCGATTTCGCCACTGATCTTAAAACAAGAATCTTAAAACAATAATTTTTTACTCAACATATTCTTATTTCAAGAATGTTATCTATATTTTATTTTAAGAAATCAATTTTAAATACTGGTAAAAACATGCATCTTGGAACAAGAAAAAAATCTTAAATCTAGTTTTAGTCTAGATCAAGTAAAATATCTGACAATGGAGTAAGAACATTTGATTTCTTAAAATAAGACTCAAATGTTTGTGAAACAAAATGAAGAAAAAGGATCTACACCGTAAATAAATCATCAATACTGTAAACATTAATACCCATCCAGTTGTGATCTAACTTTGAGTCAAATTTGCTTACCCCATTGGCAGATTTTTTTGCTTGATCTAGGAAGAGTTTAACTTTATTTAAGACTTTTTTTTCTTGTTCCAAGAGTGCATTTTTTGCAGTGTATATATTCCATTCTTCTTTACTGTCTTCATTATTGTAGATATGTGAACAAAAATGGTAGCATGTGCCAGAGATTTCTGTAACTCTTTAGTCAACTCTAGGACTCTCTAGGATTCTAGTATTCTTCTTAACCTCATTAAACATACTACAACATGCCCTTGCAGTTATCTTCACGGGATCATCTCGCCTAGGAAGTGTAGCAACAGTGCTGAGTTTTGGAGATGCTTTTTTAACACTTTCCAGCTTAATGCAAGTCAAATTTCTGATCATAGATCTTCTGAGAGCTCTTTTCTGCGAGGTATAGTTCACTTCAAGCAGTGGTTCTTAAAGCTAGTAAACCCAAAGCTGAGGTGTGTTTTTAAAGGGTAGAATAGCTTTCAGCAACACAGCCAAAATAATCACACTGATTGAAGGGTGGGCTTTTCATTTTGTATTATTATTTTAAGCAAACTTTGTTTTTCTATAGTTGTGAGTTTGATGAAGATCGTTTGATGAAGATCCGATCACATTTTATGACCAATCCATGCAAAACGTCTTGTAATCCTAAAGGGTTCACATACTTTTTCTTGCAACTGTATGTTTACCTACTTTATATATTAGTAAAAATTATGAAAACCCAAAGCTGCTAGACAACATAATTAACCCCCCAAATGTAGAAATTAACATTTTTTATTTCATTTGTAACAACTGAATAATACAAATCATTGAATATTAAGTAAAAGAGCAAAAACTAAACAGAAAATGGCTTACCATTTACTATAAATAAAAAAGACAAACCGTTTTGTTATAGATTTCCTACTTTTTACTTATATTTATAGATGAAAGAATTGACAAAATAGCTTTCCATCTCCTGTCACTTATTTAGCATAGTTAAATTCCATAACATTCCAATTACATGTGATACCAATTTCACGTGTTAGCACATACAATTTTTTTTTGCATTTTGTAAGTTGTTAGTTATTGCCTTGATGATGAAAACTTAAGCTAGGCATCATGTACGAGCTCTTTAGCAGACATTACTATATGCCCATATAGGGCTTATACGTGGCTTTAAAGAAGCAATACTAAACACCTATATACCCAGTATATACGCATATATGCATCTCAATTTTGCCTATATGTATCATATATACGCACATATGCAGCATAAAGGTTTTATATTTACACATATATGCTCATTTAGGTTATTTTCACGTGGGTCTCAATTCATTAATTTGATTAAAAAAAGATAATGTGTTTCATTGTGAAATCTCACTATTGATTAAGGGATAGATTCCTGAGCGCTATGGTGCTTTTATTGCTTAGAGGTTGCTCCAGCTTTTTCCGAAATGAGCTATACAGAATTGACAGCTTTGCTCCAGCCATTAGTTCACGTAAGTGAGCTGTTGTTGATTTATAGTGCATTACAGCCATGAAGGAGACATGGAAAGGCAGACAGCTGAGTAGTTTCAGTGAAAGACAGCTAGTCAGTAATCATGACTATTTGCTGCACCTATTGAAACAGTGAAGGCTGCTGCCTGTTATCAACAATATCTTTATTCAGCAAGTTGCTAATATTTCACTCCATACAAAACATCAAGAAAAAGTGCCATTTAAACTTTAAATAGTATCAGAAACATTTTCTGTAATGTGTTCATAATGATGAATGGTATATAAAGGTGCAAGCAAAGTTCATGATTTTGAAGTAGAAGAAGATGTATGTCTGCAGCCCTGCTCCACCATTACAATTGAAGTTTCCTCAATAGTGGATTTTTGAAAGAAAAACTACATTTTAAGTGCAGTCGAACCCACGTACATAAGCTCAATTGGTGGAATTAGTTGATGTTTAGTTGAATCACATACCATGCGAGGCGATTATTTAAAAAAAACTTATTTCAGTCAGAAAAATATGAAAATGTATCATTCTCATTCTGGATGTTTAATGTTGACCCATCACTAAGATCTGCCCCAGTTGTAAGGATCAGACTTACAGTATGTATCATCCAACGCTCAATTAATAACTGTTCCAGGGAAACATAAAGAAGAAATCCCACTTGAGTTCATTCTCTTTGACGTTTTATCAAGAATCCAATTGAGGAAAGGCTTCTTGAGTGTACGTTTCTTTTCTGACTACTATACAAATGGCAAATAAAAGCTTTCATTGTGCATTATGGAATTTGCAAACACCACCTCCCTAAGGGGATAAATATCTGGGCCATACTACCACATTTCCTGGCTTGCTCGGAACTGAAGACACTACTGCTCAGTGAAAAATATTCCTCTCATACAGACAATTGTGAGCTTTGGCCTTGATGCTTTCTGCTTGGCAGCCCTCGCATGAATTGCAACACTTTAAAAAAATAACACTGTTTATTTATATGAAGTGTATGTATTATTTTTGTTTAAAGACTGTATACTGTTGCAGCTTTGTTCGTCTGTTGTTGCTTCAACTGGAAGAATGACCAAGATGTCTTCGGTTGGCAAAAGGCTCACTGTGGCATGTTTCACAAGGACACTCTATGGCCAGGAGTGGGCAAACTATGGCCCGCAGGCCACATGCGACCTGTTGGTGTTTTTAATTTGGCCTGCTGAAGATTAGTACAGAATTAAGGTTTGATGTGACTGATTGCATTCATTTCATTTTGATCTGAAATGACAGGTATTTCAACACCAGGTGGCGCAGTAGGTGTCCAGGTGCACCAGGTGACTTGATTTTGCAGAGCCTTAGCCATTTCTAAAGATCGCTCTTCTTCTAACATTACTGATCAGATCAGAAGCATCTGCAGCAATGTCAAAGAAAAGAAAGGTCAACACCCAGCAAGCAAAAGACGTAATTTCAATGTCTAGGCTAAGCATAGACCAGAATTAGACCGGTGTTCTATCGGATTTTCCTGCCTCGTAATTTTGTCCTGCCGCAGTAAAAAATGATGGACTAGTCTGTTGGTTTCCAAAATCCAAATTTCTTTCCACATTCTGCTGCATATATCGATGTATGACGATAAAAGATGTTGGTCTTTTAGTCATTTTGGTTAAACTGGGATGTTTTGATTCTCCTGGATATGGCATCGAATCACAATGGCCTTGCCTCACAGTTTTATCAGAATTGGCAAAAGCTACAAAAGGAAGGAGTGGACTAGTGATAAACCAATAGCTGACTGGTCAACTCAACACAGTTTTCATTATAAGTAAACATCTCTACTGACCACACTGATGAGCTGAGCCAAAGAGACCATTAGATGGACTATCATCACTTCTGAACCATTGGTTGCTGGTCGGATCAGCTTGTTGTAGTGAGATGGGTTTAGAAGATGCTCCACCAGCCTCTCTTCTGTATCTGCTCCATAACTGCCTGAAAGAAATAAACCAATCAAGAATTCAGAGGCCACTCCCACATTTCAACATGTGTTAAATCAGGGTGTATCATCTGGTGTGGGGTTTGTTTAATGTGAAGACCCTGCTGTGAAACACAGAAAACCTAATCTCTTGAGGAAAGCTTGACAAAATGTTATGTTGTTATACGAGCAGCTTAGAAAATTGCAACCAACTTTATCCTTATTGAGTTATTGAACTAGTCCAGAGTAGTCCAGATGGAGCAATAAAATGTCCATTGCTTCCACAGAATGTTTCACATGTAAAAGTGACTTATTCTTAGATAATAACCAAAGATTAAACAGAGTGCAGAAGTCTACAATGTTTTTTAAATAGTCGCAGGAAACAGCCATCATGTCATGCTTATTAAAGCTCTATCGCACGCTCATGGCAATTGACTAATAGCTTCTGGTCCTAATCAATCCTCTGGGATGCCATCTTCATTCATCGAATCAACTAAGAGCTGTTTTTAGCACCTGTGGCGATTAGTAACCCTCAGGCATTTGTATTCAATCGTTAACCTTTACTATCAATCAACACAGAATCTACCATCTTAATAGAATAAGATACAAAGCTTTACACATTATCGCTTATTCTGCACAATTAGGTTTAGTATTCCGTTTGCTATCGCCCATCTTTCTTGTGTGCTGAGGGAGAGGTGATGTAACACACATGGCTCTCCTGGTTTGATGTTTTCTCGCTCTTAAGCATTCTCTCTCAGGGCTACTCATCCATGGTTTTCCCTATCTCGCTGTTATTGGCTTGTTCATAGCACTATTTCTGTGTTCAGTGGAGAGAAATGATGTTTCTACAACACAGATCAATACAAACTCTAATCACTCAGCATAAACTCTACCTTCTAGCTCTGATCTTGCCTGCACATTGCACGCAGTCCCCTAAAGTCAATCCTTCAGTCCCTGGTTAAGCATGCTTGACCTCTGAGATTTTTTGTCTACTTTTCAGCTAAGATTTTGTCATGACATGCCAGAGATCAATCAGACTATGGACTCTATACACGTATGTTTTTGTATGTTGGCGAGAACGGGATCGTTCAAGATCAAGTGCCAGCTGTTCTGACATTTATTAACTGAACATCAAACCTTAAATATAATATAATGAAATGAATAAAATAAGCAAATTGAGTTAGGTTAATATCTCTGCCAATAATATTCTATATTATTCCATACAGTCACCACCAGCAGGAAATGACCCCAGCACAGTTCAAAAGGCAACAGAGAAAGAGAACTGCGAGGCTTTGGAATGAGTTCAAATCAGAATCTGTTGGTAGATCTCAAAACAGCTGTTGAGAGAACCATCCTCCACATCTGAATGACCTCGAGCAGACTGAGAAAGAAGAGTACTCCAGACTTTCTTCTTTACAGAAAGCCATCGATTTTCCTAAAGCGGGTGCTAGGATGTTAAGTATACTATTAAGTTAAAGATGCTAATAATGTAATCTTGTCTATTTTGTGTCCTATGTAAAAAAAGGGTGTTGATTTTTTAAATAAGCATCTTTTCCTGAAGTCTTCTAAAGTCTAAGTTGTAGAGATTTTGGTTCCAAAGCTGAATGCTAAAAATATGCGATCAAATGTCAGTTTATTTTGATGCATTCAAAGTAAACATTTTTCCGTTAACAAAATTTCCAAACAGTTTGTTTAACGTATATTTAGCAAAATTATTGCAATGTATTATGTATCCAATTTACAGAAGTATGTTGATCAAATAGGCAAGAATAACATTTATTTCACTTCGTACTTCTGTGCTTAAAAATCATTTTAATACTTAAGTACAAAAATTATTGGACATTTTAATACTTTTACTTGAGTAGAATTCTTAGCAAGTACCTTAACTTTTACTTAGGTAATTTTCCAGAACTTTATTCAACACTGCTGCCAAAATATTATTACATGTAAAGTTGATATTTGCAATTGTTGTCATTGTTGTCCACTTCCAATAACTGGTTACCCATTCAAAGCAAATCAACTTTTTTTCAGCATTCTGCATTCACACACATTTTTCCTTTGGATATGCATTTCATCTAGCTTCTGATTTATGGTTGCATTACATGAATACATTTTCTCAATGTGTCAAAGAAGCTTCACTAAATTAATTTATAAATGGATAAAAAACATTAAAATGAATAGTTAGGTGTTGTGCAAACAAACCCAAAACAAGCATATTTGGTATTTATTAACCACATTAGACCAAAAAAGTGTATTAAGATAGTTGGTCCAAGTCTCGGGCAAGTCTCGTCATTAATATGTAAAGGTTATATTCGCAATCTTTAGGATCAACTGTTGACTCTCGTTCATCCAATGTTGTCCACCTTCAATACCTGGTGCCCATATTGATGGTACCACATTAAAAATGATCTCACTTCTCCCAGACTCTGACCTTGTTTGACCCATGTACTCACAGAGATTCTGAAAAAATCTGTGAATAGCTTGATCTGAATTGTTTTATGCTGATGTGTCAATGGTTAAAATTATAGTTAAAAATTGAAATGCAATACCTAATCAAAAGCGTAGTATGAATTGACAATCTCTTTTCTGCTGCATACTCAAATATGCCATGAAAAGAAACACCAAAGTAGCACCAAAAGGCTACTGCTGAGACATTGCAATGATCTCAAAATATCACAAGGTCTATTCTCCATTATATATTGTTTATGTTCCTTTGTCATCCTCCATTGCTCTCCTTTGTCTTCATCCTTTCTCTCTTTCTAATCTGCAAGACATTGTTGCAAAGGGTTGTGTTGAAGAAGGCAGAAGGTTTTTTAATAAATCAGCATGTTTTCTCTTTCTCTCTGATCCTCTGTGTTTGCTGTGCTATATAAAGCCATGCAGAGGAATCTTGTCTCTGGCTCACTCTAAGTGCTTGTTGTGTTCCCTTGTCTATGGAGATCATAAAAATAGAGCAGGAAGAGCGAGGGGCAATTGTGACGTCTATTACATGTTACTTAATAACTCGACGGCTATGCTACAAATGTACTTGTCACCTCGTGGCACTAGAACCACGCACATCTCAAAGTGATTTGCAATGAGGGTGATGTAAATAATACTATGAAATAAAAAAAACTGCTGAGTCATTTGATATCATTCAAACATTTTCTATGCGCTGAAGGGATCTTCTATGACAACTAACTACTGTAGCAGGTACAGTTGGAGCTCACAGCTTCAGCACTTACGAAGCTAGTAAGCTGCAGCTCTTCTTCCCTAGTTTCCCTGGTGTCAATAACTACATTAGAACCTCATCAGTCTGTGAAGTTTATAAAGTGGTTCACTACAGTCTTCTATTAGTCTAAAATTTAGATTTTTTTCTTGTTCATTATTTAGTTCATTAGTTGAGCTATTCGTTATTAGCTCTTATGGCAAATCTTTCCTTCCTCTCTCTACAATCCACCTAATTAACTGTCCTACCTCATTAAAGGCAAAAATGATTGCAAAACGTAGTTTATTGTAAAATTGCAAAAGTTCCCTATTATACATTAAAAAAAAATTCTAAAAAAGCAAAAAAAACAACTAGTAATGCTTTGCCAGTACTCATACTCATATATTTAGCTACCTAAACAAGGTAAACATCAACATGGTTAGATACCAACAAATAATAGTATTTTTGTCATTCAAAAGAATGTTAAAAAGGACAAAAACAAACAACAAGTCCAAAGACATGCGGTATAAGTGAATTGAGTAAGAACGATTGTTCATAGTGTTAAAGAGTGAATTTGTGTGTGAATGTTTCCCAGCGATGGGTTGTGGCTGGAAGGGCATCCGCTGCGTAAAACATATGCCAGAGAGTTGGCGGTTCATTCCGCTGTGGCGACCCCGAAAGGGAAGAAAGCCGACATGAAAATGGATGGATGGGTTATAATTTCCACCTTTTTTCATTCCATTTACTTCTAAGGGGAGAGAGATAGAGAGAGCCATAAACATTTTTTGCCATAAACATGTTCAGAATACAGCAGAAAAAATCTGAATGGGCATTCTCAGGACAAATTTGGTTAATTTTACATAGGAACGCACCTCAAGCCAAAGCAATGCCAGGCTTAGCGGATGAAAACGAAAAAAGTTAAAAAAGAAAAAGAGGCGAAATCTTGCGGTCAACCAAGGAAAGTTGCTTACAGATTCAGAGTGCATTTGGGACATAAAGAGCAGCTGGGTGGCACTTGATACACACTGTCACCTCAACCTCACAACAGGAAGTGTAATGAGAAGAAGAGCTGAAGAAGAAATCGCAGAAGAGAAGAATATGTGTGAGAAGCTAGCAAAAAGGCCCCCTGTAGAGAAGCCATCAAAGCAAGCAAAATCAATTCGCCTTGGTGTGTGGAGATCCTTAATTCTCTGTTTTTGGAGCGTGTGGCTCTGGTTTTATGTTTAGAGACATTACTGAATGTTAGCATAACCCAGAAAAGTAAATTGGGTGAGTAATATGAGTGATTTTTAAAACTGAAAAGTTTTAAAAATCTCTGAAAAATTACGTATATCTTTACCTTTATAATTCACACATCCATTAGAATTAGTATATATATATATATATATATATATATATATATATATATATATATATATATATATATATATATATATATATATATATATATATATATATATATACATAGTCTTGAACAAATCTCTGTTTCAAAATATTTAATGATGGAAGCAATTTGGTGATTTGTATTTACAGGGAAGCAAAAAAGCTTTACCCAAATTTATTAAAGCTAATTTTAGATAAATATATCCAGGAGCAAGAACATGATATCTCTCAAAAGGTCCATGATTTTTTTTCTGGTGGTGAGATGACCATTTAAAAAGGTTGTGATCTCACACTGCACTTTTAGGCATGTTAATGACTTATAAACAGCTAAGTGTTTCAGTGTTTACAAGCAATGCTTTACACATGTCCAGGCAGGGTCTGATTGTTCATGCTGTCATCTTTAGCAGCTGCCAGTTCCTCAATTCCCAAATCCATCAAAGATCGTGTACACAATCAAATGTTTCCACATTGGTTTACACAAACTATAATTATAGCAAGTAGAATTTTAAATGAAAATGTAAAGAAACGGTTATAAATAAAAGAAGACTCTTTAGTAGAAACAGACAAAATTTACTTTACCAATAAATGAGAAGACCAACAATCAGTCCAAATTTACTGTAAACGACGCACCTGCTAAATTATCCTTAGTCCTTGTAAATGTAAAAAAAGCTAATGAATGCAATAAAAAAACAGTTTTCTCATTAATGCAAACAATAGCAGAACAAATTACACCCAACCTGCATAAGCGATTTACATGCATGCTAACAGTCTTAGCATTTATACACTAATGTTTAAAAACCACGCTTTCTACCTCAAAAACCTTGCATGCTGTGAATTGGAATGTTTTGTTAAACCCAGCAAGGTTTTTGATGAAGATACTACTTTGTTTGTTTGGTGCTTATGAAAAAAAAAAATCATGATTGAAAACTTACATTGTGATACCCTCATTTGTAATTTAATCACAGCAAATCCCTATTGCCTAATATTTTTCAGTGAATTTAGAGATTGATTTAATTTTACATAGGATATGTCAATAGTTTTACAGTACTCAATAGTCAAATAGAAATGTCTCAATAGTTTTACTGCCTGTCTTTCTGCAGTCCATGCAGAAAGAGTGAGATGCCAGTTCAGGAGAAATAAAGCGATGTTTTTTAGATAGATGCTCATAGCTGATAGTATTGATCTGGCTTCTAAAGTACACTCATAACTGAGAAAGCTTCCAAAGACAGATTGCGGAGCACTGTGAATGCATTACCACATAAACACATTGCATCACACACATACTGTACTGGTGCATTCATTTCACAAGGACACAACATAAAGTCCCTTAACTGACATTGTCAGGAGATTCTTGCTATGGTGATTTATAAATAGTCTAAACGTGTGTCATAATAATACAGCAATCTCGGGAAGTTCTCGGGAAGAGAGAGAGACGGGCCAACAAATACTAGCTACGCTAAAAAAAGAAAGGTATATATTCCTTCACAAAGCTTTCTTTGATCTAATGCTAATGCTACTTGAATAGCCAACCACTATCTGTTACTCAATACAACAGGACACGTTTTCACCAATAAACGTTTAAAAGAATATGGTTTTTGCCCAGCTATATTTCTGGATTTTGTAGCAAACATGCCAGCATTGTCTTAATGCCTAACTATGCTAATGAACTTTATCTAATATCACTGCAGATAACATACTACAGTTCACTAATAAACTTTTAAACTTTCAGTTTTCTGACAAAGAACTCTTGAACTCTTCAAACAGAAAGAGTTAACAAGTATGCAGCCTCAGCCTCAAACCTCACACCATCTCTCGTCTTCTGTGACTTTTTTATGTCAGTTCATGTAGTGACATTTTCATGCTCCAAAACATGACGCTGTGCGAAACAACTTTTAGATTGATTGTCAAAAGACCAAAAAAAAGCTGCCAAATCCCCAAAGCAAAACAAGAATGTAACTGAGATCCTGCCTCTTTCAAACTTTAAAAACAGGTTGAAAGGCATCATAGTTATGCTTATTTATCAATAATAAAGATGCTTTTTTATAGTGTTCAGGGATATTGTACATACTATTTGCAATAGTTTTATTTTTACCCTAGTTTAAACAGAACAACTAGTTAAATTCATTCAAAATCAGCAAAATAGTGTGGTACAGAAACTCTTTCAGTGTAGACATGTTCTGAATGAATTATATATCTTTTGTGCTCCTCGAGTCAGTCTGCCAAGGAGGCCATAGAAAGAGATTTTAAAACAGCAGAGAAGGCTCACGAGGAGAATGAGGAGCAGCAGCAGCTCAGATGAGGAGGAAGTAGCGAGGAGCTCACAGTTTAAGATGGGTGTGGCAGGGGCCCATGTTCATACTTTGTAAAAGGGCCCAAAATTGCTAGCGGCGCCTCTGAGATCAAAAATTGAATTAAAAGTGATCCCATCATGTCTGGAGTGAAGTGGTGTCAAGGCTGATCATTAAATGGATGCTCATGTGAGTATGTGTGGTGATAGTTATGGTTATGCATTCTATCACACTGAACATGTTTTAAAAGGCAGAAGATTCACTGCGAGGGAGAAACACTGATGTACATTTGTTTGATTAAAAATGATTTCAATAGATTATTCTCTTATGAAGGACTTCTTGAATGCACACAAATCATCAATGAATGTAATATAGTTTTGGGAATTGCAAATGGCCCTTAAAAATTTGTACCCATATTCTTGTATTGGGTTTCAAAGGCATTCAGCTACATTCACATTCCACACAGGGCTCTTTAAATGTGCAGTAAAAGGATCGATAGCACTCTAAACCGGTTTTATGGCTTATTGCTGTTTCTATCTCCTGAAACATCACCATCAGCTTTAAAGACGCAAACAGGCTTGGGAAATTGAGTGTTTGCAATGAGCGCAGCTTGTGTTGGCAGGTTAATGTCTGCCTGATTTGATATGGCTTGTCTAAGCTTGTTTGTGCTCATCTAAAAGGGACATTGGCTTGGCAGCACATGGGCACATCTGGAATAAAAATGGCAGCTCATTAGAAATTAATGCACCTGATAATCTTAACAGTCTCATGCTTGGATGGGGGCACCAAAGAGGAATGATCTTAGGGTTTAGGAAAATAAGCACAGAGAATAATGGACATATGAACAGGTAGCAAGGTTCTGTGAATGCATCTGTGACTGAGAGGAGATGAAGACTGAGGGGCTGTAATGGCACGGGGAGCATTTATAACCTAAATCCCCTATCTGGCTAAAGCCACAATCTTGTTGAAAGCTGTTAAAATGGCTGAGGGCAAGCAGAAGTACAATAAATGCCAATGAATTTCAGTCCACACAGACCATTCTAGTGCATGCAAGGTTTATGCACACAAAAAAATCCATAAAATTAATAAAAATAAATAATAAGAATATTGCACATAATAACAAATAATTAGAACATTTTATAACCAAGCTGATAACTGAAAGTGTTTTTGCTTACGTAGTCCCTAATTCCTGGTATTTTTATGTGCTTTTTCTAAATTATTATAGACTATTTTTAATAACTATTAATAATAGTTTTCTACAAGAAAATATTCTGTAAATTTGCTGACTAGCAAAACATTCAGGTGTATACATTGTGTATGCATACAAAATGTACATTTTGTCTAAAACATCACTTATTTTATCTTGTTTCACTTCAAGCTCTTTAACATCAAATAAAAAAAATAGTTATTATAATTACATGTTACATGAGGATTTTATTCAACTGTTTTGGTTATTAAGAATGCCACGAAGTCTTCTAGGCATGGAATAAACAAGTTGACGACAGATTGCAACATCAATATTTTTCAAGTATAACCTCTTCTAGACCCTGGATGCTGGATGGAGAGAAATGCTCAAATATTGGCTTTAGAATTTCCCATATGTGGTTGAGATTGGGTACAGATCAAGAGACAGGACAGACTTAGCCTTTCGATCACCTTCAGCCTGTTTTACCTCAGAAAAGAAACAGTAGCTTTATGTGTGTTTTGGATCATTGTCACGTTGGAAAAGATAATTAGAAGGGACAGTAGACTAATTAACCTTTTTATCCTCCCTATACAAGCAGTCAGCCTGTATCTGTATTGCTCAGATATTACTTGGTAACACGCCCCTTCTCCACAACTTAATGGTGCGGGGTTTCTGGGCTCCTGTATCACACCCTAAAACTCAAAGCTGTCTCAAGAACAGCTCGTATAGTATGCTTGCCTATATGTGGCTAATTTCTTCTGAGCACTCATGAAGTAGTAAAGTATCTAATATAAATTGTTGATTCTGAAAGCAAAATGAAGATCTTCTGACAAAGGTAGTGTTCTCATTTGTGCTGAGGATTTATGTATTCTCATTGGTTGTTTAATGCCTCATGATGTCTTCCAGGAAGAGCTCTCCCTGGCTTCATGTACGCTTTCGGTTCCCCGTTGGTGTCTTAAATTCTTCAATATTTTCATTTTTTTGACAAGGTGTATTTTTATGGCCATGGCTCCCCGCCTCTACATGCTCCTCCGACACTTCGCCACATCGCCTCACTCGAATGCTAAAGGTTATTCTTTTTCTTTTCTTTTTTAAATTCTGTTTTCATTGTTTTATTATTGTTTATTAGATGTATTATATGTACTTTTAAGGATTGAAGATTTCAACTTAATTTTTCTGTAGTTTTCCAGGTTATTTAAAAAAAAATTGTGTTGTTTCTGTGTGGCTTGGAAGGGATAAGGTAATAATGTAATACTTGCTTCCACATATGAAATATTCAGCATTCGATGACCTATATATATATATATATATATATATATATATATATATATATATATATATATATATATAGAGAGAGAGAGAGAGAGAGAGAGAGAGAGAGAGAGAGAGAGCAATAAGTAATATAAGAGAGCATATATTTCTTTTTCATTATAATTTCACTTCAACCTCAGCAGCACGCACCTGACTCCATTAATTAAGCTTTTCTGGGCTTGTTTAAAGCTACTGATGCATATCCTAAAACAGGGTTGGAACTAAAATTAGCAATCTCTGGGGCTTGAGTTTGAGACTCCTGGTTTAAGTGATTTCAAATGTCAACACTGGCTCAAAGAAGTTACACAGCACCTTTAAATATCCTCATCACTGTCTTGAGCCATGTGCGCACAAAAACAAGCAAGGAAACATGTTCCCATTCAATTTGAACAGGAGTGAAGCCCCTTTCAGGAGATTACTGAGCTTGTCTGTGTTGATGTAATAGTTATTCCTTAGCACCCTGAATTAGCAACACCCACTGGTTGACCGTTCACCAGCAATGTGCATGAGATGTTTGGGGGGGAAACTCTCCTACAACAATACAATCATGAGAGTAAATCAACTCAAATCAGAGAGCATGTGATTCTTCTCCAGAGCAGTGATGAACTCTGAGGCAGTTTCAAACACAGAGGAAGTGAGTGCTTTTGGCAACAGTGACAATTTACAAAGCACAGCTATAAAACAACTTGTGTTGACCAACATGCTAAAAATAAAATGTCACAAAAACAACAGAGTAAAGCAAACAGACAAAAACGTTTACATCATAGTATCTATTGGGCTCTAATACAATCTTCACACAGTAGACTGTACACCGAGGAATTTCCTGAGTATAAATTCCATGTCACATTGTGAGTTATTGTTTGTTTGCTGTTCACTGCCAGGGTTGACCTTGAACCGTTTCAGGCATTGATGCAAGCCGTCTGGCACCATCGACTTGATTTCTTTATGCTTTCTATCACCCTTTTTGGGACATTCTGCCAATTACAATAAACTCTTTACTGCACTTGGAACCAAAACCCCACTTTGTGGCAGTTAACCAAGAACAAATCAAGCGAGGTTGTGAGTAACTCTGCGCTGATTTAACACTCTAAAAAAACTCTAAAAATATACTCTGTGGGGGAGTTTTACACCTATCAGAAATGCAAGTTTTATACTGTTTTGGGATTGATCATAACTACTATGAGGTTTGAGGGAACCTGACCACAGCCTATTAAACTATAGATCATGTTTGCAAATTTTGTTGTTATGGTCTATTTAATGACAGTTTGTATTATAATACCAAGCATTCTGACCTTAAATACATCATATAAAGCTTTAAAAAAAAAGCTACCCTACACTGTAAAAAAAACTTTTACTTCGACTGAATCTGTCCAGTTTCATAATTTACAGGGTTTTATCCAAATTTGCCTTGCTTTCTGGGATAGTCTACTGAACAAAATCCTGAATACCTGCCACTTGTCATTGACTTATTTTTTATTTGCTCAAAGAAGAAGGTTAAGATTGCTGATATTTGCTTAAAAGTTTTAATAAATTACATGTTTCTGTCTAAACAGAGTCTGTGTTGCATGTCTAACACATCTTTTTAGCTAGAATCCCTTGCATTAGATGCATTAGAATCCTTGATTCTAATCTCAGTCAAGATAACGTTTCTTTTAGTTGTAATTTGTTTTTGTATCATCAATCAATACAGAGTTTTTTGATAAACTTAAAATGTTTTGTAAAATTTCAGGAATTTCTTTTTGTTTTTTTTATGGAACGGACAGTTAAAAAATACACATTAAACAACTGTTTAACAATTTTTTTTCAAGTAATCGTCTCCTCCAAACACTGTTCTTTTACTAAAACTTTTTATACAGGTTGATTAAAAAAATAATTGCACAACTTTGAAAATCGAGAAATCTGCAAGGAAGAAAAAGGAGAGCTAAGCTCTGTCTGTCGTCGATTTAAGGTTGCTCTGAAGTTTAAGTACTCTTCATTATCATTTTTTACCCAAGGTTCCAACATGTTTCTTTGATTAAATGCAGATTTCCAAGTAGTGGTTTTCGTTTTGAATCTGTATTTATCTACTGGCAGATACAACTTGCTGCAGAGGCACAATTGGAAGAAAAAAATTCATTGTGAATGGAAAATCAGTGTCTGGTTGTGCAGTTCAGAGATATTAGAGTCGAGCATGTAGAACCAGATCTGTGCTTTATCTGTAAAGTGTTGAGCCAGCACCACTCTGACATACAAGTTAGAGGACAAAAGGGAAGTAAGAGTGTCATATGAGTGCCACATTCTTAATACAATAAAAAATTAGTGTTCAGTTAATTCTCAAAGTACTGCCTTTTACCATAAATTATTTCAGTGCAGTTGGTTACATTTCCAAAGGTGACTCTTTATTATGCGACTACCAGTTAATCAAGAACCTATCCAGCCAATATCTATTGTTCGTCTCAGAAGGGAGTCTTTTCATGTTATTCAAGTTAATCTCGTGTTTTATACCACATTCACCTTTGTTCAAAAGAGAATTGCGACACAACTTCCCCTTTTGTGATCGTGCAAAATGGAGGGTTAGGCGTAAGGGGTGAAAACAGAATGCAATCATTCATCTTCATGTCGGCTTTATTCCCTTTCGGGGTCGCCACAGCGGAATGAACCGCCAACTCTCTGGCATATGTTTTACGCAGCGGATGCCCTTCCCTGCCGCAACCCATCGCTGGGAAACATTCACACACACATTCACAATTTAACACTATGGGCAATTGTTCTTATTCAATTCACTAATACCGCATGGCTTTGTTCTTATGGGGAAACCGGAGCACCCGGAGAAAACCCACGCGATCACGAGGAGAACATGAGAACTCAACACAGAAATGCCAACCGACCCAGCCGAGGCTCGAACCAGCGACCTTCTTGCTGTGAGATGCCAGTGCTACCCACTGCGCCACCGTGACGCTTCGGAATGCAATCTTAATGTTCAAATGGCAGATTTACAATTTGCAATCTTTTACATAATAGTTTATACCTTTTAGTTCTTAAGAAAATGTCATAACTACTTGAAGTAAAAAAAAACTACTTCCACTTTCAAAATTTTCTGATGGACTGTTACAAAAAGATCTGCCTGCGCCGACTTCAGAAATGCATTAGTCACATTATCTAAGTTAATGATCTTGAAAATATAAAATTGCACCAACTTAGCCCCAGGATGCAAAACATAAAGTGACTGAACTACAATTCTTTGAAGCTGTAGTGAGCAGGTGCTGATTGACATCAATGTTAAAGTTTTTCACTTTAAAGGTAAAAACATAATATTAAAATCAAAAACATAAAATCTAAGTTACATTAACATTATACATATGAAAGGATGTACACTTGACTGACAGCCGTAGACCAGGGCTATTAGGTTTTTACTCAGTTTCTCCTTATTTTTAATACATATTTGGCTATTTGGTTTTAAAAAAGAAAACACAAGGCTTTGAGCAAATTTGAGCATCTAGCATTCTTTACAGCTAAGTTGAAAATAAAGGGGCGCAGTAATACAAAACTTAGCTTCACCCATGATGTAACACACCTGATCCCACTAATTAAGCTCTTCTTCTCTTGTTGAAGCTATTGGTGTGTCTCTTGAAACAGGGTTGAAATAAAAAACATGTAATTAACAAGTCAATTTCAAAGAGCCAGTATTACGACTTTTATCGTTTTGAAATAATGAAATAATCTTTCATGCCATGTGTAAGCCAGTTTGAGCTTTATAGTTTGTGTCAAATTATCATCTTAAAAAAAAGCGCTCAGAACTGCTGAAACAAGTCTTTTCGAAAATTGATGTAGCACTGTACAAACCTTCGTTGCCTGCGGTTGTGATTCGGTCACATTATTTGAAGAACTGTTTATTTTTATTAATTTTTTTATTTTGTGAAGGATTCACATCTTTATATTCTCTGAAAAGAGAAGAGGCTGTAAGGGAGCCATAGTGAAGCTTTATCTTTCCCCTGTACCTCAAGAGTACAATGTCAACCTCTGTGTTTCCTCTATCATCACAAGGATTGCTTTGCAAATATGAACGTGTCATTAAAAAATCGGTAGAAACAAGTGCATATTATAACAAAATTAAAGTGTTTTTTGACCTTGCATTGATGTCATCCTTTTGTTTGAGACACCCAAACAAATATTTTGATATCTTAAATTCACAGTGTATGATGTCTGCATATTTACTAAATGACAGAATCTAGAGCGGTGATGTGTTTTACCAAAGTAAGGTAGAAGCAGACTCTGAGAGTAGTGAGTGTCCACTGAGGTGCGAGTAATAAGGGCTAAAAATAGCCCCCAAGAGGTGAACCTCCCATCCGCACCTACACTCAGTGCCCTTTATTGACCTCCTGAAAAATGCACCTCTCTGTATGCGTGCAAGGAAATGGAAAAGACAGTGATACACGCATGGTCGAATCTGAGAACACATAACTTGATTAGTATGCAAGCCTGCAGGTTTGAGATCTGTCTCGCTTTTAAAGAACAACGCTAAACGCTGGGTTCTGATGCTGCCTACTGTTCCCACAATTGGCGACTCTTTCATCACTCCTTCGGGTTGAAAACTCATCTTTACTTGATGCAGCACAGAGTTTGTAGCAGGCTTTAATGCGGGAGGTGGAGAGGACTCGACCCTCATCGATCAGCCGGTGAATAAAGGTGCACCATAATTCACTCCACAACAGCCTTTGTCTGTTTTTACAGCTCCCTCAAGGCCGAGGCTGCATTTAGTCCAAATCACTGGCAGATCTGTGCCTCCTTGATAAAGAGAGGCTGGGAGATAAGGCGTTCAGCAGAGCAGAGCAGGACAGAGCTGCTGACATTAATTACTGTTAATGCGGGGGCAGGATGAGCGGGGTAAGAGTTGTTGACTATTGATTCAACATTTAATTTGGCTCTCAATGAGAAAGTCTTGTCAAAATATAATCCTCAGAACATGGAAGAGAATTCAGCCCCTCTGTTTGGTACAGAACTATGAGATTATTGAGATGTTAATTTAATAATATGTCTATTTCGTATATTGTTGTATACCATTGCATACCAAGAAGGTTTATTGTTGTATCCTCTAGCTTTAATTTGTAAGATTTTTACTTTTCCGAAGAGAAAAAGCTACTGAACAATGAAACAGACTTCTCTGAATCATTTGGTTTGACTCCATTCAAATAAAAGAATAAAGCAATGAGAATACAATAAATATAATATTATATATTAGTAATGTGCATATACTAATGTAAATGCAGATGTCTCTGCATATGACATTACATTTAACAACACACGTTTATTTTAAGTAATTTTCAGTAATATTTTACATTCGTTTACCATATTCATTTAATATTACATTTCACTTTTAATAAAAAAAACTCAATGTGAAATGAAGATGCCGACCTCTAATTAAACATGCTATAATATAATTGTATAATTTTTCCCTGTTCTTTAATTTTAAGGGAAATTTTTCATTTGGTTTTCATGTGTACATTTATACTTTAAAATATAGTCTTTTTGTCCAATTTAGATTTTTTGTTTGTTTTAAAAGCTAATCTATTTGATTGATCTGTTTGAAAATATTAGTAATTGTTGTTGACTTAACAATAATATATATGTTCTAATCATTGAAAGTCATTGAATGGACTGAATACACTCAGTCAACTGAATTGCTAAATTAACTTTCAATTCTTATTACATTACATTGTACTTTGTATATAGGTGTATTACTTTTGCTCCATAGAATAATCTCTAATAGTTAAACTTGCAACTAGATAAAAATATACAATGCAACCAGATAAAAAACAATTGAATAATTTTGAATGAGCTTTGAATAAAATGAACTGCTGGTCATCCGAAATACATATAACTCATTGTTTATTCTCCACCGCCAATTAGAAGCTAATACAGAGCCATTTTTTCTGGTCCAATATTTTTTTTTACCTTTTAGTATATTCATCTTTTAATGCTATAAAGTACAAGAGATAATGCTTTATCTTCACCTTTTTTAAATACAATTACAAAACAAAAAAATGTTGATCCTGGTTTTTTTTTTGTCACCTGTAATCCTTAATTATGTCACCCGATAAACTATAAAGCTATGCTAACACTTATAGTTCATTTGGTTAGCATGCACACACAGGTCACAAGCAGAGCACATGCACATCTCGGGTTATGCATACGCAACATGCAAGTCGATGTAAGTTGAGTGTCATGTTTACACATCAGTGGGTGAGGCATCATGGGTTCTTTCAGACATTCAGAAATTTTCATCGCCGCATTAAATTTGCATCTAACTCCTGATGTCGGAGTAATTTTAGGATATTTTAATACTTTTTTTGGACTTGACATTCCGTCTGACATGAGTGTTTATAGGAAAGTCCTCTGCATCTTGTTTTTTGGGGGATTAAATATACAATTAGGGCTATTTAAAAAAAAGTATGATGTATTAGCTTTTAGCTTAATTGTAAAGTATCTGCAGGTTCGTTCTTCTAGTTAGATGCTGCTTAATGAGAAGATAGCCATGCACAGAGAATGAACCTTAAGTGTACATTATATAACCCTAAAAACTCACAGTATATATATCTGTTCATCACTATAACAACCCTTTAAGCTCTCTTGAGTTAATGATGATTGTGGATGACAGGACGGGTTAATACATTAAGAGCCTTGTTAGTCTAATACATTATGCTAGATTACTACAGCTACATCCACGCTGTCATTGTTGTCATAAGAATCGAAAGCTTATGGTCTGAGTTCTGACAGAAACAGAGGGCTGTGGGATTGATGGATTTGGGCCACTGGATTTTCTGACCCTTCCGTTTCGTTCACTACACTTCTGACTGTCACTGGCTCTTTAATTCTTTTGCTTGTAGTCTGAGTTAATTAACTGAATTAGCCTTCTGGGGTCTGACACTTGGAAAGAAAGACATTGATTTTAACCACTGTGTGTTTTCCCCAAAGCTGTTGAAATGTAATTTAATTCCTGTTTAGTTCATATCTAAGAATGACGAATCACAGGAGTCACTGACTAATGCTTCCTAAAGCATGACATCTAAATTTCAATGAGAAAATATGAGAGAAACATTTTGTCATCAAATCTAAATATCCCACCTATATACATTTCACTTTAAACACATTAGGATTTATGGTATTAAAACACTATTTCAAACAAGATAAAATTTTCAGATCATTCCGAATTTAAGATGTAGATATGAAGGTAGAATCATGGCAAAATACAAGTGAGCATATATATATACATTTTATATATATATATATATATATATATATATATATATATATATATATATATATATATATATATATATATATATTATTGTTGTTTGGTTAAAGATCCATTTTATAAGTTGGTTACTAAATGTGTTGGAAGGGATTGAATGTTAAAGTAACTAAATCTGAACTAACTGACAGACAGGCGTCCAATCCCAGCTTTCCAGGAAAGGAGGGTCCCATCCCATCTTGAACCAGTCTTCTCATTACGTGTGAAAATAATCGTTTCATTACTGTCATGAATTTGCCACCATATGTAGAGTCCAACATTCTTACATTCTGATACTGAAGATTCAAAAAAGGAAGTTCTGTTGACTATTTAGAATTTTTAGGAAAACTATGTATGACCGCAAGAAGACCGGTAACTGAGTTACTTTATGTAAAAAGTTCTATGCTAGAGTATTAGTTACTGCCAATAGTGACGTCATTACAGTAACGTGTTCTTAATAACGCGTTACTGCCCAACACTGTATAAGACACAACCTAAGGGGACAACTTCAACGTTGTGCAAGCTATCCCTCCTTCCACCCCTCACACCAAGGTGAGGTATTCTCCGGGCTTAGGTCTCTGCCTCCTCACTCTGATAGCTCACCTAGTATGCTTCTCCAATGCCGCCAATCCCCCTTGCTATATTAGACAGTTATAAGCAAGAGTGAATTTGTGAAACATTTTACTGCAAGTATAAGGTGCAAACGCATAGAAAAGATCTCAATATTAAATGTAACACTAAGCTAGTTGAATTGAAACTCCAGTCAATGCTGGTTTAAATATGGTGCCTATTAACTGTTGAACTTATGCTGTGCATATTAAAATGTGGTTTAATAAACTTTCACTATTTGTTTAGCATTAATATAAGATGAAGTGTTTACTCTAAAACTAATTGTACACTAATAAATATATTTAGAATCACAATATATTTTAGGATCACCAAGGCTGAATAAACACTGACATGTGAATGTTAAATACACTCCCAAAGTGTTACATATTTTGTGCACATTAGAGTGTAGTTACAGTGTACGTATAGTGTAAATGCTGTGTAATTACAGGGTAGTTACTGTGTCCTTCACTAGGATAATCACTGTGTAATATGCTGTGTACTTACAAGGTAGTTACTGTAATCACTATGTTCTCACTGGGTAATTACAGTGTAACTACAGAGAACAAGCTCCCCTTTAGATTACAGCCCTCATTCCACTTAGTTACAGATATAGAGTACAATATAACTATCCTGTAATTAGCGGGCTGTAATCTAAAATGTTTTGGCTGTGTACATTTTATTTAAAACATACTTTTTTCAATGTATTATTTTTTATTAACATAGTACCAAGTACAAATATTATATAGTCTTTTACTCCACATGTTGAATTTAGATGTTTATTGCTCGTTGGTAGGGTGAAATTGTTTGATCCTCATTTGCCCCATGTGCACAATTTCACAATGTGAAGAAATCAGCTGCAGTCAGATAACCATCAATCAAATTCATGATGTCATCTCGTCTTCTAGTAGCTTTCAACTTTATTTTCTCCGACTGCTTTAATAATGCATGAATCAGAGGGTTAAAGACCCAGTGCGCGTCTCTCTTTATGAACACTCTTGCAGTTAGTTGTAGTGGGTGATAAAACTCTAATCGCATCCAGCGTTCCCCGAGAGACAGTAAAAATCAGATCTCAGCAGTTGTGGCTGTCGCGGCTCGTTGCAAAGATGATGTGCAAAATCAGGCTTCCCAAGCCATAGCCGCTACTAAAGCGCTTCTGCTCTGCGCTGCCACTGCACGATGAAAAACGGCATTCCATACATCACCGCGCTGTACTCCAGCGAAACGTGGACATGATAGAACATGCTCTCACATGAAATATCGCCGCTTCTCAGGTTGACTATACAGATTTATAGCCCGCCTCCTAGCATCTCTCCATCTCCAGAGAGAGCATCGGTCATCCTCCCAAACACATTAACCTCAGATGGAACCGATCCGCTATTTTAACCAGACAACTTACTTTTTACGATGGCGAGGATCCAGGCGAGCGTCCACAAAGCCATCATCACCATCTTCTCAGCGAGGAAGACGAAGCATCTGCCGCGCGCCAGCTCCTCTCTCTCCCGTGCGCGCCTCTGCTCGTGCGTACCGGAGCGTGACTCCTGAGGTGGACGGTTCAAGGGTATTTGATTTCTCCGGGGTTATTTGGTTCCTGGTTTCATGACGTTGGCGGCTGTGAGTTGTGGAACGCGCATAGTTTCCAAGCTCGAGCTTTCTGATGGTCCAGGTGCACGGAGGAGACCGAGAGGAGGATGACGAGATGACAGAGACAGATGATGGGAGGGAAAGGGAGGGGAGTCGTGGAGGCATCCTTCAGAATCCCCTTCACTGCATCACATAAAAATTTGCTATGGGTTTTCATTTCTGACGTTGCAAAAAAAACGTACATTTTTGAAAAATGAACGCTAATTCAGTTAAAATCTGTCAAGGGGCACACATTTGCGTACGTACCTTTTTAGTTCCAGTCGACCCAATAGTCTTGTTAAATGGGCGAGGAAACAGTGAAAAAAACATTAGAATAATGCAGTTTCTATAACTATTATATTGTACTTTCATTTATTTAAATTTGAATCCAATAATATTCTTAGGATCTTAATGTGTAATAATTTATGGACTTATCATTACAGATTTATTTTTAACCGTTATTCATAAACTCAATGTGCGGTTTGTGTTGGTGGGATTTGGTGGAGCAGAGAGCAAAAAAGTTTATTTCGGGTGGCTCAAAAGGGTTAGAGACATCTGTGATTTTAACCAATCAAATTCAACACACGTTAATTTATCTACATCGATTATGTGAAAATGTCTCATACAAACTGTGAAATCCAATAATCCATTTGACGATAAAAGGATTGAAAATTTAAATTCAATACAGATCTGTGTTAGAGATCACACACCCATTGCAAGTCGTACTACTTCTATTCTACTTCATAATACATGTACAAAGTACACGTATAGATGCTCAAACATACATTATTTACTCTTAACTATGCAGAGCATGTATGAAGTTCACGTGAGGGTGGTAAAATATTAATATGCAACAGCCACACACCTTCAGACCCAACATTATTCATGTGAAATGTGTTCATATAGCAACAAAAGACATGGTCCCCAAAGCGGCGCCTCTTAGTTTTTGTTTTTAATAAGTGCTGTTTAATTTCAGATATAGTTCATTCATATCTTCTGTGTCTGCAAGGATTATGAGTGCATCAGTCTTAAGGTTTCTTCAAAAGCACACGCTCAAGCTGAGACACACAGTGAAAATGTATGTTTTTCTCCAAAGTCTCCAAAAATAAATAGATCGACTGAAGCTCTGAGGGTCGCTGGTTCGATCCCCAGATCCTCAAAATGGAAGGTGGTGTGAGTGATGAAACACTGGGTCTTCCACCTTCAACAACCACAACTGTTGGGAAGCACCAGGCAGCGAAGCTGTGCCCTAGGGTCTCTCTCACTTCATGTGTTTACCCCAGGGGAGAGGGTGGCCGGGTGTGAGCTTTTCATGAGCATGGCTATCATCTCTCCAAGCTGTCAGCATCACTAACATCTCTGTATGACTGAGAGCTCACATCACAACTGCTCTCGTCTTCATGAATCATGACACACATGTCTGCCCTTTCAACCAGTGACTCTGAACTTGCTTTGTGTCAAAAGTCAGCGTTCCAGAAGTAACTGCTGCTTCCGGGAGAGTGAGGGGGTCTCCCAAGCTCTCCATATCTCCTTGTTCTCTCTTGCTGATTCTCGACTCTCACGCAGTTTACGCCATGCACTCCATTACACATCTCCCTGCACCCTTTAGCAAAGCATCTATTTTTGCCCATTCTCCAGGGGTATACTTATAGATGGCCTCGCCTTTACATTCATACACAAACACTGGAGGAAATATGTCGAAACAGGGGAAGGAGATGAAGAGAGAGGATGGATAAATGTAGATAAAGAGAGAAAGAGAAAGAGAGAGAGAGAGCGAGCTAGGAGGAGAAAACAATGTGCAGGAAAGCAAGCTCCTGTTCATGGTGACTCATTGGTCGAGTGTTACATACGTATTCATGTTCTATTCACACATCAATGTTGAGTTTTGTGAGTCACAACTTACTGCCATACTAGATATGATGTTTATCATATGCTGACTAATGTGAGAAGAATGTGTAAGCATGTAAGATGAAACATGAAGTCATTCAAGATCAACGGCTTTACATTAACAGAAATACCATATTTATGCATATGCTATGCTTAAAATCTAATATTTGTCAGTGTTACTGTACAGTGTATCTGTATATAATTACATATACAATAGAAAAGTATTATATTTGAAACAATTTGACTGTGTGAAATATGAATTAAATGTATTGTAAAAAAAATTCTGCTGTCACCTACTGCAATTATCCGCTCTGAGCATCATCACCTGTCTCCATGTCCTCTCTGCATGAGATTTTTTTTACAATTATATATTATATGCAAGAAAAACACTGCACAACTCAACCAGAAATGTCTTGTATCCATACTAAACCTTTAAAGGTGTCATATAATGATAAAGTGACTTTTCAGACATTCCTGGTATCTTAAAATGTTGTTCCCTCATCAAAAACATGCCTCAGGTAGTATTCGGAATAGTTCACACATGTTTGAGTAATCCTTTATTCCTTTTTCTTAGCTAAAAACGTCTCGTGTTCCTTATCTCCATCATTTTTCCTTATCCAAACCCCACCCACTTGTCAATCATATGTATCATATGTAATACAGCCCCTCTCTAGGATGAGCAGGACGAGTTTGACCCGGAAGTGTGAAAACAATAGATCCGAGCTGGATAAACAATGCAAGAGAAGAGCATTTTTGGATGTCTGGATGTTTGGATTTCCGAAGAATGAGTTTATTTGTCAGAAATGGCTCGATGTTGTGTCTGCCCATCAGCTTGGAAAAAAACTTGGAAAGACAACTTTTGTTTGTGAGCAGCACTTCACGTTGAACTTGTTTGTCAGCAAAGAAATGTGAAAGTGGCCTCACTTTGATGGTTGGTGAAGCACACGATATCATTGGAAATTTCCTATTACCGTGGAATTCGGCAGATCAAATTCTGAAATTTGCTGAAATCTCATATTAGTAGTAGAGTTTACAGGAATTCACTGGACAGATACACCCCTTTTCATGCAGTGTTACCTATTTATCTTTTTGGCCATCTAAAATTCACAAAAAGATTCACTGGACATAATCAAACTCACCGACTTTGCTTTCTGTTACATTTTGTTAATTTGCTTTACACATCTGACTAATGTCATAAATCCAAACATTCATCCGCAGGTAGTTTTTCTTGAGTAGTTTTGTTATGACCAGGAAATCGTAATAGTTAATTTCATAACCCCCGTTCCCTGAATAGGGAACGGAGACTTATGTGGATGACGACTATGGGAAGCTCCGCTAGGAGGCTCTACTATCTCCATACTTTTTAAAAATGCCAATCAGCGGACGCAAGCATGATGCTCTTCCTGTTTTGAAGCTGGAGCCGTTCTCACCACCTAGACAACCAGACTTAGTCACAACCTTATAGTTGTGGCTGGGGGACAAAAGTCTCAGTTTCCTTTTCAGGGAAAGGGGGTAACGAAAGTAACCATTACGTTCCCCATCAGTTGGTCACTACGACTTATGCCGGTGACAACTATTGTAACACCCTGCATAACTCTCATACGACTCATAATAAATTCTCTCATACGACTCATAATAAAGGAGGGAGCATCAATCCCAGAGCTGAAGGGAGACGCGCAGAGGCCGTACTCGCAACCTCAAAGGTTGGACTTAGAACTTACGGCAGTTTAATACACGTATGGTTTCAGTGAGGAACCACTGGGGAAAGGTCTTTCAGAGGGAAGATGGCATAGATGGAATAGAGCAATAGTTTTTGAGATTTAGCCCTCCCGTGCCCAGGGTCATAAAAGATTCAGCTGGGAGTCCCTTTTAGAGAGCATGCATGTGGACAGAACATAGGAATACTCCGCTTACTCTACTACACCTGTTGGGGCGAGATGAGCCAAAAAGCTGGGGCAAAAGATATCGCACGTATCTCTGAGAATGGCGTAACCCAAGCTGGACACTCCTTTGTACATCTCAGACAGTGCTACCACCACTTAGCACGGCTGAAGAGACATATTCAATGCGCAGGTTATAGTACCCAAAGGTGTTGGGTGTCAGCGGAGTACCTCTTAATCGAACGCTGTCTTAATTGACAGATATTTAAGCTCTACTGAATCAAGCAGCTGGAATGGATGACCTTGAAGTCCTCTAAAGACAATGGAAAGGTCCCAGGAGAGAACTAAGGGCGGCCTAGAGGGTCTAACCCTTTTGGCCCCTCTGAGGAATCTGACCGTTAACTCGTGTCATCTCAATGTGTTGCCTTCAACCGGAAGGTGATAGGCAGAAATTCCTCTTAGGGTGGATGGAGACATTCCTCGATCCAGACCGTCTTAAATGAAGGGTAGCACAAGTTCAAAACGGCAGCTGCTCGGGTCTACTTGGCAAGATTTACACCAGTCCACGAACTGACCCCACTTGCCGGCATAACAGGCCTTAGTAGAGGGAGCTCTGGCAAGACACAGTATTTAAACCACAGAGCGTGGCATTAACCAGGGGTCCTCCGTGGCTGGATGTGCCAGACGTGGAGATTCCAGAGTTCTGGGTGCAGTTGCTTGTTCCCACATCCCTTGGTCAGAAGGTCCGACTGCAGGGGAACTGGCCAGGGAGGGACTGAGATCGGTTGGGCCAATAAGGTGCCACCACTAGAACCTCTGCCTCGCCCCCCCTGATCTTGCACAGGAGGGGTGCAAGGATGCACACTGGGGGAAGCGCATATAGGCGTTTCTTCCTGGGCCAGCAAAGCGTCAATAAGATCCATCCACCGCATTCCAACAGACTTGCAAGGTTGCGACATGTTTGGAACATGCTACAAACAGTCGACCGGCAAACAAGTGCTCTACTAAAAAAGGAGTCTTACTTGTTGGTGGAAGGCAGTGAAACACTGGGGCATGCAGCGGTTCCCACCTCTGGATCCAGCCAAAAATCCTTGCTTGTTGCCTTCGACTCACCAGATCTCCAACTAGTCCACACAAGGAATAATCCAACTGTTCTATGTAATTATCTCTCACTGAGTCGCTCACGTGTCGAGAGTAGGCTTCAGTGAAAAACAGGAAGAGCGTCACTCTTGTGTATGCTTTATGCGGGACAACGAATTTTGAAAAATTATGGAGAGAGTAGAGCGCCCCTAGTGGAGCTTCCCATAGTCATCACCGAAATAAGTCGTAGTGACTGACTGATGGGGATCAAGGGTCATTTTGTCAAGAATTTGTTAGGAATTCTTCACAGATACCAAGCCAAGAAATCTTTTTTTTTTTTATTGAGAAAGACTTGATGTCTAGGCGTCACGGTGGCGCAGTGGGTAGCACGGTCGTCTCACAGCAAGAAGGTCGCTGGTTCTAGGCTCGGCTGGGGCAGGTGGCATTTCTGTGTGGAGTTTGCATGTTCTCCCTGTGATCTTGTGGGTTTTCTCCGGGTGATCCGGTTTCCCCACAAGAACAAAGACATGTGGTATAAGTGAATTGAGTAAGAACGATTGCCCATAGTGCCTGAATGTTTCCCAGCGATGGGTTGCGGCTGGAAGGGCATCCGCCACATAAAACATGTGCCAGAGAGTTGGTGGTTCATTCCGCTGTGGTGACCCCGAAAGTGAAGAAAGCCGACATGAAGTTGAATGAAGACTTGATATCTGTGACATTGGAAAGGGTGATCACCTCAAGGGCGAGTGCTTTTGACAGTGAATGTGTGTGTGCTCAGGTCTAAAGAATATAATCAAATTAAAAAGCTTTTTTTTTTTGCTTAAAAAGGATTTTTAAAAAATGTTATATGTTCTTAGAAAGACATTGTTAAATCGAGATATAAAAACTATTAGATATAGAGAATATTGGTATTGCTTAGGGTTTGGTAATTTATTAAAAAAAATCCTTAAATGAAAAGAAAGCATTTAGAAATGACACACGTATAAAGGACAAGATCTGACTCCTGAATTACATCAGCAAAGGCAGTACCATCCCTTTCCTTATTCATTCATTCCCATTAGTTCTTTTTCTAGTCTGCCAACTGTCCTCTTTTAACAACTGCCATCATCTTCTTAGTTCACTTTAAGTGTTTCCTGTTGTTATTTTTGTTGCTCTCTTCAAGCAATACATCGTCCTTCATGTTCTACCCTCAGTATTCCTCTCCTTTGCTCAAACTGTTCTTTAGATGTGATATCTCCCACCTCTCTCTCGCTTTCTCTCTCTCTCTGACGCTCTTTCTCTCTCTGCAGAGGAGCAAAACGAGCAAAGCAGACTGTGAAACTTCAGTGCTGCAAGTGCTTGGAGTCTCTTCTTGAATTATTCACAGACTGGGACCCCCCAAGTGCTTATCGTACTCTCTCCCTCTCTCCTTATCTTGCTCTCTCTTTCTCTCTCTCTCTCTGTCTAATCCTGTCTTTCCCTCTCCTGCATGCCATTTGCTGCTGGCTGCTTTCTCTATCTTACTCGATTCTGACACACTGACTGACTTCAGTGGTCATCGAAGAGAGGGAGTGGGATGTCTCAAGTTAATGTTGAATTTCCGCAAACAGAAATCTAAGAGTAATACTTGTGACATTACATTTTTTTTCCAATATATGGATATCTTGGAAGGCATTGGATGTTTATGTTAACAAAAAATTTGAACATAAAGTTGAAATTTCTCTCTTTTAAGTTTTTAATGAAATGTGTCTCTTTGGAAAGTACCATAGTCACGTAAAGAACTTATGCCAAAAATATGACACATTTTATAAGTTCATTCATCCATCTGTCCATCCATCCATCTTCATCCGCTTATCTGGGGCCAGGTCACGGTGGCAGCATTCTTAGAAAGGATGTCCAGACCTCCCTCACCGAAGACACTTCCTTTAGCTCTACCGGCGGACACAGATTCCCAAGGCAATCTGGAGACATAATCTTTTTAACAAGTCCTGCGTCTTCCCCGGGGCCTGCCCGCAGCAGGGACCTGCCCAAAAGACCTTTCTAGGCAGGTGTTCAGGAGGCATCTGACCATAGATGAGACTAAACATGAACACTGAGTGGTAATTTGAGAGCTTAGCTTTTTGACACAGCTATTTTCCCCACTACAGATGGATAGATCGACTGCATCACTGAGCCGCTGTACTGATACACCTGTTAATATCACATTGTATCTTTGCTCATTCGTGAATAAAACCCCAAGATACTTAAACTCCTCCACTTAAGGAGAGATCTCTCCTCTAACCAGGACTGAGCAAACTACTCTTTTCCGGTTTAGAACCATGGCGTCGAATATAGAGGTGCCTACCGCTTCACACTCAGTTGCAAACCTCCCCAATATCTGTTGAAGGACAACATCATCCGCAAAAGCAGAGGAAGTCTTGTGTTCCCCAAACTGCAGGGTCTGTCCAGCTTTCTCCCTTGTCAGCGAATCCAGCTCACCATCAGTTGACAGCTCTGCCTCCGTCTTCACCCGAGTGTCTGAGGCATATGCCGGAGGTCAGATGAAATCTTGTGGTCCCTAAACTGGACCCCCTCCAGGCCCTGCCTATGTTTAGAAATTCTGTAAATCCATAAATATATCTGTAATTCATAAATATATTGAACAGAATGCTGGCAATGTGAACCATGCACCTACTTTGGCTGTACAGAGACTGGACGGCCCTTAGCAGAGGTACCCGGACCCCATATTCCTAAAGAACTGCCTACAGGACCCCACGAGGGACTCGATTAAAAGCCTTCTCCATATCCACAAAACAGATGTGGGCTGGTTGAGCAAACTCCAATGTGATGGATGGATCAGGGTTGAGATCCTCAAAATATTTCTTCCACTTCTCGACAACATCCTCAGTCAACATCAGCAGCTCCCCACCACTGCTGTAAACAGTGTTGGTAGAAGCTCGCTTAGCCCTCCTGAGGCGTCGGATGCTTTGCCAGAATTTCTTTTGTGTCGGACTGTAGTCCTCCTCCATTGCCTCTCTGAACTCCTCCCAGACCCAAATTTTTGCTGCCGAAGTCACAAGACACTTGGCCCTTCGGTACCTATCGGCTGCCTCAGGATTCCCACTATTTAACCAAGCTCCATAGGACTCCTTTTTCAGTCTGATGGCATCTCTTACTTCTCATGTCCACCACCGGGTTCTGGGATTGCCACCACAACAAGTAACAGAGAACTTTTGTGCACAGCTTAGAAACAGCTGCATCAACAATGGAGGAGGAAAACATTGTCCATTCAGATTCAATGTCAACCTCCCCTTGAATCTGATCGAAGCTCACCTGGAGGTAGGATTTTAAAATCTTCTTACAACGGTTTAAACTAGACGTTACTAAACGACCCTCAGAGTACGTTTGGGCCTGCAGGGTCTGTCCAGCTTTTTCTCCTGCCAGCAAATCTAGCTCATCACCTGGTGGTGATCGGTTGACGGCTCTGCCTCCCTCTTCAGCTGAGTGTCCGAGGCATATGTTCGGAGGTCAGATGACTTGACAATAAAGTCAATCATTGACCTCCGGTTTATAGTGTCCTGGTGCCATGTGCACCGGTGGTCATCCTTATGCTCAAAAGCTGTTTCTTATGGAAAACTGTGACTAGCACAGAAGTCTAACAACAAAACACCACTCGGGTTAAAATTGGGCTAACTGTTCCTCCCAATCACGCCCCTCCTGGTTTCACTGTCATTACACATTTGGGCATTGAAGTCATCACCCAGGACAATGATGACTTTCCAGTACCCATTCCAGGTACCCCAAGAAGGCCGATTACTCAGCACTGCTGTTCGGGCCATAGACTGAAACAACAGTCAGAGACTGGTCCCTAACGTGGATGTGTATGGATACAACCTTCTCTTTCACTGGGGTAAACTCCAACACATGACTGCCAAGCTCTGGAGCCACTAACAGGGGCCACCCCAGCTTGAAGCCTCTCCTCATGGGCAACTCCAGAGTAGAAAAGAGCCCAGACTTTCTCAAGGAGTTGGGTTCCAGAGCCCGGGCTATGAGTGGTTGCTCCCCCCTTTGGCTTTCCTAATGGGTGGTAGGTCAAAAGGAAGGTGGCCCCAGCCGGGACATGTGGGAAAAGACCTGGCCACCAGGTGCTTGCCTGCAAGCCCCTACCCCAATCCTGGCTCCAGGGTGGGCCCCGGCTCTGACATACTGTGCAACGTAGCGTGTCTTGGTGATGTTTTCTTCATGGGAGTTTTTGAACCGCTGTCAGTCTGAAACGTCACCTGGGACCTAAATGCCATGGGAGACCCAACCAGTAGCATTCAGCCCCAGACAATATGCCTCTCAAGCTCATTTCGGGCACTCAAACCCCTCCACCTTGTTAAAATTGCGGTTCCAGGAGTGGCAAATTAAAAATGTTAATTTTAAGACAGCAGATTACAAAATGGTGTATACATATCAATGTATTATTTATTAAATATAATTATATTTGGTAGTCATTGTTAATGTTATATCATACTATTTTTCATTTTAAATTCAACAGGCTATTAATGTTAATAATAAACACTATAAATGTTACTCCCACACTAGAGCTGGTTAGTTTAATCATTTTCATTACAGATTTGTTTAGAAGTTACATATATATTTTTTTTAGTTGACCCTGATTTTTTACCCTGGTTGGCAAAATTATTTTATGTTAAAAAGCTGATCGATCAGCCTCTCAATTGATTTAAGTCTGAGGTCTGTAATTTTCAGAAGGGTCTGGTTACAGACTCACAGCCTCAGGCTCTTTTGATCAAATTCGCTGTCTTTTTCAGCCACTCAGAGCAAGATTTCTACAAAATAACTGAGATTACACATTTCTCACGTATGGTTGGTTTCCAAAACAAAACAAAAGAAGTGTCCTCACCCATTCCCAGAGTAAAACATTGCACCACTCAGTGTATCAGAATCATTGATTGTGCTCAATCAACGGCTTAACAACAGTCCATTCTCTGGAGTTGATTTGCTTTGCCTTGACAGGTAGAGTAACCAGGTGCCCACCTACGGTGAATTTAAAATAAATATTGACTTATTTAACTACACGTTTGCTCATTTAATGAATTAATTACTGACAAATTTATTTGATTCTATTTTTAATTAATTAATGTCACATTTAATCAATTAACAAATCACATATTTATTCAATGAATTGTGGCATATTCCATCCTCCATACGCACTGAGTAAATCTGATTGACATCCAGCAATTCACAAACTTAAACAAATCAATTGACAGTTTTATCACAAGGACAGAAAAGAACATTAGCCAATTAGCAGCAATGCCTTAAATGAACAAGGTCCAATTTGCTTTATTGATCCAAGCTAACAATTCCATCCCAGCTGGAAACCCCTAGTGGGAATGCTTTTTTCAGAGAATGCATCAAATAGATTTCATGTAAATTTCTAAATTCCTCTAGGGGGCGACAATTTGCTCACTTTTTGTTGTAAATGCTGTTCAATTTACTAATTGTTTACGTAATAAATGTCTTAGCCTAGGGACTGTAGATGCACCGTCAAACTAGTAAAAACATTTTCAGAGATATTGGAGTATTAATGAAAAAAAAACTTTAAATGTTTGAGAGTAATCAAAAGGTATGTTTAAAATAAGGCGTGTTTAAAATAAACAACTTATTTCCAACTTATTTAAGCCACACAGTATACATACTTTATGATGCAAAGGATGGCAGAGTTTCAAACAGTCCTTTCAGGATATGTTACCATGATCTTTTTGTCCTAGCAAATGCAACACATATTGTCAAAATTAGGGATTTCATTTCAGCGAGTCAGTGTTTCTATTTGTGTTTTTGCAGCTCTAAAAACAACCGCAGTGACGATCAAGGGACTCAGATATTATTCATAGTTCATTCAGTAATAATAACGCTAATTTATTTTCTCAGTTTTATACAACTGTAATTAAACTAAATCATAAACCTATTTTACATTTTCTTTAGTTGCATTCTAACTCTTTATGAATTTACCATAAAGGACTTAGGCTACGTTCAGACTGCAGGTTTTAATGCTCAATGCTAGTTTTTTTATAGAATCCAATTTTCTTTATTGTCATCGTTCACATTACAACAATTGTCCAATTGTCCAATTACTAAATCATATCAAGAAGAAGACCAAAAATATATATTTATTAGTTCTATTACTTCACTTTCCTTCCACTGACTGCTTACACCTCAGATCCCAGCTATTATTGTTGAGACAGGTCACATAAACGCAAATGAATACAGATTCATTTTGGACTGCAGTCTGAATGTAACCTTAGTGATACAGATTTATAAGCTATCATATAGAAAGGTTTTTCTTAACAAAAATAGTCAGAACTGGCCACCTCAAAAGAGCTTTCAGAACGAGGAATTCAAAGTAAATAACACTTGTGCTCTCATGTGCATTTGATGTAAATTATGACACTGTTTATAAAGAATGGCATTCCATAGCTAATGACCTAGGGATCATAGGCCATGTTCAAAGAGGAAAGAGCATTTTTAAAATCTCCTTTCTTTATTTTCTACTGTGGGGGGAAATTGATATTACAATTAGTGACAAAAAAAGGCCTAGGTGTCTGTAGTGCCCTTCCCTATATGTCAGGGTGGGCTGACATGTTCCAGAAGGCTATCTGTTGTTCCAGACATGTAGATTAGAATGTTGTCTCTTCTAATTATGTCTCACACCTCTTCTGGTCTGGCTAATAATGCTTTAATTATTATGGTAAATTTTCAGAAAGAGGGATTCATTTGAATCACTCTTCGACTCATTCTTATCATTTGCATTGCATTTCAATAGCTACAGTACCCGGATGTTAGAGAATTGCTCGTTTATATGCGATGGTATTTCATGCAGTATTGTGGTCATTAGGGATTCAGAGCATTTTTGCAGTCTATTTCAGTGGTCGAATTGACAGAAGTCAATTGAACAATTGAAATATTTCTGTGATCTCTCTAGAGAATAAAAGCCAACGTCCCTCTTAAGCTTTTTCATTTTCTAATCTTAAGGGCTTATCCAACCTCAGACATTGGCTAAACTAGTTTGGTCTCATTTTAAAGAAAACACCCTTGTTTTCTTTAGGAGGAGAAACTGGAGTGTAAGGGTAGTACCTACGATTATTCAAAATACGTAATATAATGCAGTTTTTTTTCTTTCTTTTTTCCATTTAGCAAATAAGAGGATATTTACCAGATGACTGACAGTATACGATTCATCCGTCTTTCACATTCCGCCACTTGTATGCTTGGACAAACTGTTGTTTATTTTATTTTATTCACAGTCAACTTGTCAGGCTTGTTGCCGCGACAGCAACATATCTGACCAATCACAGTAAAGCTTGATTCCATCTTACTCAAAACATTCAGCAGAATGGACCAATAGGTGGATAAGGGTTGTGGCTCAGAATCACATTGTAGTCATGTATATTCTTTAGCTATTTGGCACATGATAACAATTTCTGCATAGTGTAGGCTAAATTACATTGTGAAGAACTTTGTAGTTAAACCTACTTCAGTGTGCTTGTGAATGAAATAACCGAATGCCTCAGGCACATGGCCAGATGTGTTCTGGGTAAATCAGATCTCTGAAGCTCCCCTGCCTCTTCAGACCAGGTGTCAGTAGCACTACCAGCTCTTCAAACTGTCCTACAAACCTTCTAAAGTATGTTAGGTCCAGAACCCATCGTAGAGCTCATCTGGGCCGATTGTCCAGCTCCTGCACCAAACATGAAAAATCTGTTTCTGAGAAAAGTTTTTCATGAAGCTTGTCTCACATTCACGTAACTTTTGATGTGTATACTGTATATTCATCTTTTCATATCTTTAATTTGCATTGTGCCTGATGTGCAAGAACCTTCATAACAGTCATGTGATATCGCAAGTTATGGCAAGTCTTCCTTTCATTTTTAGGCTATATTGTGTGTCCATGTAACAGTTCATAGTGGATTTGTCCATTTTTTTTTACATTTAGCTGTAATATTGGCAAGAAAAACTACAAATTAACTAACTTATTTAATTTACTTATTTGTAAACTTCTAAAATTATAGCATTTTATATGTATGTTTATTTGTTTTTAACACTTGAAGTAAAACATGATATGTAATTTATTATAATTATACATATATATATATATATATATATATATATATATATATATATATATATATATATATATATATATATATATATCATTACATGCATTGAAATTTAAGGCTGTCAATGTACAATAGACAGTACATATATATGTACATATAGTATTATAAACGTAAGTGAGTGTGTACTTTTCAGTTTTAAAAGCACAACACGGAGGTGAAGTATATACAGTTTATGCCACAGTTTTTTGCCAACACTCACATGTTCAAGTTATATTCAATATCTGAGCTGCAATAAATGAGTTGAACAATTGTACTTAAGGTTTTCATCATCAAATCAATCTTGCTTTGACTACGCAGAAAAAAGTTTTGCTGAAGTTTGATGATGTAATGTCTTAACATTTGATGTGGATTATTCTTTTTATACCATTATCTTTGGGCAACATTAACATGATGAAGATATTATTAATGTTAGCTATGCAGTACATAACCAACATGAAACAGTTGGTGGTTAATTGTATCTGTTTCACCGCTTCTCGTTCCCGACAGAAAAATAGTGAGGTGGTCCTCTCCTAAACGTCTAACTTTCAAAACAAAATAATGATCATATAGCCATTGTATATTACAAATGTATGGTGAATTTTGCCTAGACTATGCATGAAAGAATTATGAACAAATTTGGGGAAAACAGTGCATAATTCAAACTATGGTAAACGTGTGATGTTTTCAACTGAAGATATCCCTGAATGTGAGTGGCAGATTGCACAGGAGGTAAGGACCCTGAACTCTTCTAAATGACCTTACACAATCAAAATAGCAGAGAAAAGTTAGATGCAATTTGACAAGTGAATGGTTTTTAATTCAGGAAAACATAGTATAACAACCCAACACCAGATGAGAATAGTTTTTTATGTGTATTTATGTATAAATTAACATACTTTTTTGGATTTAAAGAATCATTTCATTGGTAATTTGATTGTATACATTTGGCCATTTACATTTTCTTTCTGAGCAGACACTTTGCTTTGTTCCCTTTTTGGGTGGTAAGAAGATAAGGGGATGTTCTGGTATGTGATGTAAAGGCACTTGTGTATTCATATTTTATCCATAAGCATGATCTGTTTTTCTGAAATTCCACGCGTGAAAGGTTTGTGAGCGTTCAGTGAATGCGTGGCACAGGGTGCAGCAGGGTCATGTGTTCTGCTCCTGTGAACGGCAGGCGCTGGTTACAGTAGTGGTGCACCACCTCTGGGATGCTAGGAAACACACAGCTACTCTTTTCCAGTGTGTAGCCACACTCTTTGGTCTGGGCTACAATGATGTGCACACATCCTTGACTTGTCCTGTGGAGAGAGGGAAGTAGAGCTCTTATATCATGATGTCAGCAACCGAAGGCAGATCAAGACACAAACACGCAAACGTACTTTAGGGCGATGGAATATTTGCTGGTAGCTGATTCGCTGTCTCGCACCAGGAAACTAGCCTCGCGACAATGCTGCAGCTGAGCCTCTGCTTCCTGTCGGCTCACACTCCCATGATACCAGCTGGAGACAGAGAGAAGGAGACAGGACAAAGAGGAGGAGGTTCTTAATTATGCAATGCTTGACTGTGTAATAAGAACTGGGCTAAGAAAACGGATTAGATAAAAACAAAACCTTACAATTTCAGAAACAAAAGAAGACACGTTAAACAGTTAAAATGGCAAATTAGATATGTAATAATTAAACCAAATTTCAGCTACGTTTTCTCTATCAATATTTAATTCTCTTTCAATTCATGATAAAGTTTTCTGACTCAACTGTTCAATTATTAAGCAGAATCAAGACCTCCCAGAACATGGCATCATTACTTGCACTTGTCTGTCTGAAGCGCAAAGTATGTAATAGTTTGACACTAGATGTCGCAAGAAATAAGAAGCCATTGTAGAATGCAAAAGTGAGGTGCTTAAACAGAAACCGTCGATGCAAATGAGGTGAGGCCATTTGACATTGGGCACATTTCCTGAACAGAGCTCGACAGAAACCTTGTCTTTTCTTGACAGTTTTTGAGCTTGTGTTTCTAAGAGGCAGATCTCCTGAGTGTTTTACTCTGTTTCCAAAAAAGAAAGAGCAAAATGTTTGCTTTGTGTTGATATGGAGTCAATTGAAACTATAGGACTGCAAAAGTTAATTGATTGAATTTATTTCATCAATTACAAAAAATGATAGATTACATTTTTGTTTAACAAAGATACCATCTTCCGTTTTGTATCATTTACTTCCATTCCACTATTTAAATTTTTAAGCTAGTTGCAAAAATTTACAATTGAACTGAATTTAATAAAATTAAGATCTTATTATACAACTTTTGTTGCAAGACAGAATGCTTGTGATTTCACAGTTGTAATAAAGAGAGATTGTGACATGAGATTTGAGATTTCACATGAGATTTTGTCTTCACATAGAGTTAATATGAAATCTCTCAAGCCTCCCGAGTTCAGTGCGAGTGCTCAGTGACCCTTTTTTCATTGCTTTGACCTGGTTAAAGAAACTCAGATCCACTTCACAAAATGTGAAATATTCACAGAAACTAGAAATCAGTCTGCATGCCTTATAGAATCGGTGCCTGGTCTGTGTTGTTTGTTCTGCCATTATGGAAGGAGTAGGTCTAAGGAAGATGAGAGTGAGAGGTAGAGGGGGCTGTGTGTGTGGTGGAGACGTAGTTGGAAGTTTCAAATGAAATTCAGGCATCTGTTATTGATCACATCATTCATGACCTTTCTCTAAGAAATCCAAGTAGATTTTTCCCTTGTAGATTTGCAAGAGAAGATTTTGAATGTGATGTGGATGAGACTGAGTCCATGCTGAGACCGAGTATCAACAGTTGCAATGTCCTATACTAGATTTGTAGGTTTACCATAATTTTACCATTTGCATAGAAAAAACAAATGGCACTGACAATAGGCTAGGATTATAAGGAACGGACCACTGATTCACTATGTTTCTTTATTTTGAGTCTTGTTGTCCCCTTATGTAATTGATGAACTATAAAAGAGCAAAACAGCAACTAATGCTAGCAACTTGTGTAATAGTAACAATTCAGTACAAAAATTATCTTTCAAACACCAGCAAATCTTAAGTATTGCACAGTTCTAGCTGGAGGTGTGTATGAAAGGAGAAATAAGAGGTAGCAGCCACCAGGTGGATTTGAGAATCTGTATCAATCCCTTGATTGCTGTTTGGTCTTTTTTCTAGAATAAATGGACCCTATAACGCATGTATCCTGTATTAAATCCCAACAAGAACACAAACCTCTGTTTCTCCAAGGGCAGGGTGGGATCCACTATGGGTGTCTCTGTGTCTGGGCTGCTGCTGGGGGATGATTGGGAAGTCGGAGAGGGAGGATTCGCCCAAAGAGTTTTGGGTGTCCAGCTTTTGTGTCTCAGAGTCTGCTGCTTCACAGGAGAACCAGGTTCGTCCTTCGACAGTCGTTCTACCCCATCAAATTGAGCTGAAGATAGAAATAAACACCAATGAAATGGTTTATGGTTTATAAAATAGTTTTCTGGATGTGATTTCTTTTAATGAACCACTTTAGATCTTGCCGCACCTAAAATGCAGACCATGGAGTATCAGAAGTGTAAGGTAAGCTATTAAGTGATAAGTAACCGAACAACTAACAGCACATTTAAGGCCTTTATACACTAAGAGAAAATTTTTGTGTAAAGTTTCGCATGTGAATGGGCCTCAAGATAAAACATTGGGTGTGGACACAAGTACATATATTTGGTAAAGTAATGGTAGAAAAAAGACCATTTGGCCTTGCCAAGTCACCTTGGTTTTTCAATAGTCAAACAGTCACTGTGGACAATTGAAAGTTGGCTATTTTGATCACATTATCAGAATGCCGTTGGGACATAAAAGAGCAAAGAGGGTCATTTTAGGGAGTCAGAATTCTATCAGAATTTCCTGTTAGTGATATTTTTCATGTGTAGAAATAAACTTTTTAAAATTACTTTTATTATTTGTTCACACCATAATTCTGTGTCAAACTACTATATATATATATATAGTTTTGAATTTTAAAGTGACCAGTTGGCCAGATATGGAGTGACCCATTTGTGCTCTGCATTTAACCCACCCCAGTGTACACATGTAACGATGTGAAATCCATATGCAGTGTTCCTTTAATAAATACTGCTTAGATGGGAGTGAGTTTACGCTTGAAAGCTAAAGGTGGCGCTGTTGCTCCAGTGTCACGGGAATCTGCAGCTGATCTATATAGGACTGCTGTGGGTGAATCGATGACTTATTAGCTCCACGCTAATATAAGTTGTAAGTTATAAGTTGTTTAAAGTGATTAATTCAACACAAATTATAGAGAATTGTGTGTTAAAAGATTGCAATTACAAAATAAACATAAACGTAAAGCAGACACATTTGAGCGCTAATGAGTTTGCTTTTGGCCATGTGCGCCGTTTTCATGTGTAATAAATGAAACATGTTCTTTAGGGGGAGTGAATTTTATGTCTCATCCTATTCCTCATCTTTGCCAACTCTGTGTGCAGGTTTTTGTTCCTTTTTGTTGTATTTACTGAAAAATACTTTCATTTAATGGTTGTGTTGTTTAATTATGTCATAAAAGTGGATGATGTAATCTGTGTCTTTCTTGCTGTAACTAAATGTTTTTAACTTCTCTTCATTCTTGTTTATTGTATTAAGAAAAATGTATACGATCACCAAATTTGAGTTTTAGTTGTATTATAAGCAGCAAAGTTGTATAGGACTGCTGTGTGTGGAGCGAATTTCATGTCTCATCCTATTCATCTTCTTTGCCAACTCTGTGTGAAGAATAAAGGTCCATCATCCATCTTTGGTCTCTGTGATTCACTGGGGAATGATGCTCAAAAAACATCTGACAAGCATAAAAGCACACCGGGAACACACACCCGGAGCAGTGGGTAGCTGTGGCTGCGGCTCTGGGAATTGGTGCAGTCTGGGAACTGGTGCCTTCATCACTCACACCTCAACTCAGTGGATCTGGGGATCGAACCGGCAACCTTCTGATCACAAGTCGACCTCCTTATCCACCAAACCACAAATGCCATACTTTTAAACACTTTCCGAAACGAAACGATGGGTTTCATTAATAAAGTCATGTTATAAAACCATATTAAAACATTCTATTTAATACAAAACATTTTTTTGTTAAACATGATTCGTTAAATGCGTTTCGAAGCCTCAACTAGAGATTGGAGCATCTGCAGACGCTCTTCGTTGGCGAGACCTGCTTACAGTTCGGGCCTGGTGATGTTCATGTTTTTTTTAAGCTCAGGCCTGGATATGTGCCCAAGGTTCCTACCATCCCCTTCAAAAACTCAGGTAGTGAACTTCCAAGTTCTGCCTGGAGAAAAGACACCCCCAACCCCTGATCCCAGTTGCCCGATCCAAACACTGAGGATCTATGTAGAAGAACCCTGAACCTTAGAAGTTCTGATTAGCTCTGTGTATGCTTGGAGGACAGCAGACAATAGGGAAGGCTGTCTCCAAACAGAGGTTGGCCCACTGGCTAGTGGAGGCCATCTCTACTGCATACACAGTGTCTGACGTTCCTTGCCCCCTGCAGTTGAGCACCCACTTTTTTAGGGGTGTTGCGGCCTCCCGGGCGCTGGCAAGAGGACTCCGAATGGTGAACGGAGACTTGTGTCCCTCAGTCACAACCATAAAGTTGTGAGTGAGTCTGGTTGCCTAGGGGGTGAGTATTGCTCCAGGTTCCTAAACAGGGGTACACGCTTGCATTCGCTTTATCACGAGGGCGTGGTCACGTGACCATCAGCACAGCCTCAAATTGGCGTTTTTAAAAAGAGTGTGGAGAGAGTTGAGCACCCCTAGCTGAGCTTCCCATAGTCGTCACCATCATAAGTCTCCGTTCCCTATTCGGGGAATGAGGGTTACGAAAGTAACCATTAAGTTCTCTTCACATCGCTCATCTTAACCCTTGGATACCACTGCTTATTTCAAGCACAACCCAAAAACTGAGTTATGTAAAAGATTCCTCGTGACACTGCAAAAAGGTTAATTTTGGTGACTCTCAGGATCAAATCTTTTCATATTTAACTGCTGGTTTGGCTGCCGCTCACTTTCCCTACCTTCTCTTTTACTTATTTTTGAAAAGATCTCAATTACTACACTGTTTGACTGCCTTTGCATTATTAGTTACTATCCAATGGCCAACAAAGTCAGATATTAGTTAGGCATTTTTATTTTTAGTGAAGGTTAATGTATACTGTAGTTTGTTAATGTACACTGTAGTTTGTAGTTACCAAGCTTTAACTATTTTGGAAATAAGAATATCTCTGAGGAATGTTACCTGACAGAGCTCGAACAATCTGTTCTTTCTTCCACTCCCAGGGCAGCTCATATTCTGCTGGAGGTCTTGAATCGGACTCGGGTCGGGTCAGTGGAATACCCTCCAGAACCTCCTCATACGGAACATCATAGATCTGAGGGGGGCCAGATCCTTCACCGTCCCCTCCGTTCAACACTACACACACTTTCAGCAGGTCCTTCGATCCTCGTCGACGAATTTCTGCACAAGGACACCATTTATACAACAATTTGTTAATTTTACAAATAAGACCCGTGACATCAGGTGCATTTCCACAAACTGGACTTTAATCTACTTTTAATCTAAACTGTTCAGCTGTCATACTGTTCTGTACTGCTGCCGGCAGTTTGGTCCGCATTGTTCATGCCACAGCACTGTGGAAATTTAGCTTGACTGTATCCTATGCTGCATTTGTCTTACACTGAAAGACCAATGATTAATCAATGTAATCGTCTCATCTTGCCATCGTTTCCAGGTCTACTTTGAACAGGTTGTAGTGTGTTCAGAATTCAGCAGCTTGTGTCTTGACCAGAATTAGAGGACATGACCACATCACACCTGTTCTTAAATCGCTGCAGTGGCTCCTGTTCTACTTCCATCCTAATTTAAAATCTTAACGCTCACGTATGAAGCGCTACCTGGTCTGGCTCCAAGTACTTATTGTCTCTTCACCCCAAAATGTACACTGAGTTTCTGTACCTCTTACTTGTCTGTACCTCCCACTCGCACTAAAACTATGGGAAACAAGTCTTTTTCTGTCTATGAACCGAAACTGTGGAACTTTTGCTCACTGTAATCAATATAGTAAAACATTTTCTGTTCTATCATACTGTGTTTTTACTGTACCTCCTGTAGTAAACAGTACATAAAAAATAGCTTTTTACTGAAGTGCCCTTGAATGTGAACATTGCTGCACACGGGGATAAACAGTTCCCAATCAAAAAATATAGTGTCAAAACAGTGGATTGCTGATGTGTTGCATGTAAATACATGTTAAACTGAAATCTAAAATGCTGTTTTTGTAACTTCAACATTAGACAGTATTTTGAAACCTTGTGTACTTTGATTGACTGCATGTTCCTTGTGAAGTGAAAACAAGTGTCAGATTTCCAGCATTTTGGTAAAGTCAGTGTATGCAGAGAACACTGTTTTATTTTCAAGTACTTTTGAGAAGAAAATTATACAAATGTGTGAGTGTGTTAAAAGTTTAGAAAAACAATCTGAAGTATGGATAAGCTGAAAAACTGATTGAAACTGAGAGCTTTCTCTCAAATATTATAAGAGAGGATGGGGATAAAAACTAAATTTAATTATAATCATTGGCTAGCCTTGCTTTCTATAGATTTAATGCACAATAGGAAAATTAAGAACCAGCAGACAACAAGCAGTTAAACTGAAATACCAATTACCATTTCCTCACTAAAAACAAAGAAAAATGTTTGTATTATCATCATTTTAAAAATCTAAAGATTGTATCAACCAGTGCACAGAATGTGAGCTTCTTAAAAAAGCAATCTATTTTGGCAGCATTTTAGGAAAGTTACCCTGTAATAAAAAAACTTTAGCAGTATAGGACAAAAGTTATGCTGATTTATGCTGATTTATTTATTGAATATACAAATGGATTTATATTTTAAACTTTGATAGCCTGTTAAATTTTCCCAGCGATGGGTTGTGGCTGGAAGGGCATCCGCTGCGTAAAACATATGCCAGAGAGTTGGCGATTCATTCCGCTGTGGCGACCCCGAAAGGGAAGAAAGCCGACATGAAGATGAATGAATGAGCCTGTTAAGTCTGCTTCTTGAAAAGTTGTAAAAAAAAATATCCATAACACCTGCCAGCTATCATTCTCTTTATCATCACCTTTATTTTCAGTTAGAAGTGGAGAAGGTAAAGCTTGCACTTATTTAGTATAAAACATTACATTTATTGTTTCTATCTAAATAATGCCTCTAATGAGTTAATAATCTTACTTCCACCAGGGTGACGCATTGTATTCATGTATACAATTAAAACCAAGCAAAAGCATCTAGTTGTTAATGTGGGTAGTGATATAGTGGGTAGTAGGCAGGAATTGAAAGCATAAGTGCTTGACATCTCGCTACTAAGTGTCCTATCTCATGAAAAGATATATGTAATAGAGAATTACATATTCTATTGCATAAATGCTATTTAAAATGAGTAAACAATTATACATTAACACTTAATTAATTTGTTGATGAAGCATTAATGATGAGTTAACATGTTCTAAACATGAGCTCATTAAACACATAAACAATTCATATACATTGATGTCAATTTCTGCCTTAATGAATGATGATGATTTTTTGTTTTGTTTTAATGTTATCAATATAATAACTGACACTTTTAGGATAACTTAATGAACTAATGCTCTTTTATAAACACCCTTAATAAATTAAGAATAATGAGTTAACTTTTATTTGTACAATATTGTACATATACTTCATATGTACTTCATATTGTACATTTAAAAAATATTATTATTTTCTTTTAATTTATGCAAGAATAAAACTAGTTTTAATGGTTCCTTCTTTCATCCTACCGTAATGGTTACTTTTGCAACCCCTGTTCCTCGAATATGGTTGTGGCTGAGGGACACAAGTCTCCGTTCACCATTTGAAGTCCTCTTGCCAGCGCCCGGGAGGCCGCAACACCCCTAAAAAAGTGGGTGCTCAACTGCAGGGGGCAAGGAACGTCAGACGCTGTGTATGTGGTAGAGATGGCCTCCACTAGCCAGTGGGCCAACCTCTGTTTGGAGACAGCCTTCTCTATCGTCTGCTGTCCTCCAAAGCATACAAAGTAACATGAGTATCACCAGGCTTGATTGGTAAGCAAGTATCGGAGAGTGCCTGCAGATCCCCCACCCTTTAATCAAGGCTAACACGATCAGGAGCACTACTTAGTTGACAATACTTAAGCTCTACTGCGACTCAAGTGACTCAAATGGATGACCTTGATGTCTTCTCAGGACAACAGAATGCCCCAGGAGGAAACTAAGGACGGTCTAGATGGTCTAACCCTTCTGGCCCCTCTAAGGAATCTGACCATTAACTTGTGTCATCTCAGCGTGTTGCCTTCCACCAGAAGTGACAAGCAGAATCGCAGTGATGTAACCTTCAGGATGAAAGGACATAGTTGTCGATCCAACCCTCTTGTTAGCACAAGTTCAACGGGTCAGCTACTTAGGTCTACTTGGCGAGAGTGACACCAGTTGACAAACCAACCCCACTTGCCGACATAACAATTTCTGACAAGACCAGTGTTTGAACCACAGACATGGCAAAACCGGAGGTTCTCCACGCCTAAGGTGCCAGACATGGAGTTCCAGTGAACTGATTGGCATTTTGAAAAGATTGTGGAGAGAGTAGAGCGCCCCAAGCGGAGCTTCCCATAGTCGTCATCGAAATAAGTCACTTATTACATGTGTGAATCGTGTGATGTATCTACAATTACATTTTGTTTGTTGTTGTAAATAAATTTTGTATAGCACTTTGGTCAGCAGCTTCTGTGTTTATATGAGCTTTAAAAATGAACTGACATCGACATGATTAAAACATTAACTCTCTAATGCAACTCATAATAACTTAGGGCTAATTTCTGAATTAATCAATGACTTTTCATGTTGCCTTATTGTACCTATATGGTACCCATTATGCAATACTCAAATATATCCATAACATATAAAAAATGTTATCCAATATTATAAAATTTTCATTCATGAATAGACACATTAGATAATTTCCGGTAAAATGTACTCTAACAGTAGTTTCTGTATTTATCTCAACTCTTTTACTGTTTTCACTGTAAGTAACTAATTGAATTAGTTGTTTACTACATTCAAAGTCTAGTTCTATTCATTGCCACTTGCTCATGCCAATTTTAATGAGAAACAACTAATTAAATGAAGACAGAATTGCGATGGTTTTACTGCACTGTTTTTTTTAATTAATCTGTCTAGTAAACTCCATCACTCTACCCTTACTTACAATTTCTTTGCTGTCACTTTATGTCTGGGCTATTGTGTCAGAAAACAATGGTCATTCTAGGGGAAGGCCAGAGTTGGTCTCTGATTGGCTGGTGGAGCAAGCCACTTCCTGAGTTCTGGGAAGTGATTGGGGGAGTAAGGAGAGTCAGGGGGAGGAGGAGAGGGGGGAGCTTTCTCACATACTGCAGCCAGCTATACTGGAGGGATGGCAGGGGTCGGCTTCCTGTCCACAGAATGGGGCAAAGGAAACACAGACAGGAAACAGGAAGCAGAAAGAGGAAACTACACCCATTGTCCGAGCACCACACTGTCTCCGTAGAAACCTCCAAAAAAGGAAAATGAAAGCTGGGATTTTTACAAACCATTCAGATCCTTGGAAGCCTCTTTGACAGGATGGGAAATGTGAGAGACTGAATTGAATAAGAGCGAAAAAGGAATGGGTGATACCTGTAATGATGAGCTGAGCATCGTATGGCTCCATGTAGCCATCGTTTTCTCCTTCTCTTTCAGCTTCTTTCTGTTCCCTTGTTTTCTCTGCGTCAAATGGGTCTGCATAATCTTCCACAATTATCTGTTAACCAAGAGATGAAGAATGGAAAGATATTTCAGGGATTTATGTTGACAAAAATACGTTCCTCAGAAATTAGGGGATTCGATTCTGCATTCTTGTGCACTGATCAGTAAAAGAAATATAGCAAGCAAGCTGAGCAGTAAGACCAAATTCAAAGTATGTGAAAAGCAGTGACCAAAATAATTTCCACAACCGCACAAACTTCTCAATGCACACCAGCTGCCAAGGCATTGAAAATGGTGGAACAATCATATGACATTTTAACATGCCTAATGAAGTCTATGTCTATGATTTCATTCTGAAATCAGTTTCCTCAGTTTAACAAACTTATTTAGAGGAATTGTTTGAAACATTCCTCGCGTCTCTCCATATTCCTGCCCCTTTGTTTTAAAATAAATCATTTGTATGAGTAGTAAAATTATAAAATTATATTTTCTTTTTTTCCCTTCATGCATTTGTACTTTTGTAAATATCCAATTATCCAAGTACAGAATGTTGTTTCAAATCAGCCAGTTGTGTAATTGTTGTCTGATTTTGTAGGACTTTTGACAAATCAGTAGAGCTGTCAGTTTTGATTGTATGGTAGGGATTGCTTTTGTGTTTGTTTTGAGGAAGCATAGTGTGGTAATGTGGAGTCATTGACTGTGTGTCTATCTGTCCTGTCTGGTGACAACATGCAATGTTCATGCTGGGGGTGATCAAAAGTTCAGAAAAACATATTGGTTTAAGAGCATATGAGCCAAGCTGTTTTTTTTTTTGTGAATTTATTATAAAATGTGAACTTTTGCTTGGTGTTTGGACAGGTATGGACGTAAACCTGTGCATGAAAGATGTAAACACACTTCTAGAAGAATTGTTCCAAATCATCAAGTTGCTTTGAGATACAAATTTCAGGTTGTTTTCAGCCTGATCCATTAATGATGTGGGATTGGTTTTGACGTCAAATCCCTGCCCTCCAATTTTGATTGCCATGCGCGCACCAGTCCCTATATAAAGTCTTTCGGTTAAGATATAAACTATATTTATAGATCTTTAATTCACTTCATTACTAGTGCAGTTGGAATTGCAGACACCTTGTCTTTATGACTAGTTAAACTGTAGTCATCACTTGTCAGAGTATTTTTTATAAATAGTCAGACCACATGTTTTAATGTAAAACAGCATGCCATTTGCTGCCAACATGCTGTTCACTGGTCTTGGTCAAAAACCTGTTCATTCATGCCCCACAAAAGGATAGTTTTAAACAAGTAATTCTAAATTATGTGAATTGTTTTTGAACTGAAACATCACTTAACATGATTCAGGAAAGCCATAAGATTAAAATCCATCAGGTCAAAAAGCAACGATACTCTAGCTGATCACCAAAAGTGATTCTAAAGCTTTTAGTTGATTGGCTCTGATTTGTTTACAAGATCTTTTAAATGGCCACCCCAATCAATATAAGATTATTCAAAGCTAGCATCATCTGCCACTGTTATGATGCACTAAAGTATTGTCAAAACAGGTGAAGCATGAGAAGAAATACAAAGAAGAAGAATGTAAAGTTTTAACAAAGGGTACATTTTATAAAATAAACAAAATTCTATTTGTATGATTCATCAATAAAAATGTTGAGCATTCAAAATGGGGACTCGCTCTTTTGACGCCATACTTCCAGTCCATTTCCGGTCAAGAAAATTAATTGTACTGAATTTAGCAATTGACTGCCACATCTGCCATTCATCTCACACTGGCAAATTGTATGTGGGGAGAGCTTTGTCCAAGGCTGAAAAATATGAGATCGGTTGTAATGTGACAAAAAATAAGTGTGCTACACATGAAGGGTACATCCAGACTGCAGGTCTTAATGTTTAATTCAGATTACACACAACATATGACTTGTATCCTTCATGTGTATGAACATAATCCAGCTCGCTGTGAGGCACTTGCACAGAAAATGTGCTGAAAATGAAAGTAAACATGGACAAGAATGTGATTTGAGGTGTTTTCATATCAACACAAAGACAAAGAAATAAGTATTAATTCTATTACTTCACTTTCCTTCAGCTGACACCTTTCAGCTCATCTTTTCAGTCATGATTCATGTGAAACATCCCCAACTGTCCCCATTGAATAATGTAAAAGTCAGATAACTTTAACCTGTCTGCTCAGACTGAGATTGCATGGCAAAAAGTCTGATATTTATTGGATTCAGGACCACATATGAAAGCGATCTGGGTAGGATAAAAAAATCAGAATATCAGTATCAGAAACAGGTTGCACATGGGCAAGAATATCTGATTTTCATCTCTTTGGGCTGCAGTCTGAATGTAGCCCAAGTGTTATGTTCACTTGGCTGAGACGTGGGTCAGTTATGGCCCATGCATGGCTCTTCTCAGGACGTGATCAATTAGTGTGCCAGAATTAAGTTTGGTAGAATGATATTAAGAGGTTGATACTCTTTCTAAACTTTTTACTACTGTGTTTGTTTAGAGATAGACATTGAATATTGAAAAGAATATTGTTCTTGATCTAAGTCTATTAAAGTAATCAAGCACTGCACATTTTTTGTTGATTAATGTTATTGCTCCAATATGTAAAGAACTTGGAATGTCAAAGCAAAAAAAATCTTGGCAATTGGATGACTTAATAACATGTTTATTCAATTAATTTTAACTTTGCACCGATTCATAAAATCTCCAAATAACAGCTAATCTATCTCACTGTTCACTGTATTCATATCAGCAATCAACAAGAGCTTGATGATTCATTGTCAGTGGGATAAATAAAACCTGAATACGTGCAAAATGCGGCATGAAACTAAGTAATTTTGACCATCACGTGTTATAAAATACAGTGTACTGCATATACCACCACCCTTTCACAATCAAAGATTTTATGTATGTTCTTTTATAGCCTCTTAAGAATACAAGTTACTTGAGAGTTACAATGTCTTCCTTTCAGTCAAGACACTTTGACAATTGTGAAATACATAAGAAATCTTGGGAATGTTTGGGGAAATTTCGGTGTACAAACATAGTCCATAGAAAAAAAAAAGATCAAATCAGCTTTGTGTTGTGATCGTACCTTTTTTGTTTTAAAATTATGTAGGATTTACATCCAAATAGACAAGGTTAATTAAAAATACTTTACAAAAAGAAGAATGTTATATATTTTTGCATGTATAGAATAATCACAGACAAACTAAACAAAAACTGACATAAAAATACTTAAGTGCTAAAATCTTTTGTTAAAACATAAATGTATGGAATTTAGAACAATGTCTATTTTTTTATTAGTATTGACTAAATTCTCTGAGATTTAAACCATCTATTCAAGTATTGACTGCGAAGATAAACCTCAGTATCTGTGCAAAAATATGTCTGACATCAACCGAAAAACTAAGAATTATATAGCTTTTTTGTAGAAACCCTTTCTCAATTCCTTTTTGTTGCTTACATCACTCCTAATACAACTACACTGTCTTTAATCTGTTTAAATAAATATTAATTACTGTTGTTTGTCTACAAAGCAAATAAAGCTGACATTCCAATTCAATACAAACCAAACAGACTATACCAGCAAAGATAAAATGTGGATTCTGCTTTCAGTTATTATGCTGCCCATCGTTTGAACACTGTATTTTTTAAGTCGATTTCTGTTTTTACAAAAGTTAACAGATTTTAAAATGTTTCCATTTACCAGCTCAACCCCATAGTAAATTTGTATATCATCATTTTTATAATGTAATTTTGTAAATGTAAAATTAGTATAAATACAAATAAAAATGGTTGGGTATTTATGGTCTTTTTAAATTCTTATTTACTTTTGTTTTTTATTAGGATAAAACCAATAAGAGTAAAATATGGATTCTGCTTTCAGTTATTATGCTGCCCATTGCAAAACTGTAAACTTTTTTTTAGCAGAAATCTACTACTAAAATACAGATATTTAATGTTTTTCTTTATCAATTTATAAAAGGATGACATTAAAGGACGTTTTGTAAAACTACAGTACAAAATACTGATGTTTGACATGATGAGAGCCTTGTTTTATTTGTGTTTTGTTTTTAAACTTTATAAATATAAAATTATTACATATCCACGTGTCTCTTTTTGTTATTTAAGTTCTTTTAAAATAGTTTTTACTTTACACTTTCTCACAGATCTCTAGGATCAAACCAGGAAGGGTACAATATGGATTCTGTTTTCAGTTACTATGCTGCACATCATTTAACCAAAAATATAAACCTTTTTCAACAGACATCTACTACTAAAACACAAAAATTTAATGTTTTATTACTACGATTTATGAATTTATACCTTTAGTGAATGTGTTTAATATTTCTAAAGGATGTTTTTGTAAAAGAATAGTCAAATGAATTTATGAGAGTCTGTTATTTGTTTACAGGTTATGTTCTTTTTAAATTCTTATTGGCTCGCATTTATTCTCAGATCTTAAGGATCAAACTAGTAAAGATAAAATAAGGAGTCTGCTTTCAGTTATGATGCTGCCCATCATTTAAACAAGAACATAATTTTTTTATCGTCACTTGTTATGTTTGTTTTTGCTGAATTTTGCTGAAAACAGAAAAGCGCTGGTCAGTAGGGGCGGGCCGAAACTCGTCAGTGGGAGGGTCAGAACCAGCGTATTCTGCTGGACCAAAAACATGAGGCGATTCAAAGATGTTCTCTATGGAAAAATATAGCCTTTTCAAAGTTATTAATACTTCAGTGCTAGTATAGAGGGCTCAAATATTTATTCTCAGAGCTATTATAAGGGCATAATTTGGGACCTTTAATATTTCCTTCTTTTATTTTTGAGCCCATACCTTTAGTGAATGTGCTTACTAATCTAGAGGATGTTTTTTTACCATGCACATTACAGTATTTTGAAATGACAAGAGCCTATTATTTGTTTACTGGGTTGTTTAAAACCTGTTTTTTACAAAGCATAATGAATCGGCCTATAAAACAGCTTTCTCAACAAAATTGCCTTGTTTTACAAAAACCTAGAGCAAGTGTTCTACATCCCTTTTCTTTCTTTCTCTGCTTTTCCCACTGGACTGATCTTTGTGTCTGCGTGACCTCATGAGCTTCTGGTTTCTGGGCTCTTCTGTTCAAAGTGTAGCCCCAGGCGCCGTTCATAAATGGAAAAGGATACTATCAGGTGACATAATTCTTCAGAAGCTGCCTTCACCTGGGACTGCAGGAATAGGACAGAGCCATTGTTTTGTTTGTTCATTGTATTCCTTGAGTATTTGTGAGCCAGGGTGTGTGTCTACGTGAACACAAAAGTGTGTTTTCCCAATGACAGCAGTGTGTACATGACTAGGAAGAGAGACAGGAAGAAGCAAGGAAAGGACTCTCATTGTGTTCGCTGCCTTTCAGCTCCACCGTGTCTGCTTTTAATACGCCAGTTCACTGAAAAGAGAATATGGAGAGACGCGAGGAGGGAGGGAAGAAAGAAAGAAGAGTACGCAGAGGACAATATTCTTGAAACAAAGAGCTGGAAGAGAGATATTGATCTCAACTTTACAAACAAAGAGGCTTGTTTGGTTCTCACACTCAACGGGGTGACTGGGAAAACTGGGGTTTGTCATGAATTTAAAGAAGTGAGTCTCTGAGGTCTTTTTATCTCTGAGATCAGGGCCGTTCTTCCTGAAGGATGAAAACCCATCCTAGACCAGACCGAGATGATGGTCTCTGTTGGTTTGACCTCTCCTTTCACTGGAAGAGGCTTTAAAAACAAGTGTAGTACCTACAGTTTTACAAAGCTACTTTAGAAATCTAAATATACACTAAAATCACTGATACAAGTTTTCTGATGCAGTCTTTATGGTTTTTCGAGTAAAATATTTAGACAGTTATTCGATCTTCAATTCAATTATTTTGCTCTCCTACAATTGCAAGTGATTACCAAAATTACAGTTAGCATAAAAAAAACTTTCTTTGGGTCAAACTTTGACTTTGTATATATTTATTTTTATTCAACCCTGACACAAAGACCAACAAGGAACAAAATTGATAAAATTATTGAGTAAAATTAATGGATTTTTTTTAAATTAAAGATAAAGGTATGCAAGACTTTAAACTGAAGTGACAGACAAATTTTAAGCTTCAAAAAAGCTTAGATTTCATTTAACATTCTTACTGAAGGAAATAACTTCATGTGTTTCAAAGAGTCTTTGGTGTCTCTTTCGAAGGTGTAATTTTCACTCTACGGTAGTGTAAATGTAACATTAAGAAGGGTTACGTTCATAGCTGACAGCAGTGCTGAGAAACAACCATCAACTTCCGCTATAAACATTTACATCTGCAAACATTCATTTTGAATTCATTCTAACATGTTGAAGTATTTAGATTCATATAAAATATATAAAATTAAGCAAACCTGACGTGTCTAGCTTAACATCTATTTTTCAACTATAAGATCCAAATAAAACAAATCTGAACCTATATGTGTAAGAATTTTAAAGTTTTTACTGTACTAATTTAAAAGTGTTCTGTTTTCATTCATTCTCACACAATGTTGACTTATTTATTGATTTTTTAGGATTTTTTGTTGTCACGCCCTCTTTTCACTAACGCCCTTAAAGGGCAAATGAACTCCTTTTATTAAAGCTTGACAGCCTCAAGGATGTTATCTGCGTGTCATTAAATCAGGCGTATAACAACTTGATCTGTACTGTAAAATCTTCAGAGTAAACTGAACTCTATCTAGAGTAAAAAATACACTCGTATACTCATATACTTTATAATAGAGTACAAAAAAAACCCAACTCAAGCTGAGATAAAATATATATGAGGCTCTCTGTCATCCTCCAAATTTTCCTGGCAAGTTTTATTGTACTTTGTAATAAATATTTGTATTTCAGTATATAAAACTCACTACTTTTTTTTTTACTTAATGTAAGAAAAAAAAGTTCAATGTTAGTTTAACTATATATAGCAATGGATAAATAGACTAGGACTAGTTTAACTCTAGCAATAAGATTGTGGGAGTAAAAACTTGCTTTAATTTAAAAAAAACATTGTCTACATTTTTACAGCATAAGGTAAAATATCTCAAATTGAATAATATTTTTTATCACATTCATGTGCTGACCATTTAAACATCATTATTTTTGAACGGTGCCGTGGTTTATCAGAGTACATAAACATCTTCAGAAAGGCAAACCAAGACTTTTAAAAAAGGTTATATTCAGACTAAGCAAAAAAAATCTGTTAAATCTCATCAAGCCAAAAACATTAGATTTTTTGCCAGATTTGATATACATGTCAGTTCTAAATTAAACCCCAACCATTCCTTTTTGAGTGCAGAACACACACTAGACACTTTTTGTTTGATTGAAACGAATGCAAAAACTTCATAGTTTGTGTTTGCTTCTCAAAATTGAAAATTAAAAAAATAAATAAAATCAAAAACCATGCTTGTTTCAAACATCTCAAAAAATGTGTTTCACTGACTCTAATTTGTTTATTGAGTCCACTTAATTTCTTTTGAAAGTTAATTTTCCAAACAAAACCCACACATTTTATTTGTCAACTTTCACTTGTGGCATTTTACTCAATGTACATATTCTCTTATAATAACTGGTGTCAGCTCAATATGTTAGAAATCTATGATTAAACGGTGCTATCATGAAACTAACCGGTTCTGTCCGGATGGGAGACTTGGCTCTGTCGCTGTCCGGAGAGGCTCCTCCAGTGCTGGGTTTGGGGTCATTGACTTTGATCATTCTGCTCATGTACTCATCAGCAAGGCTGCTGGTGGTGCGCAAGGTGCGGTGGTCTTCAAAGCCCTCCAGCTTGCTGTTCTTTTTGTTCTTTCCAGGGATCAGAATTTCCCATATCTTGCCATCCTTCATGGAACCGGTGCTTGAGGGGTTCCGTCCCAGCTCAATGGCAGAATTTTTTCGATTTCTGCCATGTAGCAGTGAACCCATGCCACCACCACTGCCCTGGTTTTCAGCTCCAGAATTTTTACGCAGACTGCCTTTGGAAGCTGCGGCAACAGACAGCACAGGTTTGGGACGGGACTGGGGTCCGGATTCAGAGGCTGAGCGGATCCTGTCGGCTCCAGTCTTCAGAGTAGGGAAATCTTTAAACCACTTGGCCATGACGAAAGCGCTCTGGTGTCTCTCTCCATACACATTCACAACTTCTCCAGAAAATCTTTCTCTCTCTAGCCTATGTGACAAATATGAACTGACTTTGTTTCAAGTAATTTGTTCAATTAAGCAAAAACAGTGAAATTGATTTAGGGAAAGGTTCCAAACTTGAATCCCCCTTTTTAAAAAACGTCTATCAGAATTTATCCCATTCGTACTTCTTTTCTGATACTTCTCCCCTCGCTTATCAACAATAACCCCTTACATCGAATACTAAAGTCTTGCTTTAATGGACTCCCAGCTACTCCCGCAAGATAAAGAGCAGTCTCTGAAGGGCATAAAGGCGGAAAAATTGGAAGTTTTTCTTTGTTCTCCCTGAAGATCCCATTCCCGGTGTGTCGAGTTCAGGCAAACAAAGGTCCAAACAAAGTGAAGGGGTTAGCTTGTGTGAGCGTGCTTGAGCTGCAGCTGTGGGAGGGCTTGAGGGAGGGTGCTTTCTTTCTAAAGATCCCTTTAACATCAACCAGGAACTGCTGTAATAATTATATTGAGAATCGTTAATGATATTGGGACATATTTCCAAATAATTGTTAGCTGTTCAGATATGGTTTCTGAATAAGTTTAATAGTTTTGTTTAGATTCCTCGGTTTTACAAAAAATAATCACAGTCATTGCAATAATTTGATTTATCTTGATGAAGTTCATTAAACAGATGATTCTTCTTTAGGGAGATTCCCAAGTAAAGGAACCCTGGTACATACAAATGTAGACTTACATGGCCACCAACTTATTTTAATGAAGAGGTCATGTCCTGAGTTAGGAAAAATAAGTTGATTCTTTGACATGTAAAAGCTGATAGAACAATAAAATATCACATATAATTTCAAAACAAATGTATTTTTGTGTTAAAAACAAAACAAACGTGATCAGGGTAAAATGTGTTCACTGTCATCCCCCGTTTTTGATTAATGCCAACCCCTTAACACAAGTTATCTGAGTCAACCAACTCAAGAATATCAAGATTCTCTTTTTCAATGCACTATGGACTGTGCAGGTCTGTGCGGTGCTTTGACCATGTACAACATGGCGACACCATGCATGATGTCACATAAGTTTGGGCAGAAAAAAATGTGAAGAAAGACATAATTTGATGAATCAGAAATGATAAGAACGAGACTTGAGTGCTGATGACTGGCTCTCGGTCAAGTAGCCCTTCCCTTAATTATGCAAAACTTTATTTCTTAACATAACTTTTACAAAACAGTAACAAAAAACACACCTGCATTGCAGTTGTCATGAAAGTCAAAATTTATGTAAATAAAAAAAATATTGTGACCAGGCATTCAATGTGTTTATTTTGGATGTAAAAATAATGAGTGTCAATTGGAACACACTCACATCTGGGACCAGCCTCAAGTGGTATATATTGGAATTACAATTTCAGTCATTTCCTATTACACTCCCGGAGGGAGCGTGGAGAGTTGCTGCTTGGCACCAATGGACCTCCTGCCAGCTGCCACTTTCCACGCTGAAATGTGCTCATTAAAATGAACAGCAGACTCCTCAACAATAAACCTTGACAAGGCCTTATTTATTCTTTGAGCTGCTGCCTTCAGGAAGAAGATCCATTCATCAATTCAAAGACCAACAGACTTAAAAAAACGTTTTTTCCTAAAAGCCGTAACTACTCTTAATTTGTCCATGCACTGATGCGCTATTATGACATGATATTGATTATTATCAATAAATATTCCGGTAGATTGTGTGTGTATGTATGAATGGTTTATTGTATATATGTATACACAAATGCATAGTATTCCTTTAATTATTATCTTTATATCTATTATTATTATTATTATTAGCATCTACATATTTTATAAAATTATTATACAATCTACATTATCTGTTAGTGATACCTTTATATAGTAATCTCATTCAATTACCCCTTCTCTATTTACAGTTTATTTGTTGTTTAATTGTTTGTAAATCTATATAATATTTTGTTCTTTGTTGTTTATTCATCTTTTTTCATCTGCTGGTTGCACTGAAAGGTAAGATGCTCTGGAGTCTTACGGTACATATATGTGTTACATTGGATGTATGTACAGTGACAATAAAAAATTTTTGTTCTCTTCTATAATAACAACATAACATAGCATCTACCCAAGACATCCAGGAAAAATCAATACTCACACTAGTATTAAAACTTCTTTGGTCAGCTTTATCAACTTGTTTAACTTAGTGTGACATAAAATTATTAAACTGTTAATCTGGTTAATCTGTTGAGCTATGGCAACCCACCATAAACTAAATCTCATTTAAACCTTTAAGTTTGAATTCTAAAACTTTCAACACTCCATAATAAATTGTGCATACAAAAATTAAACAACATCTGTTGCAATGAAACAAAATTAAATATTTATTGAAACATATCTAACATTAAATACATATTTAATTCAAATGAATGTAGGCTTGAAATTCAGTGGACTACATATATAATATTGCTGGTCATGTTTTTGTTGTTTTTATTTATGAAAATGTTTTGGCCTGGTAAACTTAAATTTTATTTCATATAATACAACACAGATTCATATCATATCATTTTGGAAACAAATTCAAAATTCTTTTGCTGTTTGTACAAAAGCAAAAAAGTAAAAGTGTTAAAAAAAAAACACAAAATCAACGTCAACTGCACATCCCAATACATTTTATGAGACAGCCAAACAGTTCAATTGGATTTTAACAGTTACATAAACATTCATAGAAATAACTGCACTTGAAGAAAAAAAAGAACAAACCAATTTGATTGAGAAACATTAAAATAAAATTATGTTTACAATAAATACAAATGGGGGTGAAGCAACAGCAAAATATTAGACATTTAAAGCAAATTGTTAAATAATTGTTGTACCATAATGGTAATAAATGAATACTTTATAACAAATGATCTGTTTTTCTAGCCTTGCTAGATTTTTTCTTGCTAAGGGACAGAGAGAGAGAAAACAATTCTATGACCGTTTACAGTTTTTAACACTGCTCTACCACAGAGGGGCAGCAGATCTCTGCGGGCAACAGGAGATTAACAGGATTAGTACCAAACACAAGGCTGTCAAACTTTGTGGAATGTCTTAGAAAAACTATTATAAAGCTCCTATACAGCCCCTAAATTATTATAAAAGGCCCTAACTGTTTTTAAAAGCCAATGACAATGTAAAAGCCATTGAGTAAAACTGGCGAGCCCTCAAGTTTCTCATATGTGGAGTAAGCAACCCATTATGGGGTTGTGTTGTATCCATTATTCTTGTATGGTACAGTGGCCGAGAGGTGCAAAACAATTCACAACTATGAAAGCAAAATAACAAGTTAAAAAAAAACAATTAACAATCAAACAACTAAATAAAAGTTCAGAAAACTCATCTGTGAAGAAATAGACTTCTTCCCTGGCTGAAAGAACAGTGCTGGTGCTCAAACACACACACACGCACACGCACACGCACACACACACACACACACACACACACACACGCACACGCACACGCACGCACACGCACACACACACTATCAAAAATCAGAACACTTTACTGTCCTGGTAATCGGATTACTGATGCGTGAGGGTCTTCTCGGCACAGTAATCCAAGGACACTAACATTATTCCACCCATGCAATAAAGCATTGTCACCGTATATCTTCTATACATTTTTACCTTTTATTTATTAGTTTCTGAAGGCAGAAGCGAGTTTAAGGAGCGCCTCAGAAAACCCAAGAGAAGGTTTGGTGAGTTCTTTCAACCTCATCATCTGCGCCGAATGGCACAATGGTGTCAGAGGTGAAGATGAGGTCGGAGTGTATCTTTGAAGATGCAGTAACATAATGGTTGTTATCACTTACTGTTTAAATGATCTGTGTTAATGAAGGAAATGAACTGTGGAAATGAGGAAATGAACTGTGTATATGATAAACATTTGTGGGTAAGTGTTATGGTAGGAAATGGTACTTACCTTTGAATGGAAGAGTCCTAATGAGAGGAAGGGACTTTGGGACCTATAAAGAGGAACTATCAGCCGTGGTCTACTCCTAGAGAGAGCTGATATCGTGGTTGAACTGGTGGTGAATGAAGCAAGCCTGTTTGAGAACATTATTGTGTATACTTTAATTGTTTGGACACTGTGAAGAACGGATTATTTTTGGACTTTTATTAATTGGCCAATACAATTTTTATATAAAAGCAGATATTTTGTCATTTTACTTTTTTTAAGCAGAATCTGAACTGAGGCTAAATTATTCAATTGTTGATTTTTAATTTAGATTAAAAACTAACTATTTATGATGGCTGACTGACTTTTAGGAAATGTAAATACTAGTGCTGTCGATCAATTAAAAAAATTACCTAATTAATCATAGATTAAGTCGAATTTAATAACGATTAATCGCAATGACAAGACTGAAACTTTTTTTAAATCTATAAATGTAAAATGTAAATAATTTATGTAAATTGAAGACAAAGAGACTATTTGAATTCAAAATATGATTGTTTATTGAATTTTTTGTTTAACTTGTAGCTCAGGTTTTGTCATGTAAACAACATATCTGCAATAAACCAATATCAATATCATCCAAATTAACTTTTTGCTTCTTTTCTTTGGTGGCAGTTAGTGTGTGTTCTCTTTAGACTCTTGTTTTCTAGGACTCTCTGCCATTAACAGCTTGAATAGTCTGATTCCTTTCATCTTTGGGAAGAAACTTTAGGTCTTGAAACCTCGGATCAATTGCAGCAGCGATCTTCAGTGAGATTAGTGATGTTCTTCCTTTTAGATACTCTGAGGTAAAATCATTTAACTATAGGCTGATCGTCCTCTGTTGACGCCATAATTTTACATGTGGCACAAGGCTGGGAATACCACTGAGCAGGAGAACATTTATTTTACTTACATTATATTGTTCAACAACATACTTATTTATTCTTCAACTTTTTTATATTGTTTTACACCAATCTGAACTTGTTTTTATTTTATGCAGCATACCTTGACAGTGGATACTGCAGTGATCATGACATCACTCACAGGTTTTAGCAGAAAGAAAATGAGGCTCAGAGTTTGGCTAAATCATTCACTTTCTTCTTGACAAATCATCAACTACGAAGAGTCAAAAATGGTCAAAAAGACATTACTTGCTGGAACAGAAATGGCACAAATGAGACTTGAGTGCAGTGACTGGCAGTAACAAATTTAGCTAAATCTTAATATAACATAAACAAAACAGCAATAAAAATGACCCCTTATTTTTGTATTAATGTGTTTGTTATAATAAGATTTTTTAACATGGGTGTCCATAGGAATCTGCTCCCTTCAGGGACCAGCCTGGAGGGAAAGTGGGTGTTTGGTGCCTACCATGGAACAATGAACTCTCAAATGACTTATATTACCCACAATCCACTGTGGGATTAAGATTATGGACTCTTGATTTTGTAGGTTTCAGTGATCTCTGATCTGTGTTTGTGTACAAATTTTGTTTACGGTTTAGGAATATGTTTGTTAATTTTCAATTGCAATAATATTATTATATCTGCAAGAATTTTCATCACTTCTAATATGAGAATAACATTTATGTGTTTTACCATCAACACAATATGAAAAATATTATTAGAATATAACTAAAGACTTTAACAAGATGATTAATGATAATCCAAATAATAGCAGATCTGAAAGGGACTTTTCCATCACGCATTGATCTCCACATATCTCCACAATTATTATTGCTACAACAGTAGCCCCATACACACGTGCTTAGCTTGGAAGTTCTTGTCCTGTTTGCATCTTTTGTTTCTATCATTGTTAAAACTACAACTTTTTAAAAGTGTCATTGTGTAAAATGCTTAAATAAACCTTACGAATCCAAAAGACGTTTAGCCGTTGAGAAGGCTACCCCTGTGTGTTTTTTCTATCAACACAATCTCAGTCCAGATTTAATTCCGAGTGACACATATCTTCACCAATAAACAAAGCAAACATTGTTTATTTGGCTCCTCCCACCACGCCACAATCAGCAATGAGATCCTCCTCACAAAGAAAGGGGGCGGGGCGTTTGGTATCGGTCTGAAAGGTAACAGGTTGCTTTATCAAATAATTGAGTTTATGGATGAACGAGACACACTGACAGAATTCTTCTGTGAACAGTTCTCATGAAGTAGTGTAAAAGAGGATAACATTAACCGTCCGCTGCGCAGAGACACAGAAAACTTGGCGTCACGTAAGGTAGGTTAATTGTTATTTTCGTCTCGCTAAACCTGTTAGCCCGTCTCTAGAAACGGAGTTATTATCTAGCAACAGGTGCTCCTATGTATCGTCTGAATAGCAGTATGGGCGGTGATTTAACTTCCAGCTCGCGTGCGGAGAGGGGGTTTTGTTTCAGAAGTAGTGTTTTCTGTCGAAGGATTAACAAAAATGTCTGTTCAGTGGATTAACTGTCTGTCCCGCGCAAATACAGCGTTTCCCAGTTAGTTTTCTGTGATAGCGCGCTTTTCTTTAGTAGGCTTCGCAGCTGAGTTTGGCGCAGGTGCAGCGCTCTGTCAGCGAAACACCTGCGCTATCTCTCGCACATTGAGAGAAAACTCAAGAAAGTGACTGAGGTGAAAAACTGTCCACTTTTAATATCGATGTGGTTGTTGTCGATGAATTCCGTTATAAAAAAGACCCTTGTATTTGTTTCATCCACTGAGGGAGCTGGTTGATCAGGTTACTGTCTGAGAAGCTGTCAGATATCTGCTGTTTAACAGGACTAGTGAAAGAAAGGCAGCGACCTTCTTTAGAGGATGGCCGTGAAGTGCTAATGCTGTTGTTCAGTGCACTCTTTTGCCCCCAGAAACTAGATAATTGAAAGCTGTGACTCAGAGCTGAATTATTTAAAAGGTCCAGCGCCATAGACTCCCTTTAAAGTGAGTTAGTCTGCTTTTGTGCCAACCTGTAAGTACAGCAGCAGGAATACATGGTGAGATATGTTGTGTTTCATAGTTTTATTATTTGGTTAAAGTTCACAAAACTTAGGTTTCGTTATTGAATAACTTGTGAGGCACCCATAAAAGTGAACCACATTCAGAAAACCTGTCCACAAGTTTCCTTATAGCAGACATTGAATAAATCATTCCAACAAATTCAGATGTGTTTCACTCGTTGACTACATATTGTTGTTTCCGATAAAGGGCCAATGTTATTGAAACAACTTTTGGGAGGTGTTGGCACATGAGGGTGTCGACCAATGCCGAATGGCCAACAATATTTGAGTGCTTTCATTCCGTCGAGCAAATCGAAATGAGGTGCAAATCTCAAACTGATTTCAACTGTTCAAAGTGTTGCTTCACAACACTTCACAATTTCCCCACCTTTGAATATTGATTGAAAATTCCACATTAGTTTACCAATCATGGTTTTCATTTAACAGCATCATTATCTGAGTCGAATGAGGAGTAGAAGCAATGCCCCCAAAGATTTGCTCTGCTTCAGGTTGTACATCTCAGCAGCTAAGTCTTCATCTACCCACAGAGTCGCAGAGGTTTGGTAGTTACATTGCTGCTCCTCTCACACTTGTTTTGACTCCTCGCCATTTCTCATTAAATCACAGGCAGTGAAGGCGGTGACAGGAGATGTGCCATCACAGCGTACAATTTACATCTTCAGCAACCCACCGCTAAAACAGCTGACGCTCCCAAATTGGGAGTTTTTAACCCAGATTTTTAAACTAAAATTTAGCTTAGTATGTTCAGGAGAGCCAGAAGATCAGTTTCAACTCTTATTATATTACATTGGTTTTGGCCCTTTAAGTCACTTCGGGGTTTTACAAAAGCGTTGAAGACGTTGAGTTAGACTGTACTATTTTTTTGTGATAATTAGGGTTGGGTTATAATTCGATATAGATAGTTATTATTTAATATGTTGTAGGGGTCCCGGTGCTTGGCCCAAAAACAGATACCAGTCGGGACTGAAGGCTCACGTGTTCTGTCTTGAAACAGTGCTAAAGGATTTTTAATAATTCACATAAATTTGTATATCTGACTCCATAATTGATTTAAAAAGTTTTTATCGTTACCATGGTCACGGCCAAATAAATTAGCATGTTAATTATTAATGATAATATTAAGTTTTAACGCACTTAATGACCTTTAAATTTACTCAAGCCTGATGTTAATATTCTCATTAACCCTCAAAAGTGTTTCAGCAAAAGAAGAATGACCGAAAAAGGTTCAAACATTTATTATCATTGATTTGTATAAACAATGCATTACATTATACAGCCTATGAAATATGAACCAAGAATAAGGATTTATTGTCTACACTTAATATGGAATTGATCATGCTAAAAAAGGCATTACATTTTAACTCCAAGTTTACTACATGATAGGGGAGCTCTAGAGCTCTTCCTTCATGGGCCGATTTCAGAGACAAAAGGGCCAGGATTTGAGTCTGCTATCTGCCTTTGAAAGCTTCTTCAGATCAGTCTCCTCCTACAGAGGGGTGACCTAACCAGGAATACTCATCAGATAGCTTCAGTCAAAGCTGTTGGGAGTTTTAGATATTTAAGGCATACAGGTTTGGCTCTCTCAGAGAAAAGGTGAGGCTCATCGAGAGACAAAGCTGGTGAGATTTAGGTGTAAATTTAGGGATAGTCCCATGGGCTTTTGATAATCAAACACACTCATATGCAGGTTCAGTAAACCTAGTGGGGCGCATATTACTCTGACACCCTGAACTAGTTTTTGGCTCTTTGCATTGTCATTTCAATTGACTTGTTTTGCCTGATGTGCCTGTGAAAAGATAGCAGTATGCGTTGATTCTTGTGCTTTGTTTGGTCTTTTCAAGCAGATCATACAACGGCATAATTCAGTTTCTTACAATGTATTTTCTCGAGCACTTGATAACTTCCTGTCCAGTGAGTGTCTAACATAATTTCCAAATTTCACGCGCGGTGTCTTTTATCTGTGTTTATATTAGCTCCAGAGTCGTGTGAGGTAACACATCCACCATTCATGCTCGCCGATTAAAACTGCTGTACTTTTATCCCTTTTTTTTAAAGCTATATTTTTTCCATGTAATGTGTTTCTGCATCCAACCACTTTGTATTATAGTGTTACGTGTGACATGACACAGTCACCTCACATGAAGCCTGTCTCTTGCTTCTGATTGGTTAAGCTCTATGACTGACACATTTTTACGTGCGCTCTGCGTTTTTTGCATATTGTTTGCATATTATTTGCAAAACAAATCCAAACCTCTCTGACCCTATGTGAAAAAGTAATTGCCCCCTAAAACTAATAGTGAGTATTGCCACCTTTGGCAGCAATAACTGTAATAAAACGTTTGCGATAATTGTGGATGAGTCTTTCACACCGCTGGGGAGACCCATTCTTCTTTGCAGAATTGTTTCAATTCTGCCAAATTGCAAGGTTTTCTTGCATGAACTGCCTGTTTAACGTCACACCACAGCTTCTCAATCGGATTTAAACCCAGACTTTGACTTGGCCACTACAAAACTGTAATTTTATTTTCTTTAAACCATTCAGAGGTGGAGTTGCTGATGTGTTTCGGATCATGTCAAATGCATAAATTTAAATGTAATCATTGTCCTGTTGCATGATCCAAGAGCAATTGAGATTGAGGGCACAAACTGATGGCTGGACGCTCTCCTTCAGGATCTTCTGGTAAACAGCAGAATTCATTTTAATAACATTTTTCCCTCAATTTGTCAGTTTTCCCAGCAAGTTGTCAGTTATTCTAGCAGGCTCTAGGTAGCAGACTTCACAACTAATCTACATGAACACCTCAGAATTAAACACTGAGTGCAGTTTGAGGTGAAATGTCATTAAGTAAACCTGGTAGAAACTAATAAAAATGTTTGTCATATTTAACAGTGGCAAAACAGTTTTCAGTTCTCCGTCTAATCTCGCATTTATATGAGATTAAAATGCAAATTTTGGCTCTAATGTTAAGCTCTACTAAAATGTGATATCCACCTTTTTCTTGAAATATCATCTGGACAGTTGAAAATATCATGATAAGAATTTAAACCGATATATCGCGCACCCCTAGCCAACAAACAATCACCAGCAGTGGGCCTGGCAGATATGACAATTTGGGGAACAGGGGTACATGGATTGGCAGGTCAAACATTTGAGGTGTTTCAAATACATTTTTTACAATAAATACTGCTTTTGAAGGTTGTTGAGTGCAGAGAAAGTCTTTATGGGTCATTATTTGTATTTTTAAATGGTTTAAAAGGGGAATCGTATGGCACTTCTAAAAAGCAGAGCTATGAATCTAGTAAAAGCCCCCTGCAGAGAATCTATCTGAGCAAGCAAATTTCAGTTAACCTATTTGTGTAATGGCTTTTAGTGTAAGTCATGGTCCAAAACGTATTTCAAGAAGAGTTTGTCGTACAATTAGCCAATCATTGAAAATTACACGTCACTAATGTATCCCCAGCTTAGTAAATAAGCCATCCCCTCATTACAGGTTCATCAATAATTGAACAGCAACCATCCTACTTCTTTTCACAACTCGCTTAGCAATCATTATTGGCCTGGGTTACTCTACTAAACAGCTTCCTCAGACAGCTTGACCATAGTATGCTTGTTTCCTTCATCAAACATAGTTCCGATGCTAGGTTAATTCTGTGTTACTGTTTACATTAAATAAAAGTTCAATAAAATTTATCTATTTTTACTTGCTTTTCTAAACATTTCACTTTCAAACAATTAGTGGTTTTAGATATTTTTACTCCGCAATCATTTAGGTTAATTAGTGTTTTCTTATAACTTCAACAAACCACAGCAGGACGTTGTATAAAGAAGTAAGATATTGTTAACACCACATATGGGCAGATTTCGAAAACATCTTTGTTATTTAACTGCTTTCTTCTGTGTCTTATGTTGTGAAAGATACAATGGAGTAAAACCACTGAAACAGAGGTTGCATTGCATTAACACAAGCTTTTCAAATCTGTGCTCAGTCACTCAAGGTTAGTGAAGCCTGAGAGAGATGTTTCATTTGTTGTTTTTTAAAAACTGGTTGCATTGTTTTGTCACCGTAAAAATTAATAATAATTAATAAAAAAAATAATGTTTCCTCCTACAGAACACACAACTTTTGTGCTCTATACCATGCTTATTTACATAGGACATCCTGTCAGAGTAGGTTTCTGTTAAGCCTTGGCATGTTGACCAATCAGAAACTTCCAAACTAGTTTACTTTTGAATTGAACCTTCTTTGCTTTGATGTTTGGGTAGCAATGTGCACAAAGATAATAACAATGTTTTAAATAAACAAAAATGGTCTCACCCTTCTTTACCAAGTATTTTGCCCCCAAAACACTGTCTGCCAGTCGAGTGAGCAAAAATGAGGGCATCAGCACCATTGAGCTGCTTATTGTTCCTGTTTGCCGCGTCTGTTCTATTATTACTGTTAATAAGTAAAGTGTCAACTCTGGTAATGTCTAAATATAAACAAAACACAACAGGAAAAGAGCCGATGGCCTTTTAAGTGGCATTACATGTAGTTTCTAAATGTGTTCATTTAATTGTAATAAGTATGTGAATACAAATGAATAAAAAAATGAATTTAAATGCCTGGATTAAATGAGAATGATGTTAAAACAATTATAAAAGTTATAACAGAGATTATTTTCAGCAGTAATATCTAGTTACATATATATATATATATATATATATATATATATATATATATATATATATATATATATATATATATATATATATATATATATATATAATATAATGTTTATTTAAATTATAAAGTTATAATGCCTCTAATTACTTCATTTATAAAGGAAGTACTGTCTAATTACAGTAACTAATAACTAAGTAATGTGTTACTGCCGCATATGGATGTTGACACATCAAAGAAAATATTGAATCCAGACTCTTAACTGTACTGAAGTCATGGGTGGAAAAATGTAGATTCATGAAAACGAATGATAAAATATCTTGTACATTTCGACTGAAAAGTATTGTTCCTTTTTTGTGTGCTATCACAGTTTCTGATCTACTAATGAATTTACTCTGTGGTGAGGCATTGGCAAACACAAGCCATTTAACGGCTCAATCCCAAAGCATGAGAACGTAATCCTCTCCTTTGATTCACCGCAGAGGTTGGAACTTGAACATTTTTTCCATAATTACAAATCTGGGGCACACACATGCGCACGCTTGTTTGATGTACATTTGTTTTGCACTTTATTTGTACCTTATTTTGTATGGGCTGTATGACTGGTGTTGCCAACACTGCTTCACCCATGAAGGCAACATTTCTGTACCCGACAGAAGTAGAAATTCTTGTTTGTGCTGAGAAGAGTGACTAAAGGTTTGGAAAAGGTGGGGGAGAGAGAGGAAAGGAAGGATTTGAAAAGGAGTTTGGCTGGAGACAAAGAATGCAAAGGGGATATTAAGTGCTAAAGGAGGGATACATTTTTGCTTTTCTTTTTTTTTTGCATGGAATGATCACTTCACATTGGGCTTATGCTCCCAAATACCTTCTCAGAGAAAGGTGATATCTTAATTTGCAGACTAATGATATATCTTGCTTCTTGGTGATAAACCTATTTCCGTTTGTTTTTTCCGTCTACTTTGTCTGTTTGTTTTAAAGGATTTGAGATTCAACCCTTAGGTTGTTTTCTTTTCTCATCAAACTGGTCCGTTTTCTTTCAATATATGGTTGAGGTTCACCTTATATTTTGTAGAGGTTAAGCATGTTAACAGGTTTGTTTAAAGAATGCTAAGAATTCTTTCTCTGTTTCTTTGCTGAAGTAGTTGTGACCTGAAAGAAAAATCTTTTTTCATATAATGATTTATAGTTTAATGCAAACAGTTTCTATGCAAAAGAAATGCAGCTGTAGTAATTAGATGGTTAACTTGATTTGTTTTAGTCAACAACATTGACTTTGCAGGCATCTCCAGTGTCATAGAGCCTCATTTTCTTTCTAATACTATTACATCTAGAGCTTAATGGGAGAGAACAAGTCGGCATGAGTTTTTTTTTCTGTTCGTCATGAACTGTTAGAGTGCTCCTGTTATGATTGTGAAGGGTTGAGACTTTTGGCGATCTCTGGGAAAAGGTTGACATATATGCACCTTCATTGTCATTTTAATCTGCGTTTATTTGAACTGTTACCACAGACACTCTGAGATGATTCATGCAGCGACTCGTATGTCTAAACCCTTCTTTTCATTGTGCTGTTCATTGTTTCTTATAAGTTTGCAAGTTTTGGATGTTTTGGTGTAGTTTGATCTGTGATCATGTAGAGTAAAGAACTTAAGGTTAAAGCCGAATTGATATATCTCTGTCAACTCTCCGAATCGCCTTTTTCTGAAGACTTCACATGCACCCATTTTGTCAACAAATAATTTATAGTTGTGCGCTTCGTACTGTGCTGACTATGCTCTGATCAATTCTGGTTTAATTAGAATGCTAACTACTAACAAACCCAAACACAACACAGATACGAAGACTTTACCTTATCATAAATGGCATAAATATAACTTCTTGCATACATTTGCTGCTGCTGTTGAAGCTCTGTATTTAAACTGATAAATATCACAATGTGGGGTGAAGACCATTGTAACGTCTAGCTAGCTAAAACTCATAACGCACAGATAACAAAGGAAGGTTATTTACTTATTGTCAAAGTTTTACTTCATTATCCAGAGTATAACACGTATAATTTGTCGAGTTGACGCAGAAGTATAAATCAGGCTTAAGACCTGTTGTTGGATATAACTTTTGATTTTATAATTTTTTTATTTTGCTATTTGTATCAAAATTCTGGTTTTATTTGTTTAATTGTTTGTAATACCTTAATTGTTGTTATTTTGCACCATTAATATAAACATTCAGCAGTTATTATTGCCAAAAAATTTCCAATTTCTTTTTTGGCCCTTAAATCTGAGCTGTAGCAGAGACATTCTGATTACGTAGCCCTGCTACTACCCTCTCAAAAGAAAAACACGTTGGCAATAGAGTAACAATTTGTCTAATATCTGACTAAATGACTGCAGTGAGGGGAAAGGGTTTATGTTGTAGATCAAATTAATATTTTGAAGTGCTGAAAGTGTTTGTTTGTTTATTCTGTCTTGATTTAAATTGAGCTCATCATTAAATGAACGGACCCTTTCAATGTCTGTTAGCAAAAGTCAAAATCTGCTGGGGGTCAAGTAATTTTTCCCTGAACACCTATCGCTAAGTTTAAATCATCAATTTGTGAGAAACATCATTTTTAACTTTGGTTATTTTCTTTTTAGAAAACTGGATGAATCCACGTGATTTTGCTTTTCAGGATAGCTCTAAGCCTTCATTTTTTCATCAAGTGTGTTTGGCCAGGACATACGTGATGATGAGTGTTTGCGAGCAGCGGGCTTGAGAAGAGAACAGTGACGTCTCTGTTAGTGTCTGAGAGCAAGTGAGATAGAGAGGCAACTGTTCCCAGCATAGCTGTCCTGTTTTCTGCCCTACTTCACTGTAATAATGGAAAGAGGGTCCTCTCCGTTCTACCATTTGGTTCCCTCTTTTCAGCCTTGTGGATAATACACTGCTGAGTGCTTAAACGGTGCCTCTGTTTGCCACTGACACAGGAAATGGATCGTGTTAGCCCGTAAACGAATTCAGACTGTTTGCTTGACCTTATCATAGTTATTATAGCACACTGTTTCTTTGTGTAGTTATTCAATGGGAATTAGGAGTTATCTGTTGCTGTTATTGTGTAGAAAAGAAGGACTGGTATGTTGTTGATAAAGGTGTCTGAGGACAAAATTTTAAATAATTTTAATAAAAGTCTAAACTTTTAAGTTTGTGCTTTTCAACAGTTTTTCTTAAAATTAAGGAAACTAGTTGAACATTATAGCTATTTGTATTTGTTAAAATAACCTAAAAGATAGGTCTTTTACTTAAAGGTTGGTAAAACTTTCCTAACATTTTTTGTGTTATGGTAAATACACTTTTTGCAGGGGAAATGTATTTTGACCTCTGTAGGCTATCATTGCAGCCTTAATAACCTTCAAAAGGCAGTATTTAGTGTAAACAATGAATTTGAATCACCTCAAATGACGGTGCTCCACAAAACGATCCGTCTACCCATGCTTACACAATGCCCCCTGCTGGGTGTTGGTTTTTGGCACACGGAAAATCCGCCAATTTCAAGTTAATACATTCATCTTTTGGTTAGCCTGAAACAATTTAGCCCCGGATATCCAAAAACACTCTTTCTTTTATTGCTTAAACGACACAGATCTGCTTCGTTTCACTTCCGGGTCAGTCATCGCATATATCCTTTTTTTTTTTAAATGACCTGCTTTAGTGTTTCATCTGATCGGCCAAAACACCTCCCACTAACCAATTTCCTTTGCTACAGCTATCGAGCTGTTTTGAGCAGCCAGAAAAAGAATATGACTTCAAGCATGTTTTGGATGAAGGAACAATACTTAAACATGAAAAAAAGTTGAGTTTACATTATACAGCACTGTTAAGTAAATGTCAGCCCACGATCTTGACTTCGTGTGGTGAAAGCGGAGTGGGCATTGCAGGTACAAACAATGAGTTGTAGCAGGCTGGAAAATGTGGAAATCACAAACACAAACAAGGTTGAGTATATATGTTTATTGCAAAACTCCTGTAAAACACATTCATGGGTTCAAGGAACAACTCATTACAGTACACGATCTTCCACAATGCCGTCACAGTCCTTATAGGGAAAAGAACAACAGCTTCGAAGGACATATACTTCAGACAAAAGGCAATAAACGTTCAAACGTTCTTCCATCTCAGGTGTCAATGACTAGAACATTTTGTATCACATTATTTGGATTTACATGGTGGTTAATGTGTGTTCAAATTACATTAGCAGAGTTAAGTTAGCCTTTAGTGGCTAACGTTACTCAATCCCACTTCACTGTTTTTTGTACACACTTGTTAATGGTAGCAACACGCCACATAATGAATAAAATTCACAAGTCAAGCATAAAGACTCTCCCAGAATACTTGCATTTGAATGGAAAACGCAGTCTCACGCACAAGTTCTCATCAATCTTTATGTGTAGTATTATATAATAATTATTGCAAATATTAAAATATATAATTGTAAGTAAAATATTTTGAATTGTACTGATCATTTGGGTTTACATAAATGAGCAATTATCATTATGGTTAGTTTTGAATATAAAGAACATAGATTATTTTAAAAGAAATCTCATTGTTGAGATTGACTTTCAATTTATTGCGATGCAAAATTAAGGTTGACATTTACTTACAGATCCCTAGTTTACTAATGTTAATCCACATTAAGCGAGATTAATGTTTAGTATTTCAGAATGTCCTAAAACAAGATCATGTAACTTTTTTGTAAGTGTGGTTGTATGAAATTTGAATTTGTATTTAAATGAAAAGGACATTTTTCCATCACACAGAAACCCTTTGTTGTACCATTCATTGCATTTAACCATTTGAACTAGGATTAGGGTTGATTCTCCAGTTAAATGTCAAACTGAAACCATAAACTATTCTGCTCTTTGTTGTGCTTTTATGGTGTTCAAAGGCTAATGTGTGTCACTAAAAGCTCTTCAGTTTAAGAGCTAGATAGGAGTTTGTTTCAGATGCTTAAAAATAAAGATCTAAGTTTAGCTTCAGGTGTTCCAGATGAATGGGTAATAAAATGTGAGCATAGGACATCATCTAATTACAAAACATGAACATGACGCATCACTGAACTCTTTAGCAGTAAAATTAGTTCCTTTATTGTTTTCAAACTCTGCGTGCAAGGGTCATTTTCCAACTCGTGTATGCCCTTCTAGTAGTTTACAGATTAAAATTTTATTTAATTATAGTTATACAGATTTATTTAAGTATTTGTTTATTTTTGTATGACTCATTTCTCTTTCATCACGTTGTAAGAGAGGAGAATATATGCCATCAATAATAATTCTCTTCTCATTCTCAAGTCTTCCTCAAATACTTGTTACTGCTTTGTAAATGAGCTGTTCTGCTTTAAACTGTACTAAAGCACCTCAGGGACCTGGGCAACACTTTTAGATCATAGATTAGTTAAGATTTTAGATTAGTTAAGACCATAGGCCATGCTATGAAAATTAAAATAATTGTTGGCTTAGAGTTGATAATTCTATGTAGTAGCTATTTCTGTCAAGTATATCTCATAAATGGGAATAATGAGTGTGAGATACAGGCAAAGCTGGAAAAAGTGCCACCGTCCTGTAAATCACTTCTGTGCATGTGCCGTCTCTGTCTGTCTGTCTGTTTATCATGGCAGCGGCCAAATCCTGCTCACCAAGGCTTTAAACGGCCCAATGGCAGGAGGCAGCATCACAGTATCCATATTTTTTACAATCATTGTTAGGGTTGGGTACCGAAACCCAGTTCCAATATGGAACCAGTACCTCAAGAACCGGTTTGGACCGGATCGAAACAGAATGAAAAAAACAGTTTATCATCTTCATTCGATTAGTCAGAATATATACAAGGACACGGAAAAAGTCCAATGAATGAGTGAGTCCCTTTCTCCTCCAGCCCTCAACTCCCCTTCTAACAAATCAACAGCAAAGAGAAGGGCACGATTACAGGAACACGCACATGGAAGCAGTTGGGCTACCGTTAGCTTAGCTTGATAAATTAATCAACTCGCTTTAAACTAAATGCCTGAAACAAAACGGTTACATTCATTCAAATCTAACATTCATGCTAACAAATAGTCAAACAATTTGAACTGGTAAACTTATTTTTGTTTTGTTGTTGTTGTTGTTGTTGTATTTGTATTTACTTATTTAGGTATATATATACTCTTATTAAATAGATACTATATAGTAATGTGTTATTTAATTTATTTATATATATATATATATATATATATATATATATATATTCATATATATATATATATATATATATATATATATATATATATATATATATATATATATATATATATATATATATATATATATATATATATATATATATTCGTATATATATTCATATATATACATACAATGATGAACAAAATGAATTGGCAAAATCTAGGAATGCCTTTTGTTCCTGGTCACACCCTTCATTGGTTTCCTCTGTTCTGAGACACTTTCATTCCATCAGCAGTCACACCTTCAGTGCTTCTACAGTCACGTCATGATGAATAGCTGCTTTGACAGTCGGGATCATTTAGGTGTGATAAATTTGTGTTTGGGATAGAAAGTTACTGGAATGTTTACAACACTAGAGGCAGCAGTGTGTGAGTACGTGACTGTTCAGGTTAATGAATAATGAAAGTTACTGGATTGTGTGTGCTTATATAACATGTAGTGTGTTCAATTGAGGCTGTGAAAATTGCTCACTGAAAGTGTAGAGGAATGTTTGTTTCCTTCAGATTTCAGAACAAAAATGGTAAAACTTTATTACCATACTGTGCAAAAGTTTAAGGCAGGTGTGAAAAAGGGCCATCTTTGTGTTGTCTTCCTAGAACACAATGCTGATAATGAAATAAGAGAAATATAAATATAATAATTGTTTGGTGTGGCCACCCTTTACCTTCAAACAGCAGCAATTCTTCTAGGTACATGTGTGTGAAGGAACTCACATATTGGAGAACTAACCACAATATTTTGAAAGCCCACTCTGCTTTACAATCTCTCTGAGAGAGACTTGGTTGATGCAGCGTAACTACCTTGTGTCTTGTTGCTGTGCTCAATTATGCATAACTGTCTCAACTGTCTTTCTCAATTTAGTCTTAGCAGAGATTGGGGTCAGACTTCTTTGAAATACTATGAAAAAACATATTTTGGTTGTTATTGTGTTATATCTATATAGTTTTGTATTGATGCCTTTGCAGGAAATGAGAGAAAATCCCTACAAGCTATGATATTCTTTGATCTGTTTGATTTTGAGGTTGCACAATATAAAAGGCTCATGCCCATGTAATGTAATGTAATCTGTTATTTGTCTGTTTTCTTTCTCTCTCTAGGATGTCCGCTCCTGTCTCTGGTAGGAAAACCCCCGTAGACCATGGTGTACAGATTCGCTTTATAAATGACCTGCAAGACACCGGAGGGGGAGTAAATGGACAGCCTCGCAAAGAGGGAGCTAAAAAACAGCCATCACGCTATGGAGTGGCAGTGCGTGTTCAGGGAATTGGCGGACAGCCTTATGTAGTTCTTAAAGAGGGAGAGAAAGGGGATTCGTATGGAGTACAGCTAAGGACACAACCACCTGCCTACAGCAGCCTCCCCAGGTAGTTTACTTTTAATATCTCCGTGCCACGTTTAATGTTATTTTGTATATGTTTTTTTTAAACAGCCTTAAAAAAGCAGTTCTTCACAGCACCAAATCTAGCTATTTAACTTGTAATAGGGAACATTTTTGGGTGCCTTTTAGCACCATTCTCTAATGGTGCTATTTAGAACTGACCTGCACAAGTGCTATTAGGTAAAGGCAAACCACAGATTGGGCGCTATATAGCCCTGTTTATATTCTGGGATTGTACCACTGCCAAGCTCACAAATTGATTCTAATTCACTGTTTAGTTTGTTATTTATACAATGAACATAATAGTTTCTGATCATAATGGATTCTGGAACTATTCTGAACTCAAAAAGTGTTTAAAAGGGCCAAGAAATCCTTTTTTTATTCTTTAATCTACTTATGATTCACTAAATAAAATGTACTTAAAAGATGGTTGGTTAGGTGGTGAGGGAGCAAATCATTTATGGATTATTGTTGTTTCGATATGAGTTGAATAATTTTTGAAATGTGTGTAATATTGGGTTGCCTGATGGCTGTTACTGGAGATTGCATTTTATGCGGATGACAACTGCATGTTATGCGGATGACCAATCGTGAAGTGTGATGTCAGCATGTGATGTTAGACGCACACAATTATTCATAATTGTATTTAAAGTGGATAGATAAACCATGCACACTTTTCCTGCTCTTAGATTGAAATCACTACTAGCTTAGCCTAGTTGTCCTCAAATAAAGCTATATTCTGTCAGTCTGTCATTTTCTTGCATTACAATACAGAGATTTCCTATCAATGGATTAACATGTCTTCTGCTGGTAGCCAAATCAGAGGCTTGTCTCCCTGGAGCTCTTACTTCTGATTGGTTTAGCTAGACTGATGATTCAGAATACAAAACATTAGGACGTCTTTCAACAATAGCTGTCAAAGTTGAGCTGGTAATATAAAATATTTACTTTAATAAACAAAACCATAGTTCAATTTAGAAATTATATTAACATATAATTATACACATTCATTATATAAACAATTGGTACTCCTCCCTGACTAAAATAGAAAATGTGTTCTATTTGTTAAAATTAGCAACTCTTCTTATGTGTACATAAAAAATTAAATTTCCCTTATTATACCAAACAAAGAAAAAAATGTAAAAGAATTACACTTTTGATTGGAGGATAAACTGGCTTTTTTGTACCAGAAATGAAGATTTGAAATGTATCATAGTAATTATCAAAATCGACTGACATGAAATGGTTTAGTTATTTTCTTTGCCCAAACCACCCAGCCCCATTTTAAATACAGTTCTGTAATGTTTTCTACAGGAGGAGAGAGGATGGTGTAATCCAGGGTCCGTATTTCTCATCTGGAGAGAGTACTCCTCTGCGTCGAGCCCAATCTCATGGCTCACTGTTAAACAGAGAAAACAGTATTGAAGACTTCAATGATCAGCTGCGACGTCCACTCGGTGATGGGCGCTCTGGAAGCTACGGCAACTTGGATGCAGGACTTGGTATCGGAACAGAAAGGGAGCGAACTAGAGAAAGGATAGAGAGAAATCAATGGGGCGGCTCCTACCAGACAGGGCTGAATGGCACGCTGGGAAGAGGGAGAGGAGGAAGCAACCACTACACATCTTCAGAATCTGTTGAAATTACTATACAGCACCAGAGCCAATCACCTCCTAGCTCTGAGCGGCAGACTCCTGTTCACAGACAGATTGACAGGTTTGATGGAAGCTCAGCTGTGAATTCTAATGATAGGTCTGCAAGGGGATGCTATCCTGCATTTAAATCAGAGGAGAGATCTGCCTCAACCTCACCTTTACTTTCTTCATCCCTCGTTCCCAACATATACTCCACAACAAGGTCTTCTTCACCTGCTTCTGCCTACAGCAGCTTGGGCTCAGGTTCTGTTGTTAAAGTAGCAGCCGTCCCATCATCTGCTCCTGTTGATGCTCATGTGAGTTGGCTTTGTAAAATTCCAGTATTAGACTGTTAATGTTACTGCTGTCATGCTTCCGAATTCATTCCAATTCGAAGATAACGGTGTCTTATGTCCCTTTTTATGAGCCATGTACCCCCTGTTCCACCCACTGTTATGTCCTGAATGTATGTTTTTGATGAGGGAGCAATAAGAAAACATGCAACAATTGTCTAAAATGTTTAGTTTAAATGATACGGAACCTTTAAATAATTTACAAGAAGCAACTTACCGTAACCCCAACTAATACAACCTTTCCTGTACACCAGGGGTCTTGAACTCAATTCCTGTAACCTTGTTTCAAGAGACACACCAGTAGCTTAGTTTTGTTAAGTTTGGAGTAAAGCTGTGCAGGGCTGCCATAGATCCAAGTCAGTTAGCCTTCCATAAATGATTTTTCCTTCGAAAATTAGACATACTTATTTGTTGTTATTAAATGCAATCATTGAATCTCTATAATGTAGATAAAAAGCTACAAAGCTGTTTAAGTCATAAATGCCTTTAACAGTGCTTGAAAACCAACATCAAAAACGGTTATGCATAAAAAAATGGTTACACTATAGAACACTCTAGCCTATTAATTAATAAAGTAAATCATAATAAAAAGTTAAATAATACAATACCAGCCTCAAATGTGTAGGGGAATATACAGTGTGGGGTCATAAAAAATGTGTTCTGAAATATGTTTTTCACAGAAAATGAGCCAAGCCCAGTGAGTCTCAGTTTCAAATAATAATTGCTTGTATAATTTTTCTTTTGATGAAAAGGGGTCCCACAGACCCCAACACCATACAAAGGTTAAAGTAAAGGAAAATATGTTTCCGGGAGAGAATATTTCATAAGCCAAAAGGCATTTAGGAAGTGCCCGTTGCTGATTTTTTTAGTTTACCAATGCCTACAGAGTTGTGGATGAACATTTTTTAATCTGCATATGCTTGTGTCATTAATAATTTCAAATGTATCGTAAAATCTTAGTGTCTGCAAGCACCATTGACCGTGTACAACATTCTTCTCGGAGGGCAATACAAGTTATGTGCATTGAAAAATGTAATGGAGGGGAGTAAACATATTTATATGTAAAGTTGCCCATTTAAAGCATCGCCTTCCATGATAACTTATTCAATTTTGGAGACAGCTTCGAGTGGTTAGAAGAAGATCTTCTGCCCATGGCTCTCCACTTTATCTGGAAACTAATAAAAAAATAAATGACACAAAACCACATGATTTTCCCTCCATTTGTAAATAATTATCACAAAAAAGTATTTTTGGAGAAATGTTTATACATCTGAGGTATTTAGGAAAACTTTTTGTTGGCAAAATAAATTTTAGTTTTTTGTCAGTTTTACATCCTCTCCTGATATTTTATTCGTTTGTGTTTGAAAGTGCTTGTCTGTTAGCTCCCAGTTCTCTGAGTTTGAAAGGGTGTAATCTAGTCAAGCAGTTGATCAACCCGATACATTCTCTGGCATCCACTTGTACCTGGCATCGAATAACAGTTCGCTTGATTCGGCAGGAAGGTGTCAAATGGCAGAATACACATTTTTCTTCCTTCTCAGGTGTATCAGTTGCAACCATTTCCTTTTACTTGTTTTTGAAATAGGGCTCATTGTTGCTGTCCATGTTCTTTGTTTTGCTGTTAAAAATTCCTTCCTACTCTATCCAGGTAACCCCTGACTTGCTGATGGATCAGGGTCAAAGTTCAGGGTCCGAGTTTTCATCCGAAGACCAGATTCAGCATATTGTTTATGATGTTCTTCGTCAGGGGTGAAGTAGTTTGTTTTGATGTATAATAGCAACATGAAGATTATGGTGCTCTGATTCATTTGTTTATTAACTTTCTTAGGAGTACAGAGGGAGAGGCTACCATTAAACACAAAGTTCGAACCATCTGCAATAAGATACAAGGACTGAAGGTACTGCATACCCTAGTTTGTTGTGTTTTGATTCCTAAAATTGTGTTGTTTTTGCTGTTTTTAAATCTGTTCAGTTATTCTCCTGACTTGGCAATAACAATTTTAGCTACTTTTCATAGATCATCAGGGTCTGTGTTGAACCCAGGCTGAAAAGAAATGAATAAAAAAATAGAAATATACACGACATTGTTCAGAAAATAGGGGGAATGGAGAGATCAGCCTAGCTAATGCAGGGTTTAAGTGTAGATGTGTCAAGCCTTAAGTGGGAAAACTCTGCGATCTAATGCGAATGTGGTCAACCAGTGAGACTTGGCTCCTTTTATTGTGTGTTCAGAGTGCTGTTAGGACTTTAAAGAGCAGCTGTGTTGCACTCAATTTCATTTGACAAATGATTTCAAATTCTGATTTCTAGCAGCAGCATTGAATCAATCCCCCTTGAACTTTTCAACCTTTTGCCACATTTCGGGCTTCAAACACAAAGATGTAAACCTGTATTTTTTTTGTGAAGAATCAACAACAAGTGGGACACAAAAATTTTGAAATATCCAATACATTTTGTTCCACTTCATGATTAACAAATAAAAAACTGAAAAATAGGGCGTGCAATTTAAAATTGGAACAGGCAATTCATTGAGTGAATAACCACAAGACAAAAAGAAGTGTTAACCACCAGGCTTTTAAGAAATGTTATAGTTCCCTGAGCATCATCCAAGGGCACTGCATCAACATGAAACAGCGGAGGTGTGAAGCTAGCAAAAAAAAGTTCCCTGGAGAGAAGCAGTCCCGGCAAACGAGTGCATTTCCATTTGTCTAGGTGTGTGGAGACTTTAACTGGTCTACTATAATTCAATGATCTATGTTAAAAGTTTTATTACGAGGTCAGGAAAAGAGTTGGATAGATACTTCTTGCTAACTCTAGTAAGAATATAACCTAGAACATATTCATTATTGTAATGTCATGTAACAGAGAAAAGAAATTAGGTCAAAAAAGATATTTAGGTCAAATATCTTGACAGATATAGAAATAGCTGTCATTTCTTTCCACTGTACATGGATAGAGCTTGTTCAGTTAACTCTGGTCTGGGCGTTTCCAGTCTAGCTGTTGAGTGACTTTTTAAAAACTCTCTTAAGCAAGTGCCAGCACTGAGAGATGATTAGCTCTGTTGATGAAATCTTGCTGCCTAGCTGTAAAGGTTATGTAGTACACGTATCTTTGCCTGAATGTGTACTTTTCCAGGTTAGATTCTGAAGTGCAGATTGACTCATTTGTAAAAAAAAAAAAAGAAACAGAGAAATAAATAATAGCAATATATAGTGTTATTTTTATGCTAAATACGCCATATGAAAACACAATGCAAGCACAAAGAAAAACTTAAATACTCTTGCTCCTGCTTTGTGGAGCCACTTTCCTAGTGCTATCTGCTGTAGCCAGGATCTGCAAACTTTTAAATCCAGGCTGAAAACACACATTTTCAGACAAGCTTTTAACTGTTAGTACATCGCATTGTTTGTCTACTTATCTACTTTTATTGTTCTTGTTGTGCCCTGCTATTTTACTTCTGTGTGAGGTGTCCTGAAAGGCGCCAGTAAATAAAATGTATTATTATTATTATTATTTTTATTGTTGTTATATGCATTTATTCTTTCTTTAGTATTTTCAGTAACAATACTTGAACTAGTGCATTTTATGATTACCTGTGGTTCATGTCTTGAATAAATTTTACTAAATCATTTCTACAGCAACCACTAAACCAGATTTCATAACCCTATCTATTAATTATTACATAACAAGTGATTTCATGCATACATTTTCCCAGAAATATTCTCAATAATGGTCAAACTTGATCCAGAATAAAATATTACGGCTATACTTTCTCACTTTTCAAAGTGAAGTCACTTTGTGGTGTTGAAGCGGTCCTAGCACAGAACAAGGATTATAGTGTTTAGGAAAGCCAAAACTTGGTTCTGTTTACATAAACAGTTTGTCAAACATGTCAACAGTTCACCTTCATGGTTTATCTTGTCTGTCAGCCTGGGACCTAGTGCCCACGAAATGTTGGCATGGGTTTGCTGCTTTTTAATGGCAGGCAGTTCAAGAATCCTGAAGTCATGATCTGATTGGTTGAGTTTATCCAGATTTTTGGGAGAAGTGAGTCACATTTGTTTTTGTTCCGCTCAAAAGATTAAAAAAAAGGATTTTACACTACCCGTGTGCTCCCTTTATTGCATTTAAGAAGATTGTTGTTCTATCTTGTAACTTTGTTTCTTAACTTTAATCTCTTGTCTTTTGTGGATATTTTATTCCATGGCTAACTTGTTGCGTGTCAGTCAGTTGGTGTGGTGACATTTTACAGTCTGAAACATGATGCAATGTGAACGACATAGAATTGGTTGTTTGTCATGTCAGTCAAACGGCCTCATTGGTGAGTCTTGACAAAAAAAGCAGATAAAAACCCCAGAGCTTACCCAAAAGTCTGGCTACATGAGACTAGAAACTTAACGTAAGTAGAAATGTAGCATTTCAATGCCAGCAGATATTATATAAAAAAGAAATACAATTTGAAACCAACATATCTTTATTTTACTTTTTAATACCAAGCTACAGAAGCATTATGCCTGCTGTTGGTTGTTTTCAGGTGAATGGAGTCGATGACGCCTTGAAGGAAGAGCTTGAGAAGTGTTTGGATGCGAACGTGCAGCTGCAGGAACAGCTGGGACGCAAAAACACGGAGATGCATCAAACACATTCAGAGTACGTCAGACTCCACAGTTTGTCCTTGACATGGATTACTGTGCTTTAATTAGCATTGCGCTTTGTCACAGACTAACTCAGTTACGAATGGAGAGAGAGGCGGCGGAGTCTCATGTTCGAGAGCTGGAGGATCAGCTGGCAGGACTCCAGGATGAGCTGAGGAGAGAGGCAGAAAACAAAGCTCAAGCTGATACCATCCACACGGTGATGATCCCTGTTCACTATGTTGAGGGAAAAACTTCCTAATAGTGTTTTTTTCCCAATGACAACAACAAGGGGATGTTAACTATAATTCAAATCATTAGCAAACAAAAAGAAAAAAACACAGACAGAGGAAGATTTACAGATCACGGGGACATTATATGAGAACACGCATATCAAGCACTTATTACACTCGTATCTCTTGTAAGAACACTTGAATCTTATTTATAAAAAGTTCAAAAAGTGTTTGCTGTTGGCGTGCTGGTGTTGATTTTGTTAGTGAAACTGTAGTTGAAATGCTCACTACCCAATTTTCAAATATTAGACTAAATGAGGGATTTTTGCTTTCTGTCGTCACCAGTTACTTAAAAAAATGATTAATGCATTACATTACTTTTACGTAACTTTTTTTTGTCACATTTGTTATCTGGCTGAAGAGTGATCTCTAAGACCTTTACAACAGTTTTTTTTAACACTTTAAATTTTTTTGAATTGTAACAACACGGTGAAGCCTATAAAGAAAACATAATTAAATCAGCTATTTTGTATATAGTTATAGGTTTTAGTATTTTATATATTTTTAATATTGACCTATTTAGAGACGTATAAGCACATGAAATCTAATGTAAACATTTTAAATTTGACAACTTAAAAATTGTGTTTAAAAATTGTAAGTCTCATAAGCGAGTCTGTTGGTAATGTTATATGGTTAACATTGGCACTTGTAAAGCTAGTATAAAAATCTTTGTTTAACAACCGTGTTCTTACATTGCATGGTGCATGCTGTAAAATCCTACTTAAGTCCTCGGGTTAGACTACAGTTTAGCTGTAAAGTGATGTACATTCCATTTCAATATTCCTTCTCCTTAGTTCAAAAGAGAATTGGGACAGTACTTCCCCTAACATGAACATGCAAAATTGAGTCTTCGGGGTAAGGGTTAGAGCCAAAGAAGAGAAATTGAACTTCAACGCATAGGATCAGCTTGACTTAAATGATACAAACAGAAGTGATTGAGACTAACTTTAAAAATAGTTGACTAAATCAACACTAGTGCGTGCATGTGTGTGTTGGCATGTTGAATGTTAAAATATACAGTGTACAGATATAATGGAGAACAGCTCTCCACAGCAGGCCTCGGGGGAGAGAGCCCAGCAGCCCTGTCACTGTGTATGAGTCTGGACTGATCTCTTCCCCATAAGGGGTTTTGATGGCTCTAGAAAATTAGTTCATTCTTCTTCTCTTGCTTTTATATAACTAATGTTGCTTTATTCTAACTCTACTGTGTTCAACTCAAAGAAGTCAATGGATTTAAAAATAAAACACCATAGACTTATGCTTAATATCTTATCATACAGTAAGCATGTGACAGAGGACAGCCTCTGAGAAGTCCTGTAGTAAAGTTTTGTGCTAAATATTGCCTGTTTTCTACATCCTTAATAAGTATTGGATGTCCTATCATGTTTTTGCAGTTGATGTGCATTTGTTTGTCTCCCTAAAGAGCTTGCATGCAGGCCTGGGTTCTTTCTAAAGGCTTTTAGACTGTGTAGATGAACTTAAAGAATGTCTCTCTATCACACAAGTTTCTATACATGAACCCAATTTTATGTGAGCTTATTGTTTTTGAAAGTGAAGAATGTGATGATGGAGCGATGCAATGTCCTTTCCCAGGAAATCAATGATCCAAAATCTAGGTCACTCCTTGATAGTGGTATGAACCTTGATTATCAGGTGAATAGTGTTGGCAGAGCATCTTTTCTTTAGACTCGTTTATTAAGAAAAGTTTCCTTTTTGTTTGATAAAGACACTCTGAAATGTGCCATTCATTCACTGATTATTTTATATACAATGCTGCTGCTCAATTTTTAACAGGCTCAAGGAGAAACTGCCATATAACCCCAGTTCTGAGCAGCTTTGCTGACATCCTTTTGAGTTCAGGATTCACATTTGTTTTGAAATCCCCACACTCCACTTATGTAGCAGAACTTTTTTAGTACACTCCAGAGTACATGGAGTACTTCTCCAGAGTAGTTCTTTCAATCACAGTACCAAAATCTCAAAGGTGGTGCCTAGATCATTTAAATAATGCTGGATGGGAATAACCGTCTGTATCTCTGCTCAGCAGCTGTTGAATGCTCTCTCCCTGGACCTCAGATCAGTCTCTGAGTGTTCTGTTTTTTTAAATTCGATCTAAAACCAATCTTTTTAAGCTGGCGTTTGATTAGAATTAGTGTTTACCTACTTGAATTGAAAAGCTTTCAACTTAAATTGGCCTTGTAACACAATGATGGAAAGAGAAGCTTTGCAGCTTTTAAATACCTTTTATGCTTTGCATTTGTTAAAAAAAAAAATTTCAGGAAGTATGTTAACAAAATATAGAATAATTTTTAAAAACAACAAGAAGTTCAATATGCTAAACAATTCTTTTATTTGTCATTTACTTCCAACATGAGTAGTTTTTTTTGTTGTTTGTTTGATACATAGTTAATAGTTAGTTAGGATTCAAGATTGGTAGATGGCCTCACATGACACCCAACCAATCAGCAGAAAGCAGTCTTTCAGGAATTGCTTTTTTTTTTTTTTTTTTTTGGAATTTCATTTTTATTTTTTCTTAATTTTGTGCTCAAAAGGCAGTTTTATGGGGTTGCTAGTCCTGATAAGGCCATAGACTGACTATGAAATTGACTAATTTTGTTGGGAAAGCCTCTAAGGAAATGCAAGGTGTTACTAACAAATATTTAAAGTCTTTCTATTGAGCAAATAGTTTTACAAATATCCACTGGACGGGAAAAGTTTGAGATGATCCAAACTAAAAGTCTGGTTCTTTGTGTTTACAGGAGTTGAGTGGATTGAAAGCTGACCTTGCAGAAGCTTCACTGGTGCGCCAGAAGCATGAGGACATTTTAAGGCAGAGAGAGAGGGAGCTGACAGCCCTCAAGGGTGCTCTTAAAGATGAAGTCTCTACGCATGACAAGGAAATTGAGGCTCTAAGAGAGCAGTACAATCAAGACATGGAGAAGCTGCGAGCAAGCATGGAAAAGGTTTCACAGGTACACATCAGAGAGCGTTTGAGTTGAAAGTTAAAGTGGGCCAAGGACACGCCTCTGTTTGTACACATAATAAATCATTGCCTTCCTTTAGTCTCAGGCATCAATAGAAGCTGAGCGCCATCGAGCGAACGCTACCTTAAGGTCTCTTCAGCAGCAGCTAGAGGACAGCAGAGATGAGGGGAACCACTGGAGGGAGCAGTTTCAGACCGGCAGAGAGGAGCTACGTAAAACCAAACAAGAGTGAGTAGTATGGTCGATCATTAACAGTTTTAATAATGTTGTTTCAAACTTTTTAACATTCTTTTCTCTTTTTCATTGAACAATTTTTTGTGCAGTACTTGCCATTACTGTTTCTTACACTCTTACTTACAAAATTAATGTTTGAATGCATCTGATGAATATTTTTTAACTCATTTGACTCAAAGGTATTGTATGCACTTCCTGGGGATTGTAAAGGCCAGTTTTAATATATAGAGACCATCTCAGCAATTACACCGTGGCATTCTCTGACTGAAGCATGACCATTGACTTAATATAAAATATATTATAATCTCTAATATAACTGTGTATTGACGTGGACATAATCAAAGACTTTTTGGAGCAGCATATAAAAGGTCTGTTCACACCGAATTGAGATTCGAAGGAACGCTCAGGTGGCTTCTTTGCAGGGTGCCTTTCACAAGCTATTGTTTAATGTTGTTGAAGTGATGCTACTTGCCCTTGGATGGCGCTCATGTGTAACATTAGTAACAACTCTTTTTGGGGAGTGAATTATTTTCTTTGGTGCGAGTGGATTACAGTGTTAAGCAGAAGACACAGGTGAGTGAATTCATTTTATCAGATTACTTCAGATTGTGATGAAGTAACGATTTGTAAGTAGATTACAGTTTTCCCCATATGAACGAGATAAATGAATCGTTCAAATTAATAATTTTTCTAAATGAACAAGAGTCAAAAGAGCGAAGCACCAAAATGAACAAAACTTCCCATCGTTACTCAGAGGACGACAGCCACACCCCTGGCTGTTTTATAATCTTTGTGGGTTTCATCGGAGAACTGTTAATGGTTGGACACCAACAGGACAAGTTTCAGTATGTTTACATTCTTCTCTTCTGCGAACTTTTCCTCTGCTCTTAATCGCATTTGTTTTTCAGCGTGGTTTTCTGTCGTGAGCCATCAAAAGAGCCAGCTTTTATTAGTTTTTCACTGCCCTGTGAAAAATGTATCTGATTTGGCAGATCCATACTTTTTTTCATTTGTACCAATTGTTTGGACAGATGTTCATGCATGAAACTTCGGACCGAATATTCAGATAAGTGTGTAGAAGCCAGAAGCCTGCAAGGTCTCTGATTGGACATTGTAGTCTAAAGCCGATCTTAGTGTCATCAAAACAAATTCAGAAAAATAACCGTCTGTGCTGTTTTTCGTCTGTGCCTTTATTTCTATCCAAGAGAGTCAAACCAAAGAGCATGGAACCAAGCTGGAGACCCAGAGGCACTCCAGTACTCTTTGAGGTTTGCCTACTTAAAACAACATAGACTTTTGTTGTGTGGAATGCTGATGGGGTCAAAAACACGTGACATAGAACTATGAAGCCTCAGATCAACTTAGTCTTTCTTTAGATTCAGTTTATGACCCTTCTTTTTTTTTATCGATCGACAACAGTAAATCTTCTAATCTTGATCAACCAATAATTTTAACCTCTTTTTTTTAACAACTGTGTTTTTTTATACACTAAATCAATATGTTATTGACTCAAATGAGTATCAACTTGAATGTATGCAAATGTACGATTGAAAGGAAGTCTTAGATGTTGTTTTAGTAATCACCATACATTCATGTTCTTAGGTTACTCCAGTCTCGTTTAGAGAAGGAGGAGTCTGACGAAGAGAAAAAAGACCTGCAGGAGAAACTAGAGCTGATGAAACAACAAATGCCAGATCCCAAACAGACACAGACTGTCAGTCAGGTATGAATCACAGACATGATGATTATAACCAATTTTTGAATTATTGATAGATTATACAATACTGTTTTTTGAAGGATCTTGATCGATGTCGTGCCGACCTGCAGAAGGCTCAAGCAGACATGGGTAAATTAAAAACTGATCTTGACAAGAAGACGATGGAGATCGTGTTGTTAAAGAAGAGCAAGCAGGAGCTGGAAGCGGAGCAGAAGTATGAGATCGACCGCTTAAAGAACCAGTCACGCAGAGATAAGGAGGAGCTCACCAAAGTACACGAGAGGGCCAAACAGGTACACCACTGCTGATTTTAAATTAAAGGGAAATAAAAACACCATAACTTTTCTTTATAATGTCTGCAACCTGCTAATCACCAAGGTCAACCTGTTTGAGGCTAGATTAAAGCCATTCAAACGAAAAGTGACTTCGGAGGCTTTGCAATTCCCACTGGATGATGATCTGAAAACCCAGCTTTAGGCTCTGTTTGATAAGTGAAGGTTTACTTTTGTGACATGATCAGTGCTCACATTGTAATGCCACCAAAGTGGCAAAGGCAGCACAGAAATTGGACTGAGTGTTCCTGTTTCAAACATATAAATAAGTACATAAACTGATTCCCTCATTTTCAAAACAGGAACACTTCTCTTCCTGTTTGCTTTGAAACTGTTTGCATGACAATGGGGTGCTTCAGCTTGGAACTTGGAACTTGAACTCTTGGATTCACTTCAGCAGAGCTCCACAAATGACAGTTGGTTTAAAAAATAGTCATACAACTTAATAATATGGTTGCTAAAATAATCTAAGTCTAAAACATTTATGAACTCTGGTCTAGTGTTTAAATTGAAGTTCAGTTTACCAAATTTGCATCAAAAACCAACATAAAGCTTCAAACCAAGGCACTGGTATCTCTCAGGACAGTCGGCAAGGACTACATTTTCTCCCATTTGCATTTTTGTTTGTGTGATTTGGGTTTGTTTCGCATTTTTTTTACTCCACAGATAAAAATATGCAGTATGCAATGCTTGAGAGCGTAAACATTTTACAAAATGTTTTGCAGGGTGCAATGACCTATAGAGTGTAGGGTTAAGGAGGTCTGCCCTTTGCTCATTTGTGTAAATCAGAGTGTGCTTAACTGAAGATATTCGCCTGACAGCTAGCTGAACCCTCGTTGGTGGAAGCCCTGCGTCTACAGCTAAGTGAGCTGCAGGAAGAAGTGGAGAGAATGCGTGGTCAGCTGACCTTTGCTGAAGAAGAGCTGCAGGCAGAAAGAGACCGAAGCAGCTCTGCTCAGATCCAAGTGAACAATCTCATACATGACCACAGGGACCTTGAGGAAAACAACACCCGGATGAAGGAGAAAGTTACACGCGTAGAGGTTAGGACCATTCTTCCTTTTCTTTTTCTTTCTTTCTGTTACTTTCTTTTTTCTTTCTTTCTTTTTCCCTCTCTCTCTGTCCATTTCTTTTCCCGCTCGCTCGCTCACTCTCTTTCTTTCTTTTCTTTTTTTCACTCTCTCTCCAATCACTATCTCCACCGAATTAAAAAAAAACTCTTTGTTTCGCTACCTTTTTTATCTCTTTGTTGTCTTAAAAAAATGATAATCAGTTGTAATGTAAGAAATATTTTTTTAAACCCATTACAGTTTTGTGTATAACTGTATATAATCTTTCAAATTAAATTTCATTATTGTCCTTTATCTTAATGGTCGCACACACTGTTCGAGCATATTAATCATAAACAAAGCATATACTTTTGGGAATGACCCAATGTATAGTTTCATATACTTTTGGGAATGACCCAAGTATAGGTTTGCTAGTAACCGTCTTTATGTCTGTGCTTCTGCTGTAGAGCCAGCTGCAGGAGTCCATCTCTCAGAGGTATCAGTCCGAACAGGAGCAGGAGGAGGAGAGCAGCAAGCTGAGACAGCAGCTGGAGGAGTCCAGACGAGAGAACTCCAGGCTGGGGCTAGAGAGAACTGAGATCACACGCATTCTAGAAGAGAAGGAGAGGGACAAAGATGCTGCCCGCAAGGAGAACTCGATGTTGGATGAGCAGAGGAGGCAGCAGGAGAGGGCGATTGACAAACTCAATAAAGAAGTACACCAAATCATGTTTGACCTCTACTTCTGCATGCGAGATCAACTCTAATCTGAATTCTCTGTGTAACTTTGTCAGATTGAGTACTTAACAGCAACCCACCGTGAGGAAGTGCAGCTCCTGCAGTCTCAGCTGGATGAGCAGAGAGACAAGTGGAGGAAAGAGCAGCAAGACTCTCATAAAAACACCAAAGAGAAGCTGAGCGAGCTGGAGAAAGCTCAGAGCTCCATCCACTCGCTACAGGAAGAGGTGCCACACTGACCTCACCATTGTTTTCTGAAACCATATGATTATGGGGTAACACTTTAGAATAGTATTTCTGTATTAACTACTAGAGTTTTAGTCATATCTCTCAAAAAGTGAAAGATCCTGGACTCATCTGCTCTGTTCGATCTGATCAAAGCAATGTGGATTTTGTGGATTGTTTTATGATCAACATGGAGTGCCACCATAATAGTTTAATAGTTAAATCCAGCTCAACTCCTCAAGTTCCACCATTAGCGATCCGAGCTGCAAAGATGAGCTTCCGAGCTGAGGGATTGATTAGTCTCCAGCAGTAGGTGCTAAGCATGCACTACTTTAAGCAGCTGAAACAGACACACTTTAAGGGTTATGTAAACACATTTTGTTTTATATTTATCAAGTTATTTTAGACTTTAGGGTTGCTCAACTTACATTGCTGTCTCAGAGAAACGGACCCTGCTCCCAAATACTTACCAGTGATGATTTAATTTAGCATTATGCCAAGTTAATTTCCAGTACCAATCTAAGTTCGAATTCAGGTAAATAAGCTGCAAATGTGGGAACATTTTAAGACAACTGTTCTGGAAACGATTGCATTCATCAAATAGTTCTCTAGGAACTAGTTAATACTTGAAACAGTATTCTGTAGCAACAACTGAAAAAACTAATGAAGAGTTACCTCGTAGTTCTCACAAAAATGTTCTTCTAAGTGCTGTAGTATACTATATATATATATATGTACTACTATATATTTACCAAAAAGGTCCCTGTTTGTTTAGTCATAATCTACAATTATGAAATTGCTAACTTTTAAAATGTATTTTAAATTCACTTTTAAATGGCAAGATTGTCATTTGAAGACATCTAAACACGCACTTTAAATATTAATTTAGGCAATTCTTGTACATTTTTTTGAATGTGCGTGGTACACAGACAGGTTGGAGTGGTTTAAACAACTACAAAAGTTAGCTGCTTATTTTTTTGCCAAAAATATAATGTTCATGTACACGTCAAAATCAGACCATTTGCTCATCATTACAAAGTCACAAATTCTAAAAAGTAATTCCTAACCTTTCAAATGATTTCCTCTGTTAAACAGAGGTTCCAAAGGCAGAACATTGAACATGGAATACATACAGTAATACATAAATATATTTTATAATACATAACATGTGTGAACTTTATCAACAGGGATTAATCGAACACAAAATCTATACAGGAATTATTTAAAGTCCCTAATGCACTAATAACTGTAACTGATTTCATATTAATAGGTATGTTGATTGTTGTTGTTTTTTTAGCTGACTCGTCTAAAGAAGGAGTTGTTCTCAAGCTTTGAGGACAGAGACAACGCTTTATTAGACAAAGAACTGCTCACCAACCGCCTCAAACATTTGGAGGGTGAGCTCGAGAGCCAGCGGACCACACAAAGTGACCGTTCACGAGATATCCGCAGCTTAGAAGTGCGTGCTTCATGTTCTCCCTCTCAGCTGGTGTCTCAGACGATATTCATTGCTTTTGTAGCTGAAAGTGGTGGTTGTCTCCATCTGCAGGACAAAAACAAACATCTGGAGCTTGAACTGGACGAGGAGAGGAATAGCGCAGAGATGCTTACAGAAAGAATCAACAGGAGCAGAGATCAGGTCAGATGACAGACATTCATCATTATTTATTTACATTTATAATTAATATTTTTAATTTATTATTAGTAGATTCAAATAAGCCTTACTTTCCACTGTTTAAGTCTAACATTTTAAGGTATTTTTATATTGTTAGCGGCAGATTTGATGAGAATTTTTTTATTAAAAAGTAATGTTCAGTCAAATAATACACGAATATAAAACAGTTTGGAAATTTAAATAGTCAAAATCAATGTATCCTATATTATGCCAGGCAGGTCAATTGGAAGCCACCTTATGATACCCATGTGTCTTCTAAAACATCTGTCATTACAATGTAAAGCATTGTGCAATTTTGCAAATAAATTGCATCACAAGATAGAATTAAGTGTAATATTTTCTAGTCATTCAGTCGGTCAGGCTCGATGAGTTTTTTTGAAATTGGTTGCTACAAGGTGTAGACGTGATTTAAATTAGATTTTAAAATTCACTCTGATTTCTTTCATTCTGGTGTTTAATTTTTTTTAACTCACAAATTCCCTAATGCCTTCATTCTCAATTGTTTCCTTTTAAAGACAAAAAATGCAGAAAGCTGCAATAAACTCCAGGTGTTTGTTGGCTGTGTTATGGTTACCTTCAGAGAATATTGTTTTAAACAAAAATTATGCGTCAAGGTATTTGTTTGTTTGTGAATATTGAGAAATATACTGAAGCTATAAACCCGCCTTTTTAAATAAACTTATGCATAATGTAACAAATTGCATATTGTCTCTCCCCTAATGTAAGTCGCTTTGGACAAAAGCATCTGCCAAATGCATAAATGTAAACTTGATCTTTTGTCTTTATTTTCTTGTGTAGTTACCGAAAGTTCCTAAATTTATGAAATTTTTGCCAAAAGCATCTTGTTTGCTCCATTCACTGAGCGGTCTTGGACTTGTGAAAGATTAGTAACATTGACTTTTATCCATTTTTAGTTTTCTACAGCATTAGAATGCATTTCTCCCTCATTTACTGCTAGTGCTTTTTACCTCACTTAATATTGTAACACTTTGACACCTAATAATCATGCACTCTCTACTTTTGGTGTTTTTCCTTTTTGGCAAGCAGTAAAAAAAATGTTTGGGTTTCTGTTTAGATTGAACAACTGCGTGCAGAGCTCATGCAGGAGCGCTCATCCAAACAAGATTTGGAGCTGGACAAAAATGCACTGGAGAGACAGGTAACCAATGAACCATTGACATAACTTGAGTGTGTATATATATATATATATATATATATATATATATATATATATATATATATATATATATATATATATACACATATATTTATATATTTATTTATTTATTTTTTGTCAGCAAATATATTAACATACGTAGCATAATAAGTATGTAAGCAGTAGTACATGACTTCCAAAACAATGTATGGTCTGTGGAAATAATTATTGTATTAAAGCTAATAAAATAGTTATGAAACAGTCAGTGTTTGCAACAAAGAAAAAGACAATATGTTAAAAAACGCAATTGATTCAGTTCTCAATTATGTAAAAATGGTAATTACGATTGTGTAGGGAATATTTGAAATCACATTTATTTTAAGCGATTATTCGTTGTCTTTGTAAATAATACTGCACTACACTCATTTTTGTTTTTAGAGAAAAGAAGAGTGTAAATGAGCCTGACTGATTCGTCTGTTCGTCCTGAAGAAATTCAAGCACATAGTATTAGAAATCGGTCTAGACCAGCGTTAGAGAACAGCTGCTGCAGGAGATTTTTATGAGTAATTCCAGATTCATCGATGGCCTGAGATTGCTCTGTCTGGATAGGTTTGGGCAGTGTGTTAGTGCGCTAATGCACAACAATAAAATATATAATGAATGCATTAATCATTTTTTTTCTCAATTATATTTCAGTTATACTAGTTGTACTAGTCAGTTAGATTCATTCCTCAATAAGCTCTAACATTAATATATAAACATAAAACAGAACACTAAGATGAAAATCCTAGAAACAAGCTTGTTAACAGAATGCTTTATGCAATTGTGGATTTCATAAAGGGAATGTTCAACAATCAGACAAAAATCAAATATAGAAGGGACAGTCACAAATCCCTGTCTTTCAGATTAAAGAGTACAAGTCTCGTGTAGCTGAGATGGAAGGCCAGTCGCGCTCCTCCACTGGAGTTTCTCAGCTGGAAAGCAGAATACAAGAACTCGAAGAACGACTGCGAACTGAAGAGAGGTAAAACTGCACCATGAACAATTATATTTAAGGATGTTGATGATAAAATTCATCAATGGAGCACTCTTCCTTTTTTGAAAGCCGTCCATTGCTGTGTCAGCTGAGCATGAGGGATATGTGTGCAGTAGAAGCAGTGTGCAGTGATTTGACTGTTCTTACAACAGATAGTAGTAATTTTACCAAAGACTTGTCAAAGACTATATTCTGACTCCAGGTCTTAATGTTCAATTTAGATTTTTTTTGTATGTGTGTTCTTTCACATAATATGTGACCAATATCAGTCTTCTGTGTGAATGAAATTTGGCTCCAACCCACATGCACAAAAGAGAATTAATGCTAATGGATTTAAACATTGAAGCGATTGCTCTTTGGCACTTTTGTTGACATACATATCTGATCTGAGCCACTTTAATAGTACTAATAAACTATTAAGAAAAAGATTTATATGAAATAGTGTGGAATATGGGTGGAACTCTTAGGAAAAGCCTGTCGTCTTTTGTCTGTGAGAAACTGTTTTTTTAATTGGGCTCAATGATGCAAAACGCTGAAAATGAGACATGAGCATTCAGAATGTCATGAAAATATATGACACAGGTCACATATGGACAAAAAAGAATGATTTCACTTTGGGCTGCAGTCTGAACTTACTCAAAGTTTCAGTAAATATCTCTTTGTGCAATTTATGTACAGTAGATAGGTCAAAATGCTGCGGTTATGAGCTCTGAAATTTATTGCAGTAAGTGATAATCCATCCATCCATTATCTTGTCGGCTTTTTCCTTTTCGGGGTTGCCACAGCGGAATGAATCTCCAACTATTCCATTATATGTTTTACGCTGTGGATGCCCTTACTGCGGTAAGGGATAATATTGCAGTAATTTGAGACTACAGTATTTTCAAGTAATTTTTACTGAATTAATATTTACAGAATTAAACTCATTGAGTTTGACTTTTAATAAGTGTTAGAGTGTACAATATATATATATATATATATATATATATATATATATATATATATATATATATATATATATATATTAATTGAAATTTCCAATGTTTTGTTTAAAAATATATATTAATCTATTTTAAATAGAATTAGAAAACTAATATTTTTACATGTTCACCTCTACTCAGCAAATACTTTTTACGTTAAAAGACGTCCTCTCACAACATTAAGTCTTGGTTGAATAGTGCCAAAATGGAAGCTTGGCAATGCACCCACCTTGTTTCAGGACACCCTCGAACATGCAAATATGTTCTTACCTTTATGTTCTTACTCGTGCCTTCTCATCGTCATACAAACTGCATCATACTTCATTTAAAGCATGTCAGGAATTATATATTTCAGCAATAGTTAGTCGACATTGTTCGTCATATTAATCATAAGAACAATTTTAGATGTTTTATTTGATCAGTATTTGCAGTGGAACCCCCAGATGTGGAAATGGAAGTTTCCCGCTTGACGAGCCTGGGGTGAGTGTTTGAGGGCTCGAGGAAGCTCTTTATAGAGCCAGAGCAGAGGCCTGTGTCGAGGGGAAATGTATTGTATGTTATTGTCCACTTCATGCGCTGGTTTCGTTTCGTCAATGTCATGTCTCACCTCAAAAGCATTCAGAGTTCAAAAGTGATTTAAGAACTTCTTTTCAACTAATTTCGTAATGGTTTAAAATGACAACATAGCATCACAAAAGATAAAACAACATTGATGCAGGAAACACCAGACACATGCAGAAATGAACACTGAATTACATCTCATTTTAAGATTGGACCTTCCATCAATGACTCTTTCTGTACTTGAGCCATGTTTTGTTTGAACCAGATTTGGACAACTCTGACTGGATTCGGCCATTCTCTCCACTTTATCATTGAACCATTGTTTGCTTGATGTTTCCTTTGATTCTGTAATTTCACCTTAATTTCATCTCTCATGTTAAAGCAACAACTAAATCCACAGAATTTGCCTGTAAAATGTTATACCGGCCTTGTACAACAGCTTTATGTGCATACATTTCTGCTGGCACAATAGCCAGATGAACTCAATTTATATATTTGTTTTCTACACCAGTGGTCCCTTAGGGGGCGTCCGAGTTCACAAGGTGGGCTGATAAGTGTCGAGGAAGAAAAATATAGGGTTATATAGCGCTACCATTCTGAGCGCAAAAAGTACAATGTTGAGAGCACAAAAAGTTGATTTGTACACAAAAATTATGTTGAACAAGAAAAAATGTATTGTATTGTAAACTCTGTACTGTGCGCAGACGATCTTTTTTGCTCTCGCAACAATACCCTCACACCCACGCTCGCTCATGTAATATCCCAGTGTATGATCCATCTCCAAACACACTCTGTGACACACTGGTAAAAGTCGTAAACGTCAATACAGCTCATCCTACCAACCAGAGATTATTTATGCAATGTTGCGAGGATGAAGTGTACCAAATGCTGCACACAGGTGCGCTGGCTATAACGCAGTGAAGTGCTTGTGCGCTTTCTAGAAATGAATTTTTGAAATGAACTATTTTAGAATTTCTGCAAAGTCAAAAATGTGAGATATCTGTACTTACAATCTGTACTTTCTTGAAAGTACAGCTATTGTAATGTTGAGTGTTACACAAAGTGAATGTTCATACACAGATGACAAAAAGCCAAAATTTGTTTATAAATGCATGTGTACTCATTAAATTTCCATTTAACTTAATCAGTTTATTAAATTTATATTGAATCACATTTGATGCTATGTATGTATACTTACTATATGTCTGTACAAACTAACTGGGGGGTTATATACTACTGCTTGACGTTTGAATCATTTCATGTTAGAAACCTATTCAAAGGGATTTTCAATGAGCAACCCATGGGTTTCAAAATAAAACTCAAGAGTGAAATTTTATTTAGTTTAGGATTGACACTACTTCTGTATGGATACGGCTCATTTTGTTTTGAAAGTAAATCTTATTTTAGTGGATATTTGTTGTTTTCCAGAGATAAGAACTCTGTGCTGTCATCTCAGAGGCGTCTGGAGAGAAAAATCAAAGAGCTGAACATCACTCTGGATGAAGAGAGACAGCAGCACCTGGAGCAGAGAGACCAGGTGAAGAATAGAGCCATGAGCGCATCCAGAGCCCTGCATGAAGCTGTTTGTGCTGAGCTCTGTTCACCTGTGAGTGTTTGTGCTCCTGCAGCTGGCTCTGCGTGTGAAGGCTCTGAAGAGACAGTTAGATGAGGGAGAGTCTGAGGCTGAGCGTCTGGAGGGATTGAGGAGGAAGGCTATCAGAGAGATGGAGGAGCAGCAGGAGCAGAAGGAGGCGCTGCAGGCCAGAGTCACTGCCCTCGACAATGAGCTCAAGTAAGAGGACCAGGGACTAGAAAGAAAAAAAAAATATATATATGTATATATAGATAAATATATATATATATATATATATATATATATATATATATATATATATATATATATATATATATATGCTTGCATGCATGCCTGACCTTGGCTTTACTAAAAAAAATGTAATCGACTTATGGTGCTGTATTAAATAATTACAAATATCGGACCATTATATCGCTCAACCTCTACCTCTACAATAGCATAAAATGGGTTACAAAACAAAAATTATTAAAAAGACAATAACCTGAGGTTCATGATTTACAGTGTGAATAATATAATTATGAAATCCCAGGATTTAAAGGGAATCCTGGGTACGTTTTTGATGGTGTTTACATGAAAAGATTCAAGTTCGTTTGTTCAGGTTCAGTACATTCAGGTGTAATAAACGACGACCTTTATTTGTCTTCAGGAGGAAGATCCTTCAGGCCAGACAGTCCGTTCTGGATTCTTCAGTTCTCAGCTCAGAAGATGATGATGATGACGCTGCATTATATGATCACTCCAGAATAACCTCCATCCTCACCGAGAGCAATTTACAGACCAGTTCCTGCTGAAGCTCTGAGACAAGGAATGAGCTGTGACTGAAGGCTTCTCAGTGATTACAAGGCTCTGTTAAACACTTCAGCTTAGAAATTATTGGTTTAACTAAAGAAATCTCACCTCCGATGGCCTTCCTTACAATCGTTAACAGTCGCACCACAATTTGAGGTAAAAACTTGAGTTGTTCACACTTTTTTTTGCTCAGAAATTACCTTGTAGATTTTTTTTTCAAAAATTTCTACCACATTTAAGAGAAGCATCTTATAGAAGTTTGACTCTAGGATGAAGAAATTAGCTTTTATGTGACTAAATTGCTAGGCATAAAGCATTTTTTTAAACATATTCTCTATCTTGTTTAAAAGTAAATGCTTATGGGTAGAGTAAGAGATTCTTTTAGATTTAAGCTCCAGCAGTGACATTATCATACCATATGAGAAGTTGATGAGAGAGGAAGACGATCAGGTTATTAGCATGAGAGATATGGAAAAAAGCAAAAAAAAAATATCCTGCTGAGACGCCAATTATTCTCCATTATGCTCCATATGTTTTCAAATGGATGAAAGGTAAGTGCAAGGAAATATGTGTCAGAGTAGAAAATACTGTATCTAAAAATCTCTGCATTGCTGAAATAGGACATTAAGTATCGTATTGCCAACATATTTTGTCCTTTTTATACTTTTTACATATTTTATGATGCAAAACTGGCGAGCTTTGACACAGTATTTATCTTTTCCTCACCTATGATAAATACTTTATTAGGGCCCAAGCCAGAAATTGGAGCAGAGCCCTATTATTTTCTTAAAGATCTTTTTATATGATTTAACAGTTTCATGAATAATTGGAGATCAAGGTGGGGAGGCCACACCCAAAAAAATTTCCTCTTTTTTTAAAGTCTCATTATTTGATTTTAAGGGGTTGACTCATCCAAGGTCAAAATACGATTTTGTTGTCTTTTATTATGCATTTAATTTGTCCAGATCTGAACGTGACTCCCAAGTTTTTACTAAAGCCCTCCTTTAAGTGATGCAATCTGAGCTGCTCAGAGAGACTGTTCTAGCTCTACCTGCCCGGTTCCTCAAGCATATTCTTGAACATTATATGTGGCATATATATATATATATATATATATATATATATAGCATAAGCACCACTATCATCATATTGATGAGACCAAGTTTAAAGAAAAAGCATATCATTAATCACAGAGTTGAGCAAGTATAATCAACACATCAAAAATGTCCTATTTAGTTTAAATTTTAGTAAAAAAATGTCCTATAAAATTGTAAGCTAGAATAAAGCATAGCTTGTGCGTTTTTTTTCTTCAGCAAGCTAGCAATTCTTTCTCCCGGATGAAAATACTATTCCAGCTTCCATATAACGTTACTCCTCAAAGAATAAGTTCAGTCCCCAGTAATCACTATCAGATAAGCAATTTCTCTGCGGGTTACATTGCACAAACTCTCTCCAAGTATTTAAATCGCAGAAAGTATTCAAAAGCTTTTAAATCCTTTATTGCTCAGATAAGTTATATACAGCACAGACCAAAAGTTTGGACAAACCTTTTCAAAGCAAAAGGTGGCTACTTTGAAGAACCTAGAATGACATGTTTTCAGTTTTCATACTTTTTTTTTTTTTGTTATGTATATAATTCCACATGTGTTTATTCATAGTTTCGATGCCTTCAGTGTGAATCAACAATTTTCATAATTATGAAAATAAAGAAAAGTCTTTGAATGAGAAGGCATGTTCAAAATTTTGGTTTTTACTGTATATGTAAAGTTGTAGCCATTCTGCACAACTGCGCAGTAAGGAAATAACGTTCTGCTGCTTCATGCAGGTGTTAGCACAAATCAGCTTGCAGCCCCTTGATAAATGAGCAAACATCCCAAATATTTTAAAATGCATTTGTACCAGAACAATATTTTTACCACAGTTAGAAGATCATAGCTTGAACTTTGCAAAACAGTGGGTGCGGCGAGACAGAAAACACAATAGATTTGTGTTTCCTGGAGTTAATGAATGGCTCAGGTGGTTGAAAGGGCGTAATATAGATTACCTTGATACACAAAGCACTTTCATGTTTAAGAGTCCAAGTCCTAAATCCTGCCACCTACACATTAGTTTTATCAGCAGTTGTGGTCTGGTGAATAAGGAGATTTCAGATCTACAGATTGCTGCTTTCATCCCCAGATCCCTAGAAGTTGAGTGATGAAACACTTGCTCTCCATCTTCAGTAACCACAGCTGTGGAGCCCTCGAGCGAGCACCAGTTCCCTGACTGCTCCCCGGGCCCCACAGCCATGGCTCCCACTGCTCCGGGTGTGGGTTCACGGTGTGTTGGTTCATTGCCCTCTGTGTACACTGGGATGGGCTAAATGCGGAGCTATGCAAATTCCGGTTTTGGTCACTCAATATCTGGTCAACTGGTTTTGTTTAAAAGCCAAAATGTGTATAAAGTACGTGAAAGATTGAAACTGTATTAGTAAAAAAGTTGCAGTGTTTCTTTAAAGCTAAACGAAAACACATGTTTTTCACTGCACTTGAACTTAATGGATGTTGCACTCCACATTCAAAAATCCATAACAGCAGCTCTTTAATATTGTCCTCACCAAACGCAAACCACGTTTAGATCTCTGTTTAACCAGTTTCAAAATCAAGCAAGTTTAATGCTTTGAGTTTTCATCTCACCAAGCTGGGTGGGAGCTATTTAGCATAAAAACTTAGTTCTGTGTCTTGTTTTGGGATTCGCTGGAATGTCAAAGATTAGTTGTGTGGATGGGAAAAGGATTGGCTGAGGGGAGGGGGGGGGGGGGTGGGGGGAAGGGATACCATCTAAAGTATATTACTATAAAATGAGGTTGTAGGATAAGGAAAGACACAGATTAAAGCACGAAAACCTCACACTATGCGGATCATTTAATGGTGAACAAAAGTTGTACTCGAAAGCATCAAGTGGCTGTAGTTTAAAACACGGAAAATTGAATATGGTAAAGTGAGATTGGAGTTTGGATATCTTGAGTGGTTTGCCCAGGGCAGGGTAATAAAGAGCGGTGAGAACTAGCAAACAGGACATGAGTCATTACATTGTTCGTTTTAGATCAAATTTCAACTTTCTCACTCGTATTATTTTGTAAACAACAGTTCGACTATTTCGAACTATTATCACTCGTGTTTGTTCTTAGTCTACCAGGACATGTTTTAATGTTGTTTACTCTGAATTGTAATGATGCGGTAGCTGATGTTTTCTCTCATACTTAAAGTAGTATTGCATAAAGCAGGCGAAGGAATTCAGGTACCAGTCAGCCTTTCCTGGTCTGTATCAGCTCTATCTCTGCAGACAGCATTCCAGATATATTGTACACGACAGCAATGCCTTGTAAATGTAGTGATTATTTTTCTAATTGTTAATGGAGATTGATTTTATGTACATGAGTTTTGTATTTATTTGTAATCAAGGATTTTATTTGCGTTAAATTGTTCTTAAGAAGCACTGATCAAGCTAGAGGTTGTATTTTTCTGCAAGCAAACAGCTTTTCTACAATAAAAAAAAAATCTGCACTATTTTCCTTCTCCTTTGTTGTTGTTTTTTGTACAGAGATTATTGTTGTATAAGTTGTATAAGAAAACAATAACGTGCGATGGAATTTGTGTTGAGGAGCTCAGTTTTGTAAAAGTAAATCAGCTTTGCTTTCATACTTTCCCCAATTAAACATGTAAAACATTTATATACTTTTATATTTTGTTAACCTTTACATTTTATGACAATTTATGTTTAGATGTTCAGTTATGGTTAGAATTATCAGAGCTCCACGAGAATGCTTGATGAGTCTGGCTGACCAATCTCATCGATCAAATCAACCTATTGTCCAATCACAGATCAGACATCAGCTTACGAAGCTTATTCAACAGCAACTCAGAGTCCGGGCGACTGTTGTCTTCCTTCAACACTCTCCTGACTGCTCTTCATCTTCTGAGATCTGCGTTCACATTGCATTCATGCATTTAGCTGACAGTTTTGTCCAAAGCTGTTTACAATGAGAGACGACGAGCAATTTGTTACAAAGTCAGTCTAACTCTGGTTGCTCGCAATAAAATTTGTACCAGCTGATCAATCAACCATAGAAGAAAGGGATTAAAACAGAAGAAGGAAAATGTGTTTTTTTTTATTATGTAAGATTGTATGTGCTCCTTGAAGAGCATTTAAGATCAAATTTCCGGTAAATTTGGACATTTTACTCCATTTTTCACTTAAATGAAAAAGGGTTGCTCACACTTTTCCACCATTCCATTTGTATTTTTGCACAATTTTCCCTTAATAATCATAAGTTTAACAATACTCTTAAGCAGAGCCTATGTAAAATATTTAGTGGGTTGCTGTCTAGATTGAAGGCAGCTTTGACCAGAGTAGATTAGAGATGATTGACAACAGGCCCTCGATATTGTTCTCATTCTGCAGTCACATAACTGTGTTACTGAAAACAACAGGGTGAAGCTGAGCTGAAGTAAAACATTGTACATATGTGCTCAATGGAGTTCTGTGGCTCATTAGAGAAGTGTGAAAAAAATGGTGAAGACAGTTCTTGTCTTAAGAGCTACTCTTTCATAAAAGAGTTCATTTCCTGTTACACATTATTCCTGACTCGAAAGGGTCAGTTATTCAGCTCAACCCAGAATCAAACGCTTTTGAGTTTGCATTTGTTCATTTAGCAAATGTTTTGTGAAGTTGTGTTCTTTTACTAGTTTATATTTTAGTATGAAGTCAAGGGCCGAATTTCAGTGATTTTATAAATACATTAATGCACTTGCAATCTAGCAAAGCAAGTTATGCTAACACACACACTAACACACTATACTGACAGTTCTTTTTTGTCCTTTCGAGCAAAGTAGAGCACTGTTTGTACAAAAAAATCTATCTCTAGTTTTCATAGGGACTCCAAACAAGAAAAAATAGATTGATTATGAAGCTCTGTGGAATACAAAGAAAAGATCCAAGATGTAATTTACACATTTTTAATGAAGGTACGAGAGCTGGGTGAAAAAACACAATAAGACAAAGGCATATAAGGGATATAGGCAGCAACAATCATTTTAAAATATAAGCTCTTAACGGGGGGCAAGGACTTGTAAAACCTTTTTTTTTTTTTTTTTTTTTGTACTTGTAACCTAATGTTATGATGTAGATTAATTCTCTTTCTTTATATAGCATGGCGGTAGCACACGTTATGTCACTCAGATTTTTGCAGAAAGAAAATGAGGCTTTAAGTTGTTTGCTAAATTAGCCGCTTTCTTTGCAAAGAATTTTTTCAACAGGTCAAAAGCAGACAAAAAGTTATTTAGTGGAAGAGAAAAGACAAGAACAAAACCTCTGTTATTGGTAAGGTCATACGGTCATTTTAAAGCATAAAGAAATGGGGAAAATCACCCCCATGTAGTTAAACGCACAACTTTAGCAGTTACTTTCAGAGCAGCTTCACAAAGTCTTCGTGAGTATCAGGTAGAGTAGATAGGAGTTCCTTCTGTGAGGACCCTGGGAGCCTCACTGACTGAGGCAGGTGCTAATCACCTCCCCAGCATAAAGAATATACAAACTCAAGATCCATCGATGAACAGTTTGTCAGACAGCACCTGAAAAAAGACAAAACCGAAACTAACAAATGAAAGACAACGGTTAGAAAAATGTAACAGACAACAAACAGGTGATCTGCATCAGCTGCAGGATGAGTAACGAATGATGAGGAGACCTTAGAGAGGAACATTGAACCACGTTGATTTGGTTCTGTGGTCCTTTAGTATATCTACAAACTATAGAGTGAACTAAAATTCCACATGCAGTAATTCCATTGTTTTTCTAAATGAAAACTCTTGTTTCATTAAAGGTTCGAACTTTTGTCCCAGGTTTTTGCTGCTCACTGAGAAGCTGATGTTAACCAGAAGAATAGTGTGAATTGAGCCCAAACTTTTGCTTCAACGTTGGTGGTTTCTTCATTTAATTCCTGTAAATGTTCTGCTCTTATTTAATTATTGTGTCTCATCTCTCCTGATTCTGTTCAACACAAATAACTCTGTCTAACCGTGATGTGACTTCATCCATCTGCAACGTGAATCTAATTTGTTTATTTCTGCCAGCTAAACGAGTTGTTATCCACTAGTTTATCAGCCTGTTCAGTGTCATCCTACAGCTTTTTTTGATTCCGATAGATTTTTCTAGCCATTGAGTTATTGTCAAAGAAGTATGTTAAAATGGTTTAAGTCAAACTGTTTTTTTAATCGTAGAAGCTTAAAATTTTGAATCACACTGCAGTTAAAAGGCTATATGTTGCTATAATGATAAGGTTTTATATATTGTCATACTATTTGTGCATGATGCCCCACACACACCAGTTAGTGACTTGTTTGTGCCATGAATGTATATAAAATTTGTAAATATCCTATAAAAATGTTTGGTTACCTGAACATTGTTTTTAGAGGATAAATACTGGTTTGGTAAATTTGACCAACTTTAGGAGGCTGCCTGTAGAGAATGTTTGTGTTTGCTGGGTATTTAGTGTTATTATGCTACTTTGACATCTATCCCACTTGTCGCTGTATTTCTCATGTTGCAGGTCTGGGCTAGCGTTGCTGAAAGGACTTCAAACCCAGCTTTCGGTCTAATAGAGGCTGTGTCTGGTCTGGACCATGAGCAAGCTTGTTCAGGATTAAGACAGCTAGCAATAATTATAGTGTCTCATTGTGATTCAGAGATTCATGAGAAAGAAGTGAATTTTGACCAGACATCAAACCCAAAACTCATTCAGAGTTTGCTTCACTATGAATCATCTTTTAAAATGTGGTGCACTGCGAGCATAAAACTATTAGAACTTTAAAATAGCAAAACGGTTAATGTTCCATTGTTACTGTTAATGTACACCCAAAAAAGTGCTGAACAAATCTATTATGTAAAAAAAATCAAGACGTTTTCTCAGTTCAGGGTCCTTTAGTAAATTGTTATACTGTATTAATTACATTAGTTACCTGTAACTGTAGTTTACTTGCCCATTATTATAAAAACTGTAGGCTAAGTCAACGGGATGGGGTTTATGCAACATTTGCAACTAAATTGTGACACTGTTCTCTCTGCTGATTCCTTTAGCTTATAATGTCGCCTCGGGCCATTAGCATGAGATCATGTCTTTAAGATGAACGCTACATGACGCTGTTGCGAAGAGAGCGAGATGACACGGGACGAAACATCTCGAGACATACCGGGCCCATGAAGTCACACGACCGTGAAACTGAAGAGGAGGAGGAGAAGCCATGGGAGTGTCTGTCAAAACCGTTCCGGGAGCTAGAGAACTTATGTATTATTGAGTGAACCAGACGAGGTCAGAACACAAGCGCCGAGCAAAGCGCGCGCGGAGGAAGATTTACCTCAGCCATCTTTCCCTCCGTTTAACCCGCTGACATGAGTCGAGCGGGGACCAACGTTATGTGCACTTATGACGAACTCCGAGTTGGAGAGAGACCGGTATGTAACATTTGACTCATTAACTAACGGAATTATTTTTTATTTGATAATTAGCGGAATTGGTGTGTTTTTGTCTGGATTAACTGATTTAACCTTCCCTGAATCACGTTATTTGGTCACGATTGACATTGGCTTTGTGCTTGACAGTGACTTTCTATTATATTTTTATTACATTACTTTCTATTTACCGTACCATACATTCCGTTTTATGATATAGATTTGTATCAATAAGTACACGTAGCCATTGTAAATGGGGATTTGCTTGTTTAAGTTTGACTCGTTTTTTAATAATACACACATTTGTGTTTGAGATATCCCAGTTTACGTTACTTTGGACTTAAGCCTAACTGGAATAAGTGGATTTAAAATTAGTTTTTAAATGATTTCTATTCAGATTTTAAATGTTGTGATTTTGTGATATACAATACAAGTATTTCCAATTATGTCCAACTAATTAGATTATATTATTGGTATAAAAGTTATAAAAAAAAAACAGCAGCATTTGCTATTGTGAAGATTAACATTACTTGTTAGAAAACTAAATGTTTTAGTTTTGTCCATGTTCTTTTTCATGGTATATTGTTGAATGTCCATTTAAAAAGCTAAATTGAATCAGTGTTTTTTTTAGATGAAAGTTGAGGAGACTTTCTTGAGGCGATAAATCAGTTATTTTAAGAAGGCGAGTCAGGAATAATTTTCAAATTCTTCAGCATTTCTGACAACTTTGTCATATTCAGTTGTTGGCTAAACATGTTAATGTCAACATGAACCAGGATATTGAAAACGTATTATTATTATTATTATTATTATTTACACTATTAAACAACTATTAACACCACTTGTTATACACACAAAGTATTCCAGCCCCCGTTGATATGCACATTTCGGAACCTTATTTTTTGTCCACTCATGAGTGTAGTATTAAATTAAAACATTTCAAAAAGCTCTGACCAAAGCAGAACTTAAAAAATAATTCAGAGTAAACTACAGAGCACAGAATCATAGTGTTGATTACATTATGTAAATTATTTGGATTGTCTGGAATGTTTCCAAATCCATATGGAAGCTACTGCTTTTATACTATAACTTTGATTAAAGAACCTGATCTTGAATTTTGAAGCAAAGGTTCAAGTTCTGAAAAAAAGCATAACAGTTGACACCTTTCTTTTACAAGCAAGGCCAAGTTTTTTTTATTGTTTTGTTAATGTTAAAATGATCTCCATTTAAATCAACCTCAATGTGCAATCTAAAGTTAAAGAATAACAATTCCATGACCCTTTTCCTCATGATAATAATGTATTGAACATAACATTTCTGTGAAACTAGTTACATGATAACTATTCCATGACGTTGGGTTGAAATGTAGTTGAGTGTGATTTGGAAAACCGTCTGCTTTACTCTTTGATTCATTTCTTCTGAGTGACTATGTTAACCACTTTGAGTGTGTGTTGATTAACATTAAAGAACAGTAAACCTCTTCTACTTCCACTTTTTTTTTCTCAGTGCACCGAGCACATTACACGCTTCAGCAGGCTTAATGTCAGTAGATACTTATTTTGACTGATGACCCATAAGGTATTTCTCCCAGGACATGGGGTCATTAACCCAATTTCCAGCTCTGTCTGGTTTTATCGAGAGGCCAGTTTGTGTTAAAAGTATGTAGAGATGGATGATTATTAACTTAATCTTTCCATCAACATATACATATTGATGAGTGTTGCTGGGCAGCCTTGCAGCCCTCAGTGGTTATATAGCTGTTTGTAACTCATCGTTTAGGCTATAAAAGTGAAGGCTCTGTGTTCTGCAAGAAAACTGAACAAGGGCCAAATATTTGCTGTATTGTATGAGGTTTCCTTCCGTTTTTAACACACTGGCCATTTAAACTGAATTTCAACATGAGTTTGGTGGGCATTTTTCTCTCAAAGCTTGTATTTTTGCTTATGTTTCTTTGGGAGTGTGCTTTCCTGACAGGAAACTCTTTAATGCACTAGTCTAGCAGGATTGGGTCAAAGATTGCCGAATTACATTTTTCAGATAGTGACAAGCTTTCAAAGATTTTTTTTCTGATGTGCTTTTAACCGTGTAACAGATAAGAGTGCAAATATTTACTGTCTTTTTTTATGTTACTCTTTTTAATTGTTTGTAGAAGCAAAATCGAGCTTTTTAAGTCAGCTTAAACACCCTTTTCAGCCATCAATGTTCTTGCACGGTCAATCTACTTTTCTGAAAATCCATCCTTTAACCTGAAGTATCCTCCTCTTACTCTAATTTCTCATTTACTCTCCCTGAGCCAATGTTGCTTTCTCTTAAGAGAAAGCAAATATTTAACGTTTGTTATGCTTGTCAGTGGAAGGATTAGTTTAGAGCGCTTGTCAGCCTGTAATGTACTGGACACTGTGGCGAGTACAGTACATGTTGTACAGTGGCAGCAAATCTGCAAATGAAAGATTTGGCCGGTTGTGTTCAAAGGGTGAGTTACGACGTATGCAGGAAAAAACTGTTTAGCAATTTTGAGAATTAGATGTGATGAATTGTTTCCTGCGCACTCCAAAACTATAACTTTAAATGTGTTCAATATGTTTTTGTGACTGCAAGATTCATTTAATAATTGACTATTCGTACATTTAGACAGAGGTAGATGTTTTGGAGAGGTCAAATACACACATTCCATACGGAATGCTGTCAAAAGATTTGGAATAATGAACATAATACAATAAGATATTGTAGAAACCTTCCTACTTCCACACAAACAAAAATAATTATTTATTAGTACAAAATCATTTACATTTTCGAGTCCTCCAAAATATAATAGTTCCCCTTCCGTTTATCACTTATGTTGAATACTAACTTTATAGAACAGGCTGACCGACAAATCTCCACGCTCTTCAAAGAGCCACTGGGCATCCTTTGCTGTGAGAATTTACATACTTCTATGTAAAGAAAGTGTAGCGATTCTTTTTCTGTTTTACTTTGGAGCCTACATTTCAAGAAAATAAACATTTTAAAATAACCAAGCTATTGTTTTGTGAGTGTGAAAGACTTTCACAAGAATTTCTAAAGAAATTTAATGGAATGTTATAATGAGGAATAAAAATATTTCATTTGTTAGTATTATTTTATCTGTTATGGCATTCTTAATTGTTTTGATTATTGCATTTTTTCTTATTTGGTGTATTTTGGTATAATTTTTGTATCTTAATATTTTGTAGGGGTTAAATTATGTTTCTATTATACTATAAATATTTTTGTATTGCTTTGATATATCTTTATGTTTTATTTACTGTGATATAATGTGATTATTTTATGGTCAATTTTACCTCAAAGTGAAAATCCAAACTCTTTTGTATAAGTTGTTAGGTTTCAGTATAGTTTGGTTTTGTTTGTCATTACTGATAGAATACATTTTAAAATGCAATAAATATTGTTATTTCTAATTAAAGTATACATGTTTTGCCTTCATCATGTAAAATCATCGATATGTACTTCATCATAAAAAACAATTGTTGCGACTATTCTCAAATTGAACCTGCATCAAAACGTTAACATTTTTGTTTGTATGTTTTTTTACTGCAATTTGGCTGAATGGTTAATTTAAATAAACATCTTGTAATGTTTCATGTATAGAGGTTGCATCAGAGCACATCCAAATCCATTGGCCTGTTGTAAATAAATAAAAAATACATTTAAAAATGCTTTTCTTTTTTCTTTTCTTTTTTTTATTTATTTTATTTTTTTTTTTTTTTTTTTACCTGAAAACGTACTTAAATGAGCTAATATGTGTGACACAGTTTGTTAAAATCTCGAAATCCTCTGTCAAATCCCATTAAAACTCCATAAACTCTCCATCAAGCAATGATAACAGGTTACAGCAACAACAAAGGAAAAGAAGACGATTTGAGTATATTCTTTATTAAAACAGGAGAAATAAAAGAGCTCTATGATCTGCTTCGGACCTAACTTACTTTAGAACTTTCGTGGGACAGTTTGAGGAGCTGCTTGATGCGTTACGTTTTTTCTTTCACAAGTAAACCAAAGTGGTTTTAACAAATGTTCTCCACATTTTTCTTTTCTTACCTTGGTTTTTAATCCTGTAAATGCTAGCCTACATTGTGCAGAGAATGTTCTCACAAGACATATAGTTCAAAATGATCAGCAACTGCAATTTTCTGAATGTTGAATGTTTGGAATGAACTAGCTGCTCTGAACTATATGTTGTTTATGTGAAAGGGATCACTGATATGTTTTTTTTAATATTACTGTTGTTTTGCAAGGACCTTTATTTTAGGTGCGTTTATTTTGACTTTGACTTTTGTTACACATCATCATCACGTGTACATTTCATCATCGGAATAACTAGCCCATATTAATGAGGCAGGTCGTTCAGATTCAGTGTTTCTGAAAAAGCATTGTACAGATGCAGTCTCTTGTTTCCATCAGCTATTCAGATTTCTCGTGTGACCTTTACATCTTATAGAGCTTGCGTGATTAACTGCATCTTTTGTCTGTCTCCCTTTGAGGCCCAATCCGGATCCAATGACACATTCCACTCTCTGCTCTCAGACAACTATCCCACTCTCTCCCCCTCTCCCACCTCAGTGTACCTGCGTTCAGGTTACGTTCCTACCCGGTTTAATTTTCACATGACTCAAAAGATGCTTTCAGTCTCGCCTTTATTTTATTAATCAAACTGAATGTTTGCTTTCAAAATAGCTCTGAGCCACCGCCTTCTATTCCTCAGTACATAACATGCAAATCACACATCTCTTATGTAATCGATGAAAAACAGCCATTCCTTTGTGACCGTGTCTGTTCGCTCCAGAGCCTTTGCATGTCAATGTCCATTTATAGGAGCTTCTTTTGTTTGAAAAATAATATGTTGTTTCGATGCCATGAGCGAAATCATACAAATGCTTTCCCAAGTAGTGTTTAACCCTCTCCCATTACACGGGTGATAATAGTTTTTGTGTTGGGTGTGTGCAAGTTAGGTTTGTGTGTGTCTTTGTTAGTTTTTTGGCATGAGGTGTGGTGTTGAACGCAGCTCTACGCTCAAGTTAACCACTGCTTTGCCTTCCTTCTATGGAATCAGCCGCTTCTCATTCACAGGACGTCATTGGGATAGATCTGGTGATATCTTTAGGTGAGTAGATGGTCTAAACAAGCGTTTCTTTGTTTGGTGTTTCGTTTGGCAGTCTGCTAGTGTTCCGGTGTTTTTGGTTAAGCTGGTTTGTTGGATTACGTTGGCTCTAGGGTTGTGTCCAGGTGGGTTGAGGTGTGGCTGTGATTTAATCAGAGGTATTCAAAAGCAATAATAGTTTTTTGTTTTGCTCAGACAGGATGTGTTTGTGAACTTGCATCAGATGAATGTTGAAATGCCTGGATGGGATGTGATACGTTGGTTATTAGCTTTCTATGTTCATGTTTCTGAGCTGACTAAAAATGTTGGATTATGTCATATTTTGATAAAAAACCTATATCACCTCACTGTTTAAGATAAACTGCCTTGTATCTGGTATTTGCAACTTCTGGACTTTGGCTGAAGTGTCAGAAGGGATAACCCCTTACGTATCTTTGTTCTCTTGTGGATGATTTAGGTCAAAATGAACAGTAGCAATGCAGTATATGTAAGGTTGTTTCTTCCATCAGGTGCAGTTTTGTGTTCTTCAACCATATTTTATATTTTATACTTTAGACATATTCTACTTTCTATGACAATATAACCAATATTTACCACCTTTTAGAAAACTTGTATTTTAACCATCATACATTAAACATAAAAAAATTATATTTAATTTAGTTGTGTACCATTTTAGTATTTTATGGTTTTACAGAAACTATAGCTGTTGCAAGGTATTGATCTCATTTCCACCTCAACAACATAATTTCCTGTTTCTTGCTGTGGTCAGACTATGAAAAAAGTTCAATTGACTTCATTGGGGTCGCATACGATGATGTGAATCTGAAGTTCTTGCGATTTTGGATTCCACTCTGATGAAAGATGAGCTGAATTTAACGTTGACCTACAAAATGAAACGTGCTGGCTGATAGGCCGGGGTCTTCGCTTACACACGACCATGCGATGCCAATCAGAGCTTGCAAAATCTAGTGTGACTGGCACATTCGTGAGAGATTGTTTAGGTGGTTTCCATGGAAATGTTAAGTGGCATCATAGTGTTTGTTGAGCATATGTTGGACATGAAGAGAAGAAAAAAATGTTGTCTGCTACAAATTAAGAAAAGCAAGGTAAATCAAGGTGATCAGTGAACGCTTAATGTATCTAATTTGGAAACATGCTGCACATTCTAAAATGTGTTTAAAAATCATATAATTTCCACTTCAATTACAGTGTTTTATATACATGTAATATTATCAATTATTTGAAAGTTAATCGGTAAAGCTATCATCCTTTTTTACAAAAAAAACAAAAATGTGTTTTCACCACTCCAGCTGTATTTTGAGATGTGCTAGAAATTAACATTGTTCATTGCATAAAAAATAAAATATTAACATTTTATCTTCCAATCTTAAATTGCATATTTACATATCTTTATACTGTGTTATGTGAATAAATTATTTCATTCAAAATCATTGATTCATTATCAGTGCACTAGATGGAAGAAACAACACAAATATTTGTGAACTGAATGCTTTCATCAAGAAGGTTTTCTGTTACCATATTTGTAAATAACTTTTGCCTCTTTATTTTTAGTTCAAGTGTTGAGAGAATGTATTTATTTCAATCTTAAAGGAACGCTTCACTGAATAGTTTTCATTTTATTGTTTTGACAACTTTCTCTAGGTTATGAAAAAACATTTTTTGCATAGCTTAGCATAGATCATTAAATCTAATGAGACCAGAACCTGTTCAGTTCAAAAAGATCAAAAGCAGTCATTATTATTCTGTTTAAAACCGTAATTTCTGAAGTGACATTGCGTAATGGCCAGTGGATAACGACTGGTGTTTTTTTAACAAGTTTGCCTGATCTTTTGCACCCATTGTTGATTAGTTAGAGGACCTGTGGCATGTCATGACATGTTAATTTCTTTATTAGCAGCCTAAGGCCTTGTCCACATATATTTCTATATTTGCTTTACATGTTGATATTACATTTGTGTAATTGCCGTTTCATTGCTGTGTTTTAAAAGGAAATTAGTTATTTTTTACCCCATTGAGGGCCAAAGGTTCCCTCTAGATTTAACATATTGCATAATTAAGGGCAGATGCATAATTAAGGACCTCGTCATTGCTGAGGTTTCATTCTTGTCATTTCTGATTCAATGTTGGCCAGTAAGGGTTGAATGGGGTACTCATTTAAATAACCACCGAAAAAAACCCTCAAATGTTACAGGGGGTATTACAAGACAGTTATGACATAATTGAATTTGATTGAAGTTATAATTTTCACCTAATAATCAATGTAAATGAAGTGCCCATGTAAGGTCATCTTTGTAGACTTAAAAAGGGGTTTGACCCAAGCTTTTCTATCTACAAGACAACTCGAAACCAGAAATGAAGCGAATCAGAAGTTTTTCTAAATGTTCTGAGACAATGGTGCTAAATTCACATAAGGATGGATATCAAAACTGTGTAGAACCATAGATTACCAATCATAGATTTCACATCTATGTTCATTTGTTACTTAAAAAAAACATTGTGCTTCGCTTTAGGTCTCGCTTTGCCCCAAATATTACACTTGAAGGTGTGTCGTTAATATTCTCAAATGTTTGTTTGGAGCCACAGCTGTTTATCTATAGATAGTGTTCCATCATGAATACATTTAGCCTACAATTAGTCTAAAAATTTCAAGCCTTTGAATTAGTTTTGCAATTTTTTTAAATAAAATTTATGTTTATCCATTTTCACCAGAATTTATAACACTCGTGTGATAATGATAACATGAAGTGCCACATACATACAGACATAGTGTCCAATTTTGTAAACATTTGATAATTTCATGGATTTTATGTAAAATACAGACAAAAAAAATCTACTTAAGTGTTCACTTACTGATTGAGCACTGCCGTCTTAACAGAACTCTGCTTACTAACTTCTATTCTCTTTTATTCTATGAATTTTAATTTCTTATCCTTAGATTTTTCCCTTCAACTGTTTTTATTCCTCTTTGAATTGCCAAACTATGAAAATGTGCTATGCAAATAAATTGCCTCGACTTACCAAAGATCACACATGAAGGCTGCTTTCAAGTTTGTTTCAGAAGGTAACATAATTTTAGATGATTTAATTTGAGTTTTCTCTCTGCGTGGTTGTTGTTGACTTTGTGTGTGCTGGAATCTTCTTTTCGCAACCAAACAATCTCAGACAAGAGCAGAAAGGCTGGTCATCGTTTAGGAATGTAGGAAGATTCTGTCAGATATCATGTTGTGACCATGGCATGAGGTCATTGTGCTGTCTAAAGATGGCTGAGCACATATCTGAGGCTGAAGAAGCTGTGAGCAACTTTGGTAAGGTCAGAAACTTTTTACATACTTTATCTCTGACAGAAGCATGCAGCAGTGGAGCCTTGGTCAAAGCAAATCTAAGGCTCCTTTCCGATCTAATTGATTAATTCTGAGTTTTTGACTAAAATGTGATTTTTTTTTCATTGTGTTCTCGTTCATATTAGACATGGTATCCTGTGTATGAACGCAATCTTGCTCACTGTGAGGCGCGCAAGAAAATGTAGAAAATGGTTTTGATCAAGACGAACGTAATCAGGGACAAGATTGTGATTCGAGGTGATAGTGTGGCATTATTTCAGTTCATTTCTGATCTGAGCCACCTTCATGTCAAATCATGTCTAGAAGACAAAGAATAAATATTTATTAGCTCTATTACTTAACTGAAAACAGTCAGTGGAAGGAAAGTCATGTTGTCTTCCAGAAATGTGGCTTCTTTCACCATACATCATTCTACCTCATAGCCTTATGTTAATTGCTTGTTATTTGTGTTGCACTTTACTGTGTTCATGTTGTGTGTATGCACTGATGGCTCCATTGTACCACAGGAAATTCCTTTTGTGCACACACTGCAATAAAAAGGATTCCGATTCTGATAAAATTCCTCAATCAGGTTTGAAAAAATTGAGCTAATCAAACTGACCTGAAAATATCAGAGACAGGTCGCAAATGGGCAAGTACAATCCAATAGGGTCACTTTGGTCCGTCGTTTGAACGTAGCCTAATGTCTTAGTCATTACCAGAGGACAACACTTTCTTTGCTTCTTACCTTCTTTTTATTATGCGCAGAAGCCTTTTACCTTTAACATTTCAGTAAATATAGCAGGCAGCATTTTATTCAATATCATTCTGTAGCTAAAGTACACAATGTTCTGCAAAATGTATGTGATATCTAAAATTCTCAGCTGAATGCCACTTTGTTTAGTTATAACGATGTTACAGTAGCTTGACGACTGGACTGTAATAGTCATCTCCATTTACACCCTGTGATCACCAAACACAGCTCAATCTTTTTATGCTTCCTGTATTTGTACTAAACCAGTCTGATGTGTTCTACAGTGCTTACAGAACCTTACATAAGAACCTCTCCACTGACAGTAAACATAAATCATATACAGGCTAACAGAGGAGGATTGAAATCGACTCAATAGCAAAGGGTGATGTGCTCTGCCTGCTTTGCTCAGAGATTTTAAGCACTTGTTCATCCCATGTAAGGAGCAGGGTCATTCACACTCCTCTTTTTGGCCCTTCACACATATGTAATAATTATGTCAGAGGTAAGCTCGGTGTGTGACACACAGCTCTTCTCATCAGACTTTGACTCACCTAGACTATACTCTGGGACACTGCATGTTACTGCATGTCTTACTGCTTGATTTTTTTTCCCCAGATCACATTTATTTATGTGAACCTTATCTCGCTATGAGATATCATAGTGAACAGGTAAAGCTGTTGAAAAGAGCAGAAGGGACATACTTAGATTCTAGAGTTTGCATTAGGTGCTGTATTTTTTATGGGACTGAGAACATTGGGGGCTGAGCCCCAACCCCTTGTGGTGTTATTGTAATAGTCTTTATGGGGCATCTCACCAAGAAAAAAAGTTCTATGACTTCTAAGCTTTCTTGAGCCTTGTGGCATCTTTTAATTGTCGCAGAGCTATATATGCTGAGGATCAAATCCCAACTGTCCGTAATAACTCAAAAAATATGTAAGCTATAATCTGTTAGTAAAATAAATACTAGTTAAATACATTGTAGTTACTTAACTATCTTGGTTACGTAAGTGCTTCTTAATAATTTATAAATTGGGACCAGATAACAATTGTTCTTCATTCCCAATGGTTTCGGAGCATGCCCTGGGTAGCTCGCCTTTTATTGACCTACTATTAGCAGATAGCTTTAAAATCCATGTGTTTGAAACTAATTTGGTGAAAAGACTTTATTTATTTATGGTTTATAACCTAACATATTTTTTTCACGTATATATATTTTATTATGTACAGTTTGTCCCACATCCATTACAGTTTACTTTGGATATTTTTAACTTTTTGCTTTGCACAGTTAAATATATTAACATGCTTGAGCAGCTGGCCTTTTATTGGCCACCAGTTTCTGTCACATGTTGCCAAAATTTTCTCTGCAGAAACATACTCATGGGCGCATAAAAATCACACCCATATATATATTTTTTAGCATTTCTCCTGATGCTCCTGGGCTGTTAAACTAAAATGGTGCATCACGAGATTAGTTTTTTTTAATACAGAAAATACCAAACTGAATCTGAAACTCTGAAATTATTTGAAGCTAAGAATTTTGATCATGAGTACTTTAGTGCTGTTGGGACATAAATGAGCAGCTGGGCAGCTGATTTAAAAGCAGCACTTTAAAATCAGTCGCATTTTGTAAATAAATATCAACTTATATTTTAATGTAAAAGCATAGGGCTCTACTATTTTGTGCTTGAGTGTTGGGACCTGTCACTAAATGTTGAGTTCCTATGTTTGTGATCATGTAATCTATTTTTTGACTACTGTTAACGCTCTGACACACCAACTTGACCTGAAACATTTGTAGTTGATAAAAGGTGGACACTTTCCGTCCTCTGGAGCCTGGCACGTTCACAGATCAAATCACAGATTAAAGTAAAAAAAAAACTGAAAAGGAAATTCATGTATCAATAGTGAAAAGACAATTAAGTCTTCTGTGGCCAACAGGAACTTTGTTTTGCCGTTTGGTGACATCAATTTGAGATATTCCCCACTGTGCGAACAGCATACTAGTTCCCTCTTGACTTGCATTGTTTGCTTGTTATGTCCTCCATGCAAACTAGTTTGATGGCTGAACAGCCAATCAGAATGCTCTCTTTTGCCGATGGCCACAACAAGCCTGATGCTGATTCAACATGTTGAGTCAGGACACTCTGCTGACACAACTCTAGCAAAAACCAACAAGAGTCAAGCTATGAAACACACCGAACCGACATGCTACATTGATGCACTCCAAATACCAAATGAACCCCCAGAGCAGATGGTCAACTTAAAGCAGAGTTCGTAAAATAATCTTAAGTGAGTGGAAAATACATTTAGGCCCCATTTAGCTGTAGTACAAAATCTTACCTTATTTCCTAATATTCCTACATGAGTTTATTTGACTGGTCAATGTATCTGTTTAGTTTAGTTTTGTTCAGCAGCTGTCTTTTTTTTGATGAATTTCTTGAATGTCATCTCCATTGTTCTCACATGAATTCAGCATCTCTTGAGCTGCTCATTATGCTGGTGTCATTACATGTTGTGTAAGCCGTGATGTGTTTGCAGTCATTGTCAGAGATTTATTATCTTGGTCTCATCCTGTGTCCACCAGACATGGTTTTTGTTGCTGATAGCATCCGTGTTGCCATGGTGATATTCTTCTCCACATTGGATCACATTGTTCTGTTTAAATTTGTGGGGTGCCGCCTCTATCTTTGTGACTATACATTTCCATTCAAATTCAAAGTTTCAGAAAAGCCTCAGGAATTTTCCAAAAGCCAAGGAACAAATCAAATCAGACTTTCTGTATGTTCTCAAGACTGCCTTTCACTTTCTCTTTTTCTCCCTCTTATTGAGCAACCACAGCCGTCCATGCCAAACTTTAATAGGGCATTGGTCTCCAGTCAGTCACTCACTCTTTTAGAGGGCATTACTCAATTTCTCCTCCCCACATGTTCCCCTCATCCCACAGATCCCACCCTTTCTCATTCTATAACAAGTTCTTTGTTGCATCCCTCGCTCATGTTGGTGCTTCTGTTCATGTTGTTTTTCAGAACGGCCACAGGACGCTCAGACTAACTCTCCAGCAGCAGCAGCAGCAGCAGAGGCACCAGGCCAGCATAGAGAAGGTAAACATCTGATCTGACCATTCATTCCAGTTCTAATCGAAAGCAGCAGATAATCGGAAGCGTGTCGTTCTAAATCCTCTCGAACACCTGAATCCTATTTTGACACTCATGTCCATGTGAATGAGGATTTATCTTTAATTTTAATGGGATTAGATGAGCTAACCTAGTTGACGTATGAGGAATTCTGTTTGATAATGAAAACATAGAAATTATTGTAACTCAATAAAATGGTTTTAAGTGTAATAAATGTTTTTTTTTTCACTAATATTCTGCTCAATAAGAATTTTGGGGTAAAATATGTCAAAACATGTGTCTCAATATCCTGTTGATGTGATTAGTTAACCTGCTACCTATTTATTTGTAGATTTACAATATATTTGTTTGAAACTGATTAGTGATTTGAAGACTTTATTTTTTATGGTTCATAAACCTGACACGAACCTTGAGCTGTACAGTATATTGTTGAAAAAGTGTGACTTTACTGTCTAAATATTTAAAAATATTGTCTCAACAATGATGTACTCTGTCATTTTAAATATTAGTTTTAAAAAAAATTCGAGTCATTGTAATGTGAATTTGTGTATGCATTGTTTATTCGAGTAAAAACAAAAAACGCAGTTATATTCGAGTAAATGTGGACATGGCCTAAGTCTTTTTACTAAATCTAAATAACTTTTTGGATTGTTTGGCCATTGCAAAGTCTCCTGTGTCTAAAACACTACTAAAAACAACTACTGTTGGATGGACTATTTACATATAGTTTTTCTTATACAACTCCATCAAAGTATGATTGTCATTTGAAGTTGGGACTAGAATAAAAAATATTATAAATATAACTGTAACAGGATATTAAAAATGTATTCTACACTAACGCTGCTAAATAAACATTTCAACAGAGAATTCATTCTTTACATGTATTGTTTAGAATATTCAATTCTATTTTACTACTACACTATTCAATATGAGGATCAAATTGCAGAGCAATTAAAAATGAGAGCGTCTACTGTACTAGAGAGGACATCTGGTTCCTAAAATGAAGAGGACACCTTGTCCACGCTGTCTTTCTCTGCCACAGCGCTATAAACCGCAGGAGCATGTGGCTCTATTCCAGGTGGGCGTTCTTATAGGACTAGAGGCTCTTTGTTTGAGATTCCACAAGTTGCATAACTTTCCATGTCCCTTTTCCCACATCTGCTTCCATTCCTGCTCATTAGGGTTTTCCTTCTGCCCTTTATGTGTCAGAGTTATTTATAATCCTGAAGAATAGGGGGCTCTTGTTTGCTGAACAGTCTTTGAGAAAGTTAAACTAGTCTGATTTACATAAAATACCTTCTATGGTATAAAAGAAGATCCCAGTACAATGGAAAGACTGATTTCTGGTTAGGGTTAGACAAAGAAAGCAGATAAAATTGATATTTTTATGCTATTTCAGCCAATTGGCAGAGCTTTTGCAGTGATTCAACCAACCAGTGAGAGGCAGCCTGTGAAGCCGGACCTGATCAAGCCATCTGAAGACCAGGGTGTCCTCAAGGTGGGTGTCTCAAATCACATTTCAACTCACAGTTTGCCTTAAAATGTTATAACACAATGCCATGACACAACTGACACAAAGATTTAGATATTCTAAACTGCTCCAAATCAATCAATCTAGTCACTTTAAATCAAGTGTACAAGTCAACATTAAAAATGATGTTAGTAAAATCATTAAAGCTAATTTGAGAGCATGTCATTGAGCTGATCAATGGCTAAAAGATTCAAATATGCAAATACATTGAGACAATTTTTCCAATCAAATTAATTTGAGGATTTTTTTTTTGCAGTTAAATCCTTCCCTCAAGATGTTAAAAAGACACCTCATGAGATAATGACCAGTGAATTGCTTTATTGGTTTGTCTTCCACACTCCATTGGGTTCATAAAAGTAATTTGTTTTATCCTTTAACGTTCACTGAAGACTAAAACCACATTTGATATGCACTACTGACATAATCATATTGTTATAAGTTTTTCCAAAACAAAAGCAAATGTGAATTTTCCTAACACCTTCACGATATGGTTTACCCACCATTTATTGCATCTTTTGTGTGTTTTTTCCCAACTTTTTTGTATTACTTGGTAGAGTGCATTTAATCATTGTAGGTGTCTCCAGCTCACACTGGAATAAATGCAGAGGAACACTTTGCACTGGTTACCAGTTCACAGTGATTTTATGCATTTATGAATTTATTGTTACAAATAAAAATTTTATTGTAACTTTTTCAGACGATTCCTCAGGTATACCTGGAGGATCGCAAGCAAGCACAAGCCAGACACCAGCAGAGCCTGAAGATGCTCTCAGAGGAAGTTTCACAAATACAGGAGGTTAGAACAAAGCCTCTTGTTTTATAATAAGTGTGTTTATGTGTGTTTCAGTAACCAGTTTTTTTGTGCCATGTAGGAGATCCCCTTGGAATTTTAAGGTTCTATCTGTGTTCATAGAGGTCTTGAGATATTCAGCGTCAAAGTTTTTGCATTTCGAAGAGCAGGTCACTTTCGTACATGAAATTAACAGACACTCTTAAATATGTTCTACATATTCTCAGGTTTCCTGCATACTTGTTAATGATTTTAGAACCACTCAAATGCAGATAGAACCTTATTATTCTGAGAAGTCATAGCTTGGAATAGTTTTTGTCTGTATAAGGTATATATGCAAATAATTTATTAAAAAGTAGTTTCAGAAAAAACAATGATCTTATTCAAACAATTTGTTATACAACATTAAATTAAATTGTGCATTAAAAAAAAAATAGAACATATACACTGTAACTTATTTTATTTAAATTTACAATTTTCCATGACTTCTGCTCTATAAAGTTTAAGGTCAGATATGTCTAAATTTTGATTTAGCATAATATCTTCAACCAGAGCAGATAATCAAACCTTACCATTTCAGAAAAATAAGGGAAAAATCTGAAAAAATAAGGACTTACTGTTATATGTTTGAACAAGCAAAAAAAAAAAAAAGAAGGCAGGTAAATGTAACAATGTATTTAATATAACGAAAACAACTTTACATAAACAACTAATTACATTTTTCCCTTTTAAAGACCTAAGGAAACGTAAATATCTAAGTTACATTACAAGACATTGAGGTAACCATCAATTAAAAATAAATCTATTTAATTTTTTTACAATTCCCATACTTAAAAAATAGACATTCATATTTATAGGATGTTACATAAACTTGAATAGAAATAATATAATATGGTACAAAAATTACATTTTTTATGTAGAATTGTTTTTCATTGTTTAGAAAGCTAAAGTTAATTACTAATAGGGCATCTAACTACTAGTAGCTAATAGCATCACAACTTGTATGGATTTTGCACTCTTGTGTGTGAAAAGATTCTTTAAAAAATTAGATTTTCAGATCAAATTGCATTTGTGAGACATCTTTAAGCTGCTGCCCTTTCATTGGTTTTCATCTGTAACGGAGCAATCAGGAACATGGTGCAGAAGAGGGACTCCATTGGCCCGTTCGTCAACATTCAATCTGCTGATTGGCCCATAAAAAATAGCCTTTTTAGTTCCAGTTATAGTTTGAAATTGAAGATATAATCTCTTTTTATTAATTAAAATACTTAAACTTTACAAAACACATCACATTATGTATGATTGATTGATGATTTTGATTTTGACCAGAATGCCAGATAGAAGCTTATTATTCCAAAAGGTTGAAAAGACAAACAGGTTTAAAAATGGCTTCTGAGAAAAATCGATAATATCGGGATGTTTTAAGCTCAATAAACATCCTGTGTCTGATATTTTTCATGTGTGCATGTCTGTCTTGTTTAAATCCAAAGAGACACTTCAATGCACTCTAATTATTTGTACCTATAAAACATGCTTTGTTGATTCACACAGTTGATACGTAATAGTCAAGATAAAATAAATAGTTGCATCTGCTGACATTGTAGCTTTTGAACAGTTTACTTGTGATTTTCATAATGTGATGCCCCATTATCCAGTAATTCATGTAAACGTACTCCTGCTCTGGATGTTTTAGAACTTGTTCTTCAGGAGTGTTTAATTGTTTGCAGGTCAGATACTGTTTGAAGCACCTCAGAGAGCAGATGGCAGCTAAAAGCCACAGAGCAGAACACAAGGTGAGAGGCTAAACATCATACAAAATGTGATGTAGTTGGATAAGCATTATGTGGACTCATCTTTTGTTCTCTTGCCCAGCTGAACTTATCTGGAGCCAGAGCAGTTAATGGGAATCATTCAGTGTCCTCACAGAACTTGAACGGTTTGGAGAGACAGGTGAGAAATGTTGTTAAATGATATAATATGATGTATAATTTGTAATATAATATATTTAATAAATTAGTAAATATAGCAAATCTATAAACCAAACATAGGAAACATTTAGGGGGAAAATGTTACTAATACTGCAATTAAATGCTATACTTTTAAACATAGGTCCTTTCATTTCTTTAATTTCCTACCTTAATTTAATAGCTTCTTCTACCTGCATATATTGGCCAAATAAGACAAAAATCTGACTTAAAAAAAATCTAATAAAAAAATCTGAAAGATATTACACACTGCATACACGCAGAAGGATTGTGTTGTGGTACAGGGGTACTCTCCAGTGCTGGTACAAAAAAAAGACACAATAACATTGCACAGCAACACAGGTACCGTAACACCCATTACACTGTAACACTGTGATACAGATTATATAAGTAACAAGTTAAACGTAAATAGAATATAGTAACATTCTAGAATTAGAGATTGTAAAATATAAAGTAATAGAACTATAACTATAGAAATCGAAGACGCTTAAGAGATGTGCTTTGGAGGTAATTTGCAGACCAAAACGTAAAGTAAAAGAAAAGTGCAGCAACAGAACAACAGAATGTGGAGCGACTGGAAATGTGCAAAGATTCCACATCAGGGTCCCGTTACTTAATTCAATATTTAGAATAAATATATGGGATTGTTGGTAGTGAAAGTTGGTGGTGATTTGGATGCTGAGCTAAACCAAACAATGATGGAGGTGCACGGAACAGACTCAATGACCGCCGAGTAGAACTGGGTCAGTAGCATCTGTGGGAGGTGGACTTGAATTTCCCTTTTGACTGTTGACCATTATTTTTCACATTGTATACATGGTCTGTGCTCTTTTAGATCAACTTAAAATACACCTCCCACAACATAAAAACATTAAAAGAAATATATTACATAGTGTATATTCTCTCCCTTTCAATACCCTCTTTCCTCGCTCACTTTATCTCTCCCTGCACTCCATTCCTGTGCTCGAGTGAGTTTGATGTTCGTCCAAGATAGGACGGGACCTCCTTTCCCTGAACACAGAGGGGATTGGACACCTGTCTTTCTGACTTTAATTTCAAAGTCAAATCTCTTCCAAAAAATATAGTAATCTACTTATAAAATGAATCTTGACATAAAATCCTGAAAAATGCCACATGAGTGTTCAGACTGAGATCGCATTGCAAAAGCATATATGTACCAGATTCAGGACCACATATGAAAGAAAGATACTGTTTAAAAAAATGTCATTGAGCTGTTCAGACTGCCATTAAAATATCTGATACAGGTCACAAAAAATTAGTTTTTTTTTGTTCAGGCTACATTCTGGCTGCAGACTGAATGTAGCCATATACTTTATCTGTTATAGCAGATTCTTCACTAGAATTCACCACTTCCATATTTCTATTTTCTTATTAATTGTATTTAGTCAATTGTTCCCATAACCACAATAAACTCACAAAATCATGCTAACATTACATAGTTTCAAACCATATTCAAAAACCCTGATCTATGAGAGTCCTGAATAGTGAAGATCAATATATGCTAAACTATAGCAATAATAAATGTTTTTACACAGAACTATATTTTAGATTCCATCACCACGTTTCAGCAGAGTGATGTGATGTAATCCTAACATCAGCGAAGCTGTCTTTTGGGTCCTAATAGTTATTATTGTTTATCATATAGTTAATCACTGGTGGACAAACACATTAGCAAAGCTCCTGTTGGCAAAACCTAAACACACCCATCACCATGTTTTTTTTAAAACTGGAGCTAATAAAAACATAATCACCTGGGAAACCTGTCCACAACGCAGAGCTAGGGAAACCTGTTAATCCTCCTGCAATAGTAACTCTGAGCCCTTTATAACCGATGCGGTTTGTTGGACAGGTTTAACATTTATCACATTCTTTACATTCCTGTCTTTGAGGGTCAATGAAACTAAGTGTAGTGCCAGCACATTCTTTATAAGGATTGAATGCTGCAGATTTGCCTCCTGGCGGGACTCGTGTGGCTCTGTTTGGGAGGAAGCATGGGTGGAAAAGCTGAGCTGTGACTGTACGTCAGGATTGTACTGTTGGAACACACACCCTGTTGACGCACTGTTCCTGACACTGTTCCTCCCTCTTTCTCTCCAACCATAGCTGGCCTCAAACTTGCCTAATAATAGCCACCGGGAGGAACGTGGGATGTTTCGTTCAAAATGATTAGAGTGGAGAAATAGTTTCAGTTTTCTGAATTCGAACAGGACATTTTTCATCATCTTTTCTCCTTCAAAAAAAAAAAACGTTTCCTTGCCCTTGGATTGCGCTCAGAGAACAACAGTGTTACCCCTGGTCACACGGCGCTAAACTAATGATTGCATCTGACACTATCTAGGGATATCAGAGCGAGGCATATATATTTTTCTGTAGCTGTTTAGCTGGCAAAAAACTTTCTGGTTGGAAATCAACAAGATGAGCTGCTCATTGTCACTTTATTTGTGTGGCTTCTTCTCTTTTTCTGTTTTCATATTGTTTTCTTATTCAGATCTTCTTCTCATTGTTCTTCCTCTTCACTGTTTCCTGTCATGAGGTTGATGGAAGAGTGTGAATCAAGTGCCACCATATGTCCCAACAGCACTCATGCTCTACACATGATCAAAAGAGCCAACTTTTGGTGTTCAGCTCGAGTAGCAAAATAGAATTGTGAAATGTAGTTTTTTCTCAGTACATTAAATATAATTGCTTATTTTTTTTTACTCAACTACTAAATAATATTCTGTTTTGTTTGATATTTTGAAGATTTTGAAAAAATAAAACAGTCATTTGTTTAATATTCTTTGTTATTCAAACACACATTCAACAAAGCACTTAGATTTTAGTGAAAGTAAACAACCCATTATTATTTAAATGCTTTGTAAGAAAACTAAGAGATAAAGGGAAGCGAAGTGGGATACAGGGGAGGGCCAGAAAAACAGCATAAGCTTGAGATTCAACTCTGTATGTAGCTGGGCGTGTAATTTTCTGCTCACCAGTGTTGGGCAGTGTGATTACATGATTTTTTTTACAGTAACTATCACTCTTAATGCGTAACTTTTAAATATAACTATGTTATCATAGCAACCCTCTGCTTTAATCTATTAGAGGCATCTATGTATACAGGCGACGCTTTGTGGGATTGTTGGATGGCACCCAACATGATGAAGAAGAAAACATGTTGAGGGATTGGAGGATACCAACCAGCATAAAGATGATGTCACATTTCCAATTATGTGGCATCATCTGCACTCAGTGGGAGAACCAAATGAGATAACTGAAGGGGAAATACACTCATTATTTAATTTTAGTTGAGCGTAAAGAAGTCATCATGGTTCAGTCAAATGTACACTATGCTACATAAGAAGCTATTGCATTATTGTTTTTCTGTCACAGATCACAAGATAACATTTAAAAAGTCAAAAGTAGCATGTATAACAGTTAGTAGTCGTTAATCTCAGTCCTTCTCAATCATTTCATCCCTGTGCACATCTGACGGAGTGCCCTAGCTTCAATTGCTCTCAACATAATTATTCTGCTGAACAGAGATGCACAGTTTAACTTTTCTCATTGTAAAGGTTTAAACAACAGCAGCAACATCATGGATCCACTAAAGTGACTTAATTCTCTCAAACAACAGTGGCAAGATTTGAACTACAGTGAGAGACCAAAAAAGGATTGTTGAATCATGTTGAGTCATGTTGCTGTCTACTATCGAGCCTCCCTCTTTCAGAATAAATATATGAATGAACGGACATATGGTAGCAGATTTTACACTTTCCATAAGTTTGCTAACCTGAAACTGTTAATATTTAAGTAGGTTATTATTTCTGAGTAGGGTTAAGTGAGAATGCAAATTGATAAACTGTTTAGTTGAACAATTATAATGTTTTTTATGCAGCAGTGAAAGCGACGCTATAAGGGCATTAAAAAGAACATTAAATCATATTTTTATAAAGTCACTGAAAAGGTACTTTTAACAGTAATACGTTATTTTTTGTGTAAATACTCAACAAAGTAACTAATTTTGAGTAACTAGCACAGTACTACAGCTCACTGAACGCAAATCTAGAGACAATAACATTTATACCCCAAAGAAGTAAAGATCAGGGATGCACACAAACATTGATTTTGATTTATGAAAAGGTGGGATTTTTTTGCTTTTTTTTGCTTTTCCATGCAAATAATTAAAAGCGAGACAAGGAAAGTGATGCACAATCCAGGTGCTGCTTGTGTTATTACACAGCTGTGAAGCTTGCGTGTGCCTGTGCCTTATTTATGAGGAATTTAGCCTCCGAGTTCATTGCGTTCATGCTGCAGTTACCCCACCTAAAGACAGCATTTTCTTTTCAGCCGCTCCTGTGTGTAGGACCTGCTGCTTACGTAAAGCCTTTTGTTCTTATTTTACTGCTGACAGTTGTAGCTGCGAGACACATCAGGTAAAAAATGAACAGAATCTTTTGATGTTTAGACGAGGGCCCATGTCAAATATGAAAAGGTGGAAAAGTATTTGAAAGTATTAGAAAGTATTAGCTGACGCGTAATGTTTTTCCACAAAGAAATGCCAATTCCTTTAATACTTTGGTAAGGTTATACAAAATAATTCTGAGTTGTTTTTTAGTTTTTTTCTAGAAAGTACCTTTACTGTTGTGCCAATAAAACTCACTGGAGTTACTTCACTGGACAATGACTTGAGTAAAATTTAAAGTACTTGTTACTCAAGTAAAAGTATGAAAGTATCCAGTCATTTTTGTACTTGAGTATGAAAAGGATGTTTATATAAAATAATATTCAAGGACAGAAGGGATTAGTGAAGAGAAGTTTATATTAATATCTAAGACTTGTGAAAAATCTACTCTTTTAAATTTAAATAAATACTGTTCTTGCCTATTTGATCAACATGCTTCTGCCATTTGGTTATTTAATAAATTACAATAATACTACTAAATATACATTGAAACAAACTGTTTTAACTTTTTTTTTGTTAAAGGAAAAATGTTACTTTCTGACTGCAGACCAAAGTGAAAAAATAATGGATTTCATTCAAATATTGATGAAAATATTAAGCTTTAGATTTGGAACCCAAATCTACATTTATTGACTTGAGGAATAGTCATTTCAACACCTTTAAAAAATACATATTTAAAAATAAATAAATGAAACATTTGAGCAGCCTTTCCATTCGATCAAAGAAAGTCTTTTTCTTTAGTTCTTTTCAGTAAATATAAAGAACAGGTTCAGCGAATACATAGTAAAGTAAAAAATACACATTTTCTTAAGAAAATGAAACACAGAAGAATGAAACATGAATACTTGGCTAAAGTATGATGTTTTCAAAATTACTGTAAAACACTGAAAAAATTATTCCAATGTTGAGTAATCCTCTTTTTTAATAGGTTTTCACGTTGATGTGTATTCAATGATGAGCGCTATGATAAGAAAACTGTGCAAATCACACCTTCATTTCAATTTCAAAATGATAACCTTCTACACTGCCCAGTGTTTATGTGATTAACACTATCGTTAAAAAAATCTCACTAAACGCAATCAATTGCAAGAGAGGAATGCATTTATTTAGGAGTGAACTGAATATTCATCCGCCAAATATTTTTCGCCAAATATTGCAACAAAGTCACATTTGTCTTTAGGTGGGAGTTGAAATAGTGCAGAATAGTGACATGTGACACAATGATGGAGTTAAACAACATGCATCGATGATCTAGTGTCGTCTTCAAAATGTCAGCAGTACGGAGGTATTTTTAGGTGACAGAACTAAATTGCTAGGAGGGGGTACTTCTACTAAACCTCTAGCACCACTGTATCAGAATGTCATTTAAAAGCCTAACACCCAGAAGAGCACAGCGATGTAACCATTACTTTTTTTTAAACAGGTCTAAAATGTATTCTTTGCTATTTGTGCAATATAAAAAAAACGTTGAAATTGAATAATTATTGCGTAATTATTCAGCCAATAATTTTAGTTATTATTCAGCTCCAGCTTCGGCCACAAATCTAAGAGAGAAACAGAAACAGGGAGGGGAGTGAAGACATTTGAGAGAAATTAAGCACATACTTTACAAACGATAAAATAATAGTGGTAGTATATATTTTTGAGGAGGGGGATCCGTTTAAAAAGGATGGTGCTGTTCTTTTATTAAATGCTAGATCTATTAATGAAATGTATGCAGCTTTTCATGGTCCTTTTCTTACTAACCGATAGGACCTCTCGGCTAACATTACTATCGTTTGTTCTGTGCAGGAGAGTGTGGACGAACAGGAGAAAGAGAAGATGAGGGAGGCCAGTAAGCGTCTGTACGGTCAGCTTCAGGAGGCGGAGAAGAAACACCTGGAGGAGAGAGAGAAACTGCTGGTTTGTCTCCTCTGTCTTTGTGGATCATGTTCACTCTTGGTTGCTCGGGTTGAGGGTGGTGAGACTGGGACAGGGGCAGATGCATGCTGGGAAAGAATCGAGGCGCGTTCTTTCAGGGTGGTGTTTGGTTTAGTAATCACAAAATGTTTGTGAAAGTATACATGATTCAGTCTTCAGTAAAAACGTTATTGTTATTATAATAGTATTTAGAAAGGAGAATTAACAATGATCTCTTGGGAGTTATCTTCTAAAATAATGATCGAATAAATCAGAAAAGTTGTCAGCTTTATTGCTTCAATTTTTATAGATGTTGTAAGGCCTCACTACAAACATTATACACTTTTCTCATATACTACTTTTCTCATAATACTTTCACACCTCTCTTGTTTAAACACTCTCAAAGTTCATGATTAGCACCTTATTATTTGTGCTAGCACAGGTACCTTTGATGGTGCAAAGTATTTCATGGGGATTACGGGGTTTGTTTGGGAGAAAACGTGCAGATATAGAGTACAGCACCTCAGTGACATTGCTACTGATCCAAGATATGGAGAGTTGACAAGCTGAACAAATTCTGCACCGTACAGGAGACATGGTACTGAGAGTCAATCATGACTCAAGGTGCCTGCACACTAAGCACGAATGATCTGGGAAGAGCAGTTGATGTCAATGTAAAGTCTAAGTAAAGACGCAATAAGGCCCGATAAGGGTTCGGACCTCGCAGCGCGGAGGGTGTGAATACCGCGAGAGACGAGGCGTGAGAGACTAGGCCCGGCAAGAATTTTTCTATTCAGACAAAGTTCATTTGTGCGGCAACCAATCAGGGGCTTGCTCTAGTAGTGACGTGATTGTTTTATGAAGCGGGAACATGCACAACAACAATGGAGGAGTCAGATATCACAGTTTGTGGTCAGCCAGATTGAATAACTTGTATTTTTATCCAACCTAAAGCTAAGAATGCTAGTTAAATGATTTACCAGAGGGAGTGTGCAGGAGAAGTTAGGAGGGTTGAAGGACACTTTTTGGAGGAGAGGAGAAAGAAATCGAGAAAAAGAAAGGATCAGCAGAAGGTATGCTCCAGTTTAGTTATGTCCGGGCCTCTCCCGGCGAGCTCGTGCTTAGTTCCACGCTGTTCTTAGAACAGACTTCCTAACTTCCCGATTGAACAATGAGTGTGAAATCGCTGAGATAGGTGCGGGGGACTCGTTCTGTCCGTGTGTTTGGTGTGAACACCCTCTTAGAAAACCTGTTCTACCTCTGCTTACTTTTTGCAACAAGTGATTGACAATTCAGATACATACGGACCATTTTTGCCATAGTCTTAGAAAATGTACAGAAATGTTCAAAAACTAAAAATTATCATTAGGGATACCAGAGTTCGTAAATCTTCAAAGCATAAAAGTGATTGTTAGGTTTTCCAGAAATTGAGAAAATTCTCCTAAATGTTAAAAAATGCAAACATGGCAGTTAGTGTTGCCAAGGTTTGAGAAAATACTCATAAACATTCAACTTTGTAAAAGTCATGGTTAGAGTGGCCAGAGTTTGAGTAAATGTTCAAAAACACAAGTGGTGGTTAATGTTTGAAACAATGTATTTGAAGCACATTGTTTATTATAGAAAAATGTTTTTGATCTTATGATATAGGTCTTTAAAAAATCATAAATTTAACCTCCTGAAACCCTGATTTTGGCTCTGCAGTGGGTACCATGAAAAGTAAACCACCATATAGAGAGGGAGCGCTGTACTTTCTTTTTTTTTCCATTATTTGCTTGCTTTTACTATTACAAAAAAACATGTATTTCCATTTTTGTTTCCCTTCAGCTAAATATAAAGAGAAATAAAGTGCTTTAAATAACTAAATCTGGAGTCGATCACTTCCAGCTGCAGTCTTTTAATGACAACAGGCTGCTGTTTGACTGCAGAAACCTTCAGGAGCAACTAAATCTGGTCATTTCCGATGTACGTTGTTTATTTTGTGTTTGCTGATACACAGCAAAAATTACAATACTTTTTTTATTCATAAAATTATCTTACAAGCAATTCACATATAAAAAAAACTATTTAGTCTTCTAAGTCTTCTTAAAGCTTTGTGTTTGTATGGAAATCTAACAGCTTCCCCTCTTGCTAAATTTTTCTCACTGAAGTTGCATTTTTTTTCAACTGGAAAAAATTTTATAGACTGGCAAAGCTGCTAAAATGTAGTTTAAAACACAAACATTTATTACACATATCACCACACATCAGCATCTGCCATACTGAGTAATTTATTATTTGAGACAAGAGATTTAGGGAGGTCCAGGACTCAAGAAGAAGGAGAAGGATCCTCTGTGGGGTTTTTTTACATGTGGTACTCTTATCTGTACATCACCAATGAAATATATAATTAAAAGAAGACCTGGAGATGTGTTTGATGATGGGATTTGCTTGGGTTCTCAGGCTGAAGCACATGAATGCAAGCAGCAGCTGTGTGAGCAGAGTGAGCGTCTGAAGAGGGTCCAGCAGAGTAAAGATCAGCAGGAGCAGCAGACTGAAGAGCTCCGCAGGCTCATGAGCGGCATGCAGCAGGAGAGCTGCAGTCTCAGAGAGCAGCTCATGAGCAGGGAGGCTCAGATCCTGCAGCTGCGAGAGCTCGGCGACCAGAGCCTTGCTAACAGAGAGAGGTGCTACAGCAGGATCCTCGACACTCAGATACTCTTTTCAAACATAGGACGTGTTATTATAAACACTCCCTCTGGTGTTGAACAGGCTAGAGGAGCTGGAAAAGGAAAACGCCATCCTGAAGGAGAAGATCCATCACTTGGATGATATGCTCAAGAGTCAGCAGAGAAAGCTTCGGCAGATGATCGAACAGGTACGTGCTCTAGTCATCTGGGATCTATTGAAGGGAGTACGCTGGTATGGTGTCTTCAAATTCTGATTTCAAAGAATAATGTGACTTAAATAAGGAGAAAAAAGTGTCATAATATGCTTTCAAGTCAGAACATGAAGATTTTTACGATTTTATGAGTTTAATTATGATTTTATATGTGCTTTTTGAGGCATAATTAATTCTTAAAAGGCACTTAAATTTTAAAACCTTTTTTTATGAAATGCATCACTAAAATGCTGTAAAAAATATATATATATTTATATATATATATATCATAGTTCTGTCCATTCTGTACTGACAAACAAGATTTTGACTCTTTACTTGCTAAATTCATACATGATGACACGGATTTAGGTAATTATAAACATTTAACATTTTTTAACCTTAATCTTGGTCTTGGGCAGGTGAAACATTTTTTTGACCCATTGACTTCCATTATATCCACAGTTTTTATTTTCCTTGTTGGCAGGAGGTAAAACGTGTCATTTTACGCTTGATTATCAACCCACAAAAAGCTTGGGATTTGTATTTGGAGTTATGGAGTGTAACAGCATAAGCGAGTGTGGTGTGCGTGAGACCACCTCGACACGCCTGTGTCCACTCAAAATAAGCACCTCAGCAGTTACGTGGAATAAATAAAAGCTGTATTTGTACAAGCAAGTGTATTTATGCACTTGCTGTCTTTTAAAGCTGAAAGGTACAGACTAAACCAAAGGTGGATTATTAAAAGCCATGAATATTAATCAACTAAATTTTATTCTATAAAATTATTATTATGTTATAATATCATTAGAATTACATGTTATATTATTTATTTATTCAAATATATATTTAGTTCATAATTGAAGTGCTAAACATGTTATTGAAACCAAAATTTTAACACTTACACATAAAGTCTGAATTTCAATCTTTTTATTTAAAAAAAATCAGTTCTTTAAAATAAGCTAAATAAGCAAAAGCTTACATCATTGGTGGATCCCACCCCAAAGATACTACATTATAATGTTTTTTATTTGTCTGAATTCAAATTGCATGCAAATATGCTTTTATAATAGTAGCTTTTTTAGTTTCCCACATATAGGTTTCCCACTTCACCTTCTCCTTTTTTGTCTTTTAGCTTCAAAACTCACGAATGGTGATTCAGGAGAGAGACCGAGTGATCCGAGAGCTGGAGGAGAAGGTGGCCATGCTGGAGGCTGAAGTGAGTTTTTCACTTAAAGACATGAAGTTCAGGCAGGATTTATTTTCTATTACAGCACATTTGTCGAAGTAAAGGTCCGGGAGCCAAATCTGACCCGTGAGTGTTTTGTCTATGGCCACTGCGATTATATTTAGTTAGTATTAAAACCGGCCTGCATTCACATATCTGTGTCATTCACATATCTGCACATACCAACACTACATTTCCCACAATGCAACTGTAACCTGAGAACTCAAGAATACATCTTTTCTTACAAGAATTTCTTTTCTCTTTTGACTATTTATAAAGCAGTTATTGGTGGGATCATAGAGCAGCACAATAATGCATTTTCAGTTTATAATGAATTTAATTTCATTTATGCTTTTATCTTGATATTAAGAAACTTATTTTGTTCTTAAAGGACATTTACTTTTTTGTTATTTGCCTGTTGAAATGGTTTCCTTCGAATTACTGACAGAGCCATGAGAAAATAATGCTTTATTCTTTTAACCATTAGATAATATAAATAATAATATTAGTTCTTGGTGCAATAAGCTATGTATATTCATTTTAATATGTTTTAATAGGTATTGAACCAGTCCGCCCTCAGCTTGTAGCAAATGTATTCGTTTATTTGACCCTCCATGATATTTGACTTTAGTATAAAACATTACAGCATTGGCAGCCTGATTAAATGCGTCAGTGAATTAATCATGACATCATCTTACGAAAGATCATTTTGTTTGCTTTATTAAATAAAATGCATTTTACAGATATTTTCAGCTTTATGTTTTTTGCTGAATTGTTTTTATTATCACAATTAATTCAAATATATTGCCTGGGACACGAAAAGGCAAGTTATAGTCAAACATAATTTAATGAGTACTAAAAAAAGCTTTTATGTGTATTTACTCTGTCCATTCACACTTTATTTCTAACCCATGTTCAACACTTTAAAGAAACTGTGAATAATCATGAGTAATTACAATTATGTGACGTTTTTTTAAATCAATCAATAGCAATAATATTTAAGAAGCTTAAATATTTAAGTGACTGACAAAATAATCAATTTATTAAAATGACTGAAAAAAAGGTTTATTTTTTTCGATACACCTGCACATAAATAGACCATACTATGTATTTTGATCAGTATAAAAAATCTAAAATTAGCGCTAAAGAATTGTTTGCACTTTCCATGACATGAAGGCAAGTTATAGTCAAACATAATACATACATATATTACAAAACTTTGCCTGTAGGTGACACTGCAGTCCACTTCGACATGTAATCACCTATGTTTACATAGAAGCCTCTTCCTTCTAAGTATGATCTGAACCATTTTATCACAGTTCCTGAAAGACCAACATAGTTTTCTAGTCTATCGAGAAGGATTTTGTGGTCAACTGTGTCGAAGGCAGCGCTCAAATCGAGAAGAACCAGGACAATCACTTTTCCTGAATCAGTGTTGAACCGGATGTCATTGACTATCTTCAGTAGAGCTGTCTCTGTGCTGTGATGAGCTCTGAAACCCGACTGATTACAATACATGTGTTCGTTTTGGGTCAGGAAGACCTCAAAGACCTGATTTCCTAGCCGTTAATCTGCGTTCAGGAAGATTTCCTGATGCCTTAACTTTGTCAATGTTTGCTTACAGAACAAAGAGATGCGTGACCAGGTGGACTATTACCTGGGAGGTCAAAGGTCAAATTCCTTCCTACCGTCAGATAGCAATGCGCAGATTGTCTACAGGTAAAACACAGTAGAACATGTATGTACATGTAAATAATAACAGCTATGTATTGAGAATCAATCCATGTATTTGTGTCTTTCACAGCAAACCTCTGAGACCATCCAACCAGAGCAGCAAAAGCCTGCCTTTCATCAAGGTCATCGAGATCAAATCATGAGCATTTCCACCAGGCGATGAACATCTTTATATTGCTTCTAACAGTAGGACCTCTGCTCTGGTCATCGCATCCATCTATGAAACGACAGACTGTCACTCCAAAGAACATGAAGAACTCGTATGGGCATGCAGATTGGTGTTTGGGGTGTTTTGGTGTTTGTTTGAGGCTGGCCCTCAGAAAACAGCATCCATCTGTTAAGAGCTTGACTTACACTAGATTCTCTGTATGATGGAGATTTTCACATATGGTTGAATTGCAGCAATATCGATTATTTAACACTACCAGTTGGAAGTTTTGAACCACTTTGAGAACTGTCAGAACTTTATAAATCAGGAATCACCAAATCTGTTTTTGAAGGTCCGAAGGTCTGCATGTTTTTGGTTCAACCATTGAGAAATACACCTGTTGCACTAATTCGGGTCCTTGTTTGAAGAACTTGTCTAGAACAGGATTGGAACTAACATGTCTGCAGGGCTGAACCCTCCAGGTCCGAATTTGAGGAGCCCTTGTCTAACCCTATCAATTATGTAAAAATAAACACTACCACCAGTCATGTGCCACATTAAAGATCACATGACCAGTACAAAAAGTGAAAGGAAATCGGGGTTTGAGGGAAAAGATTGAAACTTTGCCTTTGTGAAAACATGAATCCCTAGCATAGTGCCAGCCTTTCATCGTTCTAGATGTCTGTTTGTCCAGATCTGATCTATGTTACTAGAGGTTCTTACACAAAATAAATAGACTTGGACGTTTCAGCATACGCTAAGCTGTACAATGTACAATAAGTAGTTGCCAAAAATGCTGAATGGGGTTTCTTTCCCCAGACCGGTCCCTCTTTTGCAGCCATAATGTCGTTTGCTAAAGGTGTGTTGGAACATTTTCAAAGTGTTTCCATTCTTTCAACTGATAAAATGTTGTTGATTTTATTTTTAAGGAGTATGAAGTGAAGAATTAAGATTTAAAGTTTCCCAGTCTATTCTATTTCTGTTGAGAGTTTCGAACATTTCATCTGCTTTGAATTTCAGGAGTTTCGAGGGAATAGCTTGGGTTTATTATCTTTAGTAATATTGTAAACTAAAAGCAGACAGGGACACAACAGGGGTGTCTCCATCCTCAGCAAATATTTATTTCTGAAGCACACAAAGAGTCCAGTCTCATTCTTAGAGGAACACAAAGACCCTATTTAAGCATTTCATCTCTTTTGCTAGAACGTGTCTGTTGTTAGGGTCTGAGGCTGAACAGATCTGAGTGAAGGCACTGAGTGTTCTCCGGTCAGGACGGTCTGATCTCATGCAGGACCCTGTCTGACCCCACATAAAGTAACACTTTTAAACCCAGACTTTTTTTTTTTTTTTTTTCATTTTTACCTCATCTTAAAATGGAATCAAAAGCTCCAGTTCAACAGGGGGCGATGTAAATCCCACTGAGTTCCTGACTGGTCTCAAGCAAGCCTTGAAGAGGCTTTATCTCAAATGTGCTCAATGAATTTCTTCACCTTTCAAAGCACTTGTTTTTAGAGATCTGTTGCTTAGTTTCTGTAAGGAAGAATGTATTTGTGGCTTTTGGAAACTGAAAGTCTTCTTATTGGTTAATAATTTCAGATGGACTTTATTTAAACTTTGTTGATATAAATTCAGACCGGACATGTTTTCATGTTCAACCACCTCTGCATTTATGAGTAGCATTGTGTACATATTCCTTTTGTGTGAACTTTAACCTCTAGCATGCTACATACTTTATTTTATTGTAAGTTGAGTAATATTTTTGTAGGGAAATTAGTGGTTTGCAATGCTTAAATTAATATTTTTCTGTATTTCTATTTAAATAAAAAAGATTAATTAATGATCCATCTTGTGGCCTTTTCTCTTATAATGCAGTGTTTTATTGTAATACAAGTGATGGATTTTTGCGCATTATATATAAAGGTTTGATGGTTGTATAATTAGAAAATCATGAAAACATTGATATTTTTCAGTCATTTTATTCAAACAGTAAAACTTGGGTTTTTATTCTTCATTACACGCACAAAATGTTTTAACTGATGTTTTAACTTTCAACTAATGAAAATTCTAATGTTAGTACCTCAGAAATTTAGAATATTACTTAAACTAATTCAAAGAAATATATTTTTTATGTTGGCTTACTGAAAGCATGAGCGTGTACTGCACTCAATACTCAGTTGGTACGGTGGCCTAGCGGTCCAAATCAAATCCAAAGTATTAACAAAACCTGAACAATTTTTAAATACAGTTACTTAGAAAAAAATCCACAATTCTGAAAACATCTACAATTCAGCCAAACAGGGAAAGGATTGCAGAGTGTGAGAACAGAAAACGTAGCACTGATTGGACGCACTAAACATGTTTTAATAATTATTCCAAATTATATCATTTTACTTTCACAAAAGAAACTTGATGAGTAGTGTACATACCGTCATGCACACTTTTATGTCTAAACATCTTCTAAAAGTTGCATTTTCATAATGACTACTTAACAGTCCATCAGCTCAAAAGGTGATTGCAGCGCCTTCAGAACGAAGTTTATAAAGTCATGAAGATCAAGACTTCAAGAAACACACCTAGCTCTTCTCATCACGCAGTACAAACTACATAAAACTACTGATTTTTCTTTTCAGTAACAGTTCTGAGTGATTATTCTTTTTTTGACCATGTCTAAGTCATTAACTATGAAAAAACTGTAAATTGAAGTATAAAATATTAAGCGTATCACCAACATTTATTTTTGTATTTATAAAAATGGAACTCTTATTATCATTATAATTGATTTATACTTGCTTTATACACAGCCCGACACTAGCAGACAAAGGATTGGAACGTTACATTTTCTAAAAATGCAAATGTATGTGAACAACTTAGGATTTTAAAATAAACTTCTTGCTTGAAAGCAGACACAAAACCATCAACAAGAACGAGAAGACATTTTAATTACATAAACAATGAAACATATTTCATCAATAACAGCAATGACAATAAATCCAGTTTCCTTGTAGATATACTCAAAAACAATTCATTACAATTAAAATTGCACTTAAACTGAGATCGATTATAAAAAATAAAAAAAAAACATGGTTCCTCAAAGCCTCTGTTCTACTACAATCTTTCTTTAACCCTAAACTTGACTAGTGCAGGAGTTCATCTAGTGTGTTTGAACAGTTGTGTAGACTCTGGGTTTATGACGGATGAAAAAGTCCATTTATATCTTTATCATCCAGACTAATAGGAGAGCGTTGCACTTGCTCTTTGGACTGGAGATATGAAACGTGTTCAGCCAGTTCACCATAAAAGGCTTTTGTTAAGAACCCAGAACCTGCTGGCCATCACAAGCAATATGAGAAGAGCACCCTTTTGTGAGTTCTTGTAAACCTACACAAACATTCTTGGGCATCATCATTTCTCCCCTGATGTCGTTCTGTTCATGGTTACTAGTAAAGGACGTTGCCCTGTCGTAGGTTTTCCTCTCTAGAGTGTGCTTTCGAGTGTGTTGTATTTGTCTTTGAAGCTCTTGAGCTCCAGGAAGTGCTTGGGTCTCTTGCTGCGTTGGACGCTGGATGGCAGGTAGGTGACCTGAATGCTGGAAGCGGATGCTGGCCCGGGTGAGCTGGTCAAATCTTTAGCTGCTGATTGGTGCTGCTGGCTCAGACTGCTGCTGCTCGATTGGCTCTTCACACTGGAGAACAGAGATTAAAGTGAGTGAAAGGAGTGCTCGTAATGATGAAAAACCTACAGAACTTACAGCTCGACCAGTTCAGCTAGATCTTCCTTGTACTTGATAAACTCAACCTCACCAAACACCTACAAGAGAAACAAAACACAGGATAGTTGTCTTCAAACGTACTGTATGAAACAGTTCCCCCTGCTGGATACATTTAGAAAAGCTTTATTTTTGTTTAGAATATATATCCCACAAAAAGAAAGGATTTCTTTAACATAAGCTATTACTTTAACCATATCACATTACTTTTTATGATTGTCTTATTTTCTTCAAAAAATCTTTCAAAACTAAAATCATTTTATACCTGGTCTCTAATAGCCTGTCCTGGATATTTCTGATCACCACACCGGCCATCTCTGACAACATATACCAATTGTCTCTGATAGCATTTCTTTCTTTCTTTTCTTTTTAAAGCCCTGATGGCAACATGGCAATTCCGTGGCTATCCCTGTTTTAAAAAGTTGTTATTATTTCAATTTAAAAGCTCATAGGATCATTAAAAACTTGTTTTAAAACCAAGTTACATTTCCCAGCACAAGTCTATCCTTGGAAAAAAAAATTTTTTAGCTCTTTTGGGTTAGCATGGACTTCTTTCAGATCTTGTCCAGTCAGGTTCCTTCTCATGGAATTATAAATTGGACATTCTATCAAGATGTGTTTAATAGATAAAATACATTTGCAATGTCTACATAACGGCATTGCCTCACTTATAAGAAGAAAACTAGGGCCAATTCAACATTTGGCTAACAATTTTTGATATCTTTTGGTTCCTAAAATTGTTTGATTTACTCCTAGCTTTGGATAGATTTCATGCAATTTGTTTTTGATTTGTGGTTCCATTCTTGCTGCCAATGTTTCACTTGATGGTTTATTTTCTGTTTTAGGTCTTGATGGTATTAGATGTTTCTTAGTTTTGCCACATTGTCTGCTCTCTCGTTTCCTATTATTCCCACATGACCGGGAATCCAGCAAAATACTATGTTAGATTTGGAATTCGAAAAAACTATACATTTTTTGCCTGTTGCGTTTTCCATGTGTTTTATGGCAAGTAGCATTGCATAAGCTTCAGCTGTGAAAACAGTGCTATTATCCGATAGCCTGTCCCCGTTATCTCTGATCACCTGTCCCTAATAGCCTGTCCCCGTTATCTCTGATAGCCTGTCCCCGTTATCTCTGATCACCTGTCCCTAATAGCCTGTCCCCGTTATCTCTGATAGCCTGTCCTCGTTATCTCTGATCACCTGTCCCCGTTATCTCTGATCACCTGTCTCTGATAGCCTGGCCCCGTTATCTCTGAACACCTGTCTCTGATAGCCTGTCCCCGTTATCTCTGATCAGCTGTCTCTGATAGCCTGTCCCCGTTATCTCTGATCACCTGTCTCTGATAGCCTGTCCCCGTTATCTCTGATCATCTGTCCCTGATAGCCTGTCCTCGTTATCTCTGATCACCTGTCTCTGATAGCCTGTCCCCGTTATCTCTGATCACCTGTCTCTGATAGCCTGTCCCCGTTATCTCTGATCACCTGTCCCTGTTATCTCTGATCACCTGTCTCTGATAGCCTGCCCCCGTTATCTCTGATCACCTGTCTCTGATAGCCTGTCCTTGTTATCTCTGATAACCTGTCCCCGTTATCTCTGATCACCTGTCTCTGATAGCCTGTCCCCGTTATCTCTGATAGCCTGTCCCCGTTATCTCTGATAGCCTTTCCCCGTTATCTCTGATAGCCTGTCCCCGTTATCTCTGATCACCTGTCCCTGATAGCCTGTCCCCGTTATCTCTGATCACCTGTCTCTGAAAGCCTGTCCCCGTTATCTCTGATCACCTGTCTCGGCTGTCTCTGAAAGCCTGTCCTCGTTATCTCTGATCACCTGTCCCTGATAGCCTGTCCTTGTTATCTCTGATAACCTGTCCCCGTTATCTCTGATCGACTGTCTCTGATAGCCTGTCCCCGTTATCTCTGATAGCCTGTCTCTGATAGCCTGTCCCCGTTATCTCTGATAGCCTGTCTCCGTTATCTCTGACCACCTGTCCCTGTTATCTCTGATCACCTGTCTCTGTTATCTCTGATCACCTGTCTCTGATAGCCTGTCCCTGAAAGCCTGTCCCCGTTATCTCTGATCAACTGTCTCTGATAGTCTGTCCCCGTTATCTCTGATCCCCTGTCTCGGCTGTCTCTGAAAGCCTGTCCCCGTTATCTCTGATCACCTGTCTCTGATAGCCTGTCCCCGTTATCTCTGATCACCTGTCCCTGATAGTCTGTCCCTGTTATCTCTGATCACCTGTCTCGGCTGTCTGAAAGCCTGTCCCCGTTATCTCTGATCACCTGTCCCTGATAGCCTGTCCTTGTTATCTCTGATAACCTGTCCCCGTTATCTCTGATCACCTGTCTCTGATAGCCTGTCCCCGTTATCTCTGATAGCCTGTCCCCGTTATTTCTGATAGCCCATCTCTGATAGCCTGTCCCCGTTATCTCTGATCGCCTGTCTCCGTTATCTCTGATCACCTGTCTCTGATAGCCTGTCCCCGTTATCTCTGATCGCCTGTCCCCGTTATCTTTGATAGCCTGTCCCCGTTATCTCTGATCACCTGTCTCTGATAGCCTGTCCCCGTTATCTTTGATCGCCTGTCCCCTTTATCTCTGATCGCCTGTCCCCGTTATCTCTGATCGCCTGTCCCCGTTATCTCTGATCACGTGTCTCTGTCAGCCTGTCCCCATTATCTCTGATCACCTGTCCCCGTTATCTCTGATAGCCTGTCTCTGATCGCCTGTCCCCGTTATCTCTGATCGCCTGTCCCCGTTATCTCTGATCGCCTGTCCCCGTTATCTCTGATCACCTGTCTCTGATAGCCTGTCCCCGTTATCTCTGATCGCCTGTCCCCGTTATCTCTGACCACCTGTCCCTGATAGCCTGTCCTCGTTATCTCTGATAACCTGTCCCCGTTATCTCTGATCACCTGTCTCTGATAGCCTGTCTCCGTTATCTCTGATAGCCTGTCCCCGTTATCTCTGATCACCTGTCCCCGTTATCTCTGATAGCCTGTCTCCGTTATCTCTGATCACCTGTCTCTGATAGCCTGTCCCCGTTATCTCTGATCACCTGTCCCCGTTATCTCTGACCGCCTGTTTCCGTTATCTCTGACCACCTGTCCCGGCTGCCTCCGATAGCCTGTCCCTGTTATCTCTGATGACCCTTCTCAGCTGTCCCTGATCGCCTGTCCCGGCTGTCCCTGATCGCCTGTCCCGGCTGTCCCTGATCGCCTGTCCCGGCTGTCCCTGATCGCCTGTCCCGGCTGTCCCTGATAGCATATTACGGCTGGCTCTGATCACCTTTCCCAGGTGTCTCTGATCACCTATACAGGTTGTATCAAATAGCCTGTCCCAGCCATCTCTGATAGCCTATCCCGGTCACCTCTGATCGTACTGGTCATCTCTGGTCACACGTTCTGGCATTCTATGATCGCTGTCTTAGCCGTCTCTGGTCACCTGTCCTAGCCTTCTCTGATCGCTGTCTTGGCTGTTATTAATGGCTGTTTTGATGTCAATGTCTTTGATCGCAGGTTTTCCTTGTCTCTGATCTCAGTTTCTTCATTGTCTCTGAGATTCTGTTCTCACCTTGCCTATCTCTGATATCAACTGTCCATGATCTGATGAATTGTCAGTGATCTCAGTTTCTTCTCTGATCTCATTTCCACTTTGCCTGTTTCTGGTCTTAGACTTGTCTGTCCATGAGCTCAGTTTCTTTCTCAGTCTCTCTTGACTCTGATCTTGTTCTGAGCTGCACAGGTGTCCTGATGAAACACCATCTATTTCAGTCTTTAACAACGTTTAGAATGATTATATCTGGAAACCTGAAAAAGACTGAAAAGAGATGTGACATAATGCACACTTCCTCAGACTGACCCCGGTGCCGTGCCGAGCATTGTCATAGCCATCCAGCAAGCGATCGAGAAGCACACCGTGACTTGTCTTGAACAGTGAATGAGAGTTTCGCAGGTCTTGCAACCACTTTCTGTAGCGACGACCTGTCAGAGCACTGGCACTGCCACACAAATCCTGAAATGGGACATCTAGAAGCAAGAAAAAAACAAAGTAACTCAACCATCATGAAGTTGTTTTCGACTGATTTTTCACATCACAATTAGCTGTATATATCTGTGTTAACAGCGTTTTGCCCTATGCCACTGGATCTGCAGCCAGACTGTAATATTTTTTCAAAAGCTTTATTTAAAGCTTTCTCAAGTGATGCAATGCATGATGCAACAATCACCATGTGGTGCTGAACTCACTTTACTTGTAAATTGCCTTTGTATAGAAGTTGTAGAACTTCAATAATGTACAATTCTCCTTCCTTCTAGTGTGCTAAGCATGCACTTACAACAGAAAACAGAAATCTTTCTAAGTTTACTATAGTTCAGAAAAACAACCCATCTGAGGGGAATTCTGGGGGATTTTGGTTCGACTGTGTCTTCAGTTGCAGTAGTTGTAGACACAAATTTCATGTTGAGACAAGAGAAGCTGAGGCACTTGTCCAAGTGTCAGACATCAGCTTATAATGGAAGACCAGAACCTCAACAAATGTGTCACTATTGAAGAGGAGTGTCTCACCTGAGTCTCGGATAGCATCCAACGCTTGCATTCGGAAGAGATAATTATAACAACCTGTACAAACAGAAACATGCTTTAAGTGTTCACATGAGCTGTTTACAGTCTTATGATGATTTTTTGTTTCACTCACTATTCTGTCCCTGATGCTTCAGTCGATCGTCCTCTTTAGAAAGCAGATGGGGCTCATAGCGAATGTCATTCACTTTAGACAAACAGTAGTCGATTACTTCTTTCAATTCCTTAGAGAAAATTTCAGGTCAGTGCATTTCAAACCATTGCGCTTCCAAATGTGTGAAATATTATGAACAATAGTTATGTAAACATCTAAATAAACATTTGGGTTTACATGTTTTCTGACAGCAAGAAACAAATATGATGTTTGAACATGTATCTTGCATTTATTTCACCATATATCAACTGTCCCGGCTGTCTCTGATCTCCTGTCCCAGCCTTCTCTGATCACTGTATATCATCGCTATCACCATAGATCAATATATATATATATATATATATATGTGTGTGTGTGTGTGTGTTTGAGTTAGGGTCCGTCATTAAATTTTAATATCTTTATTCACTCCAATTCAGATAAACATTGTGTTCAGTGCATGTAAGTGGAGCATACTATGGAAAGGGAATCGCGCACACCTGTAACATTAGGTAGTCCTCTGATGCTAACGTTAAGATAAAGCTAACGTTTAACAACGTCTCTCCAATAAAAACAAACGATCATAACAGCGTTCAGCTATTGCATGTTTGCCCTGGATTTCTTTTAAATGTCACAAATGTGATCACAGAACTGTTAAGAAGCCTGATTGATTATTGATTATTGGACTATTGATTGTACCGAAGGTTAGTAAATCCACAAGAGGTGGAAGAGCATTCTCATATAGAGCCCCGAAGCTCTGGAATAAACTCCCGGATGTTGTCCGCAGCTCAGCTACGCTCACAGATTTCAAAACTAAATTAAAAACATATCTGTTTAAACTGGCATTCCAATAATTATCTATTGGTATTTGTCTAAACTGATCTGGTGTCTGAGCACTATATACATACAAACTGTTTGAAAAAACAATGTGGTTCAATGTTCCTCTCTAACCTATCCTCATCATTTATCACTCATCCTGCAGCTGATGCAGATCACTTGTTTGTTGTCTGTGTTACAGTTTACTAACCGTTTTCTCCATTTGTTAGTTCCTGTTTTGTCTTTGTTTGTTTTGTTTTGTTTTTTCAGGTCCTGTCCGGCAAACCGTTCATCGATGGATTTTAAGTTTGTCTTTTCTTTATGCTGGGGAGGTGATTAGCACCTGCCTCAGTCAGCGAGAGTCCCCTCACAGAGGAACTACTATCTACACTACCTGATCCTCACGAGGACTTTGTGAAGCTGCTTTGAAAGCAAATGCTAAAGAAGCGCTATATAAAAACTGATTGATTGATTGATTGATTCAGCCTCGACTCGTCTATTCATGAGTAAAGCCTTAACTTACATGGGTAAGCTAATCGTTATTTGTCTGTCAGGAGCAAGAGGCAGTGAAACACCCACAAATAACCGTTCCACTTCATTTCAGTTATGTTCTGCAGAGCAAACATTAAATAATATCTCTAATACTTTAATGTTGCAAAAAAATAATGGTATAAATGTCATACTCCATGACCAATGTTAAGACGTCACTGCATCAAAGTGCAGATGCACTATTTTTTGCCATAGTCAGAACAAGATTGACATTAAAACCTTTCCAATCGTTTATTTCAACTTTGATATTAATAATAACTTAAATATGCCAGTGTTGGCAAAGGCTGTGGTATAAACGGAATATACAATGGATAAACGTTGAATATTGATTACTAAACCTCTTCGCGTAGTGCGGTTCTTTGCCTTTGCACTGTGCTTTAAAAATCAATATACAACGCTTAGCCATTGTAAATCCCTCACATAAAACATGACTTACAAATAATATAGAGAATAAATACAGTAAGTCCATGTCTAAAGAAACTGCTGACTGTGTGAAAATAAAGCCAACATCAGCAGCTCTTCATACCTTTGGAGCATTATGACCCAGAGGAACATGTGGTCCTCTTCGAGATTTCATAGCGAAGCGCATGATCTGCCGTTTCACAAAGATGAAAAGAAGCACAAACACCTGTGAAACAGAAAAAAAAACTTCTCAAAACAAACATAGAAAAACTAAAGAATAGATTTTTTTTTTATCAACTTCAAACATTGATTAAGTAATAATAATAGATTAAGTCTAGCTAAGTTGAGTTTTGTATGGAGGATAAAAATTACAAGTAGAAATGAATGCATGAATAAATAGAGCAATAAGTAAATGAGAACATAGCTAAACGTATTCAAAATTGTGTGTTCAATTAAACAAAAGAATAAATAAATGTTTAAATGGGTGGTTCTAACTTCAGCCTAAGCCTTGATTGGTCATTAGTTTTAAACTTACAATTAAGATTTCTATAGCAAGAACTCTATTTTCCTGTCACACTAGTCACTCTGTGATAACTATACACCTCCCTGAGGAACACGAGAGAAGTCCCCTAAATCTACTTTCAGCATGTTTACACATAAATAACACCCGTCATATAATTTTTTTGAAGACTTTGAAGAAGAATTGGTTGCACAATTAGAGTAGTCAAGCAAACACTTTATCAGCACATCGTTTTCAAACATTTGAAACTCCAGTAGAATCCCTGAAGGTACAGGTTGCTACGTTTTACGTATTCTTTCACTAGCTAACGGGCTAACCTCATTTAAATGGGAGGGAGTGTTCAAATAATTTTGCAAGATTTGCCGCAAAGGTAATAAAACTGTTTCTTTACTTTTAACTAACAATCACCTTAAAATAGACAGTTTGAGGCACAACTGATGTTGATCAAATGATTAAGTTTTAACGTTAGTGCTTTCTAAGCGCTCACACATTTTAGCGGCTAGCGTAATGTTAGCACTTACCAAGCTTCCGTATGCCATAACAAGCACAACGTTAACACCGGAAAGCGTAACGTTAGTTCTCGTCGACATGATGAGGGTTTTTTTCTTGACAACTCTCAATTATTCGCGATATTAATTTTCAAAGCAAATTTCAGAGGGTTGAAACGCTTTTGTTGACAGTTTCAGGGGTTCTTCTTTGGAGTATGTTTTAGATAGAAACACCTCAGTAAATGGTTCCACCTGGTGGTTTGGCATGAAAACGTTTGTTCATAACTTCAAATAAACTAAATTGTAATTCTGAAAAAACATCAGAAAGTTTGTTCTCGTTATGCTTTTAAGTCGTAGGATGTGTCATGTGTGCCGCATCTTCACGTTGAGAAAACATCTGGTTCAACATCTGGTTCAATACACATGTTCACTAACTTTACATAACATACATTTAGTTTGATGACCTTCCTGTGCATTTTTGCTTGTTTGATGTTAAGGGTCTGCATAAGCCTGTAGATAAAACATATATTATCTATTCATGTCCAGTTGAGGGTCATAGAACCAAAATGAATTCTCACTAAGAGCGCCAAAGATGACATTAGAGAGATTCTAGAAGATAATAAAAAAATGAAAGTGTGTAGTACATTCATTGTTTTGCAGAGCCAATTAAGTTTCTAGAAAGAATTATAAAATAGAGTATAATTTTAAAAAATAGATGTTTTGCCCATTATTTGTGTTACTTTTATAGCTATGGAAATAAGTATTGAACCCTCCTGATTTTAAAGATTTACCCAGAGACAAATAATCTCATAATTGAATGACTATTTCAACAGTGGTTTTCTTAGTGATGACCTAGCAAAAACTTGATGAAAATGATAGGGTAGGAACCTAATGTTCTAATGGCCATGACTCTCTTTGATAGTTCCCTCTCCTGAAGGTCTGTTGCCCATCACACAGCCAGCAGAACCTCTGGTTTCACTGTATCCATGTCTGTCTCCATCTCCCTCACTCTATTTCTCAATTCTGATCACTCAGCCTTTATCTGGATAGAATGTTTCTTTCTTTAAACGCTTTCACCAGTAAATAATGAGGTTGTCCTGTTTAAAGTAGAGTAATAGTGGAGTTCATTTCTGAGACTGAATTCTATTTTCAGCTTTGGATCATGGCTCTCTTTCAGATCTTGATAGATCTTGATGGTGGTTTTGGGGTTGATGGTGCGGTCAGTGAGGATGGTGGTTTTCTGGGCGTGCAGGAGCGCGAGTGGGTTTAGAGAAGCATCTGCTGAGGATTGATGAGGTAAAAGGTCAGCAAGTAAACATGGTGAATTTTTTTTGTCATATTTGATATTAGGAAAAAAAAGTCAACAGCAAGAGGGAATGTTACAAGAATTTTGTAAATTATTGGGTTGTAAATTATAACATTTTGAATTGACAATTGTGACTTCCCGGGTCAATGGCTGTACGGTGACGTCGCATCCTGTGTGTCGGAGGGTGTGTGTCGTGTCAGTCATTGGTCCTGAGTGAGTGAGTGTGACGTCGTGTAGGTGCCAGCTGGAGGGGAGTGGCTCGTGCGCCTGACGGTCATTTGGGGACACAATAATAAGGGTAAATCACAATTTTGAACACGACCATGTATCCACTCCACACCGATGTGATTAAATAGTTATGGTAAAGTCAATAAACATTTTATTTATCTTTATATACATACTGCTACATGTTTGATTCTCTTCACAGCTGTAAATAATCATCAAATGTCTTATACTGCAGGGAGCGACACTGTTTGATGATGTATGTTGGTACCTGGTTCCAATTCTCTTATTCGATGCAGACTTGTGGACTCAATTTGTTGTGCTTGCGAAGTGCTTAAGTTTGTAGTGCCTGCCATTTTTATGCTCCCTTTATGCACCTCAGCGGCGGGACAATTAATGAGAGGAGCTCACTCAAATGGGAGATAAGTTAGAGGCAACCTCCTGCTTTCAATCTCAATGTGTAACGGAAAGTGACTGAACTGCAGTTCCTCGACTGACCGCTTGAGGCTGACTCCAGAAGTGAGCAGACTCTCAATCACTCCAATAATAAACTGACCAACTTTGGAGTTTTCCAGAAACCTATGGGTGACATCATGGACACTACTGCATTCAAGGAAGATATAATGGGCAAGAAAGCATTGAAGTGATTGGTAAACATTTAACAAGTAAATGACCTTCAGCAACATTTATCCCAGTTTTTTTTTAAGTTGCACGATCTACTTCTCTACACATTAACAATGAATAAACAATAACAAAATTATAAAAATTATCTTTATTCAAGTCAAATCACTGGATCTTTTCCTACCTCTGGGAGACGCAAGTCTGTTCCAAAAACATGAGCTCAGTGCATCCCCGCTGAGTTGACTCGAAGGTCTCTAAAGGCATGTGTGGACTTGAGTAAAATCCAAAAGTTTGGAGTACAGCATTTGGGACTGGGTCACACAACTAACAGCACTGGAAGCTTATACTTCAAACGGCAGGATGAGGGTGTGTGTAATTGGGCATAAGACAAACACTTGAGGTATTCAAAAAGATTTTGGGACAGTCTTTACTTTTGACATTTGGAGTGTTAGAACTGCCGTCTGACCTTTATCATACAAACACAGAACAATGACACCCATTCTTATAGTGGAAATGGCACATTCTATTCCCAATAACAACGTTTAAAGTTTGTAGATACTGATTTCAGATAATGTTAGCATCAGCTTGTGACATGCTAGTCTAAACCTGTAATGAGAATGGACATTTACACCGCTCGATGCATCCGCAAAGCTTAAAGCATTGAGGATGACCCCCCTCACCCCTCACACACTCTGTTCACACTCCTACCATCAGGAAAGAGGTTCCGGAGTATTCGGGCCCTCACACCAGACTGTGCAACAGGTTTTTCCCACGAGCCATCAGGCTTCTAAACTTCCCTTATTTATTATAACTATGTTTACTGTTACATGCTGTTTTTGCACCTTTGCTGCTATTTATGCTATTTTGCAGATATTTGTCACTATCACATTCTGTTTAAGGTATTTCTCAGTCAATCTCAGTAAATTTTAGGTTATTAGTCAGTGTTATCTTTTTTGTTGTGTATCCTGTCCTGCACTGCCTTGCCTGTTTTTGCACTGTGTTGTTCTGCACACGATGCACTTTATGTTCTACATTAGTCCTTACTTCTCTGTCGTATTGTATGACGCTATATGTTGTTTTATATAGCACCAGGGTTCTGGAGGATCGTTGTTTCATTTCACTATGTACTGCATCAGCTTATATGGTTGAAATTACAATAAACGCTAGTTGAGAAACTGAGATTCAACTGTGACCAATTGTTCAAGAATACATTTCCATGTTTTTGTCACAAAAAGGTTGTTGAATGAGAGAAATGTTGAAACATGAAATTAAAGTGTGTCTCCACCAGCAGGCGGACCATGTAGTGGTATGTTGTTCATAATAGCATATACTTTCAGCCAGAGTGTTCCAAATCAACAGTTATTTCTCTAAAACCACAAACTGAACCAGTTTCCGCCATTTGAACAGAGATCTTGTGTCTGTCAGGTACTGTTGAGTGAGTACAGTTATGCCACAAACACAACTGTTTTAAGATGAAACTCAAAATTTGTGTATTCCAGAGGCCCTCTGTGGTTTACTCTAGCAGTGGGTGAAGCATTTTTTCATTCATGATTTCCCAATGCCACAGTACAAGAAAACATTTATTTTGGTAAACATGTTTGAATGAAACTCAACAAATATGTTAGGAATGTGTCAAAAATCTGAAACATGCTCTAAGAATTATAACTCAACACGAGATGATTGTCACACTCATTAACAACATGTACTCTATACTTTACCGGCGACTGAGTCACATAGAAACCATAGACCAGGAATGTACTGATTAGACATGAAGGGTGTGCATGTTGACAGGTGCATGTGTGTATAAGAGACAAAGGAACTAACACATAAATAGATGGAAGAAGAAAAAGAGAGGTGAACAGTAAAGGATGGGGGAGGAGAGAAAGACATAGGGAAATGACACAGGAAGGTACAACAAAGGGGGAGGAAAAAGACTAAGCACGTTGAACCAGTCTGGTAGGTTTTTATTACAGTGGAAATTCATCTTAGAAAAATGACAGACTGCAAGAGTAGCTGAGAGTTTAAAGACGCAAGGCAAGATGGAGAGGATCTGTTCTTTCCTGCATCTACATCAGATGAGGTATGTAAGTTCCTAGACAAAACTCAATGTGTATGGCTGTTACTTGCATGTCCATTGTCGCACAAGTGTTTGTAATATGGAGGACAGCTGTTTCTAGGAAATGACACTGGCCTGTATTCCTTAGCGAGTCGTTTAGAGATCTATATCCTTGACATTAACGTCAGTGATGTGGCTAAGAACAGCTTCATAGAAATCAATCCAGTCTTCTTTGTTTGTCATCAATCAGTTTTAGATTTATTTGCATGGCGTCTCTGTTTGTTCTTTGGGAAGGTATACGACACACCTACTCTTCCTCACACTCGAGATCTCTCTACTTTCTGTTTGTAAACTCCAATGATAGCTAGAATAAAGTAAGCTGTAGACTCTAACATTAAAGTCTGAATTGTGGATGTGCCTTTTTTCACATGTCTGCAATCAGATCGTGCCCTAAATAGATTAAGTGTGCTGCTTTGAATAATTGTAGGTGTGAAAAGATTATGCAGAATGCAGATTTCTTGCTAAAGGTTTATACTGTTCAAATATTTCATGCTTCCAACTGAGCAAACATAATCAGAATGTTGGACACACACATTGACGTATTGATATTTGATCGCTTGCTCAGATGACGATTCTTCAGAATGCTTTTTGCTAGTTTTACATCTTTGCTGTTTAATGTTGATGCAGTGAGATTCCTTGCCCTTGGATGGAGCTCAGTGGACAACAGAGGTCCACTGTTTGCATCTGACACTTGCTTATAAAACACTGAAGGAGAAAGTTTAGCATGCAAGGCATAGTGGGATATCAGAGACAGGTGAATTTTGCTGTAGCTGTTTAGCTGGTAAACAAACAATGGTTAGCTCCAACAACTCCTCTTTCAGTTCTGTATCTCTTTTCTCTTCGTCGGCCCATCTTTGTGTTGTTGTTGTTATTTTTCCTGTTGTGAGGTCAATGTGAGAGTTTGTATTAAGAACAACTCAGCTGCTTATGTCCCAGCAGCACTCTGAAAAAATTATCAAAAGAGCCAACTTTCATTCGTCCACCGCAAGGGTTCTCGCTGCAAAAAAAAAACAAGGTGACTTGGCAGGGCAGAACTTTTTTTCAACCTTCCCCATAGCTAGACCAAATGAGGGCACTCGGTGACCATTATCTTCTGTCAAGGCATGTTCACATTGAAAATTTGTCTAGGTGTGTGATGGTTTTTAACTGAAAACACTTCAAGAATGTTGATATGTTTGTGCGCTTTACTTTTCATTCCACTAGCAAACTAAGTTCAGTTGTAGGATCAAGAAAAAGAACTGTACAAAAATTGTGTATTGAAAATGCTCAATTATAAAGACCAGCTAGACACTGCATTTGCAAAAGTTTTAAACTTTTAAAAGATGTTTAGGAGTGTTGCTTAAGACAGTTAAGTCAAAAGAGATATTTGACCTGTTTGCTGGCAGTTATTGGGAAGAGTATTTTTTCCACGCCTGGTAGACCCTTTGTCAGCATTTGGAAGGATTCTCTGCAGATGTGATTTTACTAGCTGTGTGCCTCCTCTTATAGATTATGAAAATTTGTAGTTATGATTTCCTGTTAACTCTTCTTCTATGACTTTTTCTATGTCTTGTGAATGTTGGTCAGTTGACGTGGTAATATTTCCATGCACCAGAATATGATTCTATGCCAAATGACTTAGGATTAGTTATTTGACATGTCTGATGTGCAATAGGAAGTGACTGTGGAAGTGGGTCAGAAGTAAGCAGGTTCCCATTCACTCCCATGCTAAAACTGCCCAACTTTGCAGCTAAAAAAACATGTTTACACCCCTGGTGTTGCAATGTTTTTAAATTAGATCGCTAGTTCTGACCTTCATGAACAGTCTGAGGGGCGTGACTTATTTTTTATTAGTTTGTATAAGATATATAATATTGGAAATCAGTTATGTTCTGCCTATTTTCTGGACCAGTTACCAGGAAGTGAGGCTCTTCCATTCTGAGCCTCTGTTGGCTTTCATAGGAAACGTCACACATGGTTCCTCCATTTTATATACAGTCAATGGTCTTGGGCAAAGGAAGCTACAATAAATTCCTTTCCTAAACCAATAACAATGCATACAAGTGAGCTAAGTGTCTTTTGTATCTCACATTGATTTAGAATTTCCATTTTTAGGAACTTCACCTTCTTTATGTTCACCACACTCAAGACCTGCACTTCAAATGTGCAACTTGTTTGGTGTTAGACAGGATTGTAGTCTGGTGTGTTCTACTTGTTATCTACCCTTGTGTCAGATTTTTACAAAGAGCTAAACAGTGTGACAAGTACCATCAAGAATGTTGTTAGAGTAAACATATAATGACATGCACCATCACACACTGGTTTGTTTATTTTTAAAGATTTTGAGGATGTTAAGACAATTGCATGTTATAGTGAAGGTGGTGGCCGTCGTATGTTTACATTTGAGGGTATGGATGCAGTTCCACCGGTAGTGATTTATGGACTTTCACAGTCATAAACATAGTTTCAGTGTTAAAAGAAACCCAGAATGATCAAAGGGAGGTGACTTGAAGTTATACTTAAAAGATACTTTTATGAGGAAGGCCTTGTTAAATGTTGAGATCTGATCCATTTACCATACTCGTAAAAAAAAAAAAAAAAAAGCTAAAAGCAATCCAACAGAATTGAGATTGACTTCCTAGTTGAATTGCAATTCAAACTCACATGGCAAACGGTACATTTCAAATTCAAAAATCAGATTCATGGATGTGGATTTAACCAATAAATGGTACATACTATAATTTAAAAGAATCAAAAATAAGTTACATATACTTGTAGTAACTGTATAGACATCGTTTTAATATAAACTTTTACAAAACCATTCTCTATTTAGATTTTTGTACTGCATAAAATATGAAAATTAGGGTAATATATGACACGGGCCAGAATCTGTAAAGCTTTTTGGTGATTCCTGCATATCGTTTTCAGATAACATTTCAGGAGAAGGATTTTAAATACATGGGAGAACAAAAACAGGAAGGTCTGATAACTCAAGGTCTGATAGAAGAATAAAGAATTATCAATGCTCCAATTCTTCTGATTTCAGCCCCTAAGCCACATTAATAACACCAACCCCAATGTTAATACCATCCCTACTCTCCATTATCTGCAGAATTTTGCTAATTTTTCTGCAGAAAACATTGGCCACAGATTCCGTCTAGGGTTGTGTATGAAGAATGTTTGTGCTTGTACCTTCATTTGAAACAATGGTTATTGTTATTGGTGATTAATTGATATAATATTACAATAATTTATCTTAATTGCAGTGTACTCAATTGTATTTCTTGTAATTTCATTCAACATCCTTTTAAGGTGAAGTCAATTTTAATTCAAATTAAAACACTTATATTTGACTGAATTTAATTACATTTAGAAGTCTCTCCAACCCTGCTTCTGATGTGTCAAGTGTATGACACAAGTTTTGTTTATTTAAATTACTATACTTTTGCTGATTGATTTCTCTTATAAAATAGTTTGATCCTCCTCGCTCTTCATCAAATGATTGCAAATTCATTCAAATTTCTCTGGTGGCACACATTTATACAGTATACTGCTCATTTTAATGCCTGAATGTGCAGTTGTGGTTATGTAATTTGACAAAGAGCTCATTTGGTAAATGTTTTTACTTCACAGAACAAGATAATAAGCAAAAAGCACCAAAATCAAGAGCATCCAATGCCTGTAAATTACAGCAGCAATTGTTTGATCTGTCTGGGATTTTGGATAACATCCTACTGCTCAAGTGATGTCAAGTATCTGTCAAGTCTTACTACAATGTAGTCCCCATGTACTTTCCAGCGAAAACTCAAAGAATGAACTTGCAACCTGGAATATCTGCAAACTGATTTTTTTTCCATCCTGAAACAAGAAGTGGCACTGGGAGCATCAAATCATTTAATGGAGCAATAACATCAAGTTAAAATCCAACAACTCCAATGCCTTTTGATTCTTCAGTTGCAGCATTCAAAATCTTCTCAGCTAACGAACTGATTACCAAGGATCTCTGTACTGTTACCTAATTTTAGTATTGATAAAGTACTGAGAGCTATTGTTAAAATCTCAACAAAGGTGTTAGAATGTTTGACAGCCAAGAGGATAACAGTCAGGATGTTATTAACCGGAGCAGAGGAGAAGAGTTGAGGAGGTATTATCAATCAAGCAAAAGCAAAGGTGTGGACTGGAAAGTAACTGGTAGAGGACCAGGAAATGGGGACCAAAATGCCATGATTACCGAACCCAGAATCTCAAATCCTTTTACGAGTCAACCAGAGACAGGCAAGAAGACAACTATGTTTTCACAAGAGAATCAACATAGTTTACATGGGTATAACACAGCCAAGCAAGGTGATCAGAGCAGTGACAGAGAGGTCTCCCCAATCTCTGGTTTTGCATCCATAAGAATGAACCATGTAAATTTTGCTCTGGAAAAGGCAAACGGTGGACAGTCCCTCCCGTCACGATTGAAGCCAAGACATAGCATTGGATCCATTGGTGAAAGCAGCAGCCTATGGGTGCAACAAACTAGCAAATCAAATCTAAATCAAACAGAGAGCGGAATGGGATTGTTGACTAGAGAGCAAGGACCTTCCAATTCCGAGGAAGTAACTGGAAACCAAACAATACTGGAAAGAATTGCCAAACTTTTTGGGGACGCAAAAAGTGAAACCTACTCAGTTGATACAGCCAGGCTAAATCGAGACAATTCTTCTTCAGACTGCCGTGACAGCCAACAGGATATAAACTATATTCAAAAATCTGGAACTTTCCCTCGACGATTTTCAAAAACTTCCTTTAGTCCAAATCTAGACCCTTCTAACAACAAAGGAGAAAAGGATGATCAAAATGACAGTAGGTTGAGTTCTTATCTGTCATCAAATACGCATTTGGGTTCAGACATGTTCTCTGAAAAAAATGCTCATTCCATTCTGCATGATGATCGTCAGGTGACAAACAATTTATCAAGGGCTACCGAGACCCCAAACTACTGTAGTTACTCATTAGAAAGGACCAGGAATAGATTGTCTGCAAATTCCCGGTATAGTGTCCCCAGATATCCCAATTCATATTTGGAAAGCAGTTCAACCTCTCTCAATGAAGGCAACAAAAATGTATCTACTGTTTCTTTACCTAACTGTGGACTAAAAGAGGAAATTGAAATATGTGACTTCCCTTGTAGAAAGAGATTGGACACAATGGACATCAGAGCCTTTAGTGGTTCTAAAGGCATCACTCAATCCAAGCACACATTTTCTGCCAGAGGAGCAGCTTATCATGAAGAGATTGATGATGTTTTTACATGTAAATCTGATGAAAAGAGAACAGAAGGAGTCCTTGAAAAGTTCCGCGCACCATCCTTAGATTCTGTAAAAAATACTATAAGCATGTTTGAATCTCTGGCTCAACAAAGTAGAGGTCCACCACCGAATCTTCAGACTAGAAGGGCCTTATCTGTACCAGAGCATCCCAGGTCTTCTGGTCTGGTAAAGATGAGTGGTTCAGAAAAAAATCTTTATTTCCCAAAGTTTGTAGAAGGGTCACAATTCGCTAGCAAAGATTCATTACGTGAAAAGTCCGAAGTCGATCTAATTCCAAGTAAAACTACACAATCAAATTTTACTGTCGATGCAAAATCAATGTTAGGCCAATGTCAAGATAGATTCAAAAGTAATGTGGAGATGGTTAATTTTTTCAAACAAGCAAACAAGCAAAGCACTGACAATGTTACAATTGAACATCTTAATAGGGAGAGAGTGGGTAAAAAAGATTTAGATGAAACGTATTCCGCCATCAGTACCCAGTTAGGGCTCCAAAATAAATTGGGGAAAAAATCTGAAATTCAGACATCCAAACAGTCAAATGTGAAACAGTTTATAATGCAACAAACAGCCATTACAAGTGACGAGGATGACGATAGCACTCCCACCAACTCTCCCATTAGAGCCCCAGACACAATCACCTTTGAGACATACAGAACGTCCAGACCTGAAACAGTTAATGGAACCCAACAATTGCCCAGTTATCCTCAAAATTCAAACACACTACAGAAGATATATTCCTCAATTAATTATTCCAACAATAACAATCATGAAACAAGGCAGAAAATGTCCCCACAGACTACCAGCATGGGTAGGTGGAGCTCTGATGAAGAAGACTATGACGACGATGCTACAGACAGTGGAGAGGACTCTGATTCAGGAAAGTCTTCTGTGACCGTCACAAGCAACATGAGCCGATCAGATCGTAGAAGCTTCTCTTTAAGGTAACTATTATTCAAGGGTAAAATCAACTTGACTCTATAACACAAACACTGTTTCAATCTCATCTTACCATTCTGAAATAAAAAGATGACAAATCGCTCCAAAGAAGCAAATTATTACTGAAATATTTGTGGATGCCCATGTTATTAAATAATTGAACTGAATGATAGGGACCAGGGAAGTGTTAGCTATGGGCGACATGGGCAGTTGTTTACAATTCCCATTTTGGACCACAGAGGAGTAAAGACTCCTCTACTTGATGCTGTGTGTCGCTATGAGGCAACTGCTGCTGCTGACCGAGCAGGGACGCTGCAGGAGAGGGAGAGGCAGCCAAAGACCTGCTCTCTGCATTGGTTTCTACGTTTCCATTGATGCCTTTTGTCAAAATTCTATTTTGCCATACGTGAGCAGTAAACACCTGTTTTACATCTGTATCGGTGGTGATTAGTGGGTTAGGGTATAGGCACAATAGGGTTTGTTCCCACAAGGCATCAGATAGGCTAGACTCTACGCTGATTGGGACCTGCTATTACTACTTGTGCTGTTATTGTGTGTTGGTTAGTATTGAACATAGAATCACACGATAAGAAGTTAAATCGCCAAACTATTAGCAAAAGCCCAAGATCAGAGTAAATGGGTTTACAATGAAGTTTTTTTTTGAAAGTTTGGGCAAGGAATACATTTTGTGTTACAGAATGGCCCTTTACTGTAAATTTGAGCAGAAAGACAACCATTGGCATATTGCACCAGGAGTACAATACATAAAAGGACATTACAAATGAGGCTGTCTGTTCCCAGAGCTCTGTGTCCAAACACATTAAAAGAGAGGCTAAAGGAAGAAAAAGGTATGAGAGAAAAAATCAATAGAGATAATTACACCCTGGAGAGGATTGTGAAACAAACCCAATTCAAAAATTTGAAGAGATTCACAAAAAGTGGGCTGCTGCTGGTGTCAGAGATTTAATACCCTCCTGCCAAAGACATGTACAAGCCAATTGTTTTCATGCTGTCGCAGTCCTTGTGTCAAGCCACTCTTGAATAAAAGACCGCATAAGAAGCATTATGGCTAAGCTAAAGACAAAAAAAAAGACTGAACTGCTGCTGATGAACATGTAGTATTTTCCTTGGAAATCAATGAGTCAGAGTCTGGATGCTGTAGAGCAGAGGCATTTCTACATTCAGTGTAGTTTCCACAGTCAGTATCGGTTTGGGGTGTTTTCTAAGGTCCAAGATCAACACAGGAATTTACCAAGTCATTGAGGTGTTGTGAAAGATATAATATGCCAGACCCAACAATACAGAAAAGATGAAGGGCACAATCAAAGCAACCTGGGCTTTCATAACTCTTAGCAGAGCCACAGATTGGGTGACTCCATACCATGCGATGCTGCTGCAGTAATTCAGACAAAAGAAGCCCCAACTAACTACTGAGCCCTCTAAATGCTCCTACTTTTCATTTTCATACTTTTCAGTAGGTCAACATTTATAAAAATCTTCTTTCTGTATTGGTCTGAAGTGTTGTTCAATTATGTGAGTATGTATGTAATCACTGAATATAAAATACAAGTTTAACTTTTTCAATGGAATTACTGAATTGAATCAACTTTTTGGAGGTATTCTAACTGTATGACTGATACTTGTACTTCATCTCTATTTCAAATCATCCCTGGCCTACACACTTTGACTTTATTTCTCACAGCCTTATGGACTTATGTAACTTTGGTGGAGTGGACTACAGCTTCCCTGATGATGACGATGAAGATTTGCCCTGCTCACGCACTGCATCGATAAGCTCGGACATCTCTGCCTTCTCATCTGTGACACTGCTCAGTTCAGACGAACTAGATCGTTTACTGGATGATGTCAGGGGCTTAGGAGATGACACCTTGAAGGTATGAGTCAATTCAATCTTGAATAATCATCTGACATTGAAACAGTCTTAGACTGCTTAACAATAGACAATTGTTTCTGTAAATGGTTCTATTCACCATCATAATGTGCATCTCTGACTTTCAACAGAAGTATGAAGACGTGCAAGTGGTTGTGTTGCACAAGGATGTGGGGAGTGGCTTAGGATTTACTTTAGCTGGTGGAGTGGATCAGAATAAACCAATCACAGTAACTACAAAATTACTTAACAAACTATGTTAATCTTTTACAGTGATCAATTAGCTTCACTGTTATAAATGGGCCTGTTTTAGCAAGGACAACACCACTGCTTTTTCCTCATCTTTAAGGTTCATAAAATAATTCCATCTGGGGTAGCAGAACAGGAAGGCTCTATCTTTGAGGGGGCTAGGGTGCTGTCAATCAATGGGACCCCCCTTCAGGACTCTGACCATGAGGAGGCGCTGCATACATTGAGAAAAGCAAGGGGGCAGGCTATGGCAGTGGTGGTTCTCCAAAGTGGTTCCTGCAGAAAAGAGGCAACAGAAAGATCAGGAGTCACAGGTTGGTGATGGATACGGGATGTGTTTATTGATGTTTCAGCTAGTTTGTGGGACACACCTGTTCTGTCACCTATTCCCTACAGCTGAGAAGACTGGAGTAACAACCCAATGCATTCATTTTTGGCTTTTGGAAAAACTACCAACACTTATAGCTAAGAAAATTACATTTGACAAACGTAGGTTTAAAATAAGGGTGTGAGTTGTACGGTAGATTCTGGAATCAAAGGTATTTAATAAAGTAGTTGGATGCAGAATGAGCATGAAATTTAATCCTAACTTGCTTGTGACACTCAAAACGCTCCCTTCATCTAACTGCAGTCAACATATCCTATATCAAATACAATTTTTAAAAATAATCTTTGGTTGACAAGAGCTTAAACAAAAGGGTTTTATAGCTTTAAGAGAGTCTAATAATCTCTATAGTTAACTTTTACGCCAGACTTTCATGAGCTAGAAACCTTGTTGATTGGTCAACTATTTATATAACCTATAACACATTGTTGAAATGTAGATGCAATTAATTGCATGGACTTATAATTTCTTTGTAGAGAAACAATCCAAACCATCAGGTCAGTTTTCTTTTGCATAAGTGTGCCATTATATAATCTTCTAACTCTGTAATCCAACTGAAGGTATGTAAAAGGAAGAATTTTTTATTCTAATGTTGGTTCTTTGTGTCTGTTTGCTCTCTACAGGTAGAAGAATCAGAGTGACGCTGCAAAAGTCCAGCTCTGATCTTGGCTTTAGTTTGGAAGGAGGTGTGGGCTCCAGCTCAGGAGACAAACCCCTCACCGTCCAAAAAATATTCAGAGGTAAGAATAAAAAACATTGGTGGAAATGCATGAATGGACAGGAAAGATTCTGCTCACAATACTTTGTCAATGTCGTAAGTCAATTCTTCATTGATTTACTTCTATCTCAATGCTCCCATTATATGGACAGAACCCTTGCATTTGTTTGGACTGAAATTTTCAACTAGACTCTTTAAGAGATCAACTATACTTTCAACAATAAAAAAAAACTGATTTATGCAGTTATTATCTAGCGTGCACTTTAAGGCTCTAACATATTTAACACCAAAACACCCAACAACAAACTAGAAGGTGCTTTCTCTATGTAAGATATCTGTGTGTTTGTCAGGTGACATTGTATACTCTGAAACTGAAGCACAATGTGGTTAATGTGGCAATTTGTTGAGTATCGAAACAGAAAATTAGTCTTTTATTGCTGTGTGTTTCAAATGAATGCTTTATGACTCATTCTTGCTGTATGAAGGGTTACAATAGAAAGTCAGAAAATAACAGTGGTTAAGAAGATGGAGATATCACCAGAAATTTTATTAGGATCGAGATGGAAAGCCCAAACATGGATTATTATTTTTCTGTCATTTCCTACATGTTTTTTTGTACAGTATATATTCATGAACCTTTGAAAGTACTGAGGTGGAGTACTGATTTGGGCTGGTATCATCAAATATGAGCTTGTGGGGCCTTTTCGGGTTGAGGAGGTAGTCAAGCTCAACTCCCAGTCTTACTGCCAGTTCCTGGAAGACACCTTCTTCAAGCAGTGGTACAGGAAGAAGTCTGCATCCTTCAAGAAAAACATGATTTTCATGCAGGACAATGCTCCATCACACGTGTCCAAGTACTCCACAGCGTGGCTGGCAAGAAAGGGTCTAAAAGAAGAAAAACTAATGGCATGGCCTCCTTGTTCACCTGATCTGAACCCCATAGAGAACCTGTGGTCCATCATCAAATGTGAGATTTACAAGGAGGGAAACCAGTACACCTCTCTGAACAGTGTCTGGGAGGCTGTGGTTGCTGCTGCACGCGATGTTGATAGTGAACAGATCAAAACACTGACAGAATCCATGGATGGCAGACTTTTGAGTGTCATGAATGTTGAGATGTTATATTGGTTTCACTGGTGAAAATAAATAATTGTAATGGGTATAAATTTGTTTTTTGTTAAGTTGCCTAATAATTATGCACAGTAATAGTCACCTGCACACACAGATATCCTCCTAAAATAGCTAAAACTAAAAACTACTTCCAAAAATATTCAGCTTTGATATTAATGATTTTTTTTGGTTCATTGAGAACATGGTTGTTGTTCTATAATAAAATGAATCCTCAGAAATACAACTTGCCTAATAATTCTACACTCCCTGTATATTGTTTCACCCTGTATTCACTCCCTGTGAACCACTGATTGCAAAAGCTCTTGCAACATATTTGTGTGAGTCGAGAGTCATGTTTGAGTTATATTTCATGTTTCTACCTTTTTATTTTAGATTGAGAACTACATACTTGGAGTTGCATATGTTTGGTTTGCTTATTTTCTGCTTGCTAAAAAGTTTACATTTTCATTTTCAACTAAAATACTCAAAATAAAATAAAAAATCTTTGACTACCAGATTAATTGTTCTCCCTAAAATCTGAATACTGGTCGAGTGCCTCAGATATATTTGAAGCACATAGAGCAATACGTAAGCCTTGTTTTTTAATTTGTAATGTAATGCTAACATACATAACATTCACATTGCAAACAAATCACTTTCACAGTTATTGGTAAAAAGTCCAGACTTTAAGATAGTTTTGTCATTTTTACATTTTTGAGATGTTGGCACCTATCCCATAAATGGTGTCAAGGTATGATGCTGGAGGCAGAGTGAGAGAACTGCGGTCCATATTTTAGTTGAGAGCTTGTATGGGTCCTAACAACAAATTAATGCTAATTTATAAATAGAACGCTCTCTAGCATCCCTAGGTTTTTTTGCTGTAATGTTACCCAACACACTCAGTGTTTATTCACTTTATAGGCTAAAGGCTTAAATCTCATTATATCTTAAACAAACAGATGTAAAAATAGATCACCCCCTCAGTGTTCATGAAGTTCATAACTACATTAAAATATTAGATAAAATATTAAAGTGCCAGGAGTGGAAACTTTTTTTTTTCAGCTTCAAAGTTGGTCAGTTTTAACATTGGAGTAAATGAGAATCTGCTCACTTCTGACACCATCCCCTTGCGGCCGGTCAAGGTAGTACACATGAAAGTTGTCACTTTCTATTGCCCATTGGCAGGAAGGGCAAAAGGTTGTCCCTTGAGGATAGCCAAACCTCCTCGACATATAAACCATTGATCGAACAGCGAACTAGTTCTGGATTGACTTCATCTTTTCCTTGTTGCACTTCACATTCAACTTCTCTGATTTTCTGATTTGATGTCTGAATTGCCAATCACAGCTTTCTTACACCACAACAAGCCTGACCAAAAAAAAAAAAAAAACAACAGGCGCATCTCACGACAACCACCAACTGCCCAACAAAACCCGATGGCTAAAAAGATTTATGTTGCCCAAAATGAATTTAGGTATGCTTCAGATCGCAAGCTGATGTGAAAACATTTACGACTTGTTTTCAGGTGGACCTGAGAGGGAGCTGTCTCCTGGAGATGTACTCTTAGAAGTACAAGGTCAGAGTTTGGAGGGCATGATGCGATTGGAGGCTTGGAGTCTGATAAAGAAACTTCCAGCTGGTCCTGTGGAGGTCTTAATTCAGCGTCCTCAACAGCAACATTAATAATTTTTATTTTGCAACTTGGACCTCACTCCTCACACTGTATTACAAATCTGATGTAAACTAGACACTGATACCATTTTCAGAAGTTTGTTGAGTTTTGGACTTTTCTGCTCCATAAATTTAAGGCTTCTTAAGAACAAAATGTGTTTTAGACACTGAAACTGTTAGTTGATAGAGAAAAAGTGGGAGATTTTTTGAATATTTTCTTGCTTTAAATATTGTTGAGACCGTTTTTTCTCAAAATGGTACTGTGTATTATTTAACTAGTTTCTGTATGAATTTTTTTCTTTTTATTTTGTGTGTAATATGTTTGTACAGCTCACCTCAAGTAAACAGACATTATTTTTAAATATATATTTTTCAATGCAATTACTTTATCTTCCAAAATACAGTGTGGTCTAATAGGGGACTCAACATTAGGACCCAAAAGATGCCTGATATTTTGACATATAAGAGATGAAGCAATGATAAAATAACACTAAAAATGCTCAAAATGCTTTAAATAATATGAATTTTCTTGTATACAGAGACTAAGAGTTACGAACTCTTGATACATGATCAGTAACCCTAGCCCCCTTAATGGAGAAGTAGCAATTTTTAGCAACATTCGAGAGATAAAAAGCAGAAATAAAAAAGTCATTTAACACCAATGCCAATCTGTGGACTACCTATCATAAAGAATCCTCATTAACAGGACACTTAAAGTCTGAATACAAATAAACTCAGCAGGCCAGAGGACCGAGGTAACTCTATATTAACTTAAATTTCTTACCCCGAGCGGACCGTCATGTACTTGAAAAATACAATCAATATATTTCCAGTTGTCAATGAGATCTCTAATGTTACAGTCGGTGTAGAAATTATATCACTAAACCATCACAATACATCAGAAACAGCTAAAATTTGAGACTGGGTTCCATTTTTCCCCAGCAATCTGATTAGGCATCGAGGTAGAGTTACGCCTCCCAGTTTTAAAAGCACTTTGATTTCATGCCTTGAGTTGCATATTGCTTTTTTAAACATATTCTCCCATGAAGCGGTGAGTTACCCTGTAAACAGATAGGCAGCTAGGTGGATCTTCTCTCTTAGAACCCAATGATAAATTTGCCCCTGAGATAACGTTGAGTTCTCTGATCCAAACAAAGCACAGCCCCACACACATCCATACAAATTCCAGTCAGGGCCAATGTGTTGAAAATGTGGTTAAACTTCATGCAATTCCCTTCATTTGTGACAGAGATAATGTTTTAATCGTTTTTGAAGACAAAGCACAACCCCGAGAACATCCATAAGAACACCAGTCAACACCAGTGTGGAAATACAGCTCAGGAAATTCCTATGGCTGCATTTGGAAACCAGTGCTGTTCACTCTCACATGCTATATATTTTTTCTCCATATTGGAAGTAATTCTGAAAAAAAATATGCATATAAAGCAACAGTAAAACAGGGAAACTATTAGCCTTTAGGCAAGACAAACCGTTAGGATGTGTGTTTATTTGATATTACAATCATTTTGGATGTAAAAGTTGCACCATTCATAAAATTGCACCCCATGACACATATCAAGTAAAAAAAGTAAACACTTCACCCTATCTGTAAAACCAATTGTGGAGAGTAGAGGTAGGTTTCATATACAGCTCCTGCTTGCAAAAATAAAATGCACTAACACGACCTTTTGCCAAAACACAGTGCATCGATGTGTAGCATGTACATTTTTTTACAAGCAGGGCTTCAAACTGCTACGATTGATTCCTTTCTTTGTGTGACTGAAGTTGAATGTCTCCACTTGGTGGTGTCAATGGACCAATGCTTTCTTGAGCTGAAAACAGGGAAAAAAACAAGGAAGAAGGGTTGCATCTGTGTTAATGAGAGAATCAGAGAAATTATCGATCTGTTCACAGAGAGCACAATCTCTCAGCCCAATGTTAGAAATGCAGCAAGTTTTTCTTTTCGAATAAAATTTAAATTACCTAAATAATAATTGTTTTTAAGCCATTTCATGTAGTCTGGCTCACCACTGAGGAAGGTGAGTTCCTGAAGTCAATATTTTGATAAATAATTGTTAAACCTGGCTGGAAGTGCTGAGCTGACATCTCTGAGCCATCCATAGATGTTTTGGATAACAGGGAAGGGAAAAGTTTTATTATTCTGGTTAGGTAATATTATTCTGGTTAGGTAATTGTGCAAACTGGCATATTAAGTCATCGTGTCTTGAAGAACAAATCTTTGCACCTCTCTTGCTCAACCCGTGCATATTACCGTTGGGTCAAATCACAAGAACAAACCAAATCTCTGTTATGTTGAAGGTCAATTGAGCCTCTTCTCCAATTGACTACAGTTCCAGTTGTGCCAGAATATTCTCCCATTATATAAAGATTAAACTGTAGTCAATGCATCTGTGGAACGGGGTTCATTTCTCAAGTCTCAAGTCTGAAAGAACTAAAAATCAGGAGAAAAATCTTTTAATCTGATCTTAGTTTCATTTGGCAAATCTAATCATCATCTCTGAAAGGATTAGATGCTTTATTTTCTGTGAAAATCAGTGAAAAACATACCACCATATGGTACCACTGGTCTTCTCAAAAAGATCAATAGGCAGATGACGTTCAGAATGTAGCTGTACAAATCTTTATCAGAACTAGAAAGTCTGAGCACATCATGCCAGTCCTCAGCTCTCTGCTCTGGCTGCCAGTGGCTCTCAGAATAGATTGTAAAGGGCTGCTGTCACAGAACTCCTGGGCACCAAAATGCATAAAATATCAGAAGAATGCATGAAAACCAAACAGAGATCTCAGGTCACAAGGATTATGCCATCTAGTCAACATGCAAAACTTTCTTTTATTGATGTTTATTGCACACATCCATTCCAACATCAACAAACACCGTAAAACTAAATAAATAAGATTTTAAAAATTGCAGGCATTAGCTGAAAACACTGACCACAACCCGAACACAAAGTAAAAATCCTCTATGGATATCAATCATTATGTGATGATGAGAAGAAATGAAAATGCAATTCAATACATTTGGGTTAGATAACAACAAAATTGCCTAATTTTATGTAATTTAATCTTAAAATGTCGATATGATTAGGTTATCTGGATGCACATGAAAACACGATAAGTGTTTTACAGCAGAGGATCATAGATCACTAATTTGCTCTCTCTTTCTCTTTGACCAGCATGATTATTAATGATTTATAAAGGGGTCGTGGTCTAGATCAGATAAGCTCTGAGGTAGATGTTGACTCCTGATGCGAGGTTTGCACCGTTACAGTGGGCATGTGGGTTTAAAGGTTAGCTGAACTAATAGATGCAATCTTAAGCAAGAATAACTTCTGAACAGTGTGATAGCAGTTCACCTGCAAGCTAATAAAATGAGTCGTACAAAATCTATTTTGAAAAGGATGAAGGTAAAAAATGAAATGGTTCGACAGATTATGGGGGAGCTCTTGGGCACTTTTGTACTTTTGGTAAGTTTTCTTTTATTTCTTGCATGTTTCATTCTTCTATCACATGTTTGGTTTTTGGTTTTGTAATGAATTTGAGGTAGTGAAAGTACTGTTTTGCTAATACTTTTTTCTTTGTTCTACGAACAGTACATGTGTTATATTTTACCTAAATAGAAGGCAAAAGTTGAAAAAAAATGCAAAATGTGATCTGCAAAGAATCTAGTTAAAATCTTGTGACGTAAACGAAGGGAAATATAATTACAACATTTTAAGAAACTTTTTTTTTCTTTTAGTTTACGTTATATTTTTATATGTAATTTTTTAAAAGTAAATTACAAAACCTAGTTTGTCAGTACTGTCTAAGTGTTGCATGACTGGATAAGCTTTAAGATTAGCCAAAGAATTAAGGTTTTGCAGATACAGCATATGAGGTCATGGAAAGTTAAACATTTTTACTTTGGGGTGGTTAAATGGTTTAAAACTAAGAGCTCTGTATCTTCTCTTACTCTTTTTTTTCTCAGAGAGCTCAAAAATGCTTTGATGAGCTCAAATGTATTTATTTTTACTGATTAGTGGCATCAAATCACAGAGAGCAAATGTGAATTTGTCTTGCCCCGCATATTATTACCTCTAAAATGTGTACTGTACTGTATGACAGGTTCCAAAGGAACCTTGCAACCCATGAAACGTTAACTACTGTGGCTAGGATGCTACTAGGTCCAGGTGCCCTGTCACATACAGCTCATCTATGTTTATTCTACTCAACTTTGTAACTCTTTGTTACTGTAACTCTGTTTAAAGTTGTTTCTAAGCATTTCGTGCATTTAGCGACACAACTATAAAACTGAATTTTACTGGCTGATTGGATGTCAGACATGATGACAGGAAACACATACTTAAAATCACTTCTATGATTTCTCTACTGCCCATCAGGTCTATAAACGCTAAGCTTGAATTGGATTTTTCAAAAGGATTTCTAGCTTGTACAGCATCAATATGAAAATGTATGAAATAAAATATATTGTATAAATAAACAATTGATTCCTGAAAGTATTATCCATAAAGTGTAGCATGGTTAAGCACACTTAAAAGTCAACTCTAATTAAGTTAAAAATACATTTCAGAGAAGCTCAAAATGGCTTGTTGTCTTGGATCGGGAGAGGGAGTTATTCCTGGAGGTTCCAGTTAGTCGAAGCCTTCCTAGGCTGTATGTACACTTAAAGATGTTGTTAATATACTTTTCTGTGTCTTCCAGCTATTTGGTTGCTCTGCAGCAGCTCAGGTAAAAACCAGCAGAGAAACAAAGGGGCAGTTTCTGTCTGTAAACATGGCATTCTCTGTAGGTGTCATGTCTGCCATGTACCTTTGCAGGGCAGTGTCAGGTAAATAGGTTTTCATTAATTCCATTTGTGTTAGTTTTTTTTATTCAATCAGCCCATTTAAATCTATGTCCTCCATTGCCATGTAGGAGCTCACCTAAATCCAGCTGTCTCTCTGAGTTTCTGTGTGTTGGGAGATCTGGCCTGGATCAAGCTGATCCCCTACTCCCTTGCTCAAATTTTGGGAGCGTATCTTGCTTCTTGGCTTGTCTATCTCATCTACCATGGTAAGAATCAACAAAGTTATTTCATCTTTGCATTAAAGTCAGTAAAATTTTATTCAACCGTCATCTTCCAAAGATGCAATCATGGAGTTCAGTGGTGGAGTTCTGACTGTATTTGGTCCTAATGAAACAGCCAGCATCTTTGCCACGTATCCAACAGATGTAGTGTCTGTGCAGACCAACTTCCTTGACCAGGTAATCAAGAGAATAAAATAGAGAAACTTTGCTACTGCTACAATAATGATGGTAAGATATAATGCTACTGATATAATAGATAAAATACAGATTGTTGTATGTATTCCCATATTCATCATTCATTGGCTCTAATATGTCTTAACCTAACAAAGATCTGAGGCTTCTGCTTCATAAAAAAATACAATTTGTTTAAAAAAACTTTTAATAGTTAAACAAATTACAAATTATTTCTGTTTTCTGGTAGATTATCTGGTGGCTGACATTAAAATTATTCTGATTTGACCAAACAAAGCAGCAAAATGCAACCATATTCCGTGAGTGACTCAGCCATAGATATTTTTGTTACAATCCTGTTTAGTATATATACCAGTAACTCAAAACAAGCCAATAAGGTATAGTTAATGTGAACATATGTGCTCCAATAAAGTTGAAGCTGTACATAGCCTTGCTCATCATTGATAGGTTTACTTCCTATGATAAGCAGTTAGTAACCATGTTCACAGTGATCATAACCCTGAGTGAACCCTAACATCCAACTAACTCAACCTTTCCCTAATGCCCAACTAATTCAGCCTTATCCTAACAACCAACTAATTCAAGCTTACCATAGCACCCAACTAACTCAACCTTTCCCTAATGTCCAACTAATTTAATCTTACCCTTACAACCAACCGATTCAATCTGCTCCTAACACCCAACTAACTCAATCTTCTCCTATTACCCAACTAACTTAACCTTCCCCTTACACCACTTATTCAACAATAACCTAACAACAAACTAATTCAATCTTCCCCTAACACCAAACTAACTCAACCTTCCCCTAACACCCCACTAATTCAAGCTTATCCTAACAACCAACTAATTCAATCTGCCCCGAACACCCAACTGACTCAATCTTCCCCTAACACCAAACTAACTCAACCTTGCCATAACACCTAACTAACTCAAACTTCCTCTAACAACCAACTAATTCAACTTGCCCCTAACACCCAACTAACTCAAACTTCCTCTAATAGCCAATTAATTTAACCTGTCCTTAACACCCAACTAACTCAACCTTCCCATAACATCCAACTAACTCAACCTTCCTCTAACACCCAAATATTTCAACCTGCCCCTAACACCCAACTAACTCAAACTTCCCATAACACCCAACTAACTCAACCTTCCCATAACATCCAACTAACTCAACCTTCCCATAACATCCAACTAACTCAACCTTCCTCTAACACCCAAATATTTCAACCTGCCCCTAACACCCAACTAACTCAAACTTCCCATAACACCCAACTAACTCAACCTTCCCATAACATCCAACTAACTCAACCTTCCCATAACACCCAACTAACTCAACCTTCCCATAACATCCAACTAACTCAACCTTCCTCTAACACCCAAATATTTCAACCTGCCCCTAACACCCAACTAACTCAAACTTCCCATAACACCCAACTAACTCAACCTTCCCATAACATCCAACTAACTCAACCTTCCCATAACATCCAACTAACTCAACCTTCCTCTAACACCCAAATATTTCAACCTGCCCCTAACACCCAACTAACTCAAACTTACCATAACATCCGACTAACTCAACCTTCCCCTAACACCCAAATAAATTAACCTGCCCCTAACACCCAACTAACTCAACCTTCCCCTAACATCTAACTAATTCAACCTGCCCTAAACACCCAACTAACTCAACCGTCCATTAACATCCAACTTATTCAAACTTACCCTAACATCCAACCAACTCAACCTTCACCTAACCCCCAACTAACTCAGCGTTACCTCCTCCACAGTATGCAGTTGCAACATTCCTCACTGCTCCTTACAGTATGATCACTTTGGAAGCCACATTGGACCAATTTACTACATTTTGACTGCCTACAAAAGAAACCATCATAGCCCAATGTTAGATGGAAGGGTAATACCCACACTTAGTTTCAAGGGGTATTCAGCCCTTCGCCTTCATTCAAAAGAAATTTGAGACACCCTTCATCTCAGTCATTGCGCGAAACAGAGTGCTAGGGCTGAGGGTATAAATGGAAATGGCTATAAAGATTGTGTTTGTCAACCGACATGCAATACATTTTTATAATTCATCAAATTTGATTCCTTATTTTTGAACTGTCTAATTTTACTGGTCAAAGATTCTCCAAAATGCAGACAACTCAATTATATCTTATACAGAACTATTATTTTTTAAAGTTTTTTTATCATTTGGTAGAGTAAACAAATACATTTTCAATTACTCACTTTGTGCATGTCTACTATTTTATGCATGTCAGGTATTAGGGCATTAACATTCAATTATGTGTGATTAGGTGGTAGGCACAGCCATGCTGATGTTGTGCATTCTACCTCTAAACGATAAAAGAAATGCTCCAGCTCCTGAGGCCTTGCTCCCACCCATTGTAGCAACAGTTGTCCTTGGGATCTCCATGTCAATGTCAGGCAACTGTGGAGCAGCTATCAACCCTGCTCGGGATTTCGGCCCACGACTCTTCACCTTCACGGCTGGCTGGGGCTCTGAAGTCTTTACGTACGTCCAGTAATCCATCTTTAAATCAATTCATTGATTGCCTTACCCTCAATCAAGTGTAAACATTTTTGAACTCTTGTTTTAGAACAGATTTGACTATAATAAAGAGCAACGTTCTGTTGTGATAACCCCCATATAATGGAGACACTACCATGTAGTTGCCATCAAACTCGCAAAGTAACCAGGACTTCTTTTGTCTCATGCAGGTGCTATGACTACTTCTTCTGGATTCCACTGGTGGCACCTTTGGTGGGTGGCGTGCTAGGCTCAATCACTTATCTAATCTTGATCCAATGGCATCTACCTGAACTCGAGGATGAATCTGAGAATGATCCATCAAGTTTTTTGGAGCACAAAAAGGATGATATATTCCTAAAGATGTCTGGAGTTTGAAAGGGGTGGAAAAAAATTTTATTTAGCTAGCTCCTCATCAATGTTTCTTTAAACCAGGGGTCTCATCTGCAGAGCTGAGACTCTACAATAATTGAGATCCCTGTTATCAACTGTAAATAACAAAATCATTTTTGTAGCATGGTGAAACCTTTATATCCCTTTATTTATTATATTTAATCATTTTCCTCTGCAAGATATAGACTTTAGGAACTTTCAATAGGTTATATTTTTATGTGTATATAGACACTGTTTAGCTTGGTATCTAACAGTTACTTTTAATGTAACTCTTGTGTTGGTGTACAAATATGTTCACTCTTACACAAACACGCATGTGTATTTTTCGAACTCATTAAGAATCCTCAAGATATTTTGTTTAATAAAATACAATTGGTAACTTGTTCTATTTGCAAATTAATTGAAGAATCTAAGAATCAGCAGACCATTAGCTCCAGGACTATTAGTTCCATTTATGCAACAGCTTGCAAAAGAGAAAGTATCTTTTTGTATTATCACTGTCTTAAGGATATACAGTACCAATGTATGCTATTACTGGACTTTCATTTAAAACGCAGATCGGACGCGTAATGATGAACATGAATGATGAACGTTATCTAATGTTTTTATACAATTTACGTTGACACTTCGCCACTTCAAAAAGGCGGCAAAATCGTTGCGCACGCGCACTTCGTCTGTTGAACACGCGGTTAAATATAATTGGCACGTACGTTTTCCTTACTCCCAGCTATATATTCGGCTTTAAGAATAAACCGGCTATTGTGTGCTTTAATTTAAAATGTATAAAACCTGAAAGCAATGTAACCAGCGGAGGGCGCTAACGACAAACCAAAACATCAAGCACATGGTAAGGACGCACACGTCTTAGAGCAATTACATTTCACTAATAAGTTATGAAAATGCTAACTGTATTTTGTTGAACATCGCAGTTGCCATGCACTAACTTACACCTTCAGCAATTTAAAACGTAAGTCTCCCTCCAGAGAGTAACTAAATGTGGGGAAAGCATAAATCGTAAACACCTCCCCTTTACCCTCTCTCACTCTCACTGTCTTATTAGAGCTCTGCTACCCGACCGAAATTGATGCTTTTCACCTTGCTAGAGTGTTTTCATCGTCAAGGATAACACTCCTAATCTTCAACATATGTCACATAGACCCGTGGATACTTGAAGAGAATGAAATAACCACAGGGGATATTAGGGATGTCTGAACACCACACTGCTGCTGACGGGAGAAGCTGAGAAGGTAACGGTCCTTCCTGATCCGCTCTCGGCTGTCAGGCTTCGTCTTTGAATCAGCTGCGGCTCGAGGCTAAAAGCAAGTTAGCAAGTAACTTTTCGCTATCGCTCTTGTGTTATATAAGCCAAAAACTGTTTTGAGAATGTAGTCACTATTGTTTGGGCGGCATTTTAGCGCCCAAATGTTAAATATAGTATAACATTTTGTGTTTCGTTAGCTTATTTACAGTCTAACGTTAACAGTTTAACGTTATTGTTTGGGGCTGAAACACCAAAGACTAATGTAGCTATAACGTAACGTTACCTAAAGTTAACGTTATCCTGCTCAGCAACATTAACTGTTTATGACATTATCAAGCTTGTACTTTTTAGGTGGGAATAACTAAGTCAAAACGAATGCTGAGCTTCTCTCAAGCAACCTTTTTACTCTTGACAAAACGAGATATTTGCTAAAGTAACGTTAATATTGTCTAAAAAAAATCAACATTGTGTTCAAAAAGATAAAATTCTTTAAATAAAATACCATTCTTTTTTTTCTTCTTCTACTACTCTTACACTTTCGGGTTCGTTCTGCATTGAGATTGGCTGCATTAGCGATTCATCTGATTGGTCAGTGGGTGGTGCTATCATCACCAAGCCGTTTTGAGCTCCCCAAAAAATAACTAAGGATTACCCAAACGTGCATGAACCAATTGGAATATGACTTGAGGCATGCTTTTTTTTTTACAGGGGAACACCATAACATGCTAGAAACGTTACAAAAGTGGAGTTGATAATAAGACACGTTTAAATATAACCGCTTTGCTGGTTTGTGATTTGTGTGTTTAAAACAATGTCTCATTTTAGTACTGGAAGGTAAGCTGATTAACTTTAGAGTGTAGCCAGTGGGTGTACATTTTTTATTTAATTGCTGTAAGATATTTTTAAGTAAATGAGTGTAGTTAAATGGTATTGAAAATAAATCATACGATAATACCAACATTTTCAGGATATATATTTTTGTTTGATGGAAACTTACTATTTATTGTTTTATACAGTGGACTTTGAAGATGAATTTGAAAGACAGAGAGGGAGTGGAGAGTGTGTATTTCTTGAAATCTAAAGTTTACATTTGAAGTCGTTAAATAATTGTACACATGGACATGTTGTGCAAAAAAACTGTGTTTTTAAAATAATTGAGTACAAGTGCCCAAAAAAACTCACCAGGGAAGATTCTAGAATCCAAGCTTTAGGGGTGCTCATCCCCCTTTAAGAAAACAAATCTTTAGTGAAATTTGTGATACATATAACCTGTTATACAAATTTGAGATTTCAGGTTTACTTCTTTATTTTAGAGCAATTTAATGTATTAAAAAAATGTGAAATAAAAAAATGGCCTTCAAAGTTATATTTGGAGTATTCTGTGGGTTTATAATGAAGTTATCCATTTCATATCTTCTCTGGGACAAGAAATGAAACGTATGATGTTTGGTTTAGTTTTTGGGTTGTAAGAGAACGTTTAGGGGTGCTTAAAACATGGTCATTGCCAAATAACTGAAAGTCACTGTCCAAACTGTTGTATAATTGATTTTGTCTAAATACTGTAGTTTCTATAAAAATGGTTTTGGATGTCTCATTATGCTTCATTTATAATAAATAGGATCACACTAGACTATCTAAGAAGCTTCCAAAATAATTATTTATTGTAAACATTTGCTTTGAATGACCCAAGTTTAATAGATTCCGCAAAAGGTGCCATGAACATTTGTTCTTCACACTACTGTGCCATACACCCCTGCAGGGCAAGCTTCATGTGTGAGTCAAAATTCTGTAACACATTAAAGTTTAGTGATGCTTTAAAAACTTTTAAAATATGGAGTCCATTATATATATATATATATATATATATATATATATATATATATATATATATAAATTGCTATGCATTATGTAATATAATAATTTTTTTTAATACTAATACGGTGTTTGACCTCCTTTCACCTTCAGAAACGCCTTAATTCTACGTGGCATTGATTCAACAAGGTGCTGAAAGCATTCTTTAGAAATGTTGGCTCATATTGATAGGAGAGCATCTTGCAGTTGATGGAGATTTGTGGGATGCGCATCCAGAGCACGAAGCTCCCGTTCCACCACAAGATCCCAAAGATGCTCTAATGGGTTGAGATCTGGTGACTCTGGGGGCCATTTTAGTACAGTGAACTCATTGTCATGTTCAAGAAACGTCTTGGCATCGTAAATTAAACGTTCTTACTCTTCTTTACATCCCATGCTATCTAGTGAAGAGTTACTATTTTCTGAAATAGTTAACTTTTATAAGTTTACATTGTTTAAAATGGCAATTTAATAGGATTTAAGATCCTTCAGACTATTTTAGAATTGCATAGCTTAAAATTTGTCTGCTAGATAATATTTGACTTAAAAACAAATAGACAAAGTGGTAACATTAAATCATTTATTGTTATTTTAATCTTAGCCACTGAACTGTACTTACTGCTTGTGGCACTCAAAATAGTCTAAAAAGTGTGCATTTTCAGAGCCAGCCTTTATAAGTAGGGTTGGATATTGTTTGTTAGTTTTTTTTGATACTTTTCAAACAATACTGGTGCCAAAAATATACCTGAATCGATACTTTACAAAAGTCACAAAATTATGGTGGATGACTCAAGAATACAATATATACATGTACAATATATTAAAAGTTTAAAGTATATAAGAATATATAAGTAAATAGAAAACACAATGACAAAACAAAAACCCTACAACTACAACATTTTAACCACATAAACGTTTAGCAGTTCTTTTGCATAAATATCACCATTTGTTACAATACATTACATTAGCCTACTAATAACCTGTGAAAAGGCTACTGCTGTCGTCATCATAATCAGTGGAGTCCTTTTTGCGATTGGTGTGACTGAGGCTGGGTTCATCCACATCGATACTGCCACCCTTTGTCCACAAGCTGTGGAACACAGTGCAATCCTTTGCTTTAAAGTTCATGTTCATACACTATGGACAATTTTATTCTTCGCCAATTCACTTGAACCCCATGTCTTTGGATTTGTGGGGGAAACTGGAGCACCCAGAGTAAACCCACATGCAAACTCCACACAGACTGACCCAGCTTAGGCTTGAACCAGAAACTTTTTTGCTGTGAGAAACCGTGCTATCCACTGCGCCACCGTTCTGCCCCCCTGTGCCCTCAAATGTTTCATTTGCAGGAAATCACAGTGTCGCAATCCTTTAATGTGTTATACAGCCACACTTTTGACCATTTAGTTTTAGGCAATAAGTTCAAGAGAGTTGTTTAATTTAGTAAGCCAAGCTAATGGTCGACCACATGCTGCCATGTGCCGTCAGAGCAAGTCTATTTGTTCTTGCATTTGCGAAATTGTTCTATAAAATGGTATTATGTATTCATGAGTCATTCATCGTAACTTTGTTACTTTTGTAAAGTATTGGTTCTGGCACAGTTCTGGCACCAGTATCCTTACACGCCATTCACACCGGAACATTGGCGTGTGATTCACAAACTAATCAATGAAGGATTTGCTTTGAAGAAAGCCAACAAGCAAGCGTCACAGTCGAATTCTGGTGAGTTTAAAGTTTTCTACCCATCTCATACTTTATATATAACAAGACTTTTGTCGTTAGCATCTAGCCGTCAATTTAAGGCTGTTTTCATGCTGACACATTAATGTAATTGGATTTTTCAAAATATTTTTAATAATACATATGTTCTGTAGATGTTAAATGCTTATTCTCTTTCACATTGTACAAATGTCTCGTCATTTTATTCAGTGCGACAACAGTGATTGTCCAGGAAGTGGGCGAGGAACTGAGCGTGAACAGGAGCTCTCTGCTGCCTGGTGCTCTGTTTTGCTTTCCTGGTGAGCAGAGGCCCGAGTCGGTCCCTGCTTTGTCTTTGTTCAAAGCAATATCCTTCATGTATTTAAACGTTTTATATGCATGTACATTTAACTATGCGTGTGTTTTTAAATAAATGTTTTGTCTCATGTGATACTTTCTTTACATGCTATGTAATAGTTTTACATTCTCATGGCAAAACGTTGAGTAAATACAAACTGTATACTGGAAATATAGGGTGTTAAACACATGTACCTGAGGAGCAATATTTATTAATCTTCTCTTTTGCAACAAACTGTTCCAGATTGATGAAAGATGTACACAACTAAGTAAGGGTGGTAAATGCAAAACTGTGCTGTACACAAAGGTATTACCTAATAATAACAAACATCTCAAGTTGAACTAGAACTAATAGAATGTATTAGAAACAACGCTGACCAGCTAAAAGTATACAGACAGATTACAATTAATCACAGCAGATATCAAGTTAAAACACATCTTTGTGATATTTTCCTTCACTAATAGGGAAATCACAAATAAATTATTTAAATATCACTATATTAATGTACCATTCACTACTTTCTGTTACATAAAACAGCGACAGCAGTTATATTCACCAATTTGAAAATTAGTAAAAGGTATTGCACAAACTGCTGCGTAATACACTACTAAAAACACAACTTTTATTGAACTTCAATTAACCTGTACAATAACTAATACCCGGTTACATTTAGGCAAAATAAGGTTAGACAACATATTATATTATATGTGACGCACTGTATTTACACAGATATATGTCACTTCTTTTAATATAGCAGCTTGATTTAGCAACGATTCGTGCAATTACCAATTCCCTTTGTGAATGTAGCATTAGAAGTAACCCTAACCCTAAAAGTATCGATTTAGCACCGGTATCGAAACAACTAACAACCCAAGCCTAGTTATAAGTTCTCTATTGAATTCCACTTGGTTTAAAAAGAGTCTGATGTGAAGTGTCACTCACATGTACAAGTCATCTTTCAGAGATTTTACTTGTTAGCAATTATAATCTACCCATTTCTGGCACACATAATCTACCTACTCTGATTCAAGAAATCCCTTCAAATCTGATGGTTTTTAAAAGTTTTTTTTAGTTTACTACCAAATCAGTATTTTCCCTGGGAGGGTACATCCCCACAAAATAATCAGATATGCTTTTTAGAACACACTGAAGTACATCCCATAAACTAAGGATTATATTCTTAGAAGAAGGCTTTTATGAGAAAGCAAACAAACAAAACAAAAAATATGTTTTGACTGCATGCAGAGACGATTTCTCATGAATGTCAAATGCAACCACATTATAATATTATTAAGAAAAGTTAACTGTGAACCAATTTGAACAGCATTTGGAATTCTACTAAAACATTCTGATCCAGCACCTTCTGAGAACTGCTCCAAAAGTTATGCAAAGACTGTGGAAGGAGGTTTATTACCAGTGGTTTAGTTTTAGCTGAGTAGTCTGCGTACTGCCGCTGCCGAGGATTAAATATCATTGAATGTCCTGAGCTAGCGTAAACTGTGAGTTTGACCCTCGCTTTACCCTTGAGATGCTGTTGACAGTGTGCTTCTTTCTCCTTTTTTGTGGTAGATTTTCTCATGGGACTGAAAGACGATTTTTCAGAGGCCTGGAAATGTTCAGAAAGAGACCTCCCCCAGGTAATACAAAAAAATATATTAAAATTCACCCTTACCAATTTTCATTAACACATGTTACGTTATTACTGGTTTAACGGAGCAGCAGTTGCTTCAAAAGACTTGAACAACCTTAGATGATTTGGTTTGATTCACCCAGAGTGGAGTTTTTTTGCTGCTTTTTATCAGTGATTAGTGGATCAGCCAAGTGATGACTTTCACACAGAAACTGATTTTCTCTTATTCGAATATGTTTGACAATGTTGTTCCTCTTCTCATAAAACAGCCACTGGGTAGCGCTCACATCAACTTACCACAGGAAATAGAGCTGAAGAAGTTTCCGAAAGAGAATCGGTAGTATGAGAGAATGTCTGAGGGTCCAGAGTTGTTCGATAAGTTGCATAAAGACTACAAAACACAGCCAAATGTAAAACATATGAATTTTGGCGTGTCGCTGTAGTCCCCCTGAGTGCCATCCATCCACAAAGAGCACTTTATCATCCCCAGAGGTGTGAAAGTACCCTGCAGAGAAGACATTGTAGAATTTACGTTCCCATATGTACGCATTGGTGTGAGGAGACTTTAATAGGTACTTCATCTAAATTCAATATAAATGTACTTCACACCTGTTAGAAAAGTACATAATATTTGCAGGGAAAGTGCTGATTTTGCCAAGAGATGAAGAAAGGATGTGAATATAAATTCAGAAAGCAACTAAAAACTCTTCTCTTCAAGGAACACTTACAATCGTTATAAAAAATTGTTTCATATGCATGTCTGAGTCGCTTACTGTATATTTAGTTAGATTGCTGCTTGAAAAAAAAGCTAATTGTTTTATAAAGGTGTGCATTTACATGTTACTTTAGTGGTGAAAGAAATGTCAGAAGGAACCATTGGCCCCGAGACTTTTTCACTTCATAAAATTTGTCCCTCTTTGAAAAAGGTTTTGACACCTCTGAGGAGACAAATGGCAGAAATAATATAATTGATATATGTTATGTCTATTATAGATAACCAGTGATTTTAAACATACAAATAATCATTTACATGTATATATTTGACAGGCACTTTAATCCAAAGCAGTTTCCAAGACTTTGTCATGAATTGTTTTTACCCTGCTAGAGATTCAAACCCACAGTCTTGGCATTGCTAGAGCCAGGTTGTATTGACCACAGGGAATCCAATCTCCCTAATGCTGAAGAAAAAAGGTCTGCATGTGCTTTGAAGCTGAATAAAGATTAGATTTGAGTTTCTGCGTGACTTATTTTTTACAAGCCTGAGTAAAACAATAGTTTTTCTCCCCTGCGGATTATGTTTATGTTTTCACCCAAGGGTGAATTGTGTTCTCAGTATGGTGCAGCACATCAAAAGTTACCCAAGACACACGAGAGAATTTGCTGAAGCATTGCGATTAGTCGGACGATTCCCTTTCTTGGCACGAGATTCCCTCTATCTCTCTCCACACTCACTAGGACAAACACATGCACCCACATCTGACTCCAGATGCTTTCTGCTGTGCTAGCCTTTCTTTCTGCTTCCTTTCCCAAACATATAAATCCTACTGTTTATCATAAGCTATTTAGATTCAAAGCTTCAATATCTGTGATTAATTCACAGATAATCTTCAATGGGACTCTCAGTGTCCTCAAACCCATAAATCTTTCACAGCTCTGCAGTGTAAGACGGCCTGGCAACCTCATCAGTCAGTTTCTATTGGTTACTTAAACAGCCAATGAAAAAGCTTTCTGATTATGTCATATAAAAACAAGTTAGTTCATGGCGCCTTTGACTTTGAAGAGTGTCAGGTGACCCCCTATTTAACGGAAAATATTTCAAGCCATTTTGATATTGTCTGAGGAAACTTGATGTAAAAAATACATGATGTGATTTGCTCAAAATTTTTTTGATTTGCGCCGAAATGGAAGTTATTGTTATTAAATATGAACTCACCTTGGCTACCTCAGCAACCTTGCGGCAAATAATAAGGGAAAGTGGATCTGATATATTATTTAGAGTCGGTTAAGTCAATCAAACACTTTTCGTGTCCTCGTCTTTCTGTCTTCAGTCTCTCACCTGCTCGCGCTTTCTCGCTGTGCGCGCGCATTTCTCGTAAGTCCTCGTGGTTCTGACCGCCGTGCGCGCGCACAGCGATGACATCCGATTGCGGGACAACATGACCGTCCTGAAAGATTTCCCAGAGAAGTGGTTTCCAGTCATTCTACCTCTAAGCAGGAAGAAAGAGGGAATTACCAGCTCGACAAAAATAAGAAAGGGAACAGGTACTTGTTCTGTTTCTTAGATGTTCACCTCAGATTTGTCCGTGATTAGGAATATTGAAGACAAGTGAATCAATCATGACAAAGCATTCGACGTTAATTGTTTTGGTCTGTTATGTTTAATATCGTTACATTTTAAGGGATTAGTACTCATTGAACACTTTCTTGTCGCGTTAATAACGAAAGCTTGCATGCTTCAAAAGTGCACATACTCATCCATCCCAAACACATCAATTTAGTGTTTGTCCCATGACCTTGTGATCACATCCTACATCCATTTTCCTTTCAACAAGTCATCATAGCATTTGTAGTCATAACTAAAGCTTGATTTGTCTGAAGAAATAGCCATTTAATATACTGTTCGTTGACTTTTTGAAGGTTATGTACTTTCAAGTTTAAAAATGTCTAAATTATATCGGAACTTTTAAGGACTGAATTTAATTTAAATTTGCAAAACAAAAAAATCTATATAACATAGCCTACAATATACACAGTATACATTTATTTTAGGTCTAATGACAATCCAAAGAAAACTTTGTTATTCTGTGTCTTTCTTTTATCAAATATCCAAAATGTAACACTTAACATTGTACTCTAAATGTGTAATATGATATTGTCCAAAACTATGTTTGTTATTGGCACTTCTTTCTTTCTCGTCTTTATGTGAAACCCTATTGCTTTGCTCTTAGAAACTGCAATAGGTCTAAAAACTCTTAAGAGTTGACATTCAGATTAGAGCTGTAATTGGGCCTAAAAAGTTTAGACGGACCCTGAGAAAATGTAGCCTGTCCCAAAACCAATTTTAGTTACGGTCTTATTTATGAGCTGATCAATTTTATTTATATTCTACTTCCCATGAACATGTCTAGGATATTACAGATATTGTAGTACTGATCCAAAGTGTGTTCAAGTTATCTGTCAAGAAATATTTTTAAACTGCATTCAAAGGAGATGTAAGGGAAAAATCAGCAATGAACATCTGTGAGACATAGGGAGGCTCTAGTGAGCAACCCATGAACCTGGCACACTCTGTGCATGCACTTAGACCATGGAAAGAGATTGAAGCCAAAACCAATTAATCTTTAGTACCCTTTATGACAACAATGTGTTGCAGTTGCAGCAGCTCATCTCCGGCACCAGAGATGCCAGCTGATGATAGATGATCAGAACTTTGAGCGTAGAAAAGACTTATGCTTTGAGAACCAACAACATTAATGTACATTGGTAGAGTACATTTGAGTACTGTTTTACTTTATGATGAATATTATATATATAATGTATTAATGACTAACAAAGGCAAAAGGCTGTTCTTTGGTGCAATCTTATGAATGCGCATGGCAGAGCCTGAGCCTGTGTGCAATTCTACAAATGACACCAGAACCTTACACTATTTGTAGGATCTCGATGTGCTCTGTTGGGTACTGTCAAAGACCTTTAGCTCTAATTCACAAACCTGTGTTGTTGTGTGTGGGCTGAAAAGATTTAAGAACCAAATCTTAAGTAGCAATTAATTCAGTGTCTAGTCCTCTTATCAGTCTGGTTTGTCTCTCATAGACCCTAAATCCCTGTAACTGTTTTGTTGCCATTTGCTCATCAATATCGGTTAGTGCTAGGTTGGCATGTTCTTCTTAATCACCAGGTAAAAGTGACAGAGTCTGTAGAGTCCATTTGTCTTTTTACTCACCTCACTGTTTATTGTCACTATCAATACAGGTGTAAAACTATCTGGTTGGTTAATGTTAATGTTAACTAAGGTGTTTAGTCATGGATAAAGAAGGAATAAAGTAAAGCTACAGGATGAAGGATAACCTTTCTTCTTAACATTGCATCAACAATATGTATTTGCCTGAGATGTAACCAAGGAAATTTGCTAATTTTTCTAAATAAGCGCTTTTAAAAACTGATTTTTCAAAATATTGCTCTGACATATATAATAAGTAAAAATATGTTTAATATTTAAATTAAATAATATATTCCTGGCTAGCTCTGAACCAATTGATTCATGGTAGCGGAGTACACAAGTACATCAGCCCCCCCCCCCACCCACACACACACACACACACACACACACACACACACACACACACACACATACTACCCATGTGACTCCTCTAAACTGTGTAATGGAAATATTAAATACTCATGAGACATGATTTATGAGCACAATCGCAAACAGCAATTTATTACTTTCCTCAAACATGGATTCAGCTCATTCCTTGATATCAACGAAGCATGTGATCACATTGCAAGCAACATGGAAAGAGAAAGGGAGTGGAAGGAAGAAAGGGAAGGGAGAAAAGGAAGAAAGGGAGAGAGAGAATGAGCAGCCCTTCTCCGAGCAGACTCGGGAGCAAGAGACTGGACACGGGGCCTCCCTTGAGATTCCTTTCAGTATAAATCCCGCCCCTCTACATCACTTCCTGTTCCATCCAAGTAAACTTAAGGACATTCAAACTCAATCTTATTGAATAATTAATTACAATGATTAAATATTCTATAACAATTGCTGTACACTTCTGTTATGCTTCGGAAAGGAGGACCCAAGCGCAGAGTAGTGATCGTTGAGTCTTTATTCAAAAGGAAAATCAAAACTGCTACTCAACCGAGTAGGGAAGGCTCAGACCCCAAAATCAAACAGGAGTGTAGGCTGTAGCTGGAGACGCAGCTCCGGTTGTCAACTGCCGCTCTCGGGCACCGGCACGATTGGTAAGTCCTCTCCTCACCGACGCAACTAGACAAGGGTACTTTCTGGACGACACAAGAAACATTAGGATCAGGGTAGGTGAAACTCTGAACAGCCACTTAGCGAAACCACTGGATAGAGTATAATTCGCAACCTGGCAATGACACAGCACAGGTTAAATAGAAGGGCTGATCAGAGCACAAGCAGCCGCACGTGAAACGAGTGAGGGTGATCACAGACAGGTGACGAGAGGAAGAAAACACAATAGACGCACAAAACTATCACAGTACCCCCCCCTCTAAGGAGCGCCTCCAGGCGCGGACGAGACCCCCTCCCCTCCCCGGGCCCTGAAAAAATCCTTAATCAATGATTCATCCAGAATATCGCTGGCTGCTACCCAGGACCTCTCCTCTGGTCCATACCCCTCCCAATCCACCAAAAACTGCTTACCCCTACCACGGTTGCGTATATCGAGCAATCTCTTGACGCGATAAGCTGGGGCACCATCAATTAGCAGGGGCGGGTTAGGGGTGGGATTGGGATGAGCGGAAGAACGAATGACAGGCTTAATGCAAGACACGTGAAAGACAGGGTGAATGCGAGACATATAGGAGGGAAGACGCAGGCGGACAGTAACCGGATTGATGACCTTAACTATAGAAAACAGGCCAATAAATCGGGGCGCCAGCTTGCGTGAAGAGCCCCTGATAGGTATGTTACGGGTGGAGAGCCAGACCCTTTGCCCCATGATGTAGTGAGGAGCGGTGGTGCGATGACGATTGGCGAACCGCCTAATCCGCTCACGAGTCTTGCGCAACTCCCCCTCTACTATCCTCCAAGTGCGTCTAGCACGATTGATGAAGCGCTGGATGGAGGGTACGTTGGCCTCACGGTCCTGGTTGGAGAATAGCGGAGGCTGGTAGCCCAAAGAAGCAAAAAATGGGGAAACACCGGTGGAAGAGGAAGGAAGCGAGTTATGTGCATATTCTGCCCAAGCCAAATTATCGCACCAAGACGCCGGATAGTTTCTCACAAGGCTGCGGAGAATGCGCCCGATATCCTGGTTGGCCCGCTCGGCCTGTCCGTTGGTCTGGGGATGGAACCCTGAAGAAAGGTTGAGGGATGCCCCGACTAGTTGGCAGAACTCCCTCCAAAACAGGGAGGTGAACTGGACTCCCCGGTCCGAACTACCTCGCTGGGTAGCCCATGAATGCGGAAAACATTGTTAAATAGGGCGACAGCAGTCTCACGAGCGGAGGGAAGCTTGGGCAAAGGGATGAAATGAGCCGCCTTGGAAAAACGATCGACCACCGTTAATATGGTGGTGTTCCCTCTGGACTCAGGAAGACCAGAAATGAAATCCATGGCTATGTGCGACCATGGTCGTGAGGGTAAGGCGAGCGGACGCAAGAGACCTGAGGGTGGGGTGTGACTGGACTTCGATTGAGCACAAGTGGAACAGGCGTTAACAAACTCTCTAACGTCTTGTGTCATGGAGGGCCACCAGAAACGTTGTCTGATGGCAAAAAGCGTTCCTCTGCTCCCCGGATGGGCCACAATCTTGGAGTTGTGCCCCCAACGGAGAACAGAGGGACGGACAGACTCGGTGACAAATAGCCGATCAGTAGAACAAGCGGCAGGAATCTCCCTGCCGGACAGTGCCTCGCGGACTCTACGTTCTATCCCCCAGGAGATCTCTCCGACGACAACCTCAGGCGGAACAATAGGCTCTGGGGAGGAGGAACTCTCCGAGGCGTCGCATTGACGAGAGATGGCGTCTGGCTTGGTATTCTTGGAGCCAGGACGAAACGAGATGGAGAAGTGGAAACGCGAAAAAAACAAGGACCAACGGGCCTGGCGTGCGGTCAGACGCTTAGCGGAGCGAATATATTCCAGATTGCGGTGATCCATCCACACCAAAAAAGGTACAGACGATCCTTCGAGCCAGTGACGCCATTCCTCCAGCGCAAGACGAATGGCCAAAAGCTCACGGTCCCCAACATCGTAGTTACGCTCGGCAGGGGATAAGCGATGCGAGAAATAAGCACAAGGATGCACCCTCCCATCCTTAGCATTACGCTGTGACAAAATGGCCCCAACCCCCACATCCGAAGCATCGACCTCCACATAAACTGAGTTGTCGGATCGGGGGTTATGAGGATGGGGGCAGCGCAGAAACGTCGCTTTAGCTCCTCGAAGGCAGCTTGGGCAGCACACGTCCACGAGAAACGAATCTTAGGCGAGGTTAACAAAGTCAAGGGAGCCGCGATTTGGCTGAAATTGCGGATAAACCGTCTATAAAAGTTGGCGAACCCCAGAAAGCGTTGCAAAGCGGTACGTGAGGTGGGAACTGGCCATTCTACCACAGCCCGGACCTTACTCCGGTCCATACTGATGCCGGTACTGGAGACTACGTAGCCCAGGAAGGGGACACTCTCCTGGTGAAAAAAACACTTCTCGGCTTTGACGAACAGCTTATTCTCCAATAATCTCTGCAGCACACGGCGCACATGCTGGACGTGGGTGGAGAGATCCGGAGAGAAAATTAGAATATCATCTAAATAAACGAATAAAAAAACATTAAGCATGTCACGAAGGACATCATTGAGGAAAGCCTGAAACACAGCCGGGGCGTTAGCTAACCCAAAGGGAAGGACCCGATACTCAAAGTGACCCAGGGGCATGTTAAAGGCAGTCTTCCACTCCTCCCCCTCTCTGATGCGCAAAAGGTGGTAAGCGTTACGCAGGTCCAGTTTAGTAAAGACGGTCGATCCCTGAAACAGATCAAAAGCAGTGGACATTAGGGGAAGAGGGTAGCGATTCTTAATCGTTATTTCATTCAAACCTCTATAGTCTATACACGGGCGTAGGGTCCCATCGCTCTTTTTGACGAAAAAAAAAACCCCGCCCCGGCCGGTGACGTGGAGGGAACGATGGTGCCCGCAGCTAGAGACTCCGACAGATATCTCTCTAGGGCCTCTCTCTCGGGCCGCAACAGGGCGTAGAGACGACCCCGAGGGGGCGTGGATCCTGAAGTTAACTCAATAGAACAATCATAGGGGCGCGCTGGCGGGAGAGAGGTGGCACGAGACTTGCTGAAAACCAACTGCAAATCATGATACTCAGGCGGTACGCCCTCTAACTTGATCACTTCCTCCTGCAACACACGGTCAGCAGAAACAGAAGAAAAGGCAGAAACCAAACAAGAACTGTGACACTGAACCCCCCATGCAATGATGCGGTTTTGAACCCAATCAATATGAGGCTTGTGTCTAGCTAGCCACGGATGGCCTAAAATTAATTGACAGTGAGGGGAATCAATTATAAAAAAGTACAAGTCTCCCTGTGGTTACTGGAAACTGAGAGTTTGATGGGAACAGTCTGGGAGTCAATTTCCGCCATCACTCTTCCCTCCAGAGACCGAACCAATGAGGTGACCACCAGGGGGCGCTGAGGAATGTTGCATGCGACCGCGAACGATCGGTCCATGAAGTTCCCCTCACTGCCGGAGTCGACGAAGGCGGAGCCGGGATAGGAGCGAGAATCCACCTCCACGATGACCGGAAGAAGAGTTCTTGCTGCTTGTCCAGAGAGAACAGATGACACGCCCAGCCGTACTCCCCGATCTACGACTGGGCAAGGCCTTTTAGCGGGCACGCGGAGAAAAGGTGACCCTTACCCGCGCAGTAGAGACACAGCCGATTGATTATGCGGCGCTGCCTCTCTTCGGGGGAAATCCGGATGCGCCCCACCTGCATGGGCTCGTCGGAGTGAGACGACATCTCTGATCGCCCGGTGACCTCCGTACCTCTGCTTCTTCTCTCTGCCTCCTGGCGCTGATAGGATGAACAGGACCAGTCACGCGAGGCGAGGCGCTTGTCGATCCGGAGACCGATCTCCACCACCTTCTCGAAGCCCTCGGGCAGCTCATGGGCGTAAAGCTCGCCCCGGATGTGTGGGTTGAGCCCGTCTATGAAGCGAGCCGTGAGCGCAGCGTCGTTCCAACCCGCGGTGGCTGAGAGCGTCCGGAACTCAATGGCGAAGTCGGCCACCGAGCGCGTCCCCTGATGAAGATTGGCTAACTGAAGCGAAGCCTCTCTGCCCAGCGACGCGCGGTCAAAGACCTTCAGCATCTCCTCCTTAAACTCTACGTAAGTTGCGCAGCACGCTGCTTGAGCCTCCCAAAGTGCCGTGCCCCAACTGCGAGCCTTGCCCGTAAGCAGGGACAGGACGAAAGCCACCCTGGAACGCTCGGAGGCATAGGTGGTCGGTTGGAGGGAAAACACCACCTCACACTGGATTAAAAACCCCCGGCAGAAAGAGGGCTCTCCGGCATAGCACGGCGGGTTATTCACTCGAGGCTCCGACGCAGGTGTTTGAGAGATTGGCGCCGCCGCGACCAGATCCCTCTGGTTCAGTCGCATCGTTACTTTGTTGAGTTGTGCCGCCAGGGTCTCAATGGCTCTCCTGGCAGAGGCGAGATCCTCCGCGTGTTTGCCGAGCAGGATTCCCTGGTGTTCGAGGATCCCTCTGATCGGCGTCTCCTCTGCTGGGTCCATGTCTCGAGGCGAATTATTCTGTTATGCTTCGGAAAGGAGGACCCAAGCGCAGAGTAGTGATCGTTGAGTCTTTATTCAAAAGGAAAACCAAAACTGCTACTCAACCGAGTAGGGAAGGCTCAGACCCCAAAATCAAACAGGAGTGTAGGCTGTAGCTGGAGACGCAGCTCCGGTTGTCAACTGCCGCTCTCGGGCACCGGCACGATTGGTAAGTCCTCTCCTCACTGACGCAACTAGACAAGGGTACTTTCTGGACGACACAAGAAACATTAGGATCAGGGTAGGTGAAACTCTGAACAGCCACTTAGCGAAACCACTGGATAGAGTATAATTCACAACCTGGCAATGACACAGCACAGGTTAAATAGAAGGGCTGATCAGAGCACAAGCAGCCGCACGTGAAACGAGTGAGGGTGATCACAGACAGGTGACGAGAGGAAGAAAACACAATAGACGCACAAAACTATCACAACTTCGTACTCAATTATCTCAGTTTAATGACATGGAGTTTGTGATGCACAAGAAAATCTGATTAGCCTGTTTTAGCCTGTCTGATTACATGTTGTTTTAGTTCATATCAGATTTATTTTCACATATAAACGAGGGCTGAATCCAATCTTAAAATATCAGAATCATTTTAGCTCAGATCCGATCACATATGAACAAAACATCGGAATTAGGTCACATTTGACTGGCACTCTAAATGGGGCCTAAGAAGATGAATATTTGTACATGTTTATCAAATGTTAATCACACTAAAGCTTGTTCTGAATTTGGTCAGTTTAAATTTGCCTGCATAAAGAACCATATAATACGTAACCTGTAATTCCAAAACTTGCTGGTGTGTTGTATTTTTTCCCCTATTTGTGATTTAGCATACTGGATGTCCTTGGCAGTAGTGCTGAATCACATTAATAAAAGCCATGTTTCTGTCAATGACTTGCGTTGAGAAATGTTGCACAAACAGTATTTCTCTGCAACTCTAGCCCAACCAAAGGGCGCTATGTTAAAAGTGCTTAATGGCCCAGTTTACTGAGTTGCTCTGCTCTGATGGAACCACAGGATTCATCGGACTGCATCATTATCCCTTTTTTAGCCAATGGGTTGGGAATGCATCCTGAAAGTAAGGTAGCTGCCGCCGCAGCAGCAAAGAGGCAAAGAAAAGAGTGAATACAGAGGAAGACTGAACTAATTATCGACAATCAATTTCTCAGATCGGTTAATGTGATCTAAAACACATTGAGTAATTAGCTTATTTTCAGTAAATTATTATTTTTAGTTGACCACAGAGTAGTTAGTTTGTATCCTTGTTAACAGGCTAATTAAAAATTGTTCAAACTTTTTTTATATTGATTTAGCTTGTAAGCCAGGAGGCAAACAGTTGATGTACAATTAGAATTACTTTCTGGTGTCTTATTTCAGATAAACAGATCCAGAATACAGATCTACAATAGGTTTTGTGTTTTTTCTCAATACATTTCCAGAAGCGAGCGTCACGGTGTCGCAGTGGGTAGCACGGTCGTCTCACAGAAAGAAGGTCGCTGGTTCGAGCCTCGGCTGGGTCGGGTGGCATTTCTGTGTGGAGTTCTCATGTTCTCCTCGTGATCGCGTGGGTTTTCTCCGGGTGCTCCGGTTTCCCCCACAAGAACAAAGACATGCGGTATAAGTGAATTGAGTAAGAACAATTGCCCATAGTGTTAAAGTGTGAATGTGTGTGTGAATGTTTCCCAGCGATGGGTTATTGCTGGAAGGACATAAAATATATGCCAGAGAGTTGACCCCGAAAGGGAAGAAAGTCGACATGAAGATGAATGAATGAATGAAATTTCCAGAAAACTGTTTCTTTTTAAAATTATTATTTTATATTTTAAATATTGTGACAGTTTAAATGTGTTTAAATCTGCTGTTATTCGGGGGAAAAACAAAGACTCAAACCTGCAATACTTAGTATGCTATGCCATTAGTTATCCCATCGTTCCAGTGAAACGTTGAAATTTTTCAGAGAAATAGTATTTTATAAAGCAGCTTAAAGCAATAAACACATATTGAAAACATACTTATTTTATTAAGACCTTTCAACAACTTTTTTTTTAATGTTAAACATGTAATTGTGTCATTGTATTGTGTTCAAAGTGCAATTTTCTGCTTTTGGTATTAACAAGAAAAATATTCAGTTCCAGAAACAATATCTCAATTATTGAGTATAATCAAAAGAGAGATTTTGAGGTGGTTTTCATCTTTGAACAAATCATTTTTAACTGTAGTACATGCTGAGAGCTAAAATAATTTGACATTCCTCTTAGAGGAAATTAAGAGGTCTTGATTAATAGTAATAGCACTGAATCTTTAGTAAAGACGCTCCCATGACTATGGAAAGAACATTCAACCCAAAATACCTGGACACTAGGCCAGTAGTCCCTTAAAGGTCCCTGAAAGACAAATTAAAAGGCAATTGGACTTGTTCAGTTTTTATTTGTCTTAATTTTATCACATAAAACCTGTAAATATGATAAAAACACAGAAATTGTTTAGTATTTGTTCCTCATTATAAGTACCTCATTCAAAGAAGTCCAGCTCAAATGCCCTGCTCACCAACACTGACGCGTGCTCATAACAGACAGAACATTACACTATCAGAATAATTTGTCTGATTCAGCCATAAGTTTTTGAATACAGTCAAGCCCTATCTGATTGAGGTTTGGAGCTTTCAGTTTGCCATGGAAAGAAGTTCCAAGCATGGATTTGTCAGCGAAACCAGCATAAGTTAATTACAGTGATAGCAGTCAAGCTAATGAATGTACAGCAGCTGCAAACTCTAGCATAAGAGTAGCTAGTACTGTTCTACCTGTGCTATCCTCACGGGTAGGACCTTAATTGTGACGGGACAAATTTTCAACAAATAACAGACAAATACAAAGTCTGCTAGTAAACAGTGTGGCCCTGACATCTACCACTGATAAATAGTTACAGACCCTTAACAAAAAAAAACATAATTTTGAGTAGAGAGAACCTTTAACATTTATATTAACCTGGCTGGCAGAAAATATAGAATGAATGAGTTAGAAACAATCAGGAAGTTGAAATATAAACTATAAATAGCTTGATTTTGTTTTAAAATGACGACGGGAGGTTTTCAGCCTGCAGACTGATTACTTGATTATGTGATGGACTTCTGACTTCGATTGAGTCTTTCCAAGACTGCTGTACTTCAATATTGCCATATAATTCATTTAGAAAAAAAACATTTATGTGAACTTTCTTAGTGGTTAGCTCAAGCTTATTATTCATTTGTTGCAAAGTAAAGAGCCTGTTTTAGTGGGGGTGCAATGTGCATGCTGCTATGCTAGCTATGTGGGCTGTATATTGACCGCTAAAGCAGATAAATTTGAGAGAACCTATGCACTTAGCAGGAAACCACAGTCTGAGCAGCAGTCCGGTGTAGGTGTGAGCAATTCAGTGCAGAGAGATGCTGCCAGAAGACTAGTTTTATCTGGTTTAATGGAGGGGTTTATGTTCTTGACCTTTTAAAGAAAATACAGTACTTCATTCATACAGCTATTCACTCAACTTTTTTTATTACTCTTTCTGTATAAACTAAAGAGATGATTCTTATCAATACCAAAGTCAATAGAATACAATCATGTTAGCTGTTCTGTTCTCCCCCCCCCCCCCCCTAATAGATTATTTTCTAAAGAACCTGAGATAAAATTCTCAAATTTTCAGGAGCTTGTAGAGAAGATTAATTTCTCTATGTTTATCGTGAATGTATACACAACCTCTCATAATTAATAATAACATTTATTTTTTTGGTAATTGTCTCAAATCTTTAGTAAACTTTAAAATGTGCTATTCTGACATTTTGTTTGTTTGTGACATCACAGATTTCAGGACCTCTCCCAGAAAATACAATCAACCTCTATGTTTACATAGCATACAATCAAGCATTTGTTGTCTGTCATTCTTGGGGGTAAATGTATTGTCCATGTATGTGAATTAAACTGTTAAAAATGTTATGTCAAGGAAATAAACTGTTAAAAATGTGGTGTCAAGGAAATATTCCATTCTACCTCCTGACTCATATGATGTTTCAGAACAGAGATGGAAAGCTGAGCAACTCCTTTTCACCATTTAACGCTCAGGAGTTCAATGATGTGCCGGCACATTAAAATCACTAAGCTTCATTAAAATTAAATGGCAAAAAATGGAGTCATACAGCGCTTACCTTTCCATTTCTGCTAAAAGTTTTCATCTTGTACTTTAACTCAGTTTTGAAATGGTGTAAATATTCAAACAATCGAAACATTAGTTTTTTGTTGATTGTTAATAACAGAAAACCTTGGTGAATCTGCAAACTGACCTAGAGTGGAATAAACAGATACAATAACACAAGTATTCTTACAGAAGGATTCAGTGTTATTATACCAATATTATAGCCTTGCATGCACCCCATTTTATCTCCGCTGTTTATAAATCTTAACCTGGGGAGCCAGAGCTTAATCCAGAGATTCTCTGAAGAGTTTGAACTGTTTTGACTACTGATGAATATAATTTTTTTCTAAGATAAGACAGATGCTAGGAGGAAAATAAACAACTATCAGCTATCTATGATCTCATATGAGCGAGTAGAGCGAGTAGAGCGGCGGGCTTGGAAGCAGCATGATTAAATGTGCAGTAGAATACCCAATTGCTAAAATATTCTATAGCTAAACCAATAGTTCAATTTCAATTTTGGGGGTATTTACATTTTTTATGTGCTTATTTACACACAACATGCGACTTGTATTCATCCTGTGTATGCAATCCTGCTCACTGAGTAGGTGCGCTTGTCCATAAAATGGCTTTATTTATTAGTTTAAAAGCTAAATTATGGCTTTTGTATGGTTCGTATCATGAGGATCTGAGAGCCAGGCAGAAGATCTCAGCAGTGCAACTTCTATAATGTACTGTACGTTTTTTAAGGGGAAAAAGCAGGAGTTGGCAAGTAAATATGTTAAAGATTAGTATATGTCCTAATGAAAGCATTGTTTGATTAGTTTTTTATTTAGTTTGTTTTGTCTTTTTTTTTTTGCAGAGGAGGAAAGGAGAGTCAGAGCCAATGATAGAGAGTACAATGATAAGTTCCAGTATGCTGTAAGTCACAGCAAATTATATAGCTTTTATTTCTGTGAGATTTATATATATTGACATATATACATTTCTGCAGAGGAACTGCATCATGACATCAAAGTACAACATCATTACCTTCCTTCCTGTCAACCTGTTTGAGCAGTTCCAGGAAGTTGCCAACACCTACTTCCTTTTTCTCCTCATTCTGCAGGTAAATATGGTGAACAAATAATGTAAATATAACCACATGTACACAGATCTTTCAATGATATTTAATTTAGCCCCTGAAAGATAAGGATACGAAAGGATTGTAATTAATGAGAGGAAGCTGTGCCTTTGCTAGAGTTTTTGTATAAATAAAAATCAACGCAGCTTCCACAGTAGTCTGATTGTCTGAAGCCATGTCCAATCAGGGCAAGGTGTTGGTTCTCCAATCATACGATACCTTTCTGTTTTGATCAAAATGAAAAAGATTTATACCGATTGAGAACCAACAACGTGATGCTGAATGGACACAACATCTGTCAATCAAAATGAGGTAGCTGTGTTCATTTTTATTCACGCAAAACCACTAGCAAAGGCACAACTTCAATTCAAGCGCTTTATTCCATGGAGTGCTGAAATTTGGCGGACACAAGAATGTCTTTCTTCAAAATATACTTCAATTACTTATATATATTTTTTTTAGCAAAAACTACAGAAAATGTTTGTATGAAGCCCATGTAATGATTTGAATTGTTAATTAGTTTTCTTATTTTCTGGAGTGTTTTCTGAATTTTTGGAGGGGGTTTTCGATCTGTAATTTAGTTTTTAGCTTGTTATTTTTGTTTTCATAATAGTGAATTGTTTTGCACCGTAGTTTAGTAAGAATGACTCGCTAAATCAATATTTTGGGAGTCATTCTAATCCGGTAAAGTTAAATGCATATAATAAGACAACAAAAGTGTTTTTTGACCTAGCATTCATGTCAAACGGTTCTTAGAGAAACCATAATAGATGCACCTTAACATTAAACTAAATGTCTATAAATAAAAGATTTGATTTCGTCTCAGTTAATTCCACAGATTTCCTCATTGTCCTGGTTCACCACCATTGTGCCTTTAGTGCTGGTGCTCAGCATCACTGCAGTGAAAGATGCCACAGATGACTATGTGAGTCTACAGTACACATGTAGAGGTTTACTGTAAGTGCTAAAATTCCCTCTGTACGGAAGCACTCTTTAAATGCACCACATTTACCACACAAAAATGCACACACATTTCACTCACATATCTCTGTTTCTCTCAGTTTCGTCACAAGAGTGACAACCAGGTGAATAACCGCCAGTCTCAGGTCCTCATTGGCGGCAAGTAAGTCTAATCTTCCAATATTCACCTCTTTTTATATAGCAATTACAAGAAAACATCTAAAAATAATCTTATTGTTATGTGAACTATGGCATGCAGTGTGTTTCCCCTAGGTTCACAGCTTTGAAAGGGAGTGTGTACTGTTTATACATTTGACATTCTACATTAGAAGAGTAAAAATGAATAGAAACACAGTGTTTGTAAAATCAAACTAGAATAGAATAACTTAATAAATCACACATTTTATTAAAACCATTACAAACTATTCAAACGCTCCAAATTAACAAAAAATATATATGAATAGGCATCTATATATATCATTTATATAGCATTCTATATATCTCGATATCTGTAAGAGTATTATTTCACAAATAAACCCCTATAATGATACTGTAAGTATAACAGTTCGCCTGGTATTCTTGTCTTGTTTTTAATCTTTTTGTCATAAAATGTTCTTTGTATTAAAAAAATATTACTATGTTATAAATGCTCAGAACAGTGTGTATTAACAGATAAAAGTGGATTTTAATTTTCATCAAGTTTCTCTTTATAAACAGCTATAAATGTAGATCAACAAGACTTTTTAGATTACAGAAATGAACCTCAAACTGTTTTACATAAACTCAAACAGTTTTGTTTGGGTAGGGCTTTCAGCGTCCATTTAACAAGTTGTTTTATTTACATGTTCAGGAGTTTTTTTGTGTCCCTAATGCTTCGGGCTCTGACACAGAATCATCTCTAGCCCTCAAGAGGATTCCCTTCATCAGTGGAGTCTCTAGAATTATCAAGACATTACATAAGATTATATAAGATTTGTCAAAAAAAATTGTGTTTCTACACAATAATTAGCAAAAGATAAAATAAAATATATATAATGATTAGATCGAATCAAAATAATGTTGTTAAATTCAAAAGTATGAGAAGTAATAAAGCAATATTGCATTTGTTGTTATAGAGCTGTGATTAAACGCTGTGTATAAAAACTGTATCACTTACAGAGGTTGAGATGGAGACACAAGCCCCCTGCTGCTGCTGCTGTTTGTCTTCTTTTACAAATCTCCCAGAGACTCTCCTCACGACTTACAAACAAAAGCAACGTTGATGTCAAGATCGTCTTGACATCTTTCTCCACCATTTACAAATGTTTCGGCACTGAATTCTAACACTAAGTGTGCTAAAAAAACAGAGGAAGGATGCATGGAATAAAAGATAAAAGACTTGCATCAGCGAGTATGCAACAGAATCACTGACATGGCAGAGTCATGGACGCAAACACAGTAAATAAACCAGTATCTAACGCTAATAAACCTATAACTACAGAGAAAACAATGCTTGTACTATTACATACAATAAAGATATAATGTTTATAATGAAAACGCCTCTAAAACACAGCTAAAGTATTGTTGAAGTCATTCACATGTGATCAATCACTCAACTGTCACCGCTCTCCTACGCTCCACAAACTTCCCGCCGCTGCAAGCAATGTTGTCATTACCGTAATAAACGTAATATCAGTCGAAAGAAACGTTTCTCAGCTCTCAGAATCTGTTGAAATTTCGATAGTGCGAAAATAACTAGAGCTACGGTAGTTTGAAGTGCGCAAGTCCCTATTGTGTCGTTAAAGGGTTAATCACAACTTTGCTAATATGTTTCTTCCTACGGTAAAGCTTTATTTTAGAATTAAAACCTCATTACATATTTTGGGCGTCAATTATTAATTCATCTGATATTAGATTGTGCTTACCACAGGTAATTTCTTGGGTATCTTGAGTACATCTATACATTTTTCTGACATTTGCTCTTCAGCACAAAGGAGGAGGAGGAGTATTTTATTTAGGAAAAAAATGAGAAAATGTGTGAAAAAGGAAAAACTAGACTTGAATCAAAAAAGTGTTAGTTTCTTGCCATGTCAAGTGTATATGAAATGAGAGTTGTGCTGAAGTCCAGTGCAGTCACGATCCAAAATTTTAACATGACATATATGCTAAAATAAGTGGATTCTTTTTTTTATCTGAGACTGCAGAGCCTTTGGTCTAAAAGTGTTATTGATGTATTCATCGGTAGATTTTATTTTCTGATACTACGATTTTACAAATAAATCCATATAGTTCAGCATCTATCTATAGTCTATCATCTATATGACAGGTTTAAGGAAGGTGCTTTCCAAGACCGTCATAAGAAAGGAGACCTCTGGCCTTAAGTGTGACATGACCTTGGACCTTAAGTGTGCATGCTCCCTTTATCGCACCTCTAGCCTCCAATGGCCTAAAGCTACCATGCGTTGTGCGAATTGAAGGACTGTTGAATGTTTTCAACAAAATATATTTTTTCTTATTCTTAGTCTTGTAAAGGAGAAATGGATGAATGTCAAAGTTGGTGACATTATCAAGCTGGAAAACAACCAGTTTGTGACTGTGAGTTTACTCTCTTACTATAATATAATATGAAGTGAAGTTAATGTAGATAACAAGTAAATCGGGTTTGTGAATTGTGGAATAAATTTGTATTTGTATCCTAAGGTTTGAGCAAAAAAAAAAAAACTAAAAACTTTAAGGCGATCTGATTGGCTTTTAAGTGTGAGGAATGTTCAGTGGAAGTTCGCGGGAAAAAGGCAGCAAAAAATAGTCACAGAAGTGTTTGCATATGCAGAATGAGATTGACAAATGCACAGATAAGAGTTGTATTTGTAAATTCGGTTTGTAAGTGTAACAGTGGGTTTGTGAGGAAATTCCTGACTCATGTGAAATCAAAGTTTTTTGCTCAAAACCTAAGACACAAGTTCAAATTTATTCAACAGAAACCTGATTTACATGTGTGTTATTAGCTGTCCAAGCTATTTCTGTAGTTAAGGGTGAGAGATATATGTTCATTAACATTGTGTCAAATGTTCTGTGCTATTGATCTGGTGACTGAGATCTGAATGATTGATTATGTGACAGCAACTTAGAGTTTGTGTGCCTTGTTAAAATGATAAAAAGAGTTGTAATTTGCAATTGCAAAAACCTTCCTATACATACATTATTGCTAGTTTCTTGTCTTGTTTAACATACAGTCTATATGCCTAAATCCAAAAACGTTGACACATTGTTCAAACTGTGAATAAAATTGTGAATGCAATACTTTACAAAACTCATAAACCTAGATTGTATATGCATTATATCAAATGCTAAAAAGTAAGACATTTTGAAATTCAGGTATATTATTGGTTAATTTTTTTATTTCAAGAGAGCTACACATTCCTAAAAATTTCCTAAAAAAGAGTCTGGAAAAGTCAAATGTAAATATAATAAACAGCTGAGGACCAATTCTGCACTTATTAACTCAGTTAACAACATGATTTGGTATAAAAAGAGCCTTTCAGAGTTCTTTAGAAGCACTGTGTCGTTTAGAGGTCAGGATGAAAATAGTTTGTTAGTTTGATACTTCTTTGTGTTTAGTTTTTTATTAAGTATATGTGAAGCTGACATTATTTATATATGTTCACCAACAATTATATGCTCTAATGAATCATCAATTTTTAAATGAAAAGTAGGAAAGAAATTTTGAGACTTCAGAAACAGAAAATTGCCTTTGATTTGATGACAGGATTTGTTCGACAATTTTCAATCTTTTTTTTTTTGCTTTTAATTAATCTTGTGATGTGGAACATGTTTTGCTGTAATAGAATTTTCTCTTTTACAAGACAAAGTAAAAAGCTCTAGTACTGTGTATTTTACAGGCTGATCTACTGCTGTTGTCCAGCCGTGAACCACATGGCCTGTGTTACATTGAAACTGCAGAACTGGATGGGTACGTCTTTATTTTTGAAAACATATCTAATTGTTTGACATTGTGAGGTTTAGCAATGGCATCATTTGTGTATTTGTTTGTTTTTCAGCGAAACAAACATGAAGGTGCGGCAGTCCTTGTCTGTGACTTCAGAGCTGGGAGATCCAAACAATCTGGCCCAGTTTGATGGTATGTGACCGTGATTGAACTGTCTCTTTCAGATATGAATTTGTCTTTGGAACAAATGTTATTAAAGACATTTTTACATTAGTGGGGATTGCTGGTTCGATGATACAACATTTACAAAATGCTAAATGTGTACTTTGCTACATTTTAAATACACTATATAAATAATTTGTACTTGCTTAATAACTTACTTGGGTTTATGCATTGCATATGGCATTTTTGCCTTTATAAAGGCTTTTGAAGCATCTTTAATTTGATACACGATTTACCAAAATTTGGAAATGGGTCAATTCACAGGGATCCCTGGGATCCATGCTATTGTGTAGCTGCAGAGTGGGGTTTGCCATTGTTGTGTTTAAATACAGCAGGTCTTCCTTGAATTTGACTTTATCTTGACTTTTGACACTATTCAGCTTCACTGGTACCTTACTAAAAATGGATGCTTTGTGAAATATGTTAATAAGACTAGGAAGAAGAGATGTCCTGAATTTCCAAAAGAGAAATAATTTCTGGAAGGAAGGAGGTATACAAATGTAGAGAACTTTGTGAAATCTGCTTGAGAAGGCCTGGCCTTTTGCTTTGAACGCAGAAACCAACCGAGACGGCCACCCTTTTAGATGCATATCAGGCAGAACGCACAGATCTGTTGCACGAGCTGTCCTTTTGGAACAGAACCGAGAGTGATCTCACAGCTTGACTTAAACATTTGAATGATAATGCATGGAACCAAGAAATTGATTCTGAGTGTTAAGTAATGTGCGCCTCACTGTAAATAGAATTTGCATATGACTTTATTTAATTAACCAAACCCTCAAGTGTTTTGCTTCGCACCACAATGTCTGGTCTCTCACCATTCTATTTCAGTGAATCAATCATACACAAGAGCAACTTTTAAATTAAAAGGTTTTCACAGAAGGACAGCCTTCTGAAGTCAGAGAACCAATCAGTGTAATGATGTAATTTGATATTGATATTTGGAGTATTTAAAGGGACTTCTCCCTAAGCTCGAGGAGTTTCAGAGCTCCCGCGCCAGGTCATGTGGTGCGCAGCCTCTCTCTCGACAATCAGGTAAATAATGCTTTAGTTTTCTCTTTGTTATTGGGTTAATCAGAATGCATTTAGTTGGAAAATCATTCTTCTTATGATTGAGTTGTACTTTAAACTGTACTAAAGTGAATGTAATTGATATAGAATTTTACCTGGAAGTGGATTTCTTTATGATTTACCTGATTAATAAATCGACATAATTGTTTGTTTTAAAGTTTGTTCAGAAATCATTATTTATCATAATTTCGGTTGTATCGTCTGTTACCTGGAGTGTCTCAATCAGTGTTAAAGTACACGTCTGCAGCTGGCTCCAGATCGTCAGAGCTTAATTTTAAAAAAGCAACGGTGTTTTGAACCTTGAGAATTGTTATATACTGATGAGAGGCAAATTCTAAAAAACATTATATGTTTATAAATTAATAGAACTAACTATAAAAGTTAATATAATGATAGAAGGAGAGAAAATAACGTGACCATGAACTATTCATTTTAATGGAGTCAGATTTAAAGGTTTTATTGATTTTATCCAAATTTTAAAGACTACTACGCAGTTAGTGCGTTCGCGTGTATTTCCTTGTTCTCGCCATGTTTATCCAGCAGCGAGCAGCAGCACGCACAACCACCTTCCCGCCACCTTTGATTCTGTCTTTGAGCAAAAGAATGGCGTCTTACAAGAGGAAACCAAAGCACAACATTTTTTTAAAAGAACAGTTAGCATAGACCACCAACATTTTCTGTTTGAGAAACAACAAAAAAATATCTCAAACTCTACTGAGTCTTAGGATGCTTTTACTTTATTTCAAACGCTTGTGTAATACATGTGTAATGTTCTCTTTGTTGTGCAGGAGAAGTGGTGTGTGAGCCTCCCAACAACAAACTTGACCGTTTCAGTGGGACTCTGTACTGGAGAGAATGTAAATACCCTCTCAGCAACCAGAACATGCTGCTCCGTGGCTGTGTTCTGCGCAACACTGAGAGCTGCTATGGCCTCGTTATATTTGCAGGTTGGTATGAACATAGCACATGGTCTTTTCTGAAAGAATACAGATTATGACATTTTTGTATAGAAATAGTCATAAATTTTTTCTCAATTCCTGTTTCTATTAAGCTAGAGAAGATATACATAGCATTCATAACATCCAGTTTAAAGTGGTACAAGCAGTGTATGATTCTTCTGTCAAGTGAGATTACAGTGTTGTCTTGGTTGTTGTAATAGGCTACCTACTCTGAGCCTCATGCTTATGTTTCTCAACACAACCTATTCTAAAACATAGCTGTTGAAGCTCCTGTTTTGACTACCGTACCGTGGGGCGGAAAGATGGCACAGTGGTGGAGTTGGTCATTCTGTAACTGGAAGGTCGGTGGTTCAATCCCACTAGGGCTATTCTGCCGTTGTGGCCCTGGGCAAGCAACTTCACCCACATTGCCCCGGATGTGTGTGACTGGTGGGGTGTGTTTGAATGGCAGAATGGCAGCCACATCCTGTCAGACTGCCCCAGGGCAGCTGAGGCCTACCAAGGTAGCTTATCACCACCAGAGTGTGAATGTGGAGTGAATGAATAATGCTCTGATAATTGTAAAGCGTCTTTGAGTGTCTAGAAAATCGCTATATCAATTGAAGGCATTATTATTATTATAGTATTCTACCCCCTTTCCCACTACTCTCATGTATTATGATTTTCCAATAGATTTCCTGTATAAACAATCTCATGGTAAGATATGACATACATTTTAGTGTTTTCACACACTATATTTCAGATTTTTTCACACATTTTTTTTTTTTTTTTACTACTTTTGACCTCATTTGTGAAAAGTTCAAATAGACTGCAGAAAAGGTTTTATTATACCTTATTTTGTCATTAACTAGGATTAAATGTAGATACTGTTTTATGCTTTTCAAGTTTATTTATTATTCTCAGGTTAGGTTAAGTGAGTCAAATCCTTGCCTCACACCACCTTCAACTCAGTGGATCTGGGGATAAAACCGGCGACCTGCTGATCACAATTCGATCTCCTTATCCACCAGACCACAACTGCCAATGCGCTGAAGAGGAAACTACATCCCCCAGAATGCACTGCTAAAACAATAAAAAACGGACGCGTCTGTTCTAGGGCATGTTTGAAGCTTTGTGGGCAAAATGATCTGTTCAGAGCAATTTTATTAGTGTTAAACAATATTCAGAAAAAGATTGAGATGAAAAACAACACATATTACTGTACACTCCCAGTTAGAACAACAACCACGACTTCGTTAAATTACTCATTTGTCTTTGGGCTCTTCCTGTAACTATTTCAGTACAAGAGCATCTTCTCCAATGACTCATATCTGTGAGAAACTGTGTTTAAGTTGGGATCGATGATGCAAAACACAATTTTGAAAAATGCGACTTAGCTGTTCAGACTGAGGTCGCATGGCAAAAAATTTGTCATGTATCGGATTCAGGATCACATGTAAGAAACTGTGTCTCTTACATAAGCTCATACACTCCTACATACCACCCAGAAGCCTGCGCTCAGAGAAGCAACAAAAGGTCACTTTGGGCTGTACTCTAAACATAGCATTATAAGTACTACATTACCCAGCACTAACTGTTGTTTATTCCCAGCATATTAGGACTTTGTGTGTGTGTGTGTGTATGTGTGTGTGTGTGTGTGCGTGCGTGCGTGTGTGTGTGTGTGTGTGTGTGTGTGCGTGCGCATGTGTGTGTGTGTTTGTTTGTGATCATAAATAAATGTTGTTCACTCATCCCTCCTTTGTTTAGCTGACAAATGCTAAGTTCCTTTTCACATTTCCACTGTTTTATGTCAGGTCCTGATACTAAGCTTATGCAGAACAGTGGACGTACTAAGTTCAAGCGAACCAGTATCGACAGACTGATGAACACACTGGTTCTTTGGGTGAGGAACCTCAGTTAGAGCTAATATTTGATTAGGTTTTTGGCCACAATGTCCTGATTTAAAAAGAAGCACCCACTCCTTTCCTCCTCAGATCTTTGTGTTCCTGGTGTGTATGGGAGTGATCCTGTCATTTGGAAATGCTGTTTGGGAGAAACAAATAGGAGATTTGTTCCAGAGCTTTTTACCCTGGGATCCACCAGTGGACAACTTCCTGTTCTCTGCCTTTCTGTCCTTCTGGTCCTATGTCATCATCCTCAACACAGTAGTGCCAATCTCCCTTTATGTCAGGTGAGTGAGAGATGTGGAGAGATTAAGAAAGTAACCTAGAGATAGCTAGGTATTATGAGATTAAGAATTGTGCAATAATTCTACCAACATTGTTTTTTGATAAAAAAAAAGTTGTAAAATGGTAGAAATCATTATTATCGTCTTTAAATTGCTGAAATAATTTAAAGTGATATTTTTTTCACATTTTGTTACATTCATGGTTGTACAAAAATATGGTAATTGTGTATCCAAAAAATGTCATTGTTTTTAATAAAATAAAATTGTATCTTGTATTTTTTACCTATCTTCAGAGTGATTCAGTAAACCTATAGGTTAATCTTCAGAATCACAAAGTCAAGATACTCTAGTTGGCCACGTTTCTATGTATGAGTGAAGAACGTGTTTTGAAGCACCAGTTGTTTTTGGTGCACAGTTTTGTTCGTAATGGTTCTGACTTCCAGGTTATTTATACAATTTTCAATATTTTTAAATTCTTTAAAAAGTAATACTTAAAAAAATAGACTTGGTTTGGTCAGGAACAGGAATAAAAACAACGATGTCACAATAAATACTGATTTTTCCACTTCATTTCATGCATTAACATCTGGAGTAGTTTGGCAAGACCAGCTTGTCCGCCATTTGTCTGCCCTAGAGCACTGGTTCCAAAACATTTATCACTACCATAGAAAACATTTAGTGCTCTAAGTACTACCATAATGAGCAACATTAAATTACACAACTATATGTAGCCTCAGCATAAAGGATGTATCTATGTTTTACAGTTTCGTATAAATATATATCTGTCTTAACGAGGTTAATTAGTTGTTCTTTCAAACTATATTTTCTACTACTGATCTGATATCAAATAAAAGACAAGGTTGGTTACTGTTTTAATTACATTAAGAAAATGTTTTATATCTGTACTACACATTATAATATTATTGATTCAAAACATAGATCATAAGGTTTATTTTTTCTAATAATGCATTTACAGCCGTGGTGATCAAGCACACAGGAGTCATCAGAAGATGCAAGCAGCACATATTCCGATAACTCTGGCGGATAACAAACACACCGGCGGAAAGAGAAGCATGCGGGACGGGAACCGTGCATACAGCCCAGCTTCAACGCTCTGAACGCTGGAGATGCGTACTCGTAGTCACAACATCTCCGGTGGTGGCCTGAAAGAATGCCAGCCTCGTTCAAATTCGTTAATGACAGAATTTGACACATTCTGATCCTAAAACTGCTGCATCGGTATATTTATGCCCAAAACAACCGATACAGCCATCGAGCTATCTGTCAATGCAATCAATCCACCACATCCACAGATTTGCACTTTCGACATGATTGGAAACACACTACAAATAGTCGACCGGCAACAAGTGCTCTAACATTACTACAAAGAGGAGTCTTACTTGGGTTGATGAAAGGCCGTGAAAGACGAAAGTCTGGGACTGTCAGTGACTACTGTGAACAACCAGAGAATACCAGATCTCTTGATCCACAAAAGAGGAATATAATCCAACACCGATGTGAGCTCTTTCACCACTCGCTTGTGTTCTGAAAATATTGGCTCCAATGAGCAGACAGGAAGAGTGTTCCCATAGTCAGCACCAACATAAGTCAGAGTGACCGACTGATAGAGAAAAGCAGATTTATAACTTTGATCAACTGCTAGACAACTTCATAATTTCTGAAGGAGGAAAAACAGCTTGTGCATGCTTTAAATTTGGTCAAATACCTTTCTGTAGGATTACTTGCGACATAAAAGTTTAATAAAACACAATTTATTTATTTTTTATGTTTACCTGCAAAGTGCAGTGGTAAAACTTCTATACAGCAGGCACAAACGGTAGAAAAGAAATCCTTGATGGTCCAAATAGAATATAAACAGCTGGAGAGTTGTTATCGATAGCCATGTGAAGGATCTGACAGTGAACCATGTTAAATGTTTTGATTGACATGGCAACAAGCTGCATTGTAATGCGTCAAATGCATTTCAGTCGCCGGTGACAAGTCTGAAAATCTACCTAGGAGCAGGGTGGGTGAGCGAGAATGCATAGGAACAGTGATAAAATATTGTTATTGTTTTGCGAGTATATCCTGCTAGCCTAATGTGCAAATTTTGAATAAGAATAGAATAGTTTTGAATAGAAAATAAGTATAACATCTTATTCATTTTGACGCCTCTATAAAGATTCTATATTTGAGTTGCCCTTTATACATTATTGTATTTATTTCTGCTGATTTATTTTGTTGTTTTCATGTTTCATGTTTCATGTCAGACTTCCCCTGACAGGTAAGAGAAAGAACCTGTGACCTACCCCTTTTTCCTTACCTCCATCATAACCACCCTCACCCATGTTCTCACTGTAGTCTATATAACACCACTGAATTCCTGAACTGGGCCCTCTGAATGAGCTCTTACTTTTAATATCAGCCCTGTAAACCTAACAAGTTTTCCTCCTCTTTTGATGCCAGGGCAGAGTCAGACAGGAACTACCACAGTTTCTTGTATTCAACGTAACATTGTCACTCTTTCTTTCCTTGTTGACTGCTCTGCCATTTTCTGTCTTGGCTAAAAACTAGATAATTCATTAAAATGTGTGTTATTTTTGTGAGATGTTTTGTTTTGTGCTGAAATGGAGATGTGCCATTCATTAGAGTGTTTTTTCCGGAGATGGGATCATATTTGCATTTATTTATTCCCCTCCATCTGTCTTGATGTCTCTTTTAGTGTGGAGGTGATTCGCCTGGGTCACAGTTATTTCATTAATTGGGACCGTCGGATGTTCTGCAGCCAGACAAACACTCCAGCAGAGGCCAGGACCACCACGCTGAATGAGGAGCTTGGACAGGTGGAGTACATCTTCAGTGACAAGACAGGAACCCTCACACAGAACATCATGACCTTCAACAAGTGCTCCATCAATGGCCATGCATATGGTAAGGAACTCACAAACACACAAACATGAGCACACAAACAAGTGGAAAACACTGCGTAGTGGTCACTACGTACACACAGAAGACACACCAAGCACGGATGATTAGGAAAGAGCAAGTTTTATCCATAGAAATTCAATGTGAAGATACACATTTAGGTGCAAATGAACTGTGTGAAACAATGTGGTAGTTTGCTTCTGCTCCAGTCAACCCAACAAGGTGGTGCATACTTGCTTGGTGATGAGGTGTTGTTGCTTGGGGTTGCTAGAGATTGAAAAAAGGCTTCAGAATGCTAAAAAGAATGTAAACATGATGGCTAGGGTTGCCCTAATCTGAGAAAATGTGCATGTGCGACCCCAAAATAAAATCCCGCAGGATACCACAGTCTACAGAGATTGAAGGGGATAATAAAAGTGAAGATAAAGCAGTAAAACAGAGAGGAAGATTATTAAGTGATCTATTAACTGTGATCCTTAATGAGGAACAGGGATCAGATGTGCATGATTAAACAAACAAGAGAAAACCAGTGAAAACAGAACAAACATCACAACATTGACAGAATACAAATTCCATTAAAGAAGGGAGAAAGTACTGGCAGAAATAAATAATAGACGCTATTATAAACTGAAAAACAAACATTATCATGACACATTATATGCATGTATATTTATATATTAAACTTTCATAACTGTACCTAGTTGGCTATTGTATTAAAAAGAAGTACACTTTTTTTCAAATGCATTTTCATTTGATTTTCTCATAACAGGTGAGGTGATGAATGTTCCTCAGCAGAAGGTTGGTTTATCTCTGATATGCTTTTTGCTGCAAATGTTTATGTGCTAATCAATCTGTTTCTTCCAGAAGGTTGATCCTCTGGACTTCCTTTCATGGAACCCATTAGCAGATCAAGACTTCTGTTTTTACGACCAGTCTCTGCTGGATGCAGTATTAGCTGGAGAGCCTCCTGTTCATGAGTTTTTCCGGGTTTTGTCTCTCTGCCACACAGTAATGAGTGAGGAGAAGAGTGAAGGTAAGGTCTTTGAACAATGACTATCTGGCTGTGTATTTCGTATGAGTGATCTAAATAAGGCTTACACAGGAAAGCTGTTGAGTTTAATATTATTAGAAGGAAACGATGGCATTGGAAACATGATTAGAACATCTCATTATCTGTATGTTTTTCTGACTGTCTCTGTTGGTCATTTCCTGCAGGAGAGCTGGTGTATAAGGCTCAGTCTCCAGATGAAGGAGCTTTAGTAACAGCTGCACGCAACTTTGGGTTTGTGTTTCGCTCTCGGACGCCTGGAACAGTCACCACAATTGAGCTTGGCAAACCGGTCACATACACACTCCTTGCCATTTTGGACTTCAACAACATCCGCAAGCGAATGTCTGTCATAGGTAATGAAACACAATCAATCCTATGTCTTATACCTGGAGTTGTAAAGATGCAGTATGTAAGTTTGTTACCAAAACTGGTTGTACAAAAATACCCCAAAATACCAAAAATACTAAAATGTGTGCCCAGTTTCTTCTGAAATTGAGTATGAACTTTAAGGGTGTAGTGTGACACGAGTTGTGTTTTATTGAGGTACGCTAATCTGATATTTGGTTTTGACCAGATGTTGAAAAATATTTAAATTAAGATGCAGTATCAATTGACATAAATTTAGTGGCATTATTAATACCATTAATACATCTCTACTAATTATAATTTTTTTGAGTATTCAACACCAATTATGAATCAAAGGAGACCTCAGATGCCAATTTAGCACAAATTAATTTAGTTTTTTAGGATATATATTTAAGGGTTGTAACAATCTAAATGTATATTTCTGAATGGTTTTGTAAAAAAAAAATTATCTCAACAAAAACACCACGCCTCTGCACGGAGACATGCTTAGCTGTCAATCGTGTTTTTGTAAGACAAATTTGCTAAAACGAGGCAAGAGGAATATAAAAACACCACCTCTGAATTACCTCCTACTTTTTCTTTTTCTTTAAAACAGATCCCAGATTTTGAGAAGTACTGTATGTCCACCATCAACAACAAACAAATTATTTCAACCATAAAACCAAAATCTGTAAACATACACACAAAAACACTTTTGCACCAATAACAGTAGAACACTAATGTATTAAAGCGTTGTTTTTGTTGTAATTCAGAATGGTATATTGCTTTTTAAACCAGTGCCTTAAAGCTTCCTTTGGGGGCTAGAAATCTGAATACAGCATAAAATACTGCTGAGGCCATCATCATAAATAAGTGGAGCTCTAGCTTGGAACACAGTATAGAGGGGTGTTTTGTGTGTCACATACAGGTTGATAATGCTGATTTATAACCCTTGTCTTTGGCTAAGTGCTGCTTGCGTTCCATCAATGTTGCTCATTTATATTGTCATTTATGTGTGTTTGGTTGTGTTTACATGATTTAGGGGGATTTATTGTATAAATCAGTAAAGACTTTCCTTATGTGGTCGCCTGATGATTGATAGCCCAAAGATTATAGCCCAAGATTATTAGTGTCATGAGTAATGACTTATTTACAATGCTAAGTTTGTTAAAATAACTTTCTGGAAGAAATTCAAAATTGTATAATAATACTGTTTTCTCTTTTTTTTCATATACAACATCAGTAATTGTTTCTTTGTTTTTCTTTTTTCGTGTCTGTGTCTCAGTAAGGAACCCAGAGGGTCGTATTCGTCTTTACTGTAAGGGTGCTGACACTGTGCTTTTTGAGAGACTTCACTCTTGCAGCCAGGAAGTAATGAACATCACTTCAGACCATCTCAGCGTGAGTCTCCATGCTCGTTTATTTTATTGCTTACTCTTAGCTTGCCTACAAGACTAATTCAAAAACAAGACTGCCCTCTTGTGGTGTGTTATAACATCGTTTTAGTAACTCCGCTTTAACCTTTTCTGGGGTGGATGCCTGCATTGACGTGCAGTTAGGGGATGCACAGCTCCACCTGTCGTCATGAAAATATACAAAAATAAATTAAAGGGTTATAGTCATTCACTGTTTGTTTATTTAATTTATCAATTTGTGGAATTGTTTTTCAAAATTTCTTAATTTTCACATTTAGCGTTACAAATAATCAAACAAATACTTAACCTATGAAATAGTTAAGTATAGATTGTTCTGCTATTTTGTTTGGTATTTAAAGTTTAGCACACAATACATGTTTTAAAGGACAGGGACCTTTAAATGAGAAGTGCTTAATTCTGGCAGACATAATTCAAATCATACACCCACTGGCAGCAGGAAAACTTACCTGTATTTTTTAAACACAGGTATATTCTAAAAATATGCGCACAACTATTACGACTCGTAAAGTGGTGAAAAATAAAACAATAACACAAAAGAGTTTCAACCACTGCCAACAGACAGTTTAAAGATGGAAAAGTCACAATTTGTTAACAAATATTAAAAAACAAATAATGAAACATAAAATAGGAGGAAAAACTTAAAGGGAAAAAAAAGGGAAGAATAACAAACAAAACCAATTACAAAAAACAAGTCAACCAGCAACACAACTTACAACTCACAGTTACATTAACCAGGTAACACACAACTAATTAAGTGAAAAACAAACGTGCTACAATCACAAAACAAAACATACTTAATCATGCTAAAATAAAGTAACTTTAAACTAGAATAAATCTGAACAGTAAATTCAGGATGTTTTTTTTTAAGTGCAGAATCTTGGTCAACCACCATCAGATTCAACCCTGACGTAAAGGAATTAGGGCCCCGGCTGACTCCAGTCAACCGACACAGCCAGAACACAAACAGAATCCAAAACATTTAGGAAGTGCACTTAGGTATGTGACAAAGCAAACGGTTTTTGATTTTCAAAGACAGCGGAAGAAGAGCACATCAATCTTGTTCCACTTTACACAACTTTTTCAAAATTCAACCCATCTTTAAGTTTTCATAGTTTGTCTGTTAAGAAATAAAGGTACATACACAAACAGCTAGATTGCTTTTCATTTTTTGAAAAAAAAAAAACGATCTACATTGGTCACACTAATTTTGGGAAGTTCCCACAGACAGCGATTGCAAAACATCCCATAGCCATTGCTGTAATCTGAAATAACTAAGCTGTAATATACAGAACACTGAAGTAGCTGTGCAGGTAGCAGATTTTAAACAATTCTTTAGCTTAACAGTGACCGTGAAGAATAGTGGTTGAGATCAGACTAACACCAGTAATGTGTTGAGATAAAGCTCACATGACTGATGCGTAAAAAATATGTTACTTCAACAAAAGATGAAAAAGAGTACAATAAATAATGAAAAAGTGATGGATTTGCTGATTGATTCACAAGTCTACAAAATGTTTACACAAATCAACTATACAAAAACTCCAAACTGAAATTCAGAGTAAATTTACAAGGAAAAGGGATTTGAAATCTTCAATAACTGCTTATGGTTTGCTCATAGACGTTTATTCATGCAGGAGTATGCTGGGGATGGCTTGCGGACGCTGGCGGTTGCCTATAAGGATCTTTCAGAAGAACAATGGGAGGATTGGGAAGAAAGATTCCGAGGTGCTGAAAAAGCTACTGACTCCAGAGATGACCGACTAGCGGCCGCTTATGAGGAGATAGAAAAAGATATGCGGGTAGGAGCAATCACCAGTGCTTTGATTTTCATACCCACTATGGGTTTGCATGGTGTTTCACAAGTTGACTTGGAGAAATGGAGAAGCGTACTAGGCGAATTTTCCAAGTGTTTACCCCCTTAGATTTCCAACTATTACCGCAGTTTAAATGAGGAGTAGTCCGTCTTACACAAAGTGAGAAGTGAAACAGGCATGTTGAGTGGTGAAGGGGTGGAAGGGGGTATAGCTTGCATGATGTAGATGTTAGCTCTTTGGTCGTGTCTTATATACTGGAGATAATATAGGTAGGTGGGACCATATGATTAGTCAATTATCAGCCAAACTCCTCCCGAACTTATGCTAATCTGATGATTAACGTCATTCTATGTCTTGAACGCATAAGTTTTAGAGCTTTCTAGAAAAGTAGTGCTGCACTGATTTTTCATGTCAAAATTCAGTTTTTTTTATTGCTACCAAATTGGAATCAGATTTTGTTCAAGTACTTTCTCAACATTTCTGTCTGTTAACAACACCTGTAAACATCCAAAATGTCTGTGAACCACACTCATTGAAGACTGCACAAGTTTTACGTACATTTCGAAGAGAGAGAGAGGGTGGGAGTTGCAGAGAAAAGGAGTGAGAAAGGAGTTAAAGATTTTCAAACGCTTATATAAAGAAGCTCGTCAGCATGGGGGTTTTAGCTTCAATTAAAAAACAGCTCAGTAACAGATCTAAGCTGAAGTGGCAGTGTATTCCACCACTGCAGCGCTGCAGCTCAGAGCTTGACCTCCCCAGCGCTTCCAGGATAGATTATTGCTGGGAATATTTTTGTTTTGTTTTGCTGCTGAACGTATGTGGAGTACGTCACATTTTTTTTTAAACCTGGACATCTAAAATGGTAAAAAGGATAGAAATAAAGACATTATTATAAGTAACTACATTTTATTTAACATACATGTCTCGAAATCAAAATATTTAACAGGACCCTTTTACTTCATGCTGTCCTCACCTGGTGACATGCAAATGAAAGCCCAGCATTCAAAGCCTAAAAAAACACAGAAAACCGATGATCATTATTTTTTATTTATTCTCTAGCTGTTGGGGGCCACAGCAGTAGAAGATAAGCTCCAAGAAGGCGTTCCTGAAACCATTGCCATTCTCTCATTGGCCAACATCAAGATCTGGGTGCTCACTGGAGATAAACAAGGTTAATGTAGAAGAAACTTTCTTTTTTTCTATCTTCTGTCTTTATTTTCTTCCTGCTATGGTTTATGGATCAGTTGATACAATTTCTATTATGAGAAGCTGAGGTAGACTTTGACGGTGTAACAAATTGCATATTGTCTCTCCCCTAATGTAAGTCGCTTTGGACAAAAGCGTCTGCCAAATGCATAAATGTAATTGTACTTAATTCCCTATCATTGCACATGACGCATATTAAACCATCTGTAAAGTTTATAATTTGTGTGTGTTCTATGCCAGAGACTGCAGTGAACATTGGTTACTCCTGTAAGATGCTGACGGATGACATGACAGAGATCTTCATAGTTAACGGACACACTGTTCAACATGTTCGTGAGGTGCTGAGGTACAGAGTTTATCTTTCATCTGTCAGGTTTTGTAGTGGTCTTCCCTAGATTCCTCCTAAGTGTTTAAGGCATGTTTTTTTCCCTGTTAGTTTCTGAGTTATATTAGTTACTCAGGTTCGAAGTGTTTCTTTGCACTCTTTTTCTGCCTCTATGGCCTGGTGGTCTATAGCTTTTAATATCCAACTCGAGTTCGAGGCCACTTTACACCATAAGTCTATAAAACCTGAGAGTGAGGCATTGTGATCTCTCATCTAGAAAAGCACGAGAGCGGATGCTGGAGTCAGCGCGGAACAGAAATGGAGAGAAGGAAGCAGAAGCTCAGGGATGGGGAAGTGCTAGTGCCTTTGAGAATGGATGTGCAGATGTTGCTGATGTTGGCTTGAAGTCTGGAGAGAATGAAAGGCTGCCTCACAAGGCTCCAAACACCTCATCCATGACTGTTGAGGGTAAATACCCTTCAATGCAGGAGTCATCCTCCTCTTCCTCTTCTAAGCCAGGTGTAGAAGAACCTCCTTTACTCAAGACTCTGCCCTTCTCCTGCAACACCAAAACATCTCAATCTTCTACACTTCAGGATCCACCCTCTACTCTACTGGAGTCAGTCAGTGGAGAGTTTGCCCTGGTCATTAGTGGACACAGCCTGGTATGTCAGAACAGATATATATATATATATTTTTTGACTTCTAATCCTGAAAAGGTATTTCCCATCTGATATAAAACCACTTTGCTCAGGCTCATGCTTTGGAAGCAGACATGGAGCAGGAGTTTTTGGAGACGGCGTGTGCATGTCGAGCTGTAATCTGCTGCAGAGTGACTCCACTACAGAAGGCACAAGTGGTGGAGCTGGTCAAACGCTACAAGAAGGCAGTCACTCTTGCTATCGGAGATGGGGCCAATGATGTCAGCATGATAAAGAGTAAGAGCTTTGATTATTCAAACAGAGTATTCTAACTTACAAATCTAAATGTCTTCATTAAACTACAAACCTAATATTGATGACAAAGGTTATTTACAATAAATACTTAAAGCAAGTTCCACCAGGAGGGAAAAGTAGCGCTAGCTATAACACTACTAGTCACCCTAAACAGAATCTTCGTTTCGACAAATGGTTAAAATGTTTTGAGGTCCCGCTAAGAAGCCATAAGGACTCGCAAATATCCCTGAGGCTCTTGGCAAAATTAAAAAGTTTGCCAGATTTGACCCATGGGTTTAAGGCTACTTACTCTATTTACTCTCGTTGAGAACCAGTCTGAGTAATCAGTTTGAGATACGGTTTAAAATGCTGTGCCGCCGATACTTTTCTGATGTGTGTCTTGCATCCAAGTATAACATGATCGCCAATGCATTCAAACCCTAACAATATGAAACATGTAAGTTTCACCATGAATAGACCTGTGATGTCAGTCCTGTAAGCATGATGAGCTTGACCGCGCTGTTGGTCAATACAGACTTAAAACTGTCCAGAGAGGTGCTGCAGTCCCAGAAGCATCCAGGTGCACACCCAGGTAAACTGATTTACCAGACATTTGAAGCCATGCTGCTGTGGCGAAATGTAAAAACAAAACAAATGGAGCATGTTGTATAAGGCCAAGTTCAGACTACAGGTCTTAATTCCCACAATAACCCTTCTTTGGGGAAATCTGATTTTTTATGTATTTATTTGTTTTGATGCGTTCATTCACATTACAAATAACATGAGGCTGTTCTCTGTCTTCTGTATGAATGAAATGCGGCACCAATGATACACGCATGTGCAGAAGCGCAAACTACGTCCCCCAGAATGCAATGCTAACAGACGTAAACACTCAAGGCTGCTCTCTGGCATGTTTGCGGTGTTGTGGGTTTGAATATCTGATCAGAGTCAAATGTATTAGTATTAAGTAATATTAAGAAAAAGATTAAGATGGAAAAGAACACATATTATGGTATACTCCAGGAAGCAGAGTTACATTTACATTTATGCATTTGGCAGACGCTTTTGTCCAAAGCGACTAACATTAGGGGAGAGACAATATGCAATTTGTTACACCGTCAAAGTCTAAGTTAGAGTTAGAAGTGCTCATATAACAACCTCGACTTAAATGTGTTTTTGAGCTCTTCCTGAAACTATATCAGTACAAGGACGTCTTCTTCAGCGAATCGTATCTGTGAGAAACAGTTGGGCACAATGACGTAAAACTCAGATAAATGCAACCTTGCTGTTCAGATTGAGGTTGCATGGCAAAAAATCAGATATGTATCAGATTTAGGAGCTTGTATGAAAAATATCTGGGTGAGGTTTGAAACAATTGGAATTGAGCTGATTGTCAGATACAGGTCATATATGGCCAAAATAATAAACTTTGGGTCATTTTGGTTTGCATGTAACCTTAGTAGATTATACACATAATATGGTAAAAGCAAGGAAAGAGTGCAGTGTTGCCAGTTCGGGCTGCTGTGTGGCGTTCTCCACCTCCAAGAGATGCGAGTGCCATTTAGTTACAGCTTGATTAGTTTGAATAGTTTTGGAAAGTTTTTGAGAAACCTGCCAGTATCATTTTATCAATGAAGAGTGAAAAGACATTTAGTTTTTTAATACCATTGATGTCATGATCTTAGCTATTTTTGTGTGTTATCGGTTATTGGTATCAGCCTTTAAGATCTGAAAGTTATCGATATCAGTTATTAATTAGTCAAATTCACAGCATTTTTCACAGAACATAAACATTCTCTCTACCTCCAGCTGCACACATAGGTGTGGGCATCAGTGGTCAGGAGGGCATCCAGGCTGTGCTGGCATCAGACTATTCCTTTTCCCAGTTCCGCTTCCTGCAGCGACTCTTACTGGTGCATGGACGCTGGTCCTATCTGCGCATGTGCCGTTTCCTCTGCTACTTCTTCTACAAGAACTTTGCTTTCACTATGGTGCACTTCTGGTTTGGGTTCTTCTGTGTGTTCTCAGCACAGGTGAGCGCTATATTCTGATAGCCGGAGTGTTATCGAGAAGACATATAACCCTGCCATTTTTTTATATATATAGACAGTGTATGACCAGTACTTCATTACTCTCTACAATATCGTATACACCTCATTGCCGGTTTTGGCCATGGGTATCTTTGATCAGGTAAAGAAATTAACAGCTAACATTGTTAGCTGTCAAAATATAATCTCATCTCAAACCCTGTGTCTCTCAGGATGTTCCTGAACAGAGGAGTTTGGAATACCCGAAGCTATACGAACCGGGTCAGCTTAACCTGCTGTTCAACAAGAGGGAGTTCTTCATCTGCATTACTCAGGGAATCTACACCTCTGTGGTTCTGTTCTTCATTCCATACTGCATTCTCATCAACGCCACGCAGAGCAACGGTGTCCCATTGGCAGATTATCAGACTTTTGCTGTAACTACTGCAACAACGCTAGTCATCGTTGTGAGTTTCCAAGTGAGTGAAACTTTTGATAAGTTTTACCATTGTGTCAGGACGACATCATGAGGTTAAAAAGATAGTTACGCATTCACATAAAGGCACACCTTGTGCATTTTTTTACATTTGTTATTCAAAATATTGCAGCATGATAGATCTCAAACAGCAGGAGTGGGCAAAACATACATTTCAATTTAGTTGCTTGAAATATTTTGTTGTCCACTTTGCATTAACCACCTACTACTCACCACCCACTTTTCTTTTCTCTGGGGCTCCACATCTGTACCTGGTACTCATACTTTTTTGTAACACTTGAGATGAGATTTCATAATGCAGGCTTGAGTCAAAGCGATACTTTTTTATGAAGGCATCAGAAAGGTGTGACAAGATATCCTGTTAATCCATGATTGGTCAATCACTGAGCTCTCTAATTGGTTAGAAATAATCATAGCTGACCTTGCACATGCCACAAAGACCCTTTCTTTCACACTCTCCGTTGTTCCATGTTGTGTGCCATCAGCTTTTCGCTTCTGACTATTTAACAACCGAGCGGAACTAGAATCTTTGAGTGCCGTGTCTAAAACAAACCCACTCAGAACTGATAATAGAAGTCAATGGAAACAAACAGTTTCGAGCTGAGAAAAGCCATACCTTACTCAGTCCTGCCGATACTTCAATCTAGTGTAAAAGGAGCATTTGATAAGCATTTCAGAAGAGCTCGTTGCCACGTATCGTAGGAGAGCTACTTAAAACAAGGATTACAATGGAGTGGCTTGAATAGAATAACTCCGGAAGGAGGAACAACAAAGGAATGCCACTGGTGTCAAACAATGAGAATAGGCTTCGCTAGCAGACTTTACAATTTGATGAGGGTGTGGTCAAGCTGTGTGTTGAGGGGCTGGAGACGGGCAGGAGAAGGAGGAAGAAGTCTCGTGGAAGGTGAGGAGATTGTCATGGGGAGTGTAACCTTGAGGACTGATCGGTGAACTGAGTGAGGAGAGAGCCTTTGTAGCAGTGGTGAAGAGGTGAAGCTGAGGATCGTTGGTGAGGGCGCAGGAGTTCAGTATTCCGGGGATTGGGGTCATGTGACTGTGCGCTGTGAGGTTGAGCCGGGTGAGGATGTGACACTCGTAAGATAAGACGAAAATAATGAACATAAAATAATAAAAATATATCTGAAGTGTGCCAACCTAGGAATTACTGGGGAAGATAAATTTGAAAACTATGTTTGTCAGGCTCAGAGAACTGGATTAAAACGCTTCACAGACTGTGTGGCCTTGTTTGCCAATGTCTCAGTTACAGCGCATAATTTAATTACTTGAAAGGTTCATCAGTCAGAAAATGGTGAGAGCACTTCAAATGCACAATGAAACACTAACATTAGATCAATTGGCAAGTCTATTAATTAAAATCTATTAATCAATGGAAGAACACACATATAAGTACCTTTAATCAAATATTCTTGAAGATAACACTGATGTCTGTTTGTAAAATTGTAAATAAAGTTGAAACAGTTGTTCAAATTTAAACAAATCTTTCTGATCTGCCTTCTGTATTGATCTATGTTGAAACTAACAGCAGGGCTTCTCAGCTTCGCATTAGATCTAGTATTTTAATAGAATGATTTTTGAAGAAAGTTATAACATCTCTTTGTTATTGTTCATAGATTGCTCTGGACACTGGCTATTGGACGGCCATAAATCATTTCTTTATATGGGGCTCTTTGGGAGTTTACTACGCGATTCTCTTCACTATGCACTCCAACATCCTCTTCAGCATCTTCCCCAGGCAGTTCCATTTCTTTGGTGAGTCAACACTTGCTTGATGTCTAGCTGTCTTCTTATTTTTATGTAACCTTTGATGGGGTCACAAGCACAATTAGTCAAACTTCAGAATGAAATTTTGAGAAAGAAATGATTAAATCAACTTTACTTTTTAGGATTTTCTTATTAGTATCTTATTATTCTTTAAAATGCTATTTCTTTTCTGTTTTTCTGCACCAAATTTTCAGCCTGCCAAAAATGTTTGTCCACAAATACCCATTCCTGTATTTTGCCTTGAGATTAAGATTTATCTCAGGCAAGTAAGGGTCATGCCGTTAGCTTTCTATTCAGAATCAGAACCAATGGCTGAAAATCCACCAAGTGTTAGAATTTATCTAACTAGAGAACATCTAATGTTATACTTTTTATAAGACCAACAATAAATTAATGCATTTTACTTTAATTTTATTTTTAACTTTTTAATTAATATAAATGTTTTAAGGATGCATTGCTACAGAGCCCCTTGTATTAACATTTCGGAACAAATTAAAAGCATACTTTTATCAATAAATATTCAATGGAAAAATCAAGTGGAAACAATGTGACTCTAGGCTTGAACTTGAACACAACTAGAGCAAAAAAAAAGATTCTATTCTATACCTATGAATAAAAACCCAACGAAACATGTGAGTAAAAAGTTAGAATTTATTAAATTGATTGCAAAATATTTTTATTGTTTATTCATGTTGGTGTTTGCTTTGTTTGTGTGTGCATGCTGTGCGTTAAACAACAGGAAGTGCTCACAACACCCTCGTGCAGCCAGTGGTGTGGTTAACTATTGCTCTGGCTACTGTTATCTGCATTGCTCCAGTCCTAGCTTTCCGCTTCCTCAAACTGGACCTTAAACCTCAGCTCTCAGACACTGTAAGTACATGACGCAATGCGCTTTAGCTTTGTCTCAACATAACAATTTGTTCTTTCACCTTTTAGAGTTTTTACATTTTTTAGCAGTGTTATGTCTTCCACTTGATGTTTACATGGCACAATCTTTAAACTTATTCTTTATATATTAGTTCATATAAAGATATACAAGTGCTGGCAACAAATCTTACTTATTATGAATTTTCACAATTCCAATGATAAAATATAATTCCAAATAAATATAAATAATATAGTATGAGCTTTTTTTCTCCACATATTCACCTGTGGGTCTGACGTTGCATCTTTTTTGGGAGTCTTACATGACATCATCTTTTTTTGTAAATTCCTGTCTCATGTGACACTGGTCCTGCTCACCTGACGTTTATTGTTGTGTTGATGCAAGAGGTGGCAAAGTCAGGACAAAGTTGGCGTTGATTCTTACAAAATCGTGCAGTGTGAAAGTTGCTGTCGCCGATCGATCATCCAGTATGAACAGAGCAGCTACTTAAAACCACCCGGTCAGCCCTGCAGTGTGAAAAGATCTGACATGATTACAATGAAAATCGTGCAATCTGATCTCAACCTTACCCCACACACTTTACTTCACCCCACCCCTCTTATCATTTTCTGTGCTGTAAACTCCCCTCCCCTTTATTTAATTTCATCAATACTGATTTTCCTCTTTTAGGTAAGTCACTTGTTTGTTCAAAATCTTCAAGTGTCATTATTTTATGGTACATTCCTCAAACCTGTAAATAAAAATGATCTATTGTTTGGTTTCTTATTAGTGCTATTGATTGTTTAACTGATTTGTGTTTTAGGGTTTTCCCAAATGAATAACTAAATAAAAACAATTTTTAATTCCTAACATGGAAGTAATTTTCTCAGCCTCTCAGAAAAAAATAAGTTTGGATGAACACATGTTTTGCTAGGTTTCTCACAGGCAGTGACATCACAGAATTAAATGCTTTCAAGCAAATCTATCAAAACTATAGTGTTGTGTAGCCATTTCATTTGTCTCATGTGTTTTAATCAACAATACATGTTTAAACGTCACAGGTTAATACTACTCACCAAACCCCCTAGCGTCTCTTAAACCTAGCGCAAACACATCTTGATCATCATTTCAAATCAATTCCTCACATTCATCCTCATATCTTGCAGGTGCGCTACACTCAGCTTGTGCTGCAGAAGAAAAGGAAACCTGCTGGGGGAGTGGGCCGTAGACTGGCGGGCATCAGAAGAACCGGGGGAAGTTCTCTGGGTCGTTTTGGCAGGGCTGGATCTCGGCGTTCTGGTTATGCCTTTGCTCACCAGGAGGGCTTTGGTGAGCTGATCACCTCAGGGAAAAACATGCGCCTGAGCTCTTTAGCTCTGGCCACTTTTGCCTCCCGCCACAGCAGTAGCTGGCTCGATACCCTCCACAGAAAAAAACAAGCAAACGGGGATACAGCAAATGGCCTGTCAACAATAGACAACTTGCCATCCTGCTCTCAGACTCCACCACTATCCTCTTCATCCTCAGTGAATGTTCACCAGAACATGGCTGATGCTGAGGTCACGCACACAATGGAGGAAATCGCACTCAACTTGATTAGCTGTGGAGACAGAGGCAACAAAGAGTGTGATACTGAAACTCTGCAGGTAAATGTACTTCAATTCTATATCTTGTTTTCTGGAGTAGATCTGTGTATTGTATACACATCGGCTATTTGATTAGGTACATCTTCACAGCACAGAGCTAAGAGTTTGAGAGATGGTAATCTGCCAACATGCTTCTACAGTGTGCTTGTTTATATGATGTATTGTTGTCTATAGAAATGAGGATACAGCGTGAAACTAGAGTAAGAAAAATCAGATTTTATTCATGTTAATGTAATGCAGAAGCTAAGTCTAAAGAATATCCCCAACTGTAGTGTTTCTGCGAGAAGCTATTGATCATTTTGTCCTTATTATTAAAACGATTGTTAAGATTTAAGTGTTTTTACATTTAATAGGTATAATTGCATATACAAGAAAATAGTCTAAGGAAAAACACACAAATAGATATACTGCAAAACAAAAAAAATCACTCGGCTGTTTAGAGTTTCCTAATTCTATTCTTCACTTTTTTCTGATTTGAACATTTTTCATATTTGTTTTGCGAACTATGGAATTCCTTCTAGTTGAAAGTATTAAGTATTGATCTCTTACGAAATCAATTCTTTACATTGTGATGATGGGATTCTCTTCTTTAGGAATCAGAGTTTGAGCTGAAGGTCTCTGACACCAACAGCCCTGCACCATCACCCATCGCAGAAGAAGAGACTGATGCTGATTGACTGACAGGTTGACCTTCTTTAATCCTTTACGAGATGCTTGCACCCTCTGATGTGTGCTCATGTTTCCGTCAGGAGGTGTTTGCAACAGTTGAAATAGTCTGCTTCATTCGACAGTGCCTTTACAAGTCTCAAACGCACTGTTCTGAGTCGTGCCTCATGCTACCAATGAGGAGAATGAATTCAGTGGCTGAGTATTTTGTCAAGAGCACTACATAATACTGAGAAGATTTTAATACAACAAACACCATCCAGTTAGCTGATGTTAATGATTATCACAAGCGTAATGTGTTTCCTGTTGAACCTGAAATGGACTCCAGCTTTTAGACATTAGGGAAAAATTGTTTAGTTCCAATTCCATAAAACTCCACAAAGAGAATTGTTTGAATGAAATCTGAGAATATAAATGTGATCCTTCTGGATTCTTTAGAAATTGAATCATTTATATACACAGAGGTGATTCTTATGGTCTGTTTGTGTGAATATTTTAAATGTGACAAGCTTAGCGGTTTCGTTGCAGGGACAGATATCAAAATGTTAAAAAAAGCAGTCCTACAGTTACATTATAGATTAAAGTCAAATGCTAATTACACAGAAGAGTTACAGTTCAGTCTGCAGAGTTCAACTTTAAATATTTCTTCATTGAATTTCAACCGGTCAAGACTTATCTGTGCTAGTTTTTCAAGAGCTGAGTTCACTGTGTTTCGTTTAAACTCTTAAAATGTTAAGAAAGTTGCTTAACAAAGTTTTTACTTAAATTCTTAGCGGATGGGCTCTTAGAAGGCACTGACTCAGTTTAAATAGATCTTAGATGTTTGTGTAATTAAAACGTTATAGTTCTCAGTGAGAACGTGCCTCTGAAGGATGATTGTTCATGCACATCAAGCCTTTTGCACCACAGTGGTGCTCTGGCACTGAAGGTTCCATCCCCATATGCTACTCCCCCAGACCCTCCGGAGTCCGAACTTTTCCCAGCAGTGGTACATTGATCCAATAAAATGAAAGAAACTGTTTGGACTTTGTAGTTGAGTTCACATTTCTGATATCAACTCGTTCTAGATGTGGCCTTAACCAGTGTGGAGCAGTGGGTAATTGTTTGGATTAGTACCAGCAATGCGCGGGGCGTGTGTGAATGTTGTAAACAGTTGAAGATTGATTAACGTTGTTTGAACAGTTCATGTTAAATCTTCAGTAGTGTTTAATATGGAATAATAAAGACCTTAAAAATTCAGCGTGTTTTTGGTTCTTTTCTATGAGGTACACTTCAGAAGAAAATCCTGGTCATGTGATGAAAGCTCATTTTAAAACTTGAGTGTTGCAGACAAAAAAGAATCCCCAGCACTCAAATAGCAGTCATATTGATAAGTTTAATATAAACAGGACTAACATAATTTTCTGCATGTTTTAGTATCTATCTCATCAAAAACAAGTCATATTTAGATTAGTTCTTGCATTTTTGTGCTATCATATTTTAATTTTCTTGGAGCTCAAAATAGCTCGTTGGAGGTAGCCGTGCCAACGAACCAATCAGATGAACCTAATGCATCTCATTTCAATGAAGAACGTATGCTCTGACTCTGAGGTGAACCGTAGCAGAGCCGCAACGACAAACAATGAAAAGAAAGTGTGTTTTTGGGTGTCTCTGACTAAAAATGTTTGTAGGCTTACCAAAAGATTAATTTGTCTGTAATGGGAGGATTTTGTCTGCCAACAAAAAAAGTTGTAAATGTAAGTTTTATTTGTGAGCTATAATTTCTAAACAGGCCAGAATTTATTAGAGGACTGATAATAAGGCTGATTTTAAAAATGGACAGTTTTTCGACCATACTTATAGTTATACAGTATTGTTGAGGAGCCCCAAGCAGTAAGTAATATTTTTTACCATACCGCATAAAAAATGTTAAAGCATCATTGAACGTTGATGTTTTGTCTAAGAAACTCAGCAGGGGGCATGGGAGAAGCATGGCAGTGTGAGGAACATGAGATACACCTCATAAAAGTAGGCTAATGAAGTAAAAAAATAACAACAGCAGAAAACATTTATCCAAGTACACAACATAACCTTCAAAGTTTAGCTTCAAAGTAAAACAAAGGAAACCATGACATCTGAAAAGTTGTATAATTGTTTTATTTTTTGACACTTTGAAAAAGGTGACAGATCAACTAAACTTGCATCATTGCATCACATTTTGCTATTATATATTTGGCGCATCCCTATTTTGAAAGTTATTAAGGGTGCAGTGAGGTTCTAGAGAGCTCTAAAATGTGTTATAAATTATGTAAAAGCTTCATAATATGGCACCTTGAACAATTTCAAATTGTTTTTATTTCATCTTGCCTCCTGGCAACCAACAGAACCATTCAGTACCACACCGTTCCTGGAAAAACAGTATCAGTATCTATAAAACGGTGCGCAGAGACCATCCTGACTCCAAAGGTGGACATCTTGAGCCCTCTACAGTAGTAAGAAATAACACAAACAGAGCACTGTTCACTGCGTTCACCAATAATGCTCTCCTGCTGCATCTGATTGACTGAGCAGTGTTTCTAGGGTGATGCTATTTGATCCTCTGGTCGGAGAAGATGTATTTGAATTCTCGCTGTGAAGCTTGGAAGAACTCATCCCATTGTTAAGCATGAGGAATGGGCTGACCAATTAACAGAACAACTTTCTAAAAAGTTGGAATCCTATGCTTGCAGACAAAGTGGTCAGAGTTATGCAATCATCTCTGATGCTTGCTAATTGTATACAATATCAGGTCCGTCATCGACCATAATGTAGAATGTAATTCTAAATGTTTCACTACTGGATCCCTGTGAACCCACAGTCTGTGTTCAGTAACGAAATGACCACTATGTACTCTAAGTTTTAGTTTTCTTGGATGCATGATAAATGTGATTTACTCCTCCTGCTCTTGTTCTTTGTTTGTCTGAATACTTACACAAAACTCAATACAAAAAATTATCCAAATTGAAGCATTTATCCTTCAAGTTTTCACTGGTAGTTCCAGTAGCAACAAATGTTACTCTCATTTAATTATTATATGAAATGATTTCTATTTAATCATGTAACCCATAAAAATCCACGGTGGCACAGGAGTCACCTGTCATTAAAGTGTCCTTTACATTTCCTTATTTAGCTCCATTCTTTAGGGTTTTTTCTATTTTTACATTTTAGCACTTATAATGTTTTGTTTAGAAAAATAAGGTTGAGTTCTTTTGGGTTAATAAACTATTTATTTATTTTTACTTTGAAGACTTTTAAAAATGCTCCAAAAACATATCAAATTAATGTAATTTCAGGAAGACCCAGCTTTCTCAACCCTTAAAAATGCACCAAATCGCAACATCGCAAACCCAAGCATCCCCTCTCGTCTACGCTCCCATCGCATTATCTGACTCCAGCCAATCCCCATCAGTGGAGGGGGACCAATAGGACACTGCTCCTCAACCCAGTCATCAAGTCTGTACCCTTAACATTCCACACTTCATCCAGTTTCTTAGTTTTACCACATATGTGGAATTTACGTTGACACCTCTCCTTGCTTGTCTTTTCCTCTACTGAGGTTCATTATTGTTAAAACTATTTTAGAAAAATAAATATGGTCAAAAAAAATCTTACCTCGTGATCTGACAAAAGCATTGCATTTACAATTCCTGAAAAGTTCTCTATAGACAATACTTTTTGAGAAAAAAAAATGTTTCTATTAAAAAATGCAACAATTCAAATAAATGCCATGCAATGGTTAAGAGAGTTGTTAATTATTCGCTCTATAACCTAGAAAGTAGACTAAAGCCGTGGGTTATAATCTGAGCATTCTTAAAGCTCTGGTGTTCAGAAATTAGTTTATTATTCACCTCTTAATCAAGAGCTCTTGATCATCAATTCCAGGGGGCATGGTTTTTATGGCATGCTATTTTAATGTTTGGAATATATCAAGGCATGCATTACTCTGACTTTGGACTTCTAATGCCTATCGATTGAGATCTGATCCCAAAAGCTGTTAAAAAAACTTAACCACAAACAGACATAGAAATTTTCTCGCTCTTTGCCTCTCAAATAGGAACGTGTTTTTTCTTTCAGTTGGAGGTTTTGCAAGAGTGGATTTGTTAAACTAACAGAAAGTAAGTGCGGCTTGAGAAGAGGAAAAGGCTGCAGGAAGCTCTATCACACAAAACAGCTCTGGATAGAGCTCTTATCTAAGAATGCGTTCTGTCTAGTTTTTCTCGTGTTATGGTGGCTGACTTCTGGAAGCTAAATCGGAATTATAATGTGCAGACTGTCTACACTGAGGACTTTCTTCGTTCTGTTTGCTGTGGTCAAAGTTCTGTCTGGGAAAGAAGACGATGTGCAGTGTCCCCGACGAGGTAATCACACTTTTTTTTATCCATTTTTATATCCTTTATTCACTTTTCCATGTGGATTGGTTTTTGTCCTATTTAATTGTTTACTAAAAATCTGTGAACTTGCCAGTCTAATTATTGTAGTTAAGAAAATAATACATTTGTAGAGATCTGTTACCCCGTTAAAATTAGAGTACCATAGTCTGAGATAATAAAAAAATTCTGCCGTTAAAATAGACTGATATCAAATTTAAATAATATTACTATTTAATAATGGTTTATTATGATACGTCTGTGTTTGCTAGAAGCTTTAATAATGTATTTTGAATAGCACTCAAATAAAATTGATTCGATAGTTTTAATTTTTCAAAAATGTAAAAACAAATAGTTAACTGGAAATTCCTAAAAATGTGACTAAAGTTGAAAGTATTTCTGTAAATCAATGGTAGCTGTTTATATGCTGTTGGTATTGGCTGGAACATATCTTACACCAGCCCTGCTCGCGCTCTATTTCACTTAGCTTCCTGCCACTCTCGAATGCCCCTCCAAAACATTCTTAAATATCCAGAAGCAATATTTCAAATGCCTTTTTTGTTGTTGCTGGAATTCACTTTCAATGAATCTATCTAACATTCAAATTGTCTCTAGGAATATAGGAATAAAACATTTTAAACAGGTTCATGTTGCAAGCTATTTTCTGCTATTACTAGCTTAGACACACTATTGATCTTTATTAATGCCTCAACTATTATAAGATTTTGTCTATTATTGTTTACAATTCACAAAAAACATAATTGAACAGTCGACATGATATAACAAACGGATGCGTTTCAGTAGAATAGGTTCTAAAGAAGATCTTGCTTGGAGGAGAGTCAGTGAAGAAGAGAAGAATCTGGTGAGTTTACATTTTGGAAATGTACATTTAAATTATGTTAGCTTTAGCTGCTAAGACAGAATTGTAGCACAGAGCAGCTTTTCTAGTTCTACAGATAAAACTACCTGGAGAAATGATGACATGGATGCCCTCTGCTAACAGAACCGAGCCTCAGAAGCTCTGTCCTAAAAAATCACTTCACTCTCATCAGATCCAACGGAGCAGATCTTGTGCTCAATCTGCCTCCCTTTTACAGCTCCCCTAAAAAGGGTTTTGATCTTGTTTGGGTTGATTGTCTTCCCTTTATTAGTTTCCTTTAGCTTTCAGTTCTTTGTGTTTTATTTTGGCATCAATACGTTGCTTCTGCTAACCGTTTAGAATGTGGCAGATCAGTTTTTAACCCACTCAAATAAACATTGAAAGCATTTACATGCAAATCAATAAAGGGGTTATGCTCAATTCGCTGATTTCTCCGGGGTCATGTAAACACAGAAAACGGGTTTTGGTAATCACGGTTTTGGAATAAACCGTTTTTGAGAAAGCCGAAATCAGAATGAGTTAGTTTTTTGCCCAACAACCTGGTTTCTCCAGCATGAAAACGCAATAGCCTGCGTTCTATATTTTATTTTCGTCTGCGTATGTCTGTCTGTGGGTTGCTTTGCACATGTCCAAAGTGGCAAAGTCTCAAATTAATTATACCCTCGATTCACATGGTTTATGCACAATTATAAAAAGAAAGAAAGATTGCTGCATTTGCAGGTTTTGTAGGCAAAGGTTAGGGTACACCAATACAGCTTCGTCCACATTGTTTGTCGTCATTTTTACATATGACGTTGTTTTTGTGACTTCACTTCCTATGAGAAATAGAGGAAATAATGGTTGAGTCTCGTGTAAACGAGGGTTTCAGCGAAACCGTTTTTTTAATTGTTATGTAAACACACAAAACAGAGAAATCGGCTTGTTGAGCGTAACCCGTTTATTGAATTGTATGTAAACACACTCATTGTCACATAACACCAATTTTATTATACTTACAATGGCTCTTAGTTACATTTTGCATACAATTCAAAGGAATACTTAGTTGTTGTTTTATTAAGTCAGTTCAAAGCACAGCTCCCTTGTACATCAGGGACTCATGCCCAGTCTCAGTGTACTGAAGCTAAACACAAAGCGCTGGGGGGTTGTGCATTTGGGCCCCAGCTCTGGAACTCAGGTCCGAAACTGAACTGAGAGTTTATAAAGCAGGTTTAAAGACCCACCTGTTTAAAGCAGCGTTCAGTGTATGAAGCAGCATTGTTATTGAATGACTGCAATTTTTTTTATAGCTTTATTATGTATATTTACCATTTTTATTATGTCCAGCTCCCTGGACAACCTTGTTTTAGTGTTACACCTTACAAATAAGTTTTGATTTGATTTGATTCTGCTTGGATTATTGTTTTACCACATCATGACAGTTCTCTCTTCTAAAGCCAGGAGTTGATGTCTGCTGTATGCTTTGTCTGACTGATTAGTTTAGATATTTACTTTTTAGTAGTTCAGTTGTATGTTTCCCCAGCATAGGTCCTTTATTATTATTATTTTTTTTTTTTGCCCTGTTTGATCTCTTCCATTTCATTTAATAATGGCAATTTCTTTTCAACATCTGTTTTGCGATTGTGGTCCATTCTTATAAAATCGGGATATTCAGTTGAGTCACTTCCTATTGCACATCCAGGAGGTTGCAGTCTGCTTCCGTTTATAAACCGCTAAAATAAACTTGCCGTGACTTGTTGATTTCCTCTCTAAAATAACTTTCAACTAGTGCATTACTACTAAAAATAACCTAAGAATGACTTCTGGAGAATATCAACTAAAGGAAGCGAAAGCAAAAATATTTCCTTGTTATATAGTTCACTTCCAAAGTGATGCAGATGTGATATTTACTCACGAATGTCATGGTTATCTTTCACCCGTATCATGAACCCAGAGTAAAGGTCAGGGGTGTCTGATGCATGTTTCTAAATCCTCAGAGTCTTCTCCAGGAGTTGTTGTTGTGAAGTTGGGGAGCAAAGTTGAGTTTGGCTGCAGAGGGGAGCTCACAGTGGATGGGGTGCCTTTGAGTTTGGCCAGTGTGATGAGTAAAAACAACAGACACCATCAGAGAGAAATGATTCATGTCAGCCAGAAGATGCTCAGAAGGAAAGATGCTAGCTCTACACAGCTACAGCGAGTCCATTTCACTAGATCAAACCAAAGCACAGATACAGATTTCAATCCAAAGAATAAAATTGGTCCGGTGGTCCCTGTTAATCCTTCTCGAATAAAGTGGCAAAGCACTTCTGGATATGTTTTTGTGGACATAAATCAGACTGAGCAGGTAATGAAGGTGTTTGGAAAGAGTACCAGGAAAGATCGATATGTGGAGAATCGTCCAAGTCTGACTCAACCAATTCAGAATCAAGCTCGTTGGACTTTCAATGGACGACATATTCATGCAGGGGTTGAAAGAGGAGGAGTTTTAATGCGCGCACCTTTCATTTGGGAAGATGCTGGGAGTTATCGCTGCTACAGAGGAGATAGACTTGTTTCAACCTTCCAAATCAGCATCGGGGGTGAGAAGTTTGGCACATATACATATCTTCATAAATCTTCACATGTAAAGTGAAACTCTTGTGATGTTTTCACAGTGCCCCCAGAGAGACCAAGTTTAAATTGCTACAGGAAGTTTCACACCAGTAAGGTGCGCTGTGATTGGACAGCTAAACAACCAATTACCCCTCGACCCCTCTGCTACATGATTCTTAATCGAGGGTGAGTGAGCGCAAATCTGGTTTATTTAGGTTTTATTTTGCTATTAGTTTTCAAATGCATGATAGGAATTCATACTGAAAGAAGAGGTTTTGTACCACTATGGTGTTGTTCACACTACAGCAAGAGGGTAGGAGGTCATGAAGTGTCCGAGGCTTGAACCTGCGTTCAGGCCAGGGCGCGAATACCAGGCTCGTAAAGTCAGTTTGGAGTGTTTTAACAGCTTGGGTTTAACGTTAAGCATCCGCACTTTTACTTTAATTTTATTCAAGTAACGTTCTTGTCTCTCTTGTCCATACGGACAGTTTTAAACTGTGAATGCGAGGATAACATTACACTTGTTTAGAGCCCCAGTGTGCTGCTCCGGGGGAGCAGTGAAATGTAATTATAATAAAAAAAAAACATTCTTTACCTTTTGACCATTTCTGTCTATTTGTTGTTAATATGATGGTGAATATGACCAATATTGTTATTATTAAACTATATTTTATAATAATAAAAATAACTCAAGCATGTTCTTGGTTAAAGTTGCCCAGCGCTGGGTCAAAAATGGACCAGCCTAGCTTGGATTATTTTAACCAAGCACTGGGTTACCAAAACTGGGTTATTTTAACCAGCCATTTTATCATGAGAAGCAGATAAAAGTCTTCCATTTCAAACACATATGCCCAACTGATTGCCCAACACACACATCCATACCCACCACCTCACAAACATGGACATAAAAGATGTTGGATTATAAATAAAAATATATATTTGTATAAACTATTATAACAAGAGAGAGAAAGAGAGAGAGAGAGAAAACTTCATAATAAATAATCTCAAACAAAGTATATGTACAGTGAGACTAGAAGATTAGACTGGGGCTAGCTCTCCGACAGCCTGTGCCCTCAGGACTGCTTAGATGTCATTAACAACCTTGCTCTTGCTGTTGTGAATGCAACATTTATTTTAGCATTTTTTGCAGCGCCCTCTTATTGGCTTTTGTGTCTTCTCTATTAAGCCCCTTTTAATACTTATCCACTTCCATAGACAGACCACTGATGGGCAAGATGTTAGGGCAGCACAAACATGAAAAACTATGGTCAGGTTTTAATCTAATCATTGTCTGTCTGATGTGAAATGTTAACCCTTTGAAGACATATTATATCTTAGTAAAAAGCCCAAAGGATTTCAGGTAAAAGTGAAATTAGCCCTTGATATGTGACTCTATGATCTGTCCCAGAGCTGTGAATAAAAAATATTGTTTTCTATTTACTTCCACAGACACAATGGCAACATCTCTCAAGTACCCTGCTCTTTCTCTCGCTCACGCTGCTGGTGTACTTTCCCAGCAGAGGAGGGCAACAGGGCTCTTCATCTGGCTAAACTCTGCGTCACCAACTCAGCTGGCAACTTCACCAGCCCAGTGCTCAGCTTCAAACTGCACAACATCAGTCAGCAGCTGGGTTGTCTCTTCCTCATTCTCACTTTTTTCTAAAACTTTGAGGAATTCAAAAACCAACTCTTTCTTTGTAGTTCAACCAGACCCTCCTTCTCGGCTGGTAGTGAGAGCTGTTGAAGGCCAGAAACATATGCTCAAAGTCTCCTGGATCTATCCTAGTTCCTGGAAGACTGGTTACTACGTACTGCAGTTCCATCTGAGATACAAACCTCTCCTCTCACAGCAGGTGAAGAGGTCTTAAAATCACTGCATGAATCATTTCAGTGACACACCATTCTAACATTTTTTGCATGCACCTTTCAAATATAGTTTTACATGGATAATTTGAATCTGCTATTAAATGCAACCCTATAATCATAATACTTCTGATCTGGGTTACCACAGAATCATGAAGTCTTTGGTATCATGGATCATCCTACTCCAGGGTTTAGATGGAAACTTCTGATCTGGATTTCCATTTGTCTTTATTCTCATATCCTTGCTATACAAGTAACCTTCTAATCTTGGATTACTATTATCCTTATAATTTGGATTAACATTGGCCCTTCCCAATCTGGGGTTATAAGGATACTTTAATAATAACATAATTAACAATAATAAAAATACAATAATAATAATCATTTAGATTTATAGGCTACTTTCTAATCTGGATACTTGTCATTTGGATTTACATTCTGAGTTTAAATGTGTCTGCCTAATCAAATTTTAAATTTATTAAAAAGTTTAAATGTAACATCTAATCTGGGTTTAGATATAATTGTAATTGGGATTTACAATTAAAATTGGGAGATACCTGATCATTTTTTCCAAACATTTATAACTAATCCAGCTGTCAAAAATTTGAGATCCGAATATAGAAATCAGAAAACTTGCAAATCAAGCTTTTTCACTGAACCGATTCAATCAGTTATTTTTTGTAGCTGTTCTTGTGTTTCTTGTGAACTTCATCTATAATATAGATTAAACCCTATTGATCAAAGGTGTTTCTGTTTAGATTAAAAGAAATTCTGCAGTCCGTGTAAACTCTTATGTGACTTCAGTACCAGTCAGTGATGATACCTGAACAGTTGGAGAGACGGTTGTCCTGGGTGATTTATGATGCTCTGCCTCACACTCTGTATGAAGTGCAGCTTCAGGCGAAGGATGAGTTTGATGGTGTCTGGAGTGACTGGGCTCACCCTGTAATTGCAGTCACTTGGTCAGGTAACAAAACATTTATTAGAGTTGATGTTTACTGGATCTATGTTCATTCAAAACAGACTACTTTACAATTTAAGTTTCTCAATTTACAGTGTTTAATATTGTATTACAGTTATTGTATTTCAGTCTTATACTATGGCTGGATTTGAAACTGTGCAAATGCTAAATGATCAGGAATTTTTCAGAAAGTATTTGAAAAGCAAGAAGCAATAAGAACAGGAGCATCTAAAGGGATGGGTTTCCTTTGATTTGAATACTTTTCTCAAACCAAAAAGTCCGACAACCAACGCATTCACATATTATCAAACATGCATTCTACTATGTGTTATCTCTCGCAAGTTCCACAACATTGCTATCCAGTGCATCTTACACTACACAGTATCCTAAATTTGCCAATACTATGGTCTCAACAGCCTTTCATTTTCCACTAAAAGCCACATCAAACTGCTTGATTTTGTTTTTTTTAAGCTCCAGTGACAACCACTGCCTCTGTGAGCATCAACTTTGTGAGTTCCCTCAACACTAATCAACAAATAACACACTTTTATTTTACCAAGCACATTGCATACTATTGCTAACAACAATGTACACTGCCTGTAGGAGCCTGATGATCTGTCGGAAGGTTCAGGAGGATCAGAAAACGACTCTAGTGTAGGTGAGTCTGAGCAGAAGTTCAAGTAAATAGTATGCATTTCAAGTATCTTCATCTTACTGTAAAACACATCAGGTAATGTCTTGGCAGTGGATCTGAGCTACCAAAAAGTGAAAAAAAAAATAATAACAATAAAAATAATTCAATGGTAGAAGGCCCTGAAACTTTGATCATTATTACACTAAAAATTTAAAAAATGTTTCAATTCAAGCGGAACGATATGCATAGATAACTTCCACTTTAAAAGTATAATTTTGTTAAGACACCTTAAGTATTTTGGCTCATTATTGATAATGTGCCATACCAATGACACCGGGTGACGTCATACTAAACAAGGGGATCGCCAGGCGGGACGGATGCACCCGTTCAGTTTGAAACGGTAGTTTTTTTTACTTGGTTCCCCTGTGCACATACCCAGAGCGGTGTTTTAGCATAGCTGCATCGTTTCAGTGTTTTCATCTGGAGAGAGTTTCTTCTTTTCTAAGTGTGGACGCGTATTAAGAAAATGTACTGTAAAGCTATATCTAAGCTGGTCCTTGTCATTCAAAGGCCATATTAAACATATTGCAATTATTTTCTTATGACTTTTCTCACTGGCCAATTAGCATCTACCATATTTTTCAAGTCTTGTTCAAGCTTAAACAAAGTGTTCAAATTATTCCTCATCTTGTTGCTCTCTTTCAGGAACATATGGTATCTTTATAATGAAACCTGACAGTAAATGAACCTGTTCCCTGGAAAGTAATTAAAGGGAAGCTCCTTCCTTAGAGCTCAGAGAGTGCTGTCTGTTTGTTTCTTTGTTTCAGAATAAATGTAATTTATTTCTGGTCGGCTCAACACACTCAAAAACTCAAGCAACTTTGCACACAGCATTAAATCTGTGTTCATCAGGATGGGGTAAAATATAGAGGTGGGAGGGTTGGTGGTGAGAGGGGAGGGATAGAAGACACACCAAACAGGAAGTGACTTATTTAGTGCAGTGTGACCATTTTGTTAATAAACTCCTCCCACATACTTTGTCCATCAAAATTGGTGAGAAGCCATTCAAGACATTGATTATGCTAAATTAGGAGCAGATTTTTGATTATCTTATCCTCAAATTTGTCTTTATTTGCTCCAAGCTCTAAATCGCTACTTGCATTTGTATCTATAACAGAATGCTGCCATTTTTTATTTTTCAATCACGCAGCTTTTAAGCTCTGTCTTGTTCTCTCTTTCCTGTGATTAGGTTCAGTACTGAGCGATGATGACTCCGAATCTACTCCCGCTTGGATGTATGCCTCAGGTGTTTTGGGGTTGTGTTCCTTTCTAGTCCTTACCCTGCTCACCATCTATTTCCTCGGGTAAACCTACTTCCCATGCTTTCATCTTTCAAACTGATTCATGCTTTCATCTCCAGCAGGCTGGACTACTGTAACGCTTTTCTCACCGGTCTTCCCAAAAAGACCATTAAACAGCTCCAGCTCGTTCAGAATGCAGCGGCTCGAATTCTTACCAAAACTAGAAAGTCAGAACACATTTCTCCAGTTCTTAAGTTTCTACACTGGCTGCCGGTCTCCTTCAGAATAGATTTTAAAGTTCTGCTGCTCGTATATAAGCCCAAACATAACTTGGCACCTAAATACCTAACAGACATGATCAGTGAATACACACCAAACAGGGAACTGAGATCCCTCGGTTCAAATAATTTAGATCTACCCCGGGTTAATTCCAAACAGGGAAAATACTCTTTTAGTTACCATGCTGCCCAAAGATGGAACCAACTTCCAGAGGAGATCAAGGGTGCCAACACTTTAGTCACGTTTAAATCCAGGCTAAAGACTCACCTGTTTAGTTGCACTTTTACACTGAGCATCAACGTCTGAACAACTATTTTACCTCTGCACTTCACCATCTTAATCTTTGTATTAATCAATGTTTTTAAATTTCAGTTTTTAATCAATTAGATTTTTATGACTTTTTTTATGCTTGATTTTATTAAATGTACTTTCTTTTTACTCTTTATTTCCAATGTAAAGAACTTTGAATTACCCTGTGTACGAAATGTGCTATACAAATAAACTTGCCTTGCCTTGCCTTGCCTTCCCATCAGTAGCTTTTAAAACGTTTACCAAAGGGTTTGATCTGTTATTGTCTCCCTTATGTTGTTTCCATGCAGACGTGTCTCACTGGTGAGAGTCAAGAGGACCTTGCCCTTTACTTCTGTCCTTCATTCCTCTCCTCCTGCCTCTCCTCCCCCTGAGTCTGAACAGCCCACAGAGGAAGAAAAACCGTTGACTATTTCTTCCATGCTCAGTCAAGAACAATACAGCCAGCAGGAGGCAATTCATCTGCACAACAAGGACTATTTCCAGTGTCCAGGAGCTGAGGATGTCCCGGGCTGACTGGCAGACACAAGCAAACAGAGAAACTGTGCAAGTGTGGAGGATATTTCACATGTGTTGATTAAGAGTGAGGATTTATAGACATCTCAAGATTAGATTCAACTACAAGACACATGGTCATCCTGAACCAATCATCAAGTTCTTCGTAACAAATGTATCATAAAAATGTTGATGTTTAATTTAGTTTCATTCTGCAAGCAAACCTGCAATATATAGTAAAATGTGTAAAAGATGAAATTACAGTTAATAACTATAATTATACTATTTTGTTTATAGGGGTTATTCTTTAAAATTGTTTAATCCTCATGCTGCTGTCATGTACAAACAAAACAAAACTTGTTTTACCACTTTTTTACAAGAAGGATGGATGGATGGATAGAAAAAACAGTAAGCTTTATATGGAATCCTACTACTAAAAAGGTAAACCAGCATATGAAATAAAAGGGGATCATCCAGACTGGGCTCCAACCTTGCACCTAAGACACTCTTCCAATGATAACGGAAGAATCCAAAAAGCAGAAGAACCTGGTCCCGAAGAAAGATGTTTAGATCAAACAGCACACATAGAGGAGGATGAGGAGCAGGAAAAAACAGAACAAGGTTAATGATCCCCAGATATAATCTGAAGAACCATGCTAAGCGGTCAAGAGTAGAGTATAATTTTATTGAGCAAAAAAGTACAGAAGGGAAGTGCTTTGCAGGAAAATTGGGGACTCAGGTTGAGAGGTTGAAGATGGAGGACGAGTTTTAAAAAGATAGAGAAGGTACAATATTATACTTTATTCCCATGCTTTGCTATTTTATGGTCAATGTTTATGACATTGAAGCCCTTCTTGTCCATTGCACAGAAACCAACATCAGATAAATGCATCTCTTCTGAACAAACTGCTGCCAGATGATCTTAGCAGACAGGTTTCGATATTAAAGACAGTTTGGGAATGATGTCCACAGAAGTTAAAATTCCTGCATTCTCTAAAGGCAGATGCCAGCTTGATGCTAAAGATGTGGAACATACACGTACTGTTGCAAATCTTAGGATCCACGTCGAAAGATTTATTGGTACGGCAGAGAAATCAAGATTTATTTGTTTTTAAAAGCGTATTTGTGTTAAAAAGTGCAACATCGTTTGTTTGACACTTGTTTGTTAAAAATATATAAGTATATATTCAGTTCTGTAATTACAGCATGAGGAGACGCACCCTACAGCACAGGTTGTCCAGCAGGTGGCAGTAGCTGCTAAAGTGTAGAGTTGATTTTGGAAAACTATTTCAGAAAACTATTTCTTTTTCTTTTTTTCAGTTTCAGAACATGCCCCTCAAAAAGTCTGTGCACGGCTCTGATTGTGATGGATGTAGGCCATGTCCACACATACCAGTTGTTGTTTTTAAGCTTTTCTCACCCCTTTGGATTAAACAAACTCTGTCCACACTAAAATGGGTCAAACGCTCTTGAAACGCTTTAAAAAGTGAGTTAAGCATGAAGTTATAATGACCAATGTTATAGAATATTTAATCATTGTAATTAATTATCCATTAAGATTGAGTTTGAATGTCCTTAAGTTTACTTGGATGGAACAGGAAGTGATGTAGAGGGGCGGGATTTATACTGAAAGGAATCTCAAGGGAGGCCCCGTGTCCAGTCTCTTGCTCCCGAGTCTGCTCAGAGAAGGGCTGCTCATTCTCTTTTTCTTCCTTTTCTCTCTTTCTTCCTTCCACTCCCTTTCTCTTTCCATGTTGCTTGCAATGTGATCACATGCTTTGTTGATATCAAGGTATGAGCTGAATCCATGTTTGAGGAAAGTAATAAATTCCTGTTTGCGATTGTGCTCATAAATCATGTCTCATGAGTATTTAATATTTCCATTACACCAATCAGAAAGCTTCTTCAGCACTTCCTTTCACTGACTGGGAAATACAGCTCACACAAAGATGAGAATGTATATTATAGTATTTGGTCAATTATCTGAGGCTCAACCGGTTCTTGTTCAAAACAGGACCTCTTTGTGTCTTCCAGAGGAGCGCGTCAGCATCAATAACCCACATATTCTTCCAGCGGGGAGCGTCTTAAACATATTATTAACTATGCGGTGCGCTTGTGTAGTCCTGTACAATTCGTTCAAACTGTCTCTTGGTCCTCTATTAGCCATGGAGCTCTGAGAGGGTTGTAGGGTCTGAAAGAGTTAACTTTTCTGTTGTTTTTGTTGGAAGAACATTACATTTTTTATTAATTAGTTTTTACTCAAGTAGAGAGTTTGATTTCAAATGTAGAGAAGTACTTTAGTACTTTCAAATCTACTCTAGTAACAGTAACATTTCAAAACCTAATGAAATAGTTCAAGTACTTGAAAAAAAGTTACTACTTTCCACCTCTGTAAAACATCCTCTGGTTTCTCTGTTCTCTTACTAAAAACATTTATGTTTTTTCAGTCAGGCTTACACCATTTAAACAATCTCTTCTTCTTCAGAGTTTCTCTCTTAGATAGCACTTGGAAGCTCTCCCTGTGTTCTGGGAAGTAATTAAGCTATGCAAACAATTGAAAGCGCTGTAGTGAACTGTTGAAGGAGCACTTTCTGTGTCAAGTGTAATTCCTTAGCTAATGCCCTCTCGCCTTTCCTTTCACACACACATCCCTCCCAAACACTGACACACAGTCAAAGCTGATTTAGCAGCGCTGCTCTATCTAGACTATTGTGCTCAGTTTGTAGCTATTTTCTCTGTTTAGTTTCCAATTGTATTTTATTAGGGCCCAAGCCCTGAAGGGGCACGTGGCCTCTATTGAAACTGTTCATGTTATTATTATTATTATTCCGCCATTGAAGTCAATTGCAGCCCTATGAACAGCTTACGGGAAAGTTATGAAATTTGGCACACGTGTACATATGAGTATCGTGATCAACTGGCATAAATTTCAAGCCTCTGACTCATCCTCACTTTTGTTTCTGTAATACTGTACCTAATGAACCGTATGTTGTAGAAACAAAACTCTTTTTTTCTTCTAAATCCAAGGCTCATGCTTGTTTAAATGCACTCTATGGTGTCATTATTCGCCATATTGTTTTCCAGAAATGTAAACAATTAAGCTACTTTAAATCCTTGCAATTAAGTCCTCCTAGACTGATAGTCTGGTTTCCACAAAACTTCGGCAATATCGTCTTCAGAGACTGCTGATCAAAAGTATATTGATTTGCTTAGCCCTTTTTTTGCTTAGCCATTTTCTTGTCAGCTCTGTCCCTTTCCTTCTTCATGGCTCGCCACAGTGGAATGAACCGCCAACTCATCTACAAATGTTTTACACAGCGGATCAAATATCAGAATCAAACAGTACTAAAGTTATATATATTTTTTCCACGCTAGAAATTCTGCGCATGCTCACTAGCTCACCGTTGCCATATCTCTGCATGTTACGTTTTCTTATAAGCTAGAGGTTGTGAATCGACAAGTTAAAAAAACTAATTTCAGATGCTCTTGCTTAATCATTTTAATATCTTTGGAATGAAGCATTGTGGCACATATTTGTTCTCATAATGTTTATTTAAATGATCTTTAAGAATTAAGTTTAAAATCCCTCCAGCTAAATAAGGTTGGAAAAGCGTAGGGTCTCAGGGGTTAAAACACTTCACGTCTTCTCAGCAGCGAAGTTAATCGTCTGAATCCCAAACAAGAGTCTGTCATTATTGACATTAACAGTCATCATAAAGGGTCCCACACTTCTGGAGCCGTGTGGCATCACAACTGTTTTAATCTCTCAGAGAATGCATGCGGTGCACTGCTTGAGCTCTCATCGCTCCAAGCACTGGAGTTCACAGTATAGTACAACAGATCTTACACCTTCCTTTAAACAGAAAGAGTTCATTCATCCATGAGTACGTAAGAAAGATTAGGTCAGAATAATCTTTCTTTATAAATGTTTTTAATTAATACGTTATGTAGCCTGTTTATGTTCTAGTACACAGTCGATGACATGCGGAATAGAAAATGATGACTCATTGCAGAGCTCGAGAAGCTTCAGTGGCTCTTTCCAAACACTTTTACAATCATCTGATATCAACTTTCTGAGGATTTTAATCACTAACTATCATGAATATGGTTTTCTGTCCAGCCTTGGTTCAAGAATCTCACTCCAAAAGTCACTCATGTGTATTAATGGAGTCAAACTTGATACAGCCTAAATAGTGTTTACTCCAGATACCTGAAATAGTTGCCAAAACACAACACTGTTATCAGGTATACACTCTCAAAACAAAGAGTAACAAAAACTTTCACCATAGACAGCAAAATCCTGTTATTACAGGATCTCTTGTGATGTAATGTGAGCTACATAATGTCTACTGGAGCAATGCTGGTTTCAATCAAACAGTAACTCAACCAGACAGAGAAGAGCAACGTTCTTGGCAGCATTCTATATCAAATGGATATGAGTCAGTTGAGCCTTACGTACAATGAAAGTTACAGTGTATTCTATGACTTTTTTATCAGAGCAGATGCTGCACTACAACTCCTGAGTTAACTGCCCTTAAAAACGAGCAGGCAGTAACCTAACAAAGTCACATAACAAAGGATGCCTTAAACACCAAGAAATGATAATAAATCACTTTTTTTATAAAATATTTTTATGTAGCATTTTTTTGTTGATTTTTTTATGCTGATTTTTAAGTAACAATTTACACATACACTGATATAGTGTGCTGAATTTGTTCAGTGTTATGTCACTCAGAATAACACTGGCGAATCGTTTTACAGTGAAAAGCAGCATTCCGCTGTGCATATACAAACAGGGTGATAACCTGCATTTGAGCTAAATTGCGTTAACTGTACAGAACATGGACGGAGTGTTCGTGAAGTCAGTTATAGGGTTCTGGCAAAGTCAATGAATCTAAAAATGGGTGGAGCCAGTACTCGAAAACCCGTCCTCAGAGGAGGAACATGGCCGTAGTGAAGGCGTCTGATTGGTTAAACAAAGAAATTAAAAAATAATTCACCCCCCTCAGGTTCACTCAAGTTTGCTGAAAATCACGTTGTCTTTCTTATTCATCTTATCTTCTTCCCATCAATACGTCCAAACTAAACGCTAATCTCCTGCTTTCACTCTCAACAAGCAATAGGACCTGCAGTTCCTCGAGCGGCCACTTGAGGCTGACTTCAGACGTAAGCAGGTTCTCATTCACTCCAATGTTAAAACTGACCAACTTCGGGGCTGGAAAAAAAACACCCCTGGCTCAATTTTTTTTGACCTTCATGAACACTCTGAGGAGGTTGGAATTATTTTTAAATGAGTTTGTTTAAGATACTTTCAGCATTCAGTTTCAGTAAAAAAAGGTTGTAGTTTTTTGAGTGGCAGATCATTGACAGTTCTACAGTTAAACTCCACATCTCTCCCACTGAATGGTAGAAAACTCTTCAGTGCTCACATGTTTAAACTTTGTCTGGAGACAATTTTCCATTAAAGAGCTTTTTGTATGAAGCGCATACAGTAGACTCCTCCTTAACTTTGCTAGCCAACTTTTCCACTTTCTTCTCAGGGCTTGGCAAACCAATCACAAGGTGCATAACTGCCACCTGCTGGTCTGGACTGCAAGTGCGTGTGGATTTGGAGTACATGAATAGATGAAGATTATTTTTCATAATTGTTTAGGGGTAAACCAGTTTAGTTAATATGTTTAATAAGAATTCCTGGATGTTGAACTTTCTCTTCACACAATTGTGTATTTCAGTACAACATTGTCAAAGAGTTGTTGTCAATTATTTTCTTTATATCCTTTATTCTTTATTCCTAACTGACCTCGCTATTTGTGCTTTAGGTGAGAACCTCTGGGTCCAGGAATCAAGAATTTAAAAAGTATTACATAGTTCTCCTGAACTTTGCTTTTAAAACATTCTTAGATGAAGCTTATTTTTTCTTTGTTTCCTTATTTGCATTGACCTGCTGCAATGATCTAGTTCTGCACTCACGTCAAATCCTTCTTGACTGAAAATGTAAGTTAACCATATCAACTATATTCGAGGCATTAGTAAACTCACTATTAACTCTTTGCTCTTCATTTCAGTACACTAACAATCCTGGAGTCACCAAAGTCAACAATACCTCTACAGCACCACTATCAGTTTGCTATATTCAGAGACATTTATTAAAATCTGAATACAGTTTTGTAAGTAAATAAGTAAGGAAATAAGTTATTACATACAATTGATCCTAAAGCAGTTCTGGGTTAATTCAGTAACAATAATTCTATTTTGCTAAGTGGATCCTGTGTTGAAATCTAAATCAAACCTTTTATTTTCAATGCTCCAAGAAAACTTTTTGCAATAATAATTTTGACTATTTTGTTTTATTTGTTGAATATTTGTACATTACCTATATTTGTCTTTGTGCCCTTTTCCTTTTTTATTTGTGTTTTTTTTGGAAACCTCTATTGTTGACACTCTTTAAGTGACACTTAAGAAATTATATGAATATGTAAGAATTGTTTTTTGTGACCATCAATAGCACTGAAATAAATAATAAATTTTGAATAGCAAAACGAAAATGTAGAAAACTCTTTTATATGTAACAAAAACTAAAGGTTGACTTTTTTATAATTTGCTGGTACTACAGTATAATACTGTACACAGTCAACGGTAATTTACTGTGGCCTTCAATTACAGTAAAATACTGGCAGCACCGTTGGTAGTATATTTTTGTAATTGAGAACCAGAGTATGTTACTGTATTTAGTTTGCAGTTATTCACTGTAAATAATTTACTGTAAATTACTGGCAGCCGTGTTGCCTGTATTATACTGTAAAAACCACATGAAAAGTCTAACAGTGTAGATCATATTTCAAGCTTTCCATACAAGCTATTTTTAGTTATTTAGCTAAGCTACTTAGCTCAGTGCTTCAGAATTGATTCAAAAGTGACAACAGTTGTCAAATGTTCTGTATTCCCAATGAGTTAATGAGATGCTTGAGCAGCTCACCTTTGATTGGTCATTTTTTATACTTTTCTTCTATCTCTGCAGAACAAAACGCACAGACGTGGATATGTGATCACGTGACTATGTGTTCAGTTGGTGTAAAAAAAATAGCTGTAGAACTGATTAGCAGATGATGATAGTGGATGATATGTTACTAATGTTGTGCAAAGATAATTAAGGTCAACAAACAACTGTGGACTACCTGTGAGTAATCGCAGCCACAGAGTTCGTTTTCCTCCATTCATTTATTTCTGGATAACGAAAAGGCTGTAAAATTCCACCGAGTCTAGATAAGGGCAGGGCAGAGCGCCCCCTCCGGTTCCTGTGTTTCTACTTAACCCTTGTGTGCTGTTCGTATTATTGTTACTCAGGCGGTAACATTTTATGTTAAAAACGTATTTCCTTTAGCCAAGAAACAAGTGACATAAACAGCAAATATACTTTATTTATTGTTCTTTAACCTGATTTCTTCGCGTTTAGAATTTGAACCATGTGTGGTGTTCTCATTATTGGTACTTTGGCAGGGTTGGTGGCTCTGCTGGACCCATTGCATTTTTGGCCTTTTAATTCACACAATCACACAATTTTATTCTAAAATGTAAGATGTTATGTTTATGTGTGATTTATGTTTGTGTGGGAAGAGATAATTAAGGTAAAGAATCTACAATTTTCACACTTTAACATGCCCCGGGTCCAGTAGAGCCGAACACCTTGTGTGTAATTTAAAAGTGTAGGGGGCGTACGTGTGGGGTCATAAAAAATTTGTTCTGATAAATGTTTTTCACAGGAAATGAACCAAGCCCAGTGAATCTCAGCTTCAAATAATAAATGTTTGTTTCATTTTTCTTCTGATGAAAACTGAAAATGGGTCCCACAGACCCGAACACCATAGAAGGGTTAACGCAGCGCTGGAGCCAAGATTATATTCTTTGGCACTGGACGAAAATTGTCACAATTTATCAAATAAATACTGCATTCCTTAATTCAAATAAATCATTAAACATATGCATGTGTTATTAGTAATGAATTAAGTCAATAATTTTTTTTCTTAAAAATAAAAAACGATTTAACTATTAATATACTTAATACATGGTTCGTGTTGCAACGTTTTATGAATTTATTTTATCTGTCAGTCACTCATAAAATCAAGTAATAGGTCCGCTTTAGCCCCGCCCACCTGACTTTGATGGGTTATTGACAGATAAAATAAATTCCTGAAACTGCCTTCACGGGGACCATGCATTAAATTAATAGCGAAATTTGAAAGAAAATGTGTATTTAATTAATTAATTACACATCTAAAAACACATGTATGTATTTAATTATTTATGTGATTCCCCTTTTAGTTAATTAACGTCATTTTTATTTGATATATTAATTATTTAATTGATTAATGATTTTTCATGGTTTAATTATAGCAATCATAGCCTTCTCGTGTCAGCTTGCCAAAACAACGCTATTAACAGCTTTTTATAAAGAAATACAATTAATATTGTGTAGGTTTAAGTTCTGTTTTTTGGCTCGGCCCTCTACAATATTTTTGGTTTCTCATGGGACCCCTTGGAAAAAATTATTTGGCAAATAATTGCATTAGTTTTTATCACAAAAAAATCTATTTCTAAATGTATTGTATCGGGAGTATTTGATGCAGATACAAAATTGGCAGACAGATATAAAACATGAAGGAGTGAATGAGGCCGCGGACTGAGTACATTTTTCGATGTTTTAATTTATTCGTTTGTTCTAGATTGCACTTATTTGATGTTGTATTGTGAGTACAGTATTAAGTACAGTAAGAATAGCACGTACTCTGTGTGCCGCACATTTAAGGCCTCGCGCTCCGCTGTGTTTCGCTGTTAACAGCGCTATCGACGGCTTTGCGCAGGCTCAGTTTAACCCTTTACTGTACAATATTACATACTCTGATGTTCGATGTTATATAAGTGCAAGCAGCTCTCTGATCGAGGAGGACCTGCGTCGCGTTTCTGCTGCTGCAGTGCAGGTTTGACTTCATCACTGAGGCTGCAGCAGCGAGCGGACGTTTTTATCAACAGCAAATGATTATTCTCGTGCATCAGTGCTTGCTATCGCATTTAAACGTTTCATTTTGTAACGTAACATTACAAATCTCAAGCGTCATATTTTGTGTCAAATGTCTTCGTTCAAAGGTTTAATGTCAGAGGAAAGGGCTTGTCTAGAAGAAAAAAACGTCTTTATTTTTTATTTCTGTCAGTCTATTGGTTCTCAAATCAAATCAAATCAAATCATTTCTAAGAGATTGATTCACGCGAGGCTTCGCTAACCTCGAGCTCATTAGCGATCGTTAAAACCCAAATAGATGTCTAATGTTAGAGGCGCAAAAACACTTCTTGATTAATACTTCTTGAGATATTAAGATGAATACATTAGTCTCTGTCTGCTGAAGATGCCATCTCAACAATTACGTTTATTTTCAACTAGAAAAGGGTTCATTTGATGCTTTCGGGCACTATCCTTTCAAAAATGTTTCCTTCGTGTTATTTGAGTTTAAATCTTTGTTATAGGATTTAATAGGTATAGGTCAAATTACTCACTCGCAGATTTAGTTTGAAATCCCCCCAAAAAACGAATAAAAAATGTGCCATACCCAACACTCCGTTACCGTGGCAACCAATCAACCTAATCAATGAAAGAGCCAGTGTTATGAAAAGTTGATTATTTGTGTTTTAGTGTCTCAAACAACAGTGAGATATCAATGCAAGGTCAAAACAACACTTAATTTTTTTAATAATTTGCAATGCTTTCCTTTCTTTCCAAAATGATTGGTTTTCGATTCTCACATAAAACTCGTTAGGTGATGCATTCTGCAGCGCTTGGGAGTTAGACTCAAGGCTGCTGTTATTGGAAACAGCGTCTAAAGCTTCAGAAAGAATTCTATTAGCACCACATTCCCCAGTTTTGGCTGGGAGGAAGATGCTCGCCCAAATAAAGTAAGAACTGAGCGCTTTTTGCGAATCCTGAGTTGAACCCATGTAGATTGACGAAGCAGTCCTTGTGAAAATGGTGGGAACACAAGAAAAGGTTAGTGTTGTTCTCCTGAGGCTCAGGTGAAAGATGAAGCTTCACCATCGCGTCTTTCATCCTCTTCTCTCAGCAGAGAATACAAAGATGAGAGTCCCTCACAAAAACAGGATGCAGATGAGACAAAACTTCTAGTTGAGTCTGTGTGGATGAACATAGAGATATAATAGTCCAAGAATTAGTTTTTAGGTAAATAGGATGTGTTTTTCCAGGTGCACCAGTGAACATCTGTAATTTAATCACATGTTTTATCACGGATGCAAGTCACGTGATTGAAAATCAATGTTTGCACACTCACCTCTCAACTACTTTGATACATTCTTTTATTTTAATTTAATATTATATTATATTTTAACAACGTTCATCCCTCGCCATTATCAGATATGGATGCATATGGAACACATTTGTTCAATCTCAGTGAAAATGGCTGGTCTGAATCTCTCCTGTTGTTATTTTGATGAGATAAGAGAACTGTGTTAAAAAGGAAAGTTGCTGTGGAAACAAAAAAGGGCTGAAACACTGCGCATAGCATAAATAATTAGTGTCTTTACCAGCGCTGCTAAGACTGCTGTTAGAACTTCCACCTAAAGATCCAGTTGCTCGAAAATGTGATTGATTCCAAAAAGCACTTTTGAAGGTCATTTTACCTTTGTAGACGAGTGCTAAATGACACAAAAATGGGTTCAAGCCAAAGATTTTGTGCTATGCATCACCTTTTATCGGAGTGTGACTTACTGTTTTATTTTTACATCTATTATATTTTTAAGCAATTGTACAAGAATGAATTATTTATTTATGTGTAATGATTTGATAAAAGTTGAAGATATAAAGTGCCTTGTGTTGCGGCACAAGCTGTCCCATTCATCTATTATGCTAAATCAACCAAGTTATAATTTATTTGTCTGTAAAGCAGATCAGTTCCTGCTTCCTGTGTCTCTGCCACATCATCACTCCTAGCTCCTAAGACCTGCACCTCCTGATTGGTTCCCTCTGGCTCATCGGATGCCATGACCTCGTTAACTCATTATCAGCACTAGGGGAACAATGCAGCTCCATCACTTGGTTGCAATCAGGGGTTGCCAGGTCTTAGGAGCTGGGTGTGATGATGTGGCAGGAAGGAGGGGGGAGGGGGGAGACACAGGAAACAGGAAGTGATCTGTTCTTTCTTAAACAAACACCACTCAAATCTAGGGTGACCATAGTGTTTCTCATATAGTTTTCAAACTGTGGCTCTTTTATATTTCCACAAACAGAGTGCTTGTGTCGTGTTTCTTTTTTCACTTGCTTTTGTTTTGCTGTAAACTTTAATCCAAATGAGGTCTCAGCAGAGTGTTTATGACAGTGTGTTCATTCAAGGTGATGTGGTTTATGTAAATGTAAAGTACTTATGTTAATAGACGGAGGGTGGTGAATTCTAGAGGCGGTTGTTACTCGGCCCGTTTCACCGCATGAGTTAGAGCTCTTCCTCTGATTTCTACGAGGAAAGTGCAGTTGAGGGATGAACACCACATAAAGAGCGTTAGCTTTAGGCCCCAGATTACATCGCTTAAACAAACCACTGAGAAGAGTTTAAAGAGCCGGCAGCAACCACTGACTGTTCATAATGAAATATATGTAAAGTATGAAAAGGCTGGTGTTACCATTTCAGGGAATTTAATTTGTACAAGTTGAATTAAGCATTAACATAAAAATCTTCACAGCATTAAAACCACTTTAATGTGAATTTTAATATTTTGTACATAAGTAAAGTCTAAAATTTTCTAATGAATTGCAAAATCCAATAATAATAACTTTTTTAAAATAATTTTTTGTTCATTTCGGTGCATAAAAATATAGCAGAATGTATTATGGTTTAATTTAGTTGAAGCCTTGTATCATAAGATTTAATGGGTTAAATACTTAATTATTTGTGTAGGCGTTATGTAAGTTGTTGTTTGTACAAATTTCTCATCCTTTGAGGGAACTGTTAATTTTATATTTGAGATACCAGATGTGATTTAAGAAGACGACAGGTTATATGATGCAATAGTATACAGTACATGCAAGTATAGAGGTGATTTTAGAAATGCTCACAGACAGTGTGTTTATGTATAACATGTTCTAATTATTCTTAAACCGGTTAATATATGCAGGTTAGGGTTTTTTCTGTTGTCACTTTTGGAGTGAAATCTTGGAATTAGATTTGTTCAGGCCTCCGATGGCGAGCCAACCCCTTCAAGAAAGACCCTGAAGAGAACTAGAGCTACACGCAGTCTTCCTGGACTCTGGTAGCATAGAACTTTCTTGGAAGACAGAACCGTCTTGTTTCCACAACAAGAGGAGCTACACAGCTTAGGACTACTGTGTAAAAAGTGGACTGAAAAAGGATTTATTACCTTAAGGAATAATTTGTGGTTAATTTCTTTATAGTAAAGCCAGACATTTCATTTATTCTTTGCATAGTCTTGTCTTTATTTGACATTGAACTTCATCTCCTAATCTAGAGGCTCTGGTCCAAGCTAGAACACTTGTTTAACACTTGTTTAATAGGGTATTTCCCAGACATTAAAAGCTAAGACAGGACTGTAACATGAGTTTGGTCAGCACATTTGTCAACTAGATAAAAGCATTTCCTCCTCCGGGTCTGGGTTTGTGAAAAAAGCTCTGCACTGCATGCATGCAATAACAATATGGCAGAGTATGTGAATTTGATGCTAATTTGACTCATAGTTTCTGTCTGTGTGCACTTTCTAGTGATAGTGGTGTTTAATATCAGAAACCTGAATGTAATGTGAGAGGGAAGAGAAATCATGCTCTGCTTCACAGATTGAAATTCTAATTTAGCAAATTACATCACATTACATTCTCAAGTTACATTAGTTCAATAATTATATATAATAGTTAATTTTTTGTTTTAAAAATAATATGACTGGCAAAATATAGCATGAAAACAAATCTGCTCTTACTAGGAATCTTTTCTGCACACAGAAACGTGAAATGGAAGGCCTGGGGTGGACTGGAATAGGGAACTTGCATTAAATATTTATTTTCTGTTTAATTTTCATAATCCTGATCTTGACTTGTTGAAAATCTGTGTGTGGTTTTAGCGCTACGAGCCGATTAATGCTGATTAATGCTGATTAATGCTGTCACTCTGTCCATGCACAAATCCGGGTCTGAGATTTACTTGTGCAGTTTAAGCTGGAATTGAACCACCGTGTCTGCCAGGCCTCATAAACCACCTATATAAGATCTATATCTATGCAAATAAAATGAGGATATATGTCTTGCTAAAGTATCAAGCTTTTTAAATGCCTTTATCAAACTAAAATGCTGGCTTTCTCAAGACAAAAAAGCGTTTGCTTTTCAATCATTAGAATCTAGTTTGATTTGCCATGATTTTATAACCCAAAATTGATGTCAACATGGATTTTAACACGCAAACAAGCAAAAAAATATTTTTCTAAAAACACAAATTGATAAGACAAACAAATATGTCAGCACTTGCTTGTGTTTCACAAGACTGGATCTGCTGAAAAGGAAAACTAAATTCAGCGGTGACCAAGCACAAGTCTCGTACAGCACACATTCCAAGCATTAAAGAAGATATCTTACATATGATTTGAAGTTTTATTATTTCACTCATTATTTCATGTCATTCAGACACCAACATAAATAGCAGTTGAAATCCATGTTGCTAATACATCTAGCTACACTAACGCTCTGTTTATCAATTACTCAAAAAAGACAAGAAAAATTGTTCTAACGTGCAACATCAAAACAGCAATCTAGAGCAATTTTTTAATGCAATCTAAAAAAAGAACTTCACACATACTGGAGATCATGTTGCTTTTCCTTCAGGGAAAAACAATAGACAAGACAGATTGAAAGATGGGGGGAGGATTGATGACCTTTCTTGCCTTTTAACAGCGGACGTTATGAGCCATCAGCTATTAACAAACCATAATGGGAACTCACATGCATCTCTGTGTGTTTGGAAAACACCGACACAGCAATACTGCACCTCGCTGAAGAGCGCTGAACACTGCACCTCGCTGAAGAAAACCTCTCAGGAGACAACCTCTCAGGCTAAGAGCTCTAGGCATCTAATGCACTTTAACAGGCCCCTTTCCTAAAACTAAACAACTCATTTTAATAATTAACTGTCAGGTTTTGATTGTGTTTTAGATGTAAGGATTCAGTCTTAAGGTGACGAATCATTGAAAATCCTTCCCTTGTTTTTGGCTTGGCCTTGTATCCTGTTAGTCACTCTTTGTTTATTCTGTGTTCCTCTTTTTTTGCTTTCTCCAGTCTGTGATCACAACCCAGCTCTTAAACGGAATTCTGTTTAGTGAACTTTATTACTCAACAAAGTGTAAAAATGGTTGCTAACAGTATGCATTTACATATAGTCACTCACTTTTACACTCACATAAAATATTTTTTTTATTTAATTAGATTTTTTTTCTGTGAAACTTTTTGTTAGTTTAACAGATTTGTTATCGAGAAACCATTCTTTAGGGTACACAACTTATCTCAAAATAGATTATTTTACGTTTACATTTTTAACTTAAACATTTTCAAAAATGTTACACATTCATTCCCACAATGTTTGCTTAAAGTAAAATCATTATAAATTATAACCACAACAACTGACTGACAAGCAGGAAGTCACAGAAAAAGCCGCAGAAGATGTAACATGCAGTTGCAAGAATAGAACAACAATTGTCCATTATCAACAGGACAAGTAAATTCAGTTCGGTATGGAATACTTTCAAATGTTGAGTCAGCCAGATTTTGAAAAACAAAACAAACATTTAAATTAAGCAATAAACAAATTGACTCTACTAACTGCCTTAAGCAACACTGCTGGACACCCCTGCTTACATCCTTTCAAATTCAGTAATATTTTATTAGGTATTATTATCTTTTACTCGACTACATGGCTGTTTCCCAACAAACTTACTTTCCAGACATATAAACCAATCAGATCTTAACTTCAACATTATTGAAGCGTTATCATTATTGAAATGTACCAAACACATCAGATCCAGATCTGTGGGCATGTTGTCTGAGGCTAAAACTCCCACACGATTACTTGCTAAGCTATTGCTAAGAAAGCTACGGCTCATTGCAAACTACAATCTGTTTCAGCAATCTGCAAGCAACCTCGGTGAGCAGAGCAAGCGAGACATCCCATAAAAACTCACTGACTGAGTGGGTAAGATTCCAAGAAGGGATAATACAAATTTGGCACAACACAGAAATAGCTTTTTATAAATAATGACAATTCAGTAGTCTATACACCTAAGCAAAACCAGACCCTCGGGCTGCTTTTATAACCTTGCAGGTTGTGTCATGTTCCCTATTACATCAATAAAGTATGTAAATAAATAAAAACTCACTTTTTTCTTTAGCAGGTTTCAACTTAACACTCACAAATTCAACCCAATTAGCAGTTTCATCAGCTCTCAATAGCCAGTCCTGTTATTGACGCCTTTACTGTGAGATCATTTTGAGGCACCTCAGTAAAGAAGGATTCAAGTAGGGTTTTATGAGCAATATATAGCTTCCTTGGTCAAAGTAATCTTCTGGAAAGAAAAAAACGAAAGATTTTTCCACTTTCCTTCAAACAGACATAAGCAATCCTTTGCAAAGTCTTTACTTTCGCCAGTTTTTATGTTCTCATCAGATATTATTTTTTTGTGTGTGAGAGCTTGCCCTGCTCCTCGAGAGTACTGCATTATAATATTAGATTATACGGACCTCCAACTCGTTAAAAAATGACCAACCAATCAGATGAATCGCTAATGCATCTCATCTCAATGAAGAACATAAGTGCTGATTGACCTGGCAGTGAACCGTAGTACAAGCGCATTCAGGCTCACAAAAAGATGAATACATTTATTGGGAATTTTAAATGTGTACATTAAAAAAAAAACATCAGGGGGCGTGGCGTAAGCATCATAGTGGGAAAACCTAGCCAAAACAACTTTAGCCATTTAAAACATGTCACCAAAACTTTTACCAAATCTCTTTTAACTCAATGGCTACGTTCAATAATACATGAAATGAAAAATTAAAACACTCACAATTCCCCTCAAAAAAATACAACATGATATAAAGTATAAATTAGAGCGGTTCCTACAAACCCGATTTCCTGTCAACATCAAGCGAACAACCGTAATCAGATACATTCAGAAATTCTTATCTAATTATATTTAGTTTTACTTATAGTTTATTATTATTGCCTGTTTATTTGAGGGTTCTGTTGGCTGGCTTGTAATCGAGAGAGGAGGAGAAAAAAGGAGGAACACTCAGAGTCCAGTCCAACTGGGGGTTTTCACTTGAGAGAAAAAAAGTATGACTCTTATTCCTTTCTCAGCACTCTGTGCAGCGTCTATGCTTGTATCTATTGGATTGTAGATCTACAATCTATTGCTGTTGCTGAGTCAGGCGTCATGGTGGCGCAGTGGGTAGCACGGTCGTCTCACAGCAAAAAGGTCGCTGGTTCGCGCCTAGGCTGGGTCGGTTTCTGTGTGGAGTTTGCATGTGATCGTGTGGGTTTACTCCAGGTGCTCCAGTTTCCCCCACGAGTCCAGAGACATGCGGTAAAAGTCAATTGGGTAAAAACGATTGTTCAAAGTGAGTGTTTTTCCCAGCAATGGGCATCCGCCACATAAAACATATGACCAGCAGTCGTTCTGCTGTGGCAAACCCGAAAGGGAAGAAAGCCGACAAGAAAATGAATAAATGTTACTTTGACCTTTATGCTGTGGTTGTTTTCCCGCAATATAAAATACACTTTTGAAAATAAATTCAATAAAGACAGACTATGACTTTCAGTCCGATTTCTCTTTACTTTTCAGCACAAGATCTTTCAGGAAACAGCAATGTGATGGGTTACAGAACCTGGCTCGAAAACTGCACCTCCTTTGGTGTTTCATAGGCGCGATATATATACAGGAAGTTATCTCTAAATCAAGCTAATTCAGCCCACATTATGTTCAATGTTCAAGGTGTTATTACCTAAGTATCACGTGGCAGTTATTCTGCTGTTACTAACGTTTCCTTATCAGAAAAATGTCACTCCGTTTTAAGGTCAGACTGTCTTTTTCATGGAATCAAAACCAATGTATGAATTAAACAAATGTTAAATCAGGTCACCTAATTGCCAAAACACCCACATTCCCTCCTTGGGAACTTTCCAAGTTTCCATTCGTTAAGGCAATTAAGTGAGTTAATTATGTAAAATAGTTTTTTCTCCATTACTTCAATTGGCTAAGTTAAGGAATAGCATTTTTCCTGTCTTTTGCCAATGTTCTACAAAAAACAGTAAACAAACAAAATAATAATTAATCAAAAGTGGAATAAGATCCGCAGATGATGATCTTCTTCGTAAGGAAACGCGATTTCGATGAGATAGTCATCGGAGGGCCGTTCGATACCGGTCTGTCCGATCATGCTTTCAAGACATCATTCATGCATTAGCATTACTTCTTCACTTGATGTATCAATAAACTTTTTCTAATCAGGGGTTACAGATGCTTCAAATATAATGAAGTTCAAAATGTCCTTCAAATGTCATTCACTCAGTCATCATTCTCTCAAAGGTAAATTTAAGAGATGTCTCAAGAAATAGTAGCGGCAGACATCTATTCTGATGATTAGGATGATTATTATAACTTGTACACTTGATAATGAGCGTAATATTTTTGGAATAATCTCCATATTTACAATAATTTTGCATAAAATCCAATGTTTAGCAAAACTCTGTTCTCTAACTCTCCCACAACCAGAAAAATCAGCAGCTTTTCACCCAAAACTAAAAAATTAATTCTGCAAAAATCAAAAAGTAAAAATAGATTAACTCAAAAATCTCCGTATATACTCTAAGTAGAAATAAAGTAATAAAAAGAAAGACACTCGCTTCGGATCCTCTTCATTCGTAATCCTCTCATTTGTAATCCTCTCATCCCACGCACACACAGAAACAGGTGTACTGGGGTATCTGACAGTTCTTTTAGGTGGATCACTTTTTCTCTCAGCATTGTCCATGTGATCACCTTTCTCGGAAACAGGGTACCTTTGAGCATTTGGGTAGGCTTTAGGCAGGATAGGCAAGGTCAAAAGGTCGTGGCGGTTGTAGAGTTGTTTGGTACCGGTGGCTTTCAGCATCACTCCGGGTGACTTTCAGGAACCATCGCCATGGGTGACCTTTTAGCAGTGACATGGGAATACGGGAGTCAGGAAATCTTTCGGGAACCCTCAGGAACCTCCAGGTGTCTCATCAGACGATCTCTTGTTGACTGCTACCGCGACTGCATCCATGTTTCTCAGGAAAGCCTTTCAGCCTTTTGCTCAAGTCCCTCAGGATCAAGCTAATAGAATGAATGCTAGGTTTCTTTGCACTCATTTTCAGAATAGCACAGATAGTGGTTCTGCGCTCCTAAGAGTCTTTAGAGTTCATAACACATTGTCCATTGTCTCCACTAAAAAATTGTCCATTCAAAGTGGGAGACTTTCTCTGGTTTTCAGCCAAAAATTATCTTGTGAGTGTCATAAAAAACGCAAAGTATTAGATAGCTACAAAAATAAAAAATACTAAGAAATATCAAATCAGATCAAAATATCTGGCAACCTTACGCTACCCTGAGCGTACTTCAGATCAAAATATCTGGCAACCTTACGCTACCCTGAGCATACTTCAGACCAAATGTCTGGCATCAAAAACAAGCGCAAGTTTTCTGGAATAACTTCGCCTCCTCGGTAAGCTAAACTATCCCGAAGGTATACTAAACAAATCCTAGTTTATTATATTATCACCCGATTCAGCAGCGCTGCGCAGTCACCATGATCTGAGTCTCTCTATTATCTATCTCTCTATTATCTATTAACACACTTCATTATTATAAGTTTCAATTTGTTTAGTAGCTAATCGACACCCCCGACGACTAGACTTTCTCAAGTTCAATACTCATCCACTCTCAACATTTGTGTTAGCAGGTTATAAGTTCAATTTGGTTCAATGATTATTTTTAAAGTGCTCACTTTTTCATCAGTACCATCCTCTCAGCCTTTCCTCCTTCTGAATCAGACTTATTCTACCCAGATAATAAACAATACTAACCGAAATGTATTTTTAGTTTCAACTTATTTTTAATTCTTTTAAGGAAAAATTCCTTATCAGAAAAATGTCACTCCGTTTTAAGGTCAGACTGTCTTTTTCATGGAATCAAAACCAATGTATGAATTAAACAAATGTTAAATCAGGTCACCTAATTGCCAAAACACCCACAATGCTATTATTAACGAGAAGAACGTTCTATAACAGGATCAATGATTGTACATATATTTATGCTCATTGACAGATTTAGCGTTACATAGATTAAAACAAACATGCATTAACTTTAGTTTTTTTCTACAGCTGTTCTCATTTTCAGACTTGGTCAGAATGTGAATGCTGAAACAACAGCAGCCTTTGGGTTTGTGTGTAAAGCTGTAGTTGAAGTGTTTGTAAAGATATTTAACAATGTCATTTAACTTTTCCATTAAATGACCCAGACCTGTTTATCTGCATTCTGAACGTTTCCCTGCTGCTCATGATCAAGCCTGCACCTGGACTTTCCCTATTTTCCCATTTCCTCGCTCTCTTCGCATCTTCACAGGGCAATGATTTAGCAACTTTGGGTGTCAATGAGCCAGTGCTCGACACACCCTGTACCCTACCCCACCAATTCCCCCGCCCCCTTCTCCCTCTGCACAGGCCTCTCTGACCAGGACAGCATTTCTGTCTCTTGAAAAAGCTTGATGTCATTGTACAAGACCAATACCAATAAAAAAGCAGTTTAAATGTTTTTAAATAAATGTTTTTAAACACTGACTCTTTATATCTTTATTTGTTACTTCGAAAAACAACATAAATTAAAACACAAGTAAAGTAATTCAGTAACATAATGATCAACATATTTAATTGAATTTAATTGAATGTAATTGAATAAACATTTAGCTTTGAGTGAGGAAAAAGAACGATCTAGGTTCTGAAAGGATAGAAAATGTACTTGATAAACCAAATGAGTGATAACCTTAAAGTCCTTACTCTCTAGTGAAACAAAGCCATTAACTGTTTTGATGACTGATAATGTTCTAACCATAGTACTATAGAGGTGAGGTGGCATTCCTTTTCAGACACATCATAAACACATACCTTCATCTGATATCTTCCTGGAAGAGAGTTCTCTCAAATATTACGTGATGTAACAGCTGAAGTCCACTACCTCTCAATAGATTTGTTCATTCTTAGCTTTAGAAATTGTAAGCTAATTAATTTAGAAAAGCAACCCAAGTCTTTTTATTCCAGAGATCAGTTCCGAAACAACTCTGGAAAATTCCCTGAACATGGTCTTTGAAAAGCAACCCGGGATGTTTTAGTTCACACTCTTAAATGCTCTCACTGTCTGTATTCGATTTCATTTCATATGTCACATTCCTCATCTGTGCTGTTCTCTGTCACCCCTTCAGCACAAACGCCCTTGACCTGTTCAAACAGGAGTCACATCTCATGACTCTTCTTTTTTTACCTGAATTTTTACCAGAGCAAACGGTTCAGAAATAATGCTACCATGCAATGCGTAATTGTATAACCTTGTGTAGTAGCAACGTTACTTGTATATTAAATATTGTAATGTGATTCATCATTCTAGCAGATGCAATATATAGATCTTAGCTAAAATACAATGATGTGCGTGATGCTGTCTAAAATTGTGCACATAAGGATTTCATGATTATTGGTTACGTTTAGCTTTTAAAAAGCCATAAAAACGATAGTCAGCAACTAATATTTCTGGGAGGTTTGAAGTACGGATTCCAGACAACCTCTTTATAAACAACATAATACAGGGACACTTGGAGAATTCCACCCTTGTCCATGTGTTACCATGCAGTAAAAGGTGCCTTGTCATTATTTTGAATACATATTTGTTACCTACTAGACTATCAATCCACATCTAATAACCTGCAAAAGGAAGTATTTATTGTTAACAATGTCTTGAAATCACCTCAAATGGTTGTGGTCTGCAAAACCCCTATGTTCCACCCACTGCCAACCTTCCACCATGCTTCCAAAAATTCTTTTAGGTTTTTAATATGCAGTACAACAATATCTCAATATAAAGTGCCTTTTCATTGTTTATCTACGCAGTTCTACTCCGGTTCACTGCGGTGTACATATCTCATTGAGATGAGCTGCATTAGCAGTGCATCTGATTGGTTAGTCCACGTGGCTACGGCCACCAAGAAGTTTTGAGCTCTCAGTAAAAGAAAGTAGGATTACATAAACATTCAGAATTGAATCCAAATATGACTTTTGGCATGATTTTGATGACGAAACTATACTAAAACATGAAAAATGGCTCAAAAGTCAAGTTTATATGATACAGCACCTTTAATCTAAGACATGAATTTGACCTCAAAACTAAGGAATGTTTAAAATCTTTACATCTGGTTTTAGTATTTCCTTTCAGATAAAACCCATTGGAATCTTTCAATTCTACAAAGATGTTCGAAAATTTGTAAATAAGTATCTCTTAATTCTATATTAATTAAGTATATTAATTCTAATGTGAATAATATATGTTTTAAGCGGTTATCTTTTTGTTCTTTTTTTAAGTAAACTATTTAAACCCACATAAGCAAAGGCTGAATATCTAAACTCTTCTCAGAAACATTCCTAGCCAGGATTCTTTAGGTAGAGAGGCTACAGCACTAAACACTGCACCAAAGTGGGACATTTAGCCTTTCCCCCTCACTCCTAACAAACAATCGTATCCGAGCAGTCAGCTGGAGCACATTCCTTCTAACACAGACTTTGGGCATGTCATCAGTACATTACAAGGTCACACAGCCATTACACTCAATTTCAAGCAGACTTGCATGTTTTTGAACTAAAAAAATGAAGTTAGACCTGGAGGAAACACAGGAAAATATACTAAATGTAATTCATTACAGGAGCATTTGTTCTAAGCAACTGACAGATGTCTATGTAAGTCACAGAGCTGATCTTATCCTGTCAGCAAGAGAATTCCTATTTATTGACAAAGCAGACAGAAGCTAGAGGTGCTGTATTGGCAGAAAGAGTAATCACACAAACCTTCTCCAGATCAGAGAGTTAATCTGATTGAAGCACACACACAGTCTAGGATCAGAAGAAAGGGGCCCTATGGGTAAGTCCCCTTCCTTGAAGCGGCATGGCGTGACCCCTGGAAAAGAACCTGAAACTAGTTCCCCCTTCAGGTCAGCAACAAGATCCACCACTAGGAAGGACCAGCCCTTGACGTTCCCCAGTTCCTCTGATCTCACAGGATCATCAAGGTCATCCAAAACACCTGGATCGTGTCTTCAGCCTCCATATCCAGTATACCTGTATATTATTGTCCTCAGCTTAAATATGTCGAGTCTCTCAGCTCCTATCATTGGTCTTGGCCTTGAACATGGATCACAAGGCTGCAATCATCTGGGACAATTCTTTCCTTCTCACTTTTTTCTTTTGGCAGCACACAATGCAACTTAGTGCAATTCAGTGAATTATAAAACAATTTGTCAAAAGCTGGATCTGTTTCAAGCTTTTTAGTGTTGTGGCTGTACACACATTGATCTGTACAAGCCCAAGAGAGACTAACGCAAGAGGATATTTGTCATCGCTGGTTTAATCATCATTGATTTAGTATCCCTTGAGCCCAGATTAAGCAGATGCTCAAGTTTGATCCTTTAAACACACTTCTGTTGATTCTAACATGAATAGAGGTTGTTAAACGTCCTGATATTCCTTTAAAATGAGCTGAACAAAGTGTGATGAGTTGTCGAAGAGAGTTCTAGCAGTATAGTATTAGCTCAGCTGCCAAAAGTCACTGGCAGGCAGGTGGAAATTCCCCTTGAGGACTCTTGCATAATCACATGATCTGAACTCTGATGACGTTTATTACTATTTAACTATATATTGATATGATTTTCAATTCAGCCTTGGTTCAAGAATCTCACTCCAAATGTCACTAATGTGTATTAATGGAGTCAAACGTGATACAGCCTGTCTCTTGTGATGTAATGTGAGCTACATAATGTCTACTGGAGCAATGCTGGTTTCAATCAAACAGTAACTCAACCAGACAGAGAAGAGCAACATTCTTGTCAGCATTCTATATCAAATGGATATGAGTCAGTTGAGTGTTCTGCACATTGATAATGAAATTTGATTTTATTTAAAAAAATGTTGAATCAGAACAGAGAACTATTCTGTTCTACAAAGCAAAAAGACAGTAACTGAAGAAGAGTGCAGAGAGACTTGTGAACCCTGCTTGATGCTGCAGAAGCTTAAGTAAACACTGATTGAAAGAGAAATCCTCCATCTTCAGTAGAGGCTTTGTTAAGATTTTATTGAACTGATTATATCATCCACAGTGTGAAGAAGGTTTAGTGATTAGCAACAGTAAAGTACGGCTTCATCTTTGAATATCTTTCCAACCTTGTCACTTGCACAGGTGAAAAATAATTTACCTTAGTTCCTTTGAATGCCATTACTTTCACCACCCTTGTTTGTTTTAACACTGCAGGACTCGATGCTCAGTTCTGAGCTGATGACTCCAGATTACTCAGACTGGGGCTTGTGGGCTAACTCTGACAACCTGTATGTACTAGTAGTTATAGACCACAAAGATATGTGTATTCTACTGAAATTGTATTCTATTATACATATGACAGCTGCTGCTGGGGCCTGCTGCTCTATTCGCCCATTGACATTCAATGGTAAGAAACGCTGAAACCTTCAACATTACAACAAAGCATCAAGCCTACGAATCGCTTGTTGCGGAAAGCTCCGCGTGCACTCATTTGTCAATTCTTACATACATCCGCTGCTGCTGTACAAGCACCATATCTAAACTGATCAATATCACAATGTGGCGTGATGACAACTCTATCTTCTAGCTAGCTAAAACTAACAAAGAAAGGTTATTTACTTCTCCAAAGTTTTACTTCATTATCCAGCATTTAACGTGGAGCGTAAGAGAGAATGAAAGCACTTGCTCTGCTCCCCTTAGCCTAATCACAGAGCTAGTGCTGTACGAAGCCTTGACGTGAGGTTAGAACATTTCTGAAATATGCGCCGAGCTTCTCAACGTGGTCAGCGCGAGGTTACGTAAGCGTGCAACCTTCGCAGAGCACAATGCAAAGAGTTGACATAGAAGTATAAATCAGGCTTAAGAGGAGAAACAAAGATGTCCTTATCTTTAACTTTCATTTCCAAAAAGCAGTTTCCACTAAAAAAAAGTTTTTTTGGTCCCATTTACAACATAGATGACAGTTGATGTAAAAAAACTTGCTGTATGAATTAGTGAATGATTGTTACTACGGTTACTAATGTTGGGTAAGGATACCTATGATGAACAAACCAATCTGGAGTAACTGTGCGGTTAACACCTGCCAGCCAATCAAAATCAAATATTCAGACAAATCATGGCATAAAAGGAATTAATAGAGGCTTGGAGGGATTTTGCCTCGATCATTTTTCGTAAGATCTGAATGCTTCATGTTATGGAAAATTCATAATACGAAAGGCCACGCAAAGAATATTTTGTTTCATGATACGAAAAAAATTCAAGACGAAAAACGCGCACGAGAAAAACTTGACATTTGAAATTCGGGTGAAAGACAACACTGGGCATCACGTGATTGCATACAACACACCACCAAATGTTCTGCTCTCCTATTGGTCAGTTCCAGCCCTGTTGCTATGTGTTTGTACGTAGTATCCTGTTCCCCTATTGGTCGCCTGACGCCCCATGATGTCTTCCTGGCTGAGCTCTGGTCGTTATGGTCATGGCTCTCCTCCGCTAGCATCCTTTCGCCTCCCCTGCTTCCTCCTCCGACACTTTATCACATTGCCTCACTCAAAAATTTAGGGTTATTATTTTTCATTTATTTTATTCAGTTTTCATTGTTTTATTATTATTTTAGATTTATATTGTGTACTTTTAAGGATTGAATAATACAAGTTTATTTTTCTCAAGTTTTCCATGTTATTTGCCATTTTTAGATTTACGAAAAATCCAGCATACGAAGGTCACCACCGGAACGGATTAATTCTGTATCTTGAGGTATCACTGTATTACTGCTCTATGAGGATATCAAATGTAATACAGTAGCTACCCTGGGGAGTACAGCAAAATCTACTGTAAAAAAATATAACACTTTGAAGTCCAAGAAAATGCTATTTATTTCCCCTGACTTTCAGATACAAGGTTGTGAAGCTGTTGAAAATAATAATAATAATAATAATAAGAAGAAGAAGAAGAAGAAAATAATATATATATATATATATATATATATATATATATATATATATAGAGAGAGAGAGAGAGAGAGAGAGAGAGAGAGAGGAGAGAGAGGAAGAGAGAGAACGAGAGAGGAAGAGGGAGAGAGGGAGAGAGAGAGTGAGAGAGGAGAGTGAGAGAGAGAGGGGGAGAGAAGAGAGGAGAGGGAGAGAGAGAGAGAGAGAGAGAGGAGAGGACAGAGAGAAGAGAGAGAGGAGAGAGAGAGACGAGAGAGAGGAGAGAGAGAGACGAGAGATGAGAGAGAGAGAGAGAGAGAGAGAGAGAGAGGCTTTCATGGCGATGTACTGTCAGGTGAGTGGGCGGGAATCATATTCTTATTAATCCGGTCCAATCAAAAGAGTTATTCGTTAGAGACTAAAGCTCATTGGTAACGCGTAACTGGAGAGCCCTATTAAAGCAGCAAGTGACGCGATCCCGCCGCCTGTCCCTCCAGAGCTGACTGAGCTGCAGAGAGTTAACGTTCCTCCTCATTCCAGCTTCTGACACTGAGAGATACTCCTCCCGCATCGGCATTCGGCAAGTTGGTGTCTCAAGATGAGCCATGCTCCAGCTATTTTCGGTAAGCTCTTTTACTTTTTTCGGTAAGCTCTTTTAATATTTTCAGTAAGCTCTTTTAACAGTTTAAACTGGTTTTGGTGTTGGTAATGTGTTCACAGTTGTACAGTGTTCGGTCACACGTTTGCCACGGATTGCATCAGCGATGTTCGGACGCTGCGCAAATGGTTTATATTTACTTTTCTTGAGATAACTTATGATTTCTGCTGTTAACCCGTGTTATCATCTTGGGACGGGCGAGATCTAATGCGACTGCCCTCCCGAGAACATAATCACAGTTGAGAGAAAGTATCACGCGCTGAGGTGAAAACTCGTTATTGATATTTCACTTTGGAAATGTGTCGAATTCACGTTTCGCTCTGAGATCGCGTTCTGATTTGGAAGATTGTTGATAATATGTGAGAGAGTAAAAACGAGTAAGAAGCTTACATTAGCAGTGTCCCCCACCCCGAGAGCCTCTCCCCCTCGTCTCTCAGCCTGCCGCGCGGGTACCACTCAATCCCGCAGAGCGTCGAAGGTTCAACAGAGCTTAAACCAACAAATAAAACTATTCACTCCATCAGAGTGTTCATGAAGGTCTAAACTAGCGCTCTAAATCTAATCATTACAGTACCAGGCGTGTAAATGTGTCTCCCAGGCTTTCTTGGACAGCGCGCCCAGTACATTTGCTGGCCAGAATTCTTGCCACTGGGCAATTTGATATCAGCGAACTTGTGAATACAACCACAAATGATTTTTTATTACTTCAAACATGGTTAGATGAGGTATGGTGAAAACCTGCAGATGTATGAAACTTCTAATAACGTCTAATAACAGAAAAAATATCGAACTTCATACAAGCAGCCTCACAATTAACCCACTTTAACTATTGAAATCCCAAGTTAACTGATTAAATGTGAAAAATTTAAGGCTGCCTTAAATTACTATTATAATAATGACTAATCTGAATTTACTTGCCCCATTTTCATCCATCGCAGCTCATTTCACATTTATCCACTAATTATACATTAAAACCTTCAGAAGTTGTCTGTGCCTAAGTTGATTTAACAACAGACTTGCTCATTCTTTATACACAAAAACATGGTTGGAAAAGATGTTTTCAAGTGAAGGCTGTGGTAAAAAACATCCACCAAAAAGCATCCACTCCATGCCGCACAGTTTAGCGCAGTGCTGCCAGCACACCCGAGAGACGTCCATCACGTGACTCGGGTGACGTAACTACTTTGACTGAAACAGATCACAAACTACTGTTTGAATGTAAAACTGCAGAGGATTGATTTGGGAGGAGAGCGACAATTCTCGGAACAAAACCGACTAGACATTCCCAGTCTGAAAGGACCAATAGAAAACTAAAGTGTTTTTTTTTTCTCCAAGTGCTGATGGGCACCCTCTCTGAGTTGGGGCTCTAGGGAGCCACTCGCACCGCCTGTGCTTGTACTTTTACTGGATCAGACACTAGTATCCCCATAAAGAACACCACCTTTAAATAAATACATCACCCATCTAAAGATTGGAACTTGTGCAATGGTTTGGTTTGGTGTGTGTGTGTGTTTTTGGAACAATGATTGGGGTAACCATAGCTAACCAACAGCCTTAATATTTATCCAATATTATATTTTTAGAGTTTTTCCGATGAAAATTGTGATTACTAAGCATTTTTAAATAATTTTAAATAAGCAGATGTCTCCAGTTTGACTCACACATTTTACTGTTTTCATATGCCACACTTCTGATTTCTCACACAAAGAAAATATGATGTTTTAAAGCAGTCGAGGAACTGATGCCTTGCTCCACAGCTGTGGTTGTTGAAGATGGAGAGCAAGTGTTTCATCACTCACTCCACCTTTAACTCGGTGGATCTGGGGATCGAACCTGTGACCTTCAGATCACAAGCCGATCTCCTTATCCACCGGACCACAACTGCCGGACAAGCATTTCTCTATGAAAGAAATGCAATTTGTAATATCTGTTTGATAATGAAAAACTATTTTCCTGCCACGAAAATACTTGAAATGAAATACCTAATAATATTCTCACATAAAAAAACATTCTCTCTTTTTCTGCATTTTTTATGAATATACAGACATTAATCAAGCGAACAATACAATCTCTAAAGACAAAAGAATATTTGTTTTTAAAATAAATGTGATTGTTAATTCCTATTATCAAGCAGCGAGTCTAACATAAACCAGAGTGCGTTGTGGCTGTGTAAAGAAAAGCAAACATAGTAAAGCACAACTTTAACTGTCAGTCCATCAGAGCTGAATCAAAACTACGGTTTGAATTAGTGCAGGCAATGAACAGTGTTTTAATGTACTGTACTTGTTTCCTTTAACGTCTCTTTCAGTTTTGGCTTTTCTTTGGCTGACTCTCCCATCGGAGGCGTTCACTGTCCTGATGTGCACAGGAGAGAAACTTAACGGTGGCAGCTTTTTATTCAACATGTCGAATATACCTCTTGCGGAAGACTGCGACTACACGTGGATGGTGGATGTAAATATTTCACCTTTTTAATAAACTTTTTAAGGCTTTCAAGTTCAGTTTGTTTTGGAGAGTTACTAAATGGCTGCTTCCCTTGACATCAGTGTTTGTTATTAATTATCTACTTAAAACAAACAATTAAAAGTGTAACAGATTTCTGGTCTAGCTTAGTTGTTAGCTCTTGCATAAGGTTTGTTAACACAATACTAAAGGTTAAAAATGTATTCATAAATACATGGTCAATGGGTCCTATATCATGCGTTTTGGAATGCATTTGGACTTCTCTAGACTAGACCTGCACTTTTTGTAACTTTAAAAACTAAATATTTATTAAATAACAGCTTTGAATCAGCTCATATTTTCAGTCTCCCCAAAATGTGCCACTTACCCCAGTTCCGTCCACCACTATGCTTACCTCACGCTAACTTCTGAGCACACCTTACCAGCAGAATATTATCAAAATATCTTCAGGAAGTGTCCCTTACAGCAATCTAGTGGACATATTTAAAATGTGTGATGTAATAGTGACGCTATATGTATGACACAGGTTTTTTTTATTACACTTTTTTATAGTTATTTTCCAACATTGGTTTGTTCTACAAACCAAATTAGGTTAGTAAATAAATGATGAAGTTCATTTCCTCGAGCCGTTTTGAGCTTCCTAAAGTGAAGATAGGATTACAGAAACATGAACGAACGGCAGCCTTGGTTTCCAGCCTTGTTTTGATTGGTTGTATCTTTCCTTTTTGCTCCTTTGTTGTATAACACGACAGAGAGCAAACAGAGAAAAGAAAGAGAGGCCTCAGGTATGCAATGCCTGTCATGTCAGAAGAGAAGGAAGGAATTTTTTCCCATGGCCTGAGCAGGATTAGGAAGTGTTCACGCCAAACACACCTGAAGCCTACAATTCCTCTGTGTGACTGAGTTCTTCCCTTTATTAAGAATTTCACTGCATTGTGTTCATTTTCATTGTATTTGTATTCGTTTGGTCACTATTTGTGCTTCATTTTGCATCACAAAGATCTCTCTTGTGGTTAGGGTGTTGTTAAAGGACACTCTGGAGGAAGTTCTCTCGTAGCTCCATTGGAAAAAATAAAAGGCAACACGGCATTACTGACAAGCTGTCCTAAAAACCTGACATGCCTGCTGGACTGCCCCAGCGTCGGCGTAAGAGTTATATTGTTTGCTTTATTTCATTTATTTTTAAGCTTCTTGCTGACTTTGATTTCTCTTTTTTTTATCTTCCAGTTTCACAAAAAAAACCCATGCTCTTGTAAGTAATCCCATTTTCTTAACATTTCACTGACATTAACATTTTCAGGCTCTTTGCAAAAAAAAAAAATTCTGCCAATTTTATCTATATAGCATGTTTTCATACACATTCAATTCCAAGTGCTTAAACTAAACAGTTTAATGCTAACATGGTCAGTTTACAGGAATTAGACACCATTAGCATTAATGCTTCACTTAAATCTGTCTGGACAAATTTACAAATTTTCAGTTTTTTTTCAGTTTTAAGGTTTTACTTTTTTGTTCTGCACTTTAAAGCAAGAAACACCTTTTGTTTTTACTCTACATTTTCAAAGTAGCTTAAGTAGTATTTAACCATATTCAAGATGCAATTTAAACATTACATACTCTTTATTCACTTGTGTTATGGCTAATGTTTACCAGAGGTAAAGTATTACAATGGTAGAGTTTTACAATTAATCGCACTACTGTAAATCAGTAGTTTTGAATTGGTGGAGTATGTATTTTTACTTTTTTTTTTACATAGTTTTTTTAATTTGTACTTTAACTTATACTCGAGTAGATTTTATTTGAAATAAAATAATTCTCTACATTTGAAATCAGACTCCAAACATGACAAACCATGAATCTGTGTATGTTTCATTCATTTGATTTTAAATTTTAAAAAGTGAAAAAACAACAAATAAATTTTTTTTTTATTTTGAAAACAAAAAAGTTCATCTGTGTGTGTGTGTGTGTGTGTGTGTGTGTGTAAAGGATTCACAATGGCTAACGTTGTGTATTGATTTTTAAACCAAGACATCGAGGCGAAGAACCGCATGGCACAAAGCAGATCTTAACATCATGTCTTAACATTTTCACCATTATCTTTGAGCAACATTAACATATTATTCATGTTTGATCTGCAGTACATAACCTAAATGAAACCGAACGGTGGTTATTTGTCTGTTTTACTGCTTTGCACTCCTGACAAAGACAAAGTTTACCATTTAAAAGAGATCCTGGAAAAGTATGCAATAACTGAACACTGTTCTGATTGTTTTTTCTTATCGCAGATAACATTATATTATTTAATGATAGCTCTCTAACATTGCAGTGCGCTCACTAGCTTCATACACAAAAAGTACATCAGGGTTGATCGTTCAGTTTTTAAAATAATTGTACTTTATTCATAACTTCTAAATCGTCTGTGAACGTGTTACACAAGTTACAGTAGCAAGTTATAAGTTGTTACAGTAAGTGTTTCTTACTATAACACAAGGAAAATCACTTCCGGTGCGCGCGATTCCCTTTTCATAGTAACGTTAGGGTCCACTTGCACGCAGCGAACGTGAATTTACGAGTGAATAAAGTCACAAGGAACACTTCAACTTCGAACGACGAACCCTAACTCAATCACATTGAACCGTACACAGAGCTGGAGGAGCTCACGCTGAGTGAGAGAAATATGTCGGAAGCTAATGGAAACAATTTCAGAGCAAGTTAAAACTTGACTACAATCTCTTCAGAGGAAGATATTTGCATGAATGACAACAGGCGAAGGCAAATGTGAAGCTCCTTGTTTCCTTTTAAAGTGGAATTATACAAGATTAATGTACAGTAACCACATCACTCTGTTAGCTGGTGTGATCGCGGCTCCCGACGGTGTTCACAGGAAGCTGTTTCAAACAAGTCTCTTGGTTTTAGTCCAGCAGAGCTCTTCAAGCTTCGGTTGGTGTAAAATGTTTTACAGTACAAACTAAATAACATGGACGGCCGGTCGCTAAGACAATCCAGGTTGAGCGAGTCTGTAAACTGCGATATGGTGTGCTTGAATGGACTGATTAAAGTTCCTAGTCGAGCAAGGATGCATAGAGTGATTTGACCGAGTCGGCACTATGTGTGGTATATCGAAAAATATACAACAGCTGGCAGCCAATCAGAATCGGGTATTCAGACAGGCAGTGGTATAAATAATATTTATTCCATGCTGGCCAAACTTATGCCTTAACTTATTAGACCTTCGAAACAACAGGCATTGGGAGATGCTCTGAAATGATCTCCACATACTGTCGTTCCTCAGTTTTAGACACAGTTAGACGGAACGAATGCACTTTCTACAAAGTGCGTTGTAATGTCTCAGTAGTTGTCATTGCTCACAGAAGCCCAGCGGTCCCCCGAGAGTGTGATGTGTGTCGCGTGCTGTAACGTGTTCATCCTCCATGCCTTCTCATCATTATTACTTCTTATTCATACTTCGTTTAAAGTGTGTCCACCACAACAGGAAACAGGAACAACTGAAACCGCTTTAATTTCGTGATTTTTTTAAAATGTGTTATACAATTCAAATTAATTGCATGTGTTAACACGTTAAATTTGACAGTACTAATATTATAGTATATAGATAAATAGTTGTTTACGTAGACTGCCAGCTTTATATAAAAACTTAACAAAGCAGAGCAGGGATGTGTAGAGAAACTAGTATCATCCCCTGTATGACAATGCACCTTAAAATAACAGAATGTCTAAAACTTCAAATAACTTTCTGTACGTTTTTAAAACATTATCTGTTTGTTGTGGAAGTGCTGCTGTTTAATGTTACCAATATGACTTTAGGGGAAATGTTTTTGGATGTTAATCTCCCCATATAATCTTTTGGTCATAAAATAATGACCAATAAATAATAAAATAATAACTTAAAAATTAAAACAACCAGTTACAGACACGTGATATTGTTTATATTTGTTCATTTTAGTTTTTGTGTTGCTCAGTGCTGTTTTTGATGGAAGAAACTATTAAAACGAGCTGAAATGATGAAACGTCTCTTGAGATGTGTTCTCTACGTCTGCTTCTAGGTGACTTCCACAGCAATGCCACGGATCCGACCGGTCCACCCTCAGGTATGCCTCCTAAAGCAGTCTTTTTTTACTTTGGATGCTTTTTTTCCCCAGTAAATGGTTAGAATATAACAACACTTTTTAAAGATTTTTAACACATATAAGCCATCTGTGATCTGAGGGAGCATTCCTGATTAAAATTAGCAAGAATTCTTCAGTTCACAAGATATATTGTGTTTGCATTTCTCCTCAGATCAGGGGTACACTGGAGTTGGCTTGGGGGTGACTGTGGCTATCATCATCATCATCATCATCATCATCATCATCATAGCAGTCATTTTCTTGTGTTGGCGTAAAAGGTGAGACACTTATACCGTCTAAACTGGGAGAACTTCAACTTCTTTTTTGGGTGATATTTAATCGCTATTTCTCTTTGTTTTGGCAGATCTACAGAGCGCAACACTTTATAAAGGGAGTTTGTTCCTTGATCTTTTACGGTATGTTCTTCTTGAGTGCTGGTATTGTTCACATTCCCTGATCACAGTGTGATATGTTAGAGAAGGGCAGGAAGGTGAAAGTGTTCAATTAACGGAGGAAAATAATGTGTTAATGTTTTTAACACCACAAACGGACTTCTTAAGTCATGTTTCAATTTTAAAAATCGCAGAATGTCAGTGATGCGCAAGTTGTATGCGGGTGAACACTATGTGACTTCAACACGCTGACTTTTCCATTCGTTTATACCTCGTTCACGTGTCTGTGCTGTGGGAATGCTGTTATCCCTGTGTTCAGGACACTTGCCTTTTAACAGTTATTTTAAGTTCATCCAGATCATAAAATAAATGCTTACTTTTTAATTTCCTTTTCATTTTTTTGATTCCTCTAGTCTCTAAAATAAGCCTGTAACAAAGAGACGTGGTTGAGGAAGAGTGTAGGAAAGGATTACTAGGTGAAACCCTTCTTCACATGATTTTCATTAAGATAGTGCTGTGTAAAAGCTGCATTTGTTGTAAAATAGCTTTTTTTTAAATATTTGTTCTGATGTTTCGTCTGTTTGATAAGATTAATTAAAGCTTGCTCGTTTTTTTGACAAATTTCTTAAAACTGTGGAGCCAAAGCGTGCTCGACCCTCCCCCAGAGACATGTTTATCTGTTTAATAATCATTGCTGTAGTCTCATTTAATTTTTTCCTGATTGCTTAACTATTTGTAAACTGTTATGACAAAGACCCAGTTAAGACTTCTGAATTAAACAGCTCTACTTATACTTCCAAAAACATCAGCATGAGATGGATCTTCATAAAAAGCTGTTACGTTAATGATGTAATTAGTAAGTGGGTGGCACATCAAACCAAAGGAATAAAGAATGGCAAATCATTTTTTTTTTTATTTAAGTGTGAATTTTCACCCAGGACGTCATGATCGTGTGTTTTCAAATGTACAAGTAAATATACTGTACAATCACAAGAACAAGATGTTTTTTATAAGTGGAGAATAATCACTTTATTAAACGTCATGTAAAGGTAACCCCTGCTGTAATTCGATTGTTTTATATAAACCATGTTAATTGGAAAGGTGGGACGCTGTCGAGATGTTGCTCACAGATTTTGTGTTGCTCGGACGCTTGAAGAATTCGAGGGAACATTGGTTTTATTGCCTCTATTTAAAAAAGTTTCTGGATGCTTAGTAGGGAGTGATCTCAAAATATATTGTAGAAACATGTTCTTGTAATGTCTATGTGGAAATGTTAAATATGATTAATGACAAGTTAAACATTGTTATTGATTAACCCTTGTATGAGTAGTTTTAAACTAGTTTTCTATTTCAAAACCCACATAATTAGCTCTTATCTGTCAAGTGCAACCATAACAGCTGTGGCTAAAGGCTCTCTCTTTCTGTTATCTGCTTACAGGAAGCGGTTCTACCTCTACACATCCGTGGACTCGACTCATTTACACAGCTAAGCCATCATCATGCCTTTCATTCACTTGCTGTCTTAGCTATTATACTGTCTGGCTGCCTTTAACATGCCATTCTGTCATGGCTGTATAGCTGTAATTTTGCTTTAAATCATCAATGTTTTTACGGTGCAGCACTGTGGCTTGCGTAGCGTGTTGGTGCAGAGGGTCAATTTTAACCATCCATACTTGTGTACTCATGTGTGAATTTTGTGGGTAGCGCTAAACGGTTGAATGTAGTTTGATTTGGTCAGTAAGGGAAATGCTGCAAAAGAGAGAATGTGTTTGCTTTGTTGCTGTTGCCTCTCAGAGAGAACATTTTCAGTTTTAATCTCAAAAGGAGCTCAATGTCCTCATGATGACCAGGTTTAAAAACCTACTTCCAGGTTTAAATAAAAAGGAGAGCTTGAATAGATAGATAATTACCTAGCATAAGTGCCTCGTAAATTGTTTATTCCCTGGTTGCTCACGTTTAAAGGTATTCCTTTAAAGGAATGATGACTCATGAAAGGAAACCAAAAACAAGCCTGCTCTAGGTTTGCCTTTGCATAGGAGTCACATGCTGCAGAGTGTCATATTACACAGTAATGGCACTTCAATATAGTAAGAAAATACTACAGTCCTCAGTATCACAAATTATATAAGTTGTGTTTTAAATGAGAATAGAGAGTCCTGCATCTCATCCCACACATTTAAAGCTCCTCGTGGAATTTTCAGGTGATTCTCACCAGAATTCAGAATATCAGATTCCTGCTTTTTATTTTCTAATCAATACAGAGTAGCACGTGGCTGTCCGGCTGTGTTTTATCTATTGAATAACATGAGAGTTTGCTTTTCAAACGGAGCTCAGATCTAAATACACTTATGTTCTCTGTTTCTAATCGTTCCCGCTTCATCAAAACTAGACGTGGAGTTCCAGCTATACAGGAATTTTACTGGCTACAACTAGCTGTTTTTACCAGCTTAAATAATTACTCATTATTTTGAGCTTTTTATGACAAAACATTTTATGTCATGCTGGAGCTATCTATTTCATTTTCTTTAGTTTCCTAACTATTCTGTCAGTGTAATGTTTATTGAAAGTCAGAACTTAACAAGCAATTCTTTTTTTAAACTTTCATACTTTATGAAAGAAAAACACTTTCCAAGTTGTATTTTATTTTGTTAAACAAGTTTTACTTTCAATACACTAACATTTATAAAACAATGTTGTATAACCAAATTAAAACCTTTATTTTAACAGTTTATTTAAAAGAGCATTTAATACAAGCATGTAAAGTTGAAATGGGAGCCAATGCGAGGATTAGTTAGCACTAGCTTGTGTTATTGTACTCCGTTTAAAGGGTAGGCAAACATCACAGGGTAGCAAAAATCATTAGAACACCGGGTCTTCTAACATTTTAAAATTTGAAGCCTTAGTGGTACCCACAAACTACCAAATAAAACTGTTCGGAGCGACTTAACCTTAATGGAGCGACTGCTACGGTTTCCTGCCACAATTACAGATTTCCCGTACTATTTTTTTTATTAGTGCATTTGTTTATTCTAAAAGCTTTCATTCTGTGTCTCAGACACTTTGTGTCAAAAATTGTAAATTGTGATGAATATTAAAACCTGAATAAATGTATTATATATTTACTTCGACACCTCTGAAGGGAAACGCTTGGATGACCCTGATCTGGTGCAAATGTTTTTAGATAATGATCTTTAATTAATAAAATTGCATTAATATGATTAATATAATATCTTATAGTGTATAAAATCATATAAATAAATATATTTTTCATATTATGAAATACAAACATAATTATAAATGTTTCACTAATATCTGCACAAAAATACAAGTATCTTCAAAATATGGTCATATTATTATTAACTATTATTATTATTATACATTATACATACATTACTGGTCTCTCTGGTCTCCAGTTAGTTTTAAGGAAAGGAACGGTAAAGAATTTCATGGCTCTTTAACGAGAATGGAAATTAATGTGAGCATCATGAAAAGTTCAAATAGTACTTCTAAAAGTTGCTGCTGTGGAAGCTGAATGAAAGGAAATGCTGTGCCAGTGAGTACTCGACCTTCAGAAAGTTGTCAAGATCTGAGAAAAATCTGTCAGCTATGTGATGTCAAACCTCCAAAGCTGAATATGATTTGCAGAAAATAGTTTTACATGTTCATATCATTTGCTATTTTAATTTATATTTTAACCTTATTTGGAAACGTTAATCTCTCTATTTCACAAACAATCTGAAATGTAATTACAAGTATATCAGTTACTGTGAGGTGAGCAAGGCTACTGAAAATAGCTTTCTTCTCCCCTTGGTGTGATGTACTGCCATTCCTCTGTTTGATTGGATGACAAAAGTTCCACCTAACAGACTTTATAGTCTTTCATTGGAGTAAAAGAAGTTCTTAGAAGCCAAAAAATCCTGCCTGACATACTTTTAAATGGAAAGAGTTAACCCCCTTTGTTAATTGGCCTCTGTCCACCATGCCATCCTAACAATCCTCTAAGAACTGTAGCTTTCTCCCTCTGAAAGGAATTCTCTGATTACAGGAGGAGGATTTGGAACTGAATTCACTAGTCTGTGGCACTGCTGACCCACTTGTCTCTCTAGCCATCAGCTGATCGTAGAGAGCATATGTGAGCATAACTGAACTGTAATAGTGTGGCTAGTGATTCAATAAGTGGCTGCTGTGGAAGCCCAGTGCTGTGCCAGTGAGTACACGTAGAACACAGGACTAGTGAAATTCTCTCCGCATTCCCATCGAATCAGATCCGCTCTTTATATCAGTGTGTCATGCAAAGATGTGTAGTAGTACATTACTCTTATTCTGAGGCCATTGAGACCAGTGATTATCGTTCTGATGTGGTGCTGCACATAGTAGCGTTTAACTTGAACGATTGGAAACAATTCTTAAACTTATCTTTTTTTATTTCACTAATTCATAAGTAGGTCAATATTAGCACCCTCAAACTATTTACTGTAGCCTAGAGGGTAACTCAGTCATGTAATTACCTTTTTTGCTTATGCATCAGACCAATGTGTGATAGGGGTTTGAAATACAACTTTGGAAAAATGGCTCTCCAGCGCCCCCCCACAATGTGTTTTATTTGAATTTGGTACACATGTTAACTGTACCAAGATCGAACTTCTGTCACAGATTTTATTCAAACATATCCAAATTGCATCAGCATCCTCACAAGCCATATGCCATGCTAAACGTGTTTGGCTACCATTAAAGGTGGGGCTCTGGTGGCTGAAATTAATTGTAATAGCTTAGGCATACAATGTCAGATTCGGCCCAAACTTATCTCTTTCTCATCATATTCAAAGCCTGAACATGTTCTCAGGCAACAAAAATTATCAAAAAATGTGTTTTTATAAAAAAAAAAATAGGATTTGTTCTTTAAATAACTCCTACAGATTTTAAACGTTCATCACTAAACTCAGCCAGTATAATCTTATGGTTTGTACAATGTAAACCTTTGAATGTGTTTTAGATCCGATAAAGGGCATGGCCATGGAGGCCAAGGTATGTCCAAATATAGATTTGAAACAGGAAGTTGTTATAGCTCAGCTATACAATGTCTGATTCAGTCCTAAACGTATCAGATTCTCATGAGAGTCCAAGTGTGAACACATTCATATTACAATGCCCAAAATCCGTTATAGTGCCACCTAGTTTTTTTTCTAAGTTTCTAGAAAGGAATCTGGAAGCCTACCAGTCTGAGGAACTCATGATTATCACTGGGGGAGTCTTTAGGAGCAGATTCTTATGTATTAGCAGCACTAGGTTCCTTTGTAGATAAACATGTGTGAAGGTCAAACTTCTGCACAGAGGGGTAGGATTTCAAAACGTAATTTACCATTTTTTTTTTAAATCCTCGCCCAATTGAGAAGTTGGTCAAATAATGTCTATTTTTTTAAGAAAAAAAAAAATGAAACCTCAAACAAGGTTTCTGAATTATTGACTTCAACGTGCCTTTAAATAATATAATTGTTATAGAGCAAGGGTCTAATAATCTGGTCCTGGAGGGTGCATTTTTGACTCAACCATCATGAAACACACCTGCTTGCACTTGCACTGTCTGAAACTAATGTAGTATGCATAGAGCATGCTTACAATTAAAATGTGCAGGGTTGTGTGCATGTTACTGGATTCGGAAATGCCTGTTATAGAGGATTCGATTGTGGTTCATTTCATTCAGTGCTTGGTGACTCTATGGACCAGTATATTTTCTTTGAGATTTTCATACGTACAGTTTTCTCTTGAGGTCACAAACAAGTTATTTGTACTCCAAAAAGCTCCTACAGTATAGAATTGAACCAGAATCCTTCTCTCTGAGAGACAACAGTCCTAACCATGATGTTTTTTTGCTGCCTTTCTTTTATTCCTCATTATACAAAACAAAGATTTGGAATCGTTTTGAAATTTCTTCACGATAAACAGGGCCACGTTCCATCAATCTATTGGGTAATTTTATAGCATCAGGTGGTTTCGAGATAGACAGTGTTGAATGATTGACTTATTCTTTTCACATTTTTACAATTCACACTAATTCAACAATTCAACTGAAGTGTTGCTAAACCTTTGACTTAGTTAATATTGTGTGTGTACAACCTGCTCAAAAATGTTGTAGTAGACAAACATTAGCAGTATATACTTTCTGTTTATTTTTTCTGTACTATTGAACCACTTCTGTCAAGGTGTAGATTTTAAAGGGGATATTCTGTCAATAAAATACTCAAACTAACATATTTTTGTGTGCTTCTTTTGTATGTAATCAGATCTTTTGATGAGTCGTTCAATGTATGAGAAAATAAGAGCTGTAAATGTTTTGAGCGATGACTCCGCTAACAGAGGTAGCATAGAGACTGTAAATCATAGTGTCATGTAACGGAAACCTAATCTGAATAATATGCAGAGGCCCCGGTTCTCTGAAATAATCGAGCGGTTTTGTGGTTCCCACTTTGAATCACCTGATTTCCTGGTTTAACCACTTTCATTCAAACAAATATACTTTATGACTTTTAGTATTTAAAGCCATGACTTAACCTAAACTCGGTTGTTAGATTTAGGGAACCCAAATAAATGCAAACAAGGACTGAAACCAAACTTGTAATACTTTTTCATCCTTACAGGTTCCACTTACCCTTTTAGTATATCAATAGTTTTTTATTTATTTATACATTTTAATTAACATGAACTATGTAAGGTTGTTATTTTTACTCCTTAAGCCTTCAGGGGCTACAAGGTAAAATGTGAATTAACCATAATTATCATACAAACATGATTGCAAGAAAGGTGGGACACAGTGCAAATGATAAATAGTAAAGGAACTCCAATAGTAAAGGAAATTCAATAATTAACTGAATCAAATTGTAAAATTCTAATGTGTTAAAAAATAAAAATAAGGAGATTTTAGATTTCATGACATCAACATAATTCATAAAAGTAGGGACAAGATCATGTTCAGCAATGCGAGGCAATTATTTAATTTAATTAAATTAAATTTATTTTATATAAGTGTGTTATAATTGTTAGTGTTAAAGTGGGATGCAAGTATAATTCAAATATACTTACAGAAAGTACAATCTATGTAATTACATTTTAAACATACAATCTGAAATATAGATATATTTGAAGTATAATAAAGTACGGTTTTTGCTTGGGTATCTTCTTACAAATGCTAAAAAGCACAGAAACAACCGCCCAACCTTGTTCTCAATCTTGTCTCCTGCATTTGGCTAAACCTTGAACAGTTTGATTGAATGCTAAGCTCATTTTCCTGCCGACAGCTAAAGTATTCAACATTAAATACGTACAGAACACTTAGTTTGTGAATAAGGGGTTCCTGCTGCATTTATTTTGTGAGCCATTAAGAATAAAGGTAAAGACTGTAAGCACTGATCTCAGGCCTGTGCTCTGAGATAAATGATTGACATATTGAGTGTGTGCCATGAAAATGAACCCACCACACCTGTCTTTATATATCTCTAGCAGCGAGTTCAATGGGACCTAGGTTTTTTAGATTCTATGAATCATTTGTTTACATAATCGGTTTCCAGTAGCAACAAGAGACTGCCAAGAATTTCTGAGAAATAGAGGACTTCCACACAAGAGGAAAATCACGAGAGTAAGAGAAAGTCATTCCTTCTAACCCTATTGCTGGAGCCAATCAGAGCTGTACAATATCACCTGATGAATCACCATAGAATGGAACATGATGCGGTGAACTGTATTAACCCTGGCCTTGTCTAGCATCTGAAGCAAAACCCAATTCACCTCATGCTCGTGACTTTACCCATGGTTGTTACTAATGGAGAAAGTAACAAAACTTCTTCTTCTTTCTTTTTATCTCTTTAGATTGATATTGATGAGGAAAAAAAAGGGGTTTTAAGGAAAATTAGCTATTTTCAGCTCACAAAAAAGGAATAAAGGATTGCTCATACATGCATCAATCTGAGGACTACTTGAGGCATGTTTGTGATGAGGAAACAACACTTCAAGATAACTGGAATGTCAGAAAATTCACGTTATCATCACATGGCACCTTTTACTTTAATGTTAGCTGGTTCGGGTGAACTCTACAAAACACCAGCACCTCAGGACTGAGTGTGGGCACCACTGGAGTATCCAATAAGTAAAATAAATGCCCCATGTCACACACGGAAATACATTTTTTTAAATAAATACATTTTTTTTTATTCAATCAAAGAAGTAAAGTAAGGTGGAAAATAATACACCACTTTTTTTTAGGACTATACCAGTTGTAGTGACTATATGGATTTACTCAAACACAGCTGACACGGTTTGAGCTCCTTCTTCATCCGGCTACTGACAGGTGAGTTAAGGTTAGGGAAATTCCCTTCAAATGTACAATTTTAAATATTGTTTAAATATGTAAGTGCATTCTTGATTGTTGCATAAAGTCTAAATGTAAAAAAAGATTCTAAATGTAAAATTAAGGTTCAGGCAAGTGGTATAGTTGGAAACAGGGGTCTTGCTGGATAGCTAACTCTACTGAGGGACAGGCCCCGTTTTTTAGGTTCACTAAACGCTATGTTGTTAAAAATGGAAAAACCTACCTAAGAATGTTATATATACCTTTTAAAGTGTCAATTTGTTGAACAGCTTTGTGTTTGAGGTTCAAAGTTGCTATTTAAATCTCAAAATTAATACTGACTGTAGAATTAATTGCCAATTAAAGAGCAAGGTTAGTCATTATTTTGATCATATTTATAATATATTGACCCCTTGCAGAGAAAAGGCTGCTGAAAATCAGCTTCAGAAAATCGGCTCTTATTTTGAAGGAGTGAACTTATTCTAAACTCAGATGTTTCTAAATAATGCTGTAAATTTAGAGAATAAAAAGTATGTCAATACATCATAAATATGTAATTCAAATATAGCAATTAGAGTTCATTTGCGCCAAACTCAACAATAAATAATGTGATGAATATTTAAATAGTCTACGTTGCAATCTAGTTCTAAATTTCCTTCAGTTTTTATAATATGAAAAGTGATCGTTCTGAGAGAGAGCCGATCTGAACATGCAGGCAGCTGAGCGAGCAGTCTCTAGGCCCGAGGATAAACACTGTTCTTCTTGCACGCTCCCGTTACACAAACACACAGAGGTTTTACACGTTTTATATCTTTAATACATAATTATACAAAAATGTGCTATAAAACTACAATTTCAGTGCCTCGCCTGAAAAGTCTTCTCAATATATTTTGAGGAAATGTTTTTCCACAGAGAAAAAAATAAATGCCCAATACAACAACAAAATAACAGTTTTCCTTTATTTATTAAACTTTCTAGTTTTTCTTTATTTCATGATTAGAGGCAAAGTATGACCCTCTTCGTAACCCTCTTTCCCCGAATAGGGAACGGAGACTTATGTCCCCAGTCACAACCGTAAGATCGTAAGTTTGGTTGCCTAGGGGGTGAGTACAGCTCCAGCTTCATCGCGTTCACTCTATGCGGGACGACGTTATCATGTGACCATCAGCACATTCGCTGATTGGCATTTTTAAATAGTGTGGAGAAAGTAGAGCGTTCCTAGCATAGCTTCCCATAGTCGTCACCCACATAAGTTTCCGTTCCCTATTTGGCGAACAGGGGTTACAAAAGTAACCATTACGTTAATATTTCCCTATTGTTATTGTTTCCGAAATCTCTTTCATCAATTCTTTCCATTTTGAATGTTTTACATTTAAGTTGTAGATGTTCTATTGTTTCATAGACTCCACAATCTTCATTACAAAAACAATGAGTACTATACAATGTTTTGTTTACATATTTGCACAACAATAGAAGCCTATGCCTGAGTGAGGTTTTCCTCCCTCACACATCATCCATCATCATCACATTACATTTTAAAAAATATTTTTTTTTAGATATTAATTTCTTGACACAAACCGTGAAATTTAAATTTATCTAAAGACGTGATTAGTTTAAAATCACAGAGCTTACTATTCATTTTCAAGCAACAGCAAAACGTCATTGAGTTCCCATTGTTTGTTTTATTCATTATTATTTAATTTTATTTAGCATTACAAGTTTGTTGTGTAACGAAATATGTGCTAATTTAACGACTTGAAACACGTATACCTGCAATGTTTTTATGTTTGCATTGATTAAAACCCATTGGATATGGATAAAGGAGTCTTTATAAAGAAAAGAGTACTATAAAAAGTTTTGTTTACATATTTGCACAAGGGTTTCCTCCCTCACACAACATCCATCATCATCCCATATAATACAAAGTAACTCAACCTTTTGACCCTTTAAAAATACTTTTATTAGATATAAATGTCTTGACACAAACCGTGAAATCAAAATTGATCTAAAGACGCAATTAACTTTGGTTTAAAATTACAGATCATACTTTCATTTTCAAGCAACAGTAAAAAACGTTATTCCGTTGTCATTGTTTATATATGTTTGTTTTAAAACGCCATATGTGTTAATTTAATGACATGAAAATCGCATACTGCAATGATTTTATGTTTGCGTTGATAAAAACCCATTGGGGGCGTGGTAAGTAAGTCACGGCGAGACTTTCTGTTCAGTTTTCTTAGCAAGGAGTTGGAGTTCACTTCACTCTGCGCGTGAAAAGCTCAGCCGTTCTGAAAGAAAGAATATGGCTACATTCCCAAGCCGTCTTCTCTTATTTTGTTCTTGTTTCGTCGCGGTGGATTCACTGAAAGGTAGGATTAACATTTCAAATAAAAATATTTTTTTCCAAGAACGCATAAAATTGCGTGTTCACCGCAGAAGTTTCCTCATCAGTGACTCAGACATTAGCGTTTACTCTCGAGGGTTACAGTAGAAAATCTTTTTATTTGTCATTTATTTGCAGTACAAGTTTAGCAACAAACGTATTCTGTCCGTCTGAAAAATATGTGTAGCTAACGTTATATTTACACAGATAAGTATGACCCTTAATCACGTATAAATTAAATATACGTATTCATCATTATAAAATGTTGTATAGTCATCACTCAATGTTTGAAAGGAACGCGTTGTTTCTAAGATGTTGGATGTTGTTGTTGCAGATGATAATTGTGTTGGCGTGAAGCAGGAGTCCTCTTTTAGGTTTGACCTGCCTCCAGCGGTGGATGAGAGCGTGCAAGGTCCTGAGTGCGACGGGGAATGGGCCCTTAATGTAAGTAACCTTTTCCTCCATAGTATTGCTTACTTCCAATTTGCTAGACAATAATTATTTCTAAGGGTATACATGACTGATAGGTTTGCTATTTAATCTTAATTAGTAACACAAGAAGGAAACAATCATCTTGCTTTTATGATGTGGGATTTCTGTATATTAATTGTTCACTACACATATTTGTTAATGTTAAATTTGTTTAATGGGCGGAAAGGTTTAATCCCTGTCAGGTCCATTCTGCCGTTGGGCATCGCCCAGTATGGATGTGTGTGTGACTGGTGGGGTGTGTTTGGTGGTAGATAGGAGGCCGTAGATTCTGATTGGTCGCCACCTCCTGTCAGAATGCTGAGGGCTACTAAGAGTGAAAAGAATAATGCACTAAACATTGTAAAGCGTCTTTGAGCTCTGCAAAAGCACTATATATAAATTGAATGCATTATTATTATTGATTAACTGTAGTGGTTAGCTGTGAATATCAATATAAAGTCAGAAACAGTAGATGTCTGACTCTGCCCTGTCAGGGTTATCAATATTTTCATGACCAACAACTTTCTCTAACTAATTGAATTAGTATAAAACAATATTAAGAAAAATAATTAGGTGGAAAAAAACAAATATTACCGTATACTCTTGGAAACAGAGTAAAACCTGGATAAATTGAGGTAACTCAAAAAGGTTTGCAGCAATTTTGTTTTTAAGTTTGTTGTAATTAAAATAATTGATTTGTCCAAACTATAAATGCAGAGTAGCCCAACTTTTTTAATCTTAATGAAATTAACCTGAAATTTTAAATTATACACAACTTTATTATTTTTTTAAGTCACCCAAGTCATAAAATTTTATAGTAGCAATCTTAACAACTATAACAATCGAAGATTCATTCCACCACTCCAGGTGGGGTGCTGTCGAGCAGAAGTTATCTGGCAGAAACCATTAAATCATTACTAACACATCTAATAATTGACTATATACCATAGACGTAGCATGCAAGACGTCTCATATGAAGAGTAAAGGAGACTCAAAACGGGCGCAGCCAGCAATAGCCATTATAGAAGTGTATCACTTCAAAGTTACCAAAAATGGGTCGAGAGATGTGGGACATAGGTGTAGCACAGATGTCTGATTGGCTGAAGGTTTATTTTTAATATATTAAACAAATAATCTAAATCTAATAATTGATCTAAATAAAAAAAACATTGCAGCACCAGGGGTGTAAACATATTTTTTTCAGCTCCAAAGTTGGTCAGTTTTAACATGGGAGTGAATGAGTATTTTCTCACCTCTGACTCCACCCCTTTTGAGCGGCCAATCAAGATTCTACAGTTCTTTCACTTCCTGTTATGTATTGAGCAGGGAGACTATTGAATCTATTATTATATGCATTTCCACACACCTCACTCTCAAAAATGGTGAATGGTAAATATTTGTTATAATGCTGCGTTAACTGTTTATATTGATATATCATGATAAACAGCTTTTAAACAAGATATATACCAACCGAATATATACCGAATACCAACAATGCATTGGAATCTTGTGAAACTTCCAATATTTTATTTAGGTAAAGTTATATGAGCTATGTTTCATAACTTAAAACAGAAAGTTCAGATCAGATTACTTGAAAAATGTTATTTCACAAACTCCTAAATATCAAAAACATTTTCAAGAATTTAAATGAATATAGGCTTGTTGTAACATTTTCAGTTAACAGAAATCAAATTGATTAACTTGTTACAATGTTCAGGTTTACAGTGTTACGTTAAATGTCTTCTTAACATTCACTGACAGGCCAAAAAATTGCTGTGAATTAGCCTAGGCTATAAATAGATGGATTTAAACATAAAAAAAATCCTAGCTGGGGCATATGAGATTGGCTACTGCTCACAGGAAAGAGCAATTTTAAAGGATGTCTTTGACTAGTCCGCTATCTAGTGGTACATGTCAATGTTTCTGACAAAAAACATGACAAACGTTCTAGGCAAAGGTGAAAAAAGTGATTTTTATGCTTCTCCTTTTTAACTTTCAACTTAGAATGCTGACACAGCAGTGCTGGATGGCGATAAGATCAACTTCAAGCTTCCCTTTCAAAATGTAACTCGACATGGAATGATAGTCGACCACTGCCCCGCCTCTGTTCTGTATCACGTCACTTGTCCGGTGAGTGCTTCTCTTTCTATTCCACTTTATTAAACTATTTATTGGAAATGTAATGTTTTTAAATCTCTTGTAGAAGTACACCAAGGCCCTCAGATGTGTTTGTGAGTATTTGTTTATCTCCATTATTTACAATATAAACTGTGTCAGAGTTTTTGATCCAGACCTGATCTTCTTGTTGAACAGGTAAGAATTCAACAGACGGAGATCCAGCCTTTAACACAACTCTTCCATCGACAGGTAGGAACAACACTAAATAATCAGCGTTGGGAGAAACGTACTGCAAAAATCATATATTAATTGTATGTACTACTTTTTTTGTACAAGATAGTGCAACTTTTGTCAGGAACCAGCCTAGAACCCGGGTCTCTAGAATCAGAGTCTGAACCCTTAACCCCTTAGCCACACAATGGTGATGAGTCCTTGCACTCAGAGATTTATTTACAATAATCCAGTTTTTGGAACAAAGAATAAAATAATGCAGAGAATAAAATAATCTTAGTGAACGGGAAGAACAAAAGGTAAAACTCAAAAATATCATGAGAGAGATAACCAAGGTAAGCATTAACAATAACCAAGCAAAGAAACAGTGAAAAATAGTCCACTTAAATACACCTGGCCAAACAGGGCACATGTGAAAACAATCAGATAATTACTGGATTCAACTAACACATCGGGAGAAATGAGGACATCTGGTGGCGAAACTAAATCATTACATGTAACAAAAATTCAAACAATGACAGGTCCTGACAACTTTTTTCTCTTCGTGTTTCTGTAATAAGTTACATGCTGAGAAATGCACAGATCACAATGCACTTTTACAGAAACTTAAAAATGAATTATTGCACAAAAATACTTGGTACAAGAAAAAGAAGAAAAAATGACTTTTGTCAAATTAACACCCAAATACAGCAAAGAAAAGATAGTATTAACCCACCTCAATTAACATTTTTATCTATTATCTATTTTTAAAAGAAAGCTGTCAAACCGGTGTTCTAATGATTTTTGCTACTCAGTGAAACGTCCCTACACACACATTTTAAATTGGGAAAAAGTATACATTTTTAAGCTGAAAATGCTCATGTAAATATTGTTGGGTCTCATTTCAAAAGGCATTATCAAATAAAATGCTAAAATAAATGTTAATGTGGCTTTGTTACATGGATGTATTATTGTTAGCATAATAAAACCAAATATCAGACAATAAATAAAATAAAATAGGTTTCAAATGCTTATTTTCTTTACGGCAGAAAGAGTTATGGTGTTTAAAAATAAAAAAGTGATAAAATAACAAAGTTTGTGTCTGTAAGCAAATCTCAAGGGGTAAAAAAAATCCCATAGAAAAGCAGCATTAAAGGCTGAGGCCGAAACTTCATTACACAGTTATTGTCCACAATGGTATTGTGCTTGTCAGGTGCAGGCTATAGGAAGATCACCGAAAGTGACAACAAGGATAAAAAGCCAAGAGTTGTCACCACGGGTTAACAAGCGAAATCACCACAAAAGTGGAAAAACATTTAAACTAAACGCTGGACTAGCAACGGATACAATAAAAAGTACAGCAGAGCTGAGCTGGCAGACAGACGGCATAGACGAGAATGGTTTGTGCTCAGTTCTTTCTCTTAAGCTTTTACATTAAAACCTTTTCAATTAAAAATCTTTTCAATTACATTTTTCATTAAAAAAAGTTGAAAGTCAATAATTGCAATCAATTACATTTCTTTAAATTAATCTTTTTTTTAATATATTACAAAACATAATAATAATCATAACGTAAAATAGTACTCATCCAATGTGGATACAAGTTTGTTGATTTCTCAAAGCAAAAGTCTTTTCATCGTTAAGTTTTTTCTTTCCTTCTCGTCTATCATCAGCTGTCTCTCTGTCTCTCTCTTGCAAGACAACTCCAGCACATCCTCATTTAGAACCATAATTCAAGTAATGTCTTTAAATTAGGCATGAGAATGAAGTTATAAAAGGAAGGAGAATTGCAAATTCTTGAAGTTATACAACAGTTTAAATACTTTGTAAAATTGGCAAAACAGCAGAGCATGTGAAAGGCCGCGCTTGTACCTGGTCCAATTGCGTAACCAGGGACGGCTTGAAGGCGGATTTGCGTGTTACTGCCCTCTGCTGGCTGGTCACTTTCAAAGAAGATGGGAGAACGAGGGGAGAGACACAAGAGATAGAAATGCGATGTTTTTGGAAAACACCCAATAATTTGGATTAAACCAATAAAACCTTTAAATCTGACTCCATTAAATTAATTATTCATGGTCACATTACTTCTCTCTTTCTCTCGTTATCTGAGTTTCTTGAGTAAATTATATGTTTTTAGAAAGACATAATGAATCTTAAAATTTGCCTCTTATCGTTATTTGTTCATATCTTAAGGTTCTGAACACTGTCGCTTTCCAAAGGTCTTAATTTTAATAAGCCTTCGACGATCAAGAGCCGTCTCAGAAGTGTATTATAATCGTTCAAGGGATTCACAAATATGCAGTCGCTTTTTGGGACTTCTCATTCCGGAGTTGAGTTCCCAACGGGCAAGAGCCGCGCAAATAGGAATTATGAAAACTTAAGAGTTGCAGTATAATTCATACAGAGAATGCGTTGATCAGACGCGCTCTTACTGATCAGAATATCTGAATATAACGAAAGCCTTCTTCACTAATTTGAACTTCTAGCTCCAGGTAACTGCATCCGGATACAAACAATGAACAATACAACTATCTGTGCGATGTCACTCCAGGTAACAGAGACGATTCATCAGAAGTAATGGTAAATAACGATTTCTGGACAAACTTCAAAACAAACGGTTATGTCAATTTATTAATCATTTAAACCATAGACAAATTCACTTCTAATAAAAATATCAATCCTCAAACACATTTAATTCAGTACATTTTAAAATACAGATCAATCACAAAGAAAATAGTTACTCAACTAAAATACATTCTTCATTAACCCAATAACCTAGAGAGAAACCAATCATTGTTTTACCTGGTTGAGAGAAAAGACTGCACATTGCGACCCGTGTGGGAATTCTGGTTACAGAGTTCCCCGAACTTAGGGAGGAATCTCATTATATACTCCAAATATCAATATCAAATTACATTCTTAAACTGATTGGTTCTTTAACTCTGGAAGGCTGTCCTTCTGTGAAAACTCTTTATTTTAAAAGTTGCTCTTGTGTATGATTGGTTCCCTGAGATAGAATAGTGAGGGATCAGACATTGTGGTGGCAGGTATAACACTTTAGGATTTTTGGTCAAATAAATGAACTCATATGTAAATTCAATACACAGTGAGATGCTTATCACTCGGCACCCCGACTCAGTCTCTTGGCTCCATGTATTGTCATTAATGTTCAAGTCAGGCTCTGAGATCCCTCTCAGCTCTGTTGCAAAAGGACTGCTCGTTTATTTAGCTTGCATAACCATGTCAGAGCCATTTCAGCTCGATCTGTGCCCTCTGTCCCATATGCATCTGAAAAGGTGACCGTCTCTGTTGGTTCCTGAGTTTAAAGCAAATAGCCAGGCCTTATCAAGCAGATCACTCAAAGAATATTTCAGTTTCTTACACATGAATAACCCCTTCAGACCCTGCGTCCATTCCGGTGCACACCACATTTCATCAGTTATTTACTACTTTTGGACAACTTCCTTCAAATTTTCCCTGATATTCGATGCTTTTTATGCATTTATCTTTAAACACAGCTTTGTTTTGTTTGTTTTTCACAAAAAGTTTACACCAATTTATATCTGATCTTCACTGCAATGGACAAAAATAACAACTAAAGAGGTAGTTTGATTTTATAATTGATACCAAAAGACTTGATTTAAGATGAACAACGTTAGACCTAGAACATAAGTTAGATCTGCAGAGCTTAATAATCATTGATTGGAGATTGGGAACATGTGGGAGCAGGGATTGGACCGGTGAGCGTGATGGACATGCGACAGCCCATTAATGCCCTTCTATTCCTCCCAGAGTCCCCCAGAGGTTATATTTTATTTCTACAGATAAAAACACACATACGTTTTCTTCAGCTACGACTGCTAATTCAAGCTCTGTCCTCGGACAACAAGTCTTTGTAAAAAGCCTTATGTGGATCATAAATGACTGGATGTTTCTCAATTTGGACGATGAGGCGAGTCTGTTTGGGGTCAGGTGTGTGATTTTCTGTAACAAAATAATAAATATGCATTTCCCAACGTTGTCTTCAAACTAAAACGAATTATTTTAAATGTGAGGATATTTCTTTGCAGGAGAAACTAAAACTTTTTAAAACAGTAATGCCTTTATACTTGCTCAAATTAAGCAAAACTATTACTTTTTTTAACACAATGTATGTGCATTTTTAAGTCTGTCAGCGTGTGCCGCGTGTTAAAAAAATGGAGCCGGTGCCTAAACGATCGACACACCCATGGAGATGCAACGTGCATCTCGGACTGCTGCACTGTACGAGCACTCTGTGTCTCAACTTTCATTTGTTAACATGCTGAAAAAAAGATGCACAGCGCAAACAACCCAGACGGAAGCAGTATGAAACAGGTGTCATACTTAATTAAGTGCACGGTGAAAAACTTGTCATTGGTCGAGGTGGTAGGACCACAGTCATGGCGTTTTAGACGAGTGTTCATTAAACATACGCCGAAGTGACCGACTGAAGGGGAACGTCTATAGTCACTAGCATGACCTACCGCTCCCCAATCAGATAACGAGACGTTTGTCCCACAACTTGGCTAGGGGCGATTGTTGCCTTCAAACACATCACAGGAAGTTACAGTGCACCTGCTTCCTCTTTTATAGCAAGTGTATGCAAATCTCATGATCTTGGCCGTTGATGTCCTTTTTCAAGTGTATTGCAGTTGATTAGTAGTGAACCATTCACATAGTTTTCATTCCATACACGTATTTGTTCGCAATTCAACATGATAACGTGATAGACGTTTTCAACTTTCCAAGCACTCTGCCTCACACAACTAGCAAACACAGATTTTCACCAGGCCTTTCTTCTTTTCATGCAGAAAATCTACAGTTTATGTTTCAGGATTTTTTACACAACTCTTCTGTTTTTCAGAGGGAAACAATGTATTAACAATTCAGACTGAAACACGGACACATCGCTGTAAGTATAGTTTACACTACATCCCTGACAGGTGAACAAATTACTTGACTTTTGACAGAAAACTGACCATCAAAACATAAGCTATCATTCAGCTTATTGTAAAAAATATTACACATTTTCTAAACATGCCAATCAGAGTTACTTACCAACTGCTGCAGCCTCTCTGTTTATTGTTATTGAACTAAAGAACTAAAAGTCATTCCTTTTAAATTGTTGATGCTTGTGTTTCAGTTCCCTTCAGGACCGCAAAACAAAACCGACTGCTTTAAAAAAAAGAATATTGAATTTTCTGTAGAAAGGGAATTAAGTAGAACTCTTAATGAGATGTTATTCTTATTGATCTGAAGCTGTGGAACTCTCTGGCTCTAGAGTTTGAGTCAAACTCAAGCCTTCCCATTACTGAGAAATACGTTTTACATTCTGCCATAAATTTTTTTTTTCATTTCTAGTTATTTATGTATGTATCATGTTACATGTTTATTATAGGTATTGTGTTTAAATATATGTATTTATACTTAGGTCAGTTTTAAGCTGCTATATAAATAAAAATGATTCAAGGAGTTTGTGTGTGAAATCGATACACAGCTAGTACATCCCTTTTTATTCAGTATTTAGTGAAGCTGTGTTCATCACATCTTCATGATGTGCTGTGAGGTGACACATTTTCTTTTTTTCTAGATGGAATCATTGCTGGGGTTTCCCTGTTGAGCCTGGTCTGCATCCTTATTCTGCAAAAGTATTTAAGGCATGTTTGTACCTAAACAGTTCTTTTTAAAAACAATTTTATTTATGGAGAGGTTATTCACTCTATATTGTGATCTTATAGATGCTGCAGAAGAAAGAAAAGCAGCCCAGCTAAACCAAAAGAAGATCTGTACTAGCATAGCACATGAAGCACTATGACGTGGAGTCGTACATGCTAATAGAAACTTTATTATTATATATTATATTATATTACATTAAATTATATTATATTAGAGAGAGATAAAGAGAGAGTGATGGAGAAAGTGTTTTGCGCTTTTATGGAGTTAGAATTTTATTGTATATTATATTATATTATATTGAGATTTAAATTATATAAGCTTATATCCTTGTTCTGTGGTGAGAAAGTAGCGAGATTCAGATGGTGCGATCTTGTGCTTTGGTTCCCACAATTCCGCTCTATTCTTAGTTTCAAGGTTATTCCATCATTATTTTATTATTTACATGCTTCTCTATTTAATGTGTGTGCTACACATAGCTTAAAATGTTTATATATTATTGTGCTTTCATAAAAAAAAAACATTAATGTCACATGACAATTATGCAAATTAGGTGCAAAGTCATCTACCAATTTTTGGAGCAGCCAATAGCAACTTTTCTTACTAAGGAGTTGGCGACATTGGCTCTTATGCATCAGAAAAATCTGTATTTTTGGTGTGCGTTTGTGTGTGTCCTACAAGATCACTCTTCATCTCTGTATAAGCTGGAGTCTGATGTTTCAGGTCAGGGTATGTTTATAACAAGCTAGATTATTGAACAGCCTTTCTCTTCCATCCTTCTTAAGCCTTGCAAACCTTTGATTTTAATTATTGTATCTATGCAATTGTTATTATATGCTCTTTCAAACATTATTAAACTGTGCTTCCCTCAGAAGGTTGTTGCATTTCACTCCAGACTACATTCATACAATATGTATTGATAACGAGATAATTATTTATATTAATATGTCAGCACAGCCAATAAGAGACATGCTTTTGCTCTGTTATATATTACATCAGGATTAACCAAGACCAGTTAATAATTGATGATAAATTGATATAAAAAATTTACCGTAAAGTGGATTTTCTTTCTTAAAGGAACATTTGGGCAGGACCGAATTAATTCTGCATTTTCTTTGTTATAAATACCTTCTTCGTTAGTGTGTAATATGCCTTCGCGATCTTTAAGATTATTCGAGATTATTGCAATGAGGATAACAGGATTGGAAGATTTACTTCCTTGTTGCTAAATGTTCAGTACTCTTAGTACTTGAACCAATAAGCTGGTAATGTGTCACATTATCACAAACCAATACAATTTTGGATGGGCATCACCCATTGTGTTGCGTTGCCAGTTTGTCGCCCCGCCTTGGATTCCCAGCTGCATTCTGGTATAGCTGGAGCCTGGTGGACGTTTGTGTGCGTCCATATGAAAAAGTGAGTCAATTTTATTTATTTATTTTTTAGCACAAATGTTTTATTGCAAACTTATGGATTTCTTGTCTTTTTAATTGCTTGGACACTCCTTTGAATAAAACAAATTAGTAAGCTTAAACATCTGTTTCTTAACACAAAGCTCCTGGTCACACAGGCCTGGACCGAGAGGGACCTCTCACAGTTGACAGCCACTCACTGTCACCACAACATACTAAAATATCAGGCTTAGTGACTGTGGCAAATGTGGTGCTTAGACCTAACTCTGGTTTAGACTCTGTCCCCTTTATGGACCAAGCCTCCAAACTCTGCCCTGGGAGGAGCAGAACTGGCCTTTGGTTTGAAAAACTGTCCAGTGAGCAAGGCTGTATATAGATAGAACCCATAACTGGTGCTGTTTGGACCAGGTTTGTATGTTCTAGAGTTTAGCAGATCAGGAAGGCAATCTCCAGCCAGAAAAGAGACCATTTGCAGAATGCAGAACTTTGTAGTTTATCAGTAAGTATCTACAAAACGAATTACGCCTAAGAGTTGGGGTCTGCCCACTGACTGTACAATATGGAGGAAGAAGTGGGTCTTTTTGCATGAAAGGTAAAAAATGGCTCAGAATGGGCATAGCAAGTCACCGCCTTCACTTTCTGATACCCAAAAAAGGGTCCAGAGAGGTGGGACGTACATGTAATATATCTTATGCAAACTATTAAAAAAATAATTCACCCCCACCAATAATTCAGTTAATTTTTTCAGCTCCAAAAATTGTCAGTTTTTTGAATGAGAAACTGCACCTCAAGTGGCCGGTAGAGAAACTGCAGTTCAGTCAGTTGTATCGAGAGGGAAAGCAGGAGGTTTCCCCTTGGGCGTATTAAGGGTTGTTTCCATCATATGTTGAAATGACTGAATGAGAACATCTGATAACTTGCAAAAGCCAAATTCCTTGAAAAGAGATTTCCCAAGGATGCCCACTGCAGTCCAGTTTAAACTAATTTATTTAAATATAGATATATCCATAAATAATATATAAATTAATTAGTTATAAGTACTATAGAAAACATCCAGATGTGGTTGAACCTGCATGTGGCCGTCTAAAGACAACGGCTGAAAGACGGCCAGAAGACGACTAAGATGTCTTTTCAACTTTCATTTAAGAACTATATTTCAACCAAGACTGGATGTCATGAGGAAATAACCTTTCAATGGCTTTTCGACATCAAAATGTTTGCTGGGGTACAAGTTGGACACCACTGATGTATGGCAGATAGCCATACATGCTATCCTGGTGGCGCTTAGATCGCAATTAACCCCTGAAAAGAGGTCCAGCACCATCAGAACATGCAGAGATGATGGCAGTGACGAAGTGATCTTTCTCTGAGCATTATTAGACCTTTGGGGATCATGCAGATAGATTGATGAACGAATCTGTATCGGAGAAAAAAAGTCATGAACCATTTCCAATTCTTGCTGAGCGACTTTGGGTGACACTATGTTTCGGCCTTTGTAGATGCAAATCGAAATCAGGAACTGCTGCTGGAGCTCTAACTAAACAAGGCTGAAGTCTAAGAGTGGGCCATAGTGTCGTACACGATAATACCGGTAAAGTTATTAATATGGTTTAACATTAGTCGAGTCATTCAGCATATGCCTACAATCAAATATCAACTTTGTTTCTCATTTCATTACTCCTTTAGAAAATAAATTGAAATAATAAACAGCATAATTAACTGTCCAGGAGTTAATGGTTACCCAAATCGATGTCTTGCAGCCACTCGTGCTACTGAGCCCCATTCAGAATTGATTTTAGGAACATCTATTGAGGTTCATGAGTCTTGTGCATCTAATGTCCCCTTATATTTTGAGAATAATGGGACATTGATTTGAATTTTCATTGTTGACTCATGTCATCTTCAGAAATCTAAAGCCATAAAAATGTGCTGTAGTTAGCCAAAACTGTTAGTTTGTAACAGTTGCTTCTTGGAGCAGAGTATTACCACAAGAGGTCTCTCTCTGACCATTTTTTTCACTCATCCAAACACAACTTACTTCCCACCAACATGGGATGAATTTACTCAGCAAACACCTAGTGTTACGTACTGCATAGGTTAATTACGAAACAACCTGGTTAAAATTGCATTGCAAGTTTTCCTCAAACACCTTAAATTTTGAGGTCTTTGTAACAACTGTAAAATATGTTTTGAATTATTAGCTACCTTAATCCTTGTGTGGTGTTTATATTATTGTTACTCAGGCAGTGTTTGATGTCCGGTCCCAATCAAGATATTTTATGTTAAAATATTTAAAAGATATTTACTTTAGCCAGGAAACAGGCAAGTGATTTAAACACCTAATGTACTTTATTTAACCCTTTGGCAGGGTTGGCGTGTCTGCTAGACCCATTACATTTTGGTCCTTTTAATTCTCACAATCATAGAATTTTATACCAAAATCTAAAATTGTATGTTTATGTGTGGTTTATGTTTGCTTGAGAAGACAGAATAAAGGTAAAGAATCTACCTTTTTCACACTTTAACATGCCCCGGGTCCAGTAGACCTGAACACCTTGTGTGTAATTTAAAAGTGTAGGGGGTGTACGTGTGGGGTCATAAAAAATGTGTTCTGATAAATGTTTTTCACAGAAATGAGCCAAGCCCAATGAATCTTAGTTTCAAATAATAATTTCTTGTATCATCACTTTTGATGAAAACTGAAAATGGGTCCCACAGACCCAAACACCGTACAAGGGCTAAATGATAGATCTACCCTTTAAACAATCTTAGAACTTATTATAGAAAATGTTCTTTTTCTAGAAGCTTCTCCTAATAAAAATAAAACGTTCGGCAAATGTTAACTCTATTCAAAGCATTTTTTTCTGGATAGAGTTTAGGTAAAAAAAATGCAATAAAATGTTAGCATTTTGCTATTACAACAAAATATGATAATGATAAACTCAGAACAGAAAACATTCAACGTTCAAGTTGGACTGTGTTACAGCTGATTTACATAGATTTACCTGAGTAAATGAGCCAGTAAACATTTGCTCAAATAAGAAATAAGAAAGTCACTCACAACAGGCAGCTGCTCCTTCGACAGTTTGCAGCATCTGTAGTTATTAAACTGCTTCTAGTTCAACAACACTCGTGTTTCGTCCCATGACGTGTTTCTAAATGAAGTAACACATGACCGAATTTCCCTCGTGATTTCAACAAAGGTTGAAGTTTGTGTGTTTAATAAGTTTGTGTGTTTATATGAATTCTTCGTTTATAAGAATGAAACTTAATCTCAAAATTTTGCTAACAACAACAACAACAACACTAAGATCTTCAATTGTTACAAAGACTACGTTTTTGACATTTGAAATCTAACTTCAGAGCAAATTCGTAGGGATTTAGTCTTTTTATTTACAACACATTTTTCTGCTTGTTTTTTTTTTTACCTCTGGCCTCGCCTCCCTTCGCTAAATGAGACCACATTCACCTGAATGAACTAACTGTGTTTGTTTTTACCTTCTCTGGAAGGCGACGGTGTAGAAAACATGTACCGGAAGTGGAGGTTGCTTGGCGACGGTGTTTAGGCGCGCTGCGCGTCAGCCTCAGGTGTCGGTTTCTCTCAGGACCACGACTGCTGTTATGGCGGAGAGAAACGCTATGGAGAAACTTGATGTAGGAGCTTTGAGTCTCGAGCAGCAGGAGAAGCTAAAACAGTTCAAGGTATTTGTTATTTTGTTTTCTATGATCGAAGGCTCACGTTAATAATGGTCGTAACCTCTCTCTTCGGCATCAAGCGTCAGGCATTGCCAGTATCAGCTAACGGTAAACCACTAACAAACCAGTTTAAACCAACTAAAACCATCCCCGTTGTTTTCCCGACCAGAGGAATATATGTTTGCGAATCCAACCACGATAATCTGTAAATGCTAAACAAATATTTTATGCAATAAAAATGCATAAAAACGTATGTTTTTATGTAATGTAAGTTTAGTTACTAAGCTAATTTATAAATTGTCTCCAAATCTGAAATCATCTGTTAATCCTAACGAGAAGTGTGTCAATCATATCTTTCACACATTTTGTTGTCAATCATGATAGTTTTGGATACTTTTGCTCTTTTCTCCAACAAAAAAAACAAGCACACAATTTCACAGAGACTACATAGATATTCAGTATGGTTTTGCATTTCTCCCTTTGCTCATGTGTAGTAAAAATAAAGTGGTGCATCATATTTTCTGTTGGTGAGAAATCAGAAGTGTGGTTTGTGGAAAATGAATTGCTTGAAAAAATGTGAAAATGTGTCACACCCAAAGCTTGAGACCTGAGAGTCTTGCAGCTGCAACACTCTCAATCACAGCTTGAATTGGTAATGTTGCATTGCCACTTGGAGTACATTTTTAATTACTTTAAACTTTTTCCCAAAACTGCAAAAAAAAAAGTTTATCTAACACAGTCTAGTTTGTGAAGTTTTATACACATGCTTTCAGAATTAGTGTTTGTTAGCACGATGTTGTTTCATAATTTTTGAGGGGAAAATGTGTACTTTTACATGATTAATGAACAACTAATATTTTTTTAGGTTTAGACCTTTTTTTTCAATGAGTATTTATTTTTATAAGTTATTCCATATGTTTCTACTGAAAAAGTGAGACATTTTTATTAAAGTTATCAATTGATTCTAATATATGGTGTTTTGACATGTTTTCTTGCAGATCAAGACAAGGATAGCTAATGAAAAATATTTAAGATCTCACCCAGAGGTGGAATTGCTACTGAGTGACTTTTTAAGGTTTGTTTTTTGGTGCCTCACAGTATATACTGTATGATTTTAACACACACTTAATGTGAACACACATTATACTGGCATCACCTAACGCTCAACTGTAACCCCTCGTTTCTCTAACAGGGATGTGTTTCTCAAGAGGCCCACTAACATTCGTGAGTTTGCAGCAGGTACAGTGGTCTTTGGTCTACAAGTCTTTTTCATTAAATTTAAATACCTTGGAAAAGTATCACACGTTACAAAGTGAACCCTATTCATTATACTGGTTCATTAAACACGCAGATAAATATTTCAATCCTTTATTTTCAAATATTGAATTTTTCCTCCCTGAAAATGGTGCAAACAGCTACTCAGTACTCATTACTCAGAGTTCATTTTTAATTAACTACCATTTACATGTGTCCATTTCTAAAAGGAGGGCTTTTCTTGTACTTTAGTACCTTGTCGTCAAAGTAGCAGTATTTTTACTTGATCAAGGCTGGAAAGAGTACCTCAAGTAAATACATTTTCTTCTTTGTTTCAGATCATTTCACTGACCCTGAACTGCAAGTGAGAATTCAGGAACAAATGAACAGCAACAACACCTGAAATGGAAATAAGATGGCTTGACCCTGCATCTGAAAGCATCTTTGGGTTATGTTTTTGTAGTTAACAGTAAGAGGGTTTTCTATCATGGTAGAGGATTGTTTGACTTGTTTGGAAAATAGATTTTATGGCTGATGGATGAAATACGCTGGAATTTCTATTCTTATGTTAATGTCCACCTATTATTTCTTTATTAAATGCATCACAGTGCATTGATAGCAAAAGCTAGTTGGTAGAACAACAATCCATTTAATCTAGCACAGGTATTTTAATGATCTTATTAATGTTGACAACTCAAGTGGGAGTTATTTAATTTCTGGACATAACAAGACACCAGGGACCTGAAATGTTACAGCTCATTGATGAGAAAAAATCCAATTGTCCTTTCAATCATTAAGCTTCTCTGCGATCCAGTCAAAAACACATTAGCCTCACCAAGTGCTTTTGTTTTTAATGCTGTCTTCTTTATGTTATAATAAAAGGCTTGTGCTACAAACGATTTCTTCAAAATATAGTGTGATTGAGGGTTATTGTAAGAGTATTGAGCTTAAAATATAAAAGTGAAATTTCAGAAATTAAGGTAAATTGCTGGTCTGAACTGCTCGCGTGTTCTTTGAGATGATTCCCAACAAACATTTCAACAATTAAAAGCTGCTGAAAAGACGTCCTCTCAGGACATCCAGAACTGGTTGAAATATAGTGCCAAAAAGAAAGTAGGAAAGCCGTAAGATGAGATGAGAGCATATTTATAGCCCCTGTGGGAATTCAGAATAACATGATCGTAGGACTTCTTTTCAACTAATTTAATAAGGGTTTAAAATGACACCCAAAGATCATTAAACTAACAAAATTCATCAGGTAACCCAAGACACCTACAGGTGTGAACAGTGCATTAAATAGCATTTCAAGATTTGACTATTCATCCAGAACTCATCCTGGAGGTAATCTCCATGTTGTGCCTGTGCGAGATCTAAACCTATGCTTGCTCACGTGGACCGTCTGACTGACCGGACCTGGCTCTGCTCTTTACATTGACGTTGTGCCCATGTTTGCAGCATTTGTGATAATAATAATACTGAACTTTATTTTAAAAACACCCTTTCAAGCTGGCTTCCTGAAGCGCTGAACAGAGAACCAAAGTAAATCAATACAACAAAATTACATGGACAACAGATAAAAATAAATTAAACAAGATTAAAACAAGATACATTTAGTCAGAAAAGACAACTACATCCAGGGCTAAAGTTAAAAGCAATATAAGTATAAAATGACAACAATCAAAAGCCAGTGTAAAAAAAAAAAGTACTTAAAAATATTTTTAATTATTGTTTCAAATGAGAATGAAACAATACAGAACTCTGGGTCTCCAGTTGCTAACAGAGCTAGCGTATGCTCAAGACAAACTACGTCCTTTCTGGTGATCACATCATTTTGGCGAGGTGAAGTCTCGCTTGCTCTTTCACGTGATGTTCTTGTCTCTACTTTGTGTATATCGGTTACACGATTTGGACTGTGAATGTGTAGAAACCTATAGTTAATGTTTTTGATATTTTGTCTCTTAACAAGAAATTAGTCATGTTCCTTCAGAAAAAATAGAGATGAGAGGTTAGGTTAGACTAGTGAAAATGGCAATTTTAATGAAAGTCTAATCTAATCTCTCATCTCTATTGTTCTGAAAGAATCAGAGAAGTCTTTGAGTTGAGAGAGTCAAAAGTTCTAGGAATCTTGTTTCATGAAATACGAAATACAGTCACTGCACTAGACATTTTAAAACAATAAAACACTTTAAAACAATTCATACAGTTCCAAACATGAGCCGGTTAACAAGACTTTCTTAAGGGAATATGATTGAACCAGTGGGTTTTTTGGGTTCTTCACTACTCATCATCGCAGTTGAGGGTTGGAAACCGTTGAAGATGAGCATTAACAGAAGGCACCCTATTGTTTCATTGTGGGGAGAGACACAGCAGCAGGAGTCCTACATTTCCAACCTTACAGGACTTTTTAAAAGCAAGTTTCCAGGCTTCTGTAGGGGAGGAGCAGTCTCAATCTTCTGCTGTGGGAGGATCATCTAAACCCTCTATAGTGAGCGGAGCGCACCTGTTGTGTGGAGCAGCAGCTACAGTGAGCATCTGTCTGCATCGTGACCAAACTCTGTGAGTGCCACACATTTTTCCCTTATATTCGATACTTGTTATTTGATATTATGTTTGTTTGAACGACAAATTCAGCTGGTTTTAATTGACTTTTTATCATGGCAAGAAATTACATTTATTTTTACATAATTGTGTCAATGTCAAAACAAACATTTTGGAACGTTGCATATGTGGAGTTTGGTTTTTTGATGTTGTTCTGGGATTTTTTTAAGGATAAAAATACATATACTCTGGGAATCTTTGTGTGCCTGTATGCGTTTTTTTTTAACATTTTTTTTATCTCTCAACAAAATAAGTCAGCCACAAATTTAACTAAATTATAAACCAAAGCAGCTCTTAACATTTTTTCCAAGTTAGTTTACCATACAGTGAACAACAAATGTATTTTATTTTTCTTTGTCTTGATTTAAGTTGGCATTACTTAAGAAATTCAATTTTAAAATGTATAAGAATAGAGTTTATATTCTCTTAATTGAGAATTATTTATAAGATGATTATATAGTCACACAAATGATTTCCATAGGAATAAGCTTGATTTGTATTTTAAAGACAAAGTTAGTTGTGAATTATTAGAAATTAATTGTCTCAAACTTTCTCTTTAAATGTAGGTTAGAGGTGGTGATCATTTTAAGTATTTGCATTGTTATTGTTGTTTTTAATATACAGTATTTTGTAGTCCTTTTTAATTACTTAATGTGGTACAACCCACATTCTGTTTAAATAAATGATTCGTCTACTACACCAAACAAACATTTCTATTAGTAGTCAAAGTACAAAGCATCAAATGAAAGGCATTTTTATGTTGTAATAATTTTGACAACTGTAGGTAACAATTTAGTTGTGTAACTTTGATATACACATTTAACTACGATTATTTCTAATAATATTAATATTAGTTACAGCTGTGTTTAGAGGATTTAGTAATGAGTGAATTCCAAATCTTTATCCAAATGACAAAATTGGCTACCAGTCAAAGAAAAATGTTTTAACTGGTCAGAAATGGTTCCACAGTCAGAAATACTGGCTGTTGTGATCCTGTAGCTCGTCCACTGAGAGGGATCTCAGTTTCCTAGCACCCATCTCAAACCTTCTCAGGTGCATTCGCCAAATGCAGGCTCTGAAGGCTTGTTGACATGCCTACAAACACTAACTATAGTGACACTGGAACATACAGTGCCAAAGGTGTCCCATAATGGCATGTTACTCCCCGGATAGTATAGATCATATAGTAGAAAGTATAAAAACATGTTTTTTTTGCATCAAATACAATAGTGTGTGTATATTACATCTATTGTTATTATATTAAAAGGTGTCTTCTTTATTATGTTTGTATCTGTTTAAATAAACAACATAAGACATTTTACTATCTGAGGATTTTACTTACTGCTAAAGTATAGTACAGTACAGGACACTAAATACAGCTTTGTTAAAATGACACTTAGACCCTCACACGAGCATCTCAGGGAAGTATTTGAGCATGTTTTCAAAAATGCCAAGCTCTAAATAGAAATCATTTCAATTATAGCAAGGCTCACTCTAAGTTTCTTCACAACAACAGTAAATTCCTAATAAAAAGTAAAGCTATAAAATCTGATTTTATAGTTCTCAAATCTCCAATTATAGTAGACACATGATCTTTAAAGTTGCTAATTAGAACCAACCACATTTACAGACCAATAAACCACAGATATATACTTATTTACTACTATGTATACTACTTTTTTGAGGCATCACAGCACCTTTTATCATGTATAGGGCCAGGTATTCTGAATGTGGTTGGTTCTACATGCCGTTTTTCAATGCCAGCTTGGGACCATTAAAGGCTAAAACATACACAGTTTTTACCAACTTGTAAAAAAAACTATGAACATGTAACCAATTCCATTTCCCTTCACATCTGAGCATGGAAATTCCGCTCCAAAAACTGACTGATATACAACAAGTTTTTCAATGTTATCCAATGTTTAGCTGTTCTTTATAAGCGCTCATTGTAAGGACACAGGATAACTCTTTGTATCAGTCGTACAGCTAAACCTCCCAGAATGAAAACACCCACTTCTACTGGAAATACAGATAAATTCAACTAATTAGATCACGACTTCTGGTTTCAACCCCATTAATGTGTAGCTAACATTCCGTAGGTTTGAAATAACGAGTTCCTGCTTTTCTTCTTTTACGCTACTGCATCAAGGAAAGTCAAGTTGTGCATTTATGCAACATTAGTACCCCCTCACATGTCAACAACAGATTTAGATTCATTAGTGGAGTGTGGAGCGGCAGAGCAGCACCATATAACAGAGGCAAAAAAATTTTTTTTTGGAAATTAGGAAGGAATAATTGCACACACCTGGTGAAGAACCAGGTCTAAACTCGCCTTACCTTAAAGTGGACACTAGATGCTAATTGGAAAGTTTCACTTTTGCTGTAAAATGGTAAAACAAAGAACAAATCTTTTTTTTTAAGGAATCGTTTTCATGATTTACAGAGCTGTATCTAGTATAGTTAGAAACTCGCATTACTTGCCGGCTATCATTATTTTTAATTCAGTTTGTCAACAGAGAAGGAAAGCTTATGTGCGTGTTGAGTTAGTAACCTTGCTCATGTTGTGTACTCAGGTAAAACTGAGTGATAGCATGTTGAATATAGTTGTAAAGTTAATACAGCACAGGACCACTAAACCCAGGTGACCTCTGAATCAGTGCTTGAATCCTAAGTTTGGAACAAATTGATACTAAATTTGGTGCAAAATTTGTTGCACATTTATTTATTTTTAAAATTTTAATTCAGTTTATTTGAATATATGCTTACAGAACAGGAAAAGAAGAAGCAGATGGGGGTGTTTAGGGAGGTGATCATTCTCTCTTTTCTCATTCAGTGCACGGCAGGTAAGCAGCTTGAATACTCCTGGATTAAAGATTGTTCAGCATATTTGAAGGAAATTATTAGGAAAAACATACGCTTCTCTGTATGTTGCAGCAATGGCTCGGGATATGACAACAGCCCAGATGCTGGATCGTAACCAATCAACAATGACATTTCCCAGACTGCCTGTTGACTTCAGGGAAACAGCCTTGAAACTGGTAAATGCTGTCACACAGAACTAGTTTGTCTAGGAAGTTGACCGCTGATAGTACAGCAAATTTGCTAGTGTCCATAAAACTTTACAGGAAGTGAGTATGGTGTTTGCAAATCCCATTTTGTTTAGCTAATGTTTGGCAGTTGTGGTATGATGGATAAGTAGATCGACTTATGGGTCGCAGGTTCGAGCCTCAGATCCACCGAGTTGAAGGTGATGTGAGTGTTGAAACACTTGGTCTCCCATCTTCAACAACCACAGCTGTTTTTATAAATTATACGCTTAGATTTGTTGCTTTCCTCTTGCTTAGTTTTCTACACTACCACCACATTAATTAGGCAACACAAATGAGCTCTCTTTTCCAAGTCGTCCTTGATCCAGCCTGTAATGCAGTGATGATCTTGTAAGATGTTGTATTCTGCAAGCGCTGGAAGTGTTAAGAAATGCATTTTTGAATTTGTTTTGGTTCTTTAGAGCTACTCTAAAGCTTTCTAATTCTGGGAAATAATATTTCTGATTCTGGGAATAACTATTTTGATAGTAGTAGTTATTAATAGTGCCCCTGGACCAATCGTGACCTATGAGTACTTGCTGATTGACTATAAATTTGTTTTGGTACTCCTGCCAGATTGGTCAGAACAGTCTCTACTTAAGGTCCTTTAATCATAAACAGCATTTTTTAAACACTTCAACTTAGAAGCATGTAAATAATTGTGAGAAAGTACAGAAATGGAAATGGAAAAGTCTGTAGAAATGGAAAATAAACATTTGTGTGAATAAGTTTCAGACCTCAACTTATTGTGCGTTTGTGGAGTTTGCATTGTGGAGAAATTTAACTTTTAATTGAACATGGTGGAGATTTCCTGGTGGCAAAATATGGGCTTATTTTTACATCACATTTCTGAGCGCAATGTCAAATTTATTTATTATTTTATTATACTTGGAAATGTTTTAAGGAAGTCTTGAACTAAAAAATATTTGTGTGCATGTGCACAGATGTTCTTGTTTTCTCTTGCAACAATGCCATCGTTCACGCTCTTGCTTGAAAACATCCACGATTACAAATGGACACAATTCTAGCCAATCAGAGTGGAGTACTCTATATCCTTAATGGCAGCCTAAAAACCATTTACTTCCTGACTGTTACAGATGACAGCCTGTAGATAAGAGGTAAATATTACTTACTTGGCGCATAGGTGTGTTTGTTTCTTTTTCTTTTTACAATATTTTCAATTACTTCACATTGTTACTATGATCAGTAGACTGTAAAACCTTTTCTCGCACGCTTCCACAGAGAGAAAGATGTGATTGTTTTTCAGGCCAGCCAATAAGAATAAAGAAGGCTCCTCTCTGATTGGCTGAAATTGTTTGTTAGAAGTGAACGAGGGCCTTTCCATGAGAGCAAACGAAAGCATCTACGCACACACACAAACATGTTTTATGTTATAAATTGAATTTTGCTCTCTCAAAATATTATTGTCTTTGCAAGAAGAACATTTTATTCCCAATGCTTAGTTTGTGAGCGTGCAAAATGTCTTTAAGCGCCCAGAATTGTGATGTAAAAATTATCTCATAGCAGTGCTATCTACTAAATTATAAACTACATGTTTTTGGCATTTCAAACTGCAAAAAAAACTTTAATGAAAGATTGTTCTTGTCTTTTTTTCTAACAGATGAGCACTTGTTCCAGCAAAGGTATTCATCTCTGAACATAAATGCTCACATTCCACATGATCTTGTTTGTTTAAATGCTCCTGCTTGACCTAATGATATTAACAGTAATGACACTGTTGTTCATGCATTACATAACAAAGAAGATAGCCATGTTGCATAATCCAATGCAAATAGAGACTCCAACAGAAGCCATGTGAATCACATTTGAATATCTGAAAATATTTTTTCGTTTGTAAATCAACATGCAAAATATGTTAATCAACTAAAGAAATCCTTGTTATCTATATTTGTCCATCATAAATGCAGCTGGGGGTTTTAATTCTTTAAAAGCAGATGACCCTTACATTATAGTTTCTCAAAGTGTTTTAGCTTTTTAATCAAGCAAAACTATTTCTTGTGTTATCTTGTAGATTAAGTGTTTATATTTTGGTAAATTTATTATTGGTGTGAGTTTAAACTTAAAGGTTTAATCAATTTTATATCGTTTTTGGGAATAATAAGGAAAAATATTAAGTTTAGCCCCAAAGGGGAATCATAGGTCCTGTCCCAATTGTGTTATTCGATGCGGACTTGCAGTCTCGTGGACTTGATTCATGCATGCTTTCAAAGTGCTCAAGCTCCATAGGGTTTTCTAACTGCAAAGTTTAAACTCTGAAGTGTGCTCTTTAGCACTCCCTATGCACTGTCGTTTTTTAACAAAGCCTGCATTGATGTGCCGTACAACCCAGAAGTGCAATGAAATACTTACCTTAATTAAGGTAAAACAAAAGTGGGAAAAGCAAGTTCCCAAAAAATCGGAAAACAAGCAATGTAACTCTTAACAGAAAGATTCAATCCTTCAATAAAATAATAAAGCGAACTTGCAAAGTAGCAGAGCTAGTGTTTTAAAGCTGAATAGCAAAAAATAATGAGCAACTAACAGGAAATGACATCGCTTAAATAAACAGGAAGAAAATAGACACAGCAGGGAAAAATTTACTTTAAGGAAAGTTACTGAACAGAATGACAAACTAAAAGGAAAATGTCAGAATCTAGTTGGTAAACTAGGGAAGAAAAGACCAACAGCTGACATTTACATTATCAGATGATTAACATGTGACTATAGAGCTGGGAATTGAAACCCATTCATCCATCTTCATGTCAGCTTTCTTCCCTTTCGGGGTAACCACAGCGGAATGAACCGCCAACTCTTCTGGCATATGTTTTACACAGCGGATGCCCTTCCAGCCACAACCCATCGCTGGGAAGGCAATTGAAACGAATAAAGTAAATCAACAAGCTCATGATCCTCATAACTCTGGAGGACATTACGTCCCTGGTCATAAAGAAAGCGAGCATTTAAAATTAAATAGTTGGAGAATTACCCTTCTGTCGGTCACTTCAACATTATGAGCAATTTATGAGCAATCAAGAGTTATGATGTAAAACAATAGATTAATTATAGGCACATTTTAAAGATTTTTTCTACATTTTTCCCCAAAAACAGCAGCTTTTACAGACAAGCATTCATTCATAAATGAAAACATTTTATAAGAACAAAAATCTGTTTAATTGTTCATTCTTATAAATAAATAGTTTTTTTCCAAACACAATACCAAAAAAGAAGCCATGTATTAACTCATCATAGTTAATAATAATGTTTTAATGTTCAGCAATGTAGATTATTAGTGTATTTTTTTTCCAGGATTTCAAATGCCTGTAATGAACAGCACAGTGAACAGGTAATCCATTTACATTTTACATTTACATTTATGCATTTGGCAGACGCTTTTGTCCAAAGCGACTTACATTAGGGAGAGACAATATGCAATTTGTTACACCGTCAAAGTCTATCTCAACTTCTCACAATAGAAATTGTATCAACTGATCAAAAAACCAAAGCAGTAGGGGAAGAAGGTAAAGACAGAGGAGGGAAAAAGAAGGTAGTAGTTTTTTTTTTAAATTTTTTTATAGTAGGTGTTCTCTGAAGAGAAGAGTTTTCAGTTGCTTTTTGAAAGCTGTTAGTGTTGCTGCTTTCCTGACTGGATCAGGGAGTTTGTTCCACCAACCAGGGACAGTGAAAGAGAAGGTTCTGCTGAGAGATCTTCTGCCCTTGTGGGATGGAACCACAAGTCGCTGTTCCTTCTCTGAGCGCAGGCTTCTGGAGGTCATGTAGGAGCGTATGAGCTCATGGAGGTAGACAGGGGCTGATCTGGAGATAGTTTTGTATGCCAGCATTAGCGATTTGAATTTAACCCGAGCTGCAATGGGGAGCCAATGAAGAGTGATGAAGAGGGGAGTAACATGAGCTCGTTTCGGTTCCTTGAAGATAAGACGAGCTGCAGAATTCTGGATCATCTGCAGAGGTTTGAGCGTAGTTAATGGAAGTCCTGCTAGGAGAGCGTTGCAGTAGTCCAGACGTGAGAGGACCAGAGCCTGAACCAGGAGTTGAGTTGCATGCTCAGTTAAGAAGGGCCTGATCTTTCAAATGTTGTGCAGTGCAAATCTACACGCTCGAGTTGTCTTTGTGATGTGGTCTTTGAAGGACAGCTGTTCATCCAAAAGCACTCCAAGATTCCTGACTGTAGGAGAAGGGGTGACTGTAGAGGATTGCAGCTGGATGGTGAGGTGGTGATGCACAGAGGGATGAGCTGGGATTACCAAAAGTTCTGTCTTGGCCATGTTGAGCTGTAGGTGATGGTTCTTCATCCAAGTAGAGATGTCGTTCAGGCAGTCAGTTATGCGAGTAGTTACTGACAGGTCATCAGGGGGGAACGACAGATAGAGTTGAGTGTCGTCAGCGTAGCAGTGGTAGGAGAATCCGTGTCTGAGGATGATAGGGCCCAGGGAGGTGGTGTAGACGGAGAAGAGAAGTGGGCCAAGGACTGAACCCTGGGGAACCCCGGTGAGTAGGTTATGAGTGTTTGAGACCTCACCCCTCCACCCGACACTGAAAGATCTGCCAGTAAGATAGGACTCAAGCCAATCGAGTACAGTTACAGTGATGCCCATCGCAGAAAGAGTGGAGAGAAGGATCTGATGGTTGACTGTGTCAAACGCTGCAGAGAGGTCTAGTAGGATGAGGGCAGATGATCTGTGGTTAGCCCTGGCCCCTCGTAACGCTTCCGTTACAGACAACAAAGCTGTTTCAGTTGAGTGTCTGTTCTTGAAGCCTGATTGATTGTCATCAAGTTTGTTGTTCTGAGTCAGGAAGGTAGAGAGTTGATTGAAGACGACTCGCTCGATGAGTTTTGCAGTGAAGGGCAGCAAAGAGACAGGTCTGTAATTTTCCACCAGTGATGTGTCGAGTGTGGGTTTCTTGAGAAGCGGGGTGACTCTGGCCACCTTGAAGGTGTCGGGGAAAATGCCGGTAGTGATGGAGGAGTTGATGATGTGAGTGAGGGCAGGCGTGATGGTAGGTGAGATGGTTTGTAGAAGGTGAGAGGGGATGGGATCGAGGGGGCAGGTGGTCAGATGCGCTGAGAGAAGGAGTTTGTACACCTGATCTTCTGTGACTGGAGTGAATCATGCAACTAATGATATAGAGCCAGTAAAGCCAGGTGTGTAACTGAACTATGCCCAAATGTATTAAATGTATTAAAGTTCACAATTCTTCTCAGTTCTTACGCACAGATGCAAAACCTGAGCATGGAGAACCCTGCTTCTATGTTTGTGGAGCTTCTCTCCTCACTCCCGCGGCCTACTTCACATCCCAGGCTGCGTCCCAATGAAACAGCCGAAGATCAGGGTCTGGCCTGGGTAACACAAACTCACTGAGGAACTCTTCTGAACTCACTATTCTGTTTATTTGTAATCATATCAGCTTTTAGAGGTGGCTTAGGTTAGTCGTATTCCTTAATAGCTTAAATATTTAAATATGTTTTGGAAAAGCCCCGGATTGTTATTGGGGTAAATTAAAAGATGGATTTTGTCATATTTTTAACTTCAAATTTACTTTTCTCTTGTGTTCACGCACATGCACACGCACACGCACGCACGCACGCACACACACACACACACAAATTTATTTATTTTCGCTATATTGTAAAATGCTCTGGTTGAAATTATTATCTTTGTGTTGTTATGGTCAGCTTTGATACAGAAAACCGAAATCATAAGAAAACTGTCAGCTGACACACTGGCAACTAGTTCCTCTCATAATCTAAATATAATGAAGTTTTTGAGTTGTTCCAATGAATCTGTTGACCCTCCTGTAGCAACCTTCATTTAGCTTTTTTGATGGCTCACACACAGTATAACACATCAACTGTAGCCTTTTGTTGCTTAAATTAAAGAAATGTGTCACAGGGACACAGGACAACCAAAATGTATTAAAAATACACTTTACCCCATCCCCATTGACAATACCCAGAGCTCCCATCTCGCAAACCTTGGGGAAACAAAAAAAAAAGTATCCGTTTTATAAAATTCAGAAGAAAATTGTCAGCATTTTGTGATTGATAAATCGTCCTATACATTTTTTATTCTTCTGCAATGAATTCAGAACATAACAGAGAAGATGCGGAACTGCACCAACATGGACCACATGATTGAATTCATGAGGAATGCTACGGTATGGCAGTTGTCAATGATCATAACTCATATAGTGTACCCTAGTGTAAAATATATTACAGAATATATTGTGTTTATTCCTTTTCCTTTCAATGTGGGCTCTCAGGAGAGCTCTCGCTGTTTCATGAGGGCATTCATTGCCCCTCTCTCCTGGAAGACCATCATGCAGAATGGGACAGACCTCAAACAAGAGGACCTGACAAAGCTTTTATGGGCGGCTAAACCTCTTCTTGAAACAATGCCTCCATCAAACTTTGTGCTGCCGGCATTTTCACAAACATCTCACCTGGGAGAAATGTGAGTTATTTTAAAAGCAAAACTATAATTATTGAATGATTCAGCACTTTTGGACCAGTTTATGGTGGTTGACTTTGTTTTTTTAAGGATGAAGATGCTTGGTGAGGTATTTGTGGCTCTTTCTGAGAAGCAGAAAAATGAGATCATTGGTTGGTTCAAAGAGAGAGTCGCACAGAATGAATTTAAGTGCCTTGTGAGAGCTCCAACATCCAACAGTCCTCGCTCTGCATCTCAGAGAAAAAACCCTGAAAGTAAGTTTTGTTCGCTATACAACCTTTAATTAAAAACAACCTAAGTGTTAATGTGTTAATAAAACAATAAAAAATCTATCACTATAAAGTTCTTGTGAAAATTGTTTAATTTTAGTGTTTTTAAACACATTTAGGTACTGGTCTATCTCATCAAGGATAAAGTACAGTCTATAAAGAGCAGCTCTGAAGAGCTCACAGTGAAACACGCGCTGACAGAATCAGACAAACTCATGCAGTCTGCAGTTTCTGCTCTGCTTCATTACAAACTTTCAGTGAGCTCAGAGGAGCATCTGCATATTATCTTAAAGAGAAAACAGATTTTCATTCAAACTAATTGATGTAAACTGCACATTGAGTTAAATGAAAATGTTTATGTTATTTCTAGTCACTGATCAAGCCTCACTCAGCTCACCACAGTGTAATGGAAATGCGGAGAGTGCAACATAGGAATTGTTCTGCCTTCAAAGTTGCCTACAACTGGCCTTTACATGCAAACAAAACACTACAAATACAAAAAAGTTTAAACAAATATGAATTTATAAAAAAAAATAGATATAATTCCATACAGAAATGCTTTAACTTTCAATAATTCATTGTGAAATGGACAAATGAAATTAACTCAATTTGGTTACTTACTGCTCAATAAATGGTGTGGTTTTGTATTTTATAATTTTTATCATTACTACGCACTCCTTGGAAATAAGTGCAAAGAAAGTAATAATAACAATAATGATAATGAAAAAATTGGGCATCATGGTGGCGCAGTGGTAGCACAGTCGTCTCACAACAAAAGGTCGCTGGTTCGAGCCTCAGCTGGATTGGTTGGCATTTCTGTTTGCATGTTCTCCCCATGATCGTGTGTGTTTACTCCAGATACTCCGGTTTTCCCCACAAGTCCAAAAACATGCAGTAAAACAACAAGTGACAATTCTAATTAAATAAAGAAAATTTTTTTTTTACATCATTTATCACTCTTCCATTATCCCGTCTTATTCTGTCAATTTTGGAATACACTTGAAACCTTACTGTTGTTTTCATGGGGTTTTTTAGGGAGATTTTTAAAGCAACAACATTTTTAAGCAACTTTTCCTTCGTAACAAACTGCATGTTGTTTCTCCCGATTTTAATTTGCTTTGAAATGTAAATGTAATAGTAGATTTTTGGGATTGATCACACTGTGTTGAATTGCATCAAATTCTGGAATTTATAGTAAATGAATTGTTAAGTTTTGTCATGCTGATGTGTATGTTTCTTTGCATGTGTTTCCTTGAGATCTCTCTGCTTTTTTATGCTTTTCAGGAATATATTGGACTTGATACAGAGTTAGTGTTATTAAAAAAAGTAATCTACTTATTGTTTTGATCATTGTAGAAACCACCCAAGGGATTAAAATTGTTCCAGTCCAGGACAAACCAGGCCCTAAAATGATTGAAAAGCCAGTTTCAGTCTGAAGTTTATATAGAAACTCAAATATACTGTAATTCGCACAATCAACATGTTTTTGTTTGTTTGTTCATTACACCTATATGGCAATGATCTTCAAGTGAATAACACTAAGTTATTCATGCAGTGTCACCTTAACTTAAAGACTAGCTAGCAGAGTCAGCACCTTCTATAGTTTTGAGTGACTTTACCAATATTGCCTTGTCCAGAAATCTATTAGAGTTAGTATTTTTCTGTTTTATTTTCAGTGTCATCTTCAGATCAACTGTGTCCTCCCAGAATGGTTTGGCTGAAGACTAAAATGTTGTCTATGATGGGGCCTTTTCTATCTCAGCTGCCATTAGATGAAGTAAAGACCATCCCTCAAGAAGAGGTCAGCGTGTGTGCGATGATGCGCAAGCTAATTTTTGACAGCATGTGCTTAAAGTAATCTGATCAGTCACTTTTTAGTCATTTAAAAATAAGGTTAAATTGGGTTTGACCGAACGTTTCATAACGCCACAATTTGCTTTCCCCTGCCAGGCCCACCACTAATGATTGACAGGTATGTGGGTATTCCAAGCAATGGCCAAAAAATGTGAATAACATACTCAAAAATAGTGAAACACTCTCAAAAATTTGAACAGCTGTTTATTTTTAAAACAGTAAACTATTTTACTCTAAAATAAATGTTTATAATCCACTGTTAAAGTATAGATTTTATTTAGGTGTACAATGAGCAGCTTCAGGGCCTTGTACCAGGAAGTCAGGCCAATTTTTTGGAATTGTTTATGTTCAAGGAAAGGACATGAGATTACTTCTGAGCCAATTCATCTTTACTTGCACATTCGTTAATGGTTTATTTCTACAAAATTTCACCCACATAACACGTGTCCACTCTCTTTCATAGTAATAAAATCCCAAATAAAAATTTTTTCCCTTGGTACACATATCACTCATCCAGAATCTAATATAGGGATGCATTTTTCAAATTCTTCTTCTTCGCCGTTTCCTCTCATGTCGATGTAAGAAAGGGTATCAAGTGGCAAACAGCTGCTCTTATTTGTCCCAAAAGAACATGTGATAAAAAGACAACTTTAATTGGTCCACCATAAGATTTCGCCAAGATGACATGGCAGAGGTGAACTTTTTTTTTTGAAAGGTCTACCTACTCACTTTACCCGTAGACAAACTCTACCCTCTGTCATTGTAGATTTCTCTCATGCGACTACTTTAAGAAGCTTGAAACTTTGAACAGGTGAAAAAGTAAAATAGTTTGAAGTTTTTTAACGAATATGACGATATCTGCACACTTCCGTTTGTAATTACTCATCAGAATCGCTTATCCTTCTACACATGAATTCTACACCTCACCTAGTCATTGGCTGAACATGTGAATCACTTCCTAACCAAGCAATTTGCAATCTTGTTTATAATTTTTGTTGCCATTCAATTTCTCTGAGCTTGTTGTCTGAATCCTTTAATAAAATAATTCTTTCAACGGTCATTCCTTTTCTGGTCAGTAGCGTTTGACACTACATTACTAGTTGGCTGTATGTGTAGTGAGTTTAACTTTAGGGATCTATGACACAATGTTGATCCTCGATTGATTCCTCTCTTTTCAGCTCTGTGACTTTTTTCGAACTCCAGATTTCTCTCCAGCATTTCAAAATGCCAAAGGAATGCAGCCTGCACTGGGTCGGACAATTTTTCAACGTTTGAAACAAGAATGCTCCAGCAGTGACAACTTCACCCAAAACATAGACAGGTTGGGCCTTTATTTCTACACCATTGATAAAAGATTGCAAAGTAAGATTCATTTAAATGTCTAGATGAGGCCGAGTTAGACACATGGATGCTTTGTTGAGAAATAGACTGAAAGGTTTTAGATGAATTGTACAAGACAGTAGTAAGTGTAGTAGGAGTAGGAGACGGTAGTAAGTGTAGTAGGAGTAGGAGACGGTTGTAAGTGTAGTAGGAGTAGGAGACGGTAGTAAGTGTAGTAGGAGTAGGAGACGGTAGTAAGTGTAGTAGGAGTAGGAGACGGTAGTAAGTGTAGTAGGAGTAGGAGAAGGTAGTAAGTGTAGTAGGAGTAGGAGACGATAGTAAGTGTAGTAGGAGTAGGAGACGGTAGTAAGTGTAGTAGGAGTAGGAGACGGTAGTAAGTGAAGTAGGAGTAGGAGACGGTAGTAAGTGAAGTAGGAGTAGGAGACGGTAGTAAGTGTAGTAGGAGTAGGAGACGGTAGTAAGTGTAGTAGGAGTAGGAGACGGTAGTAAGTGTAGTAGGAGTAGGAGATGGTTGTAAGTGTAGTAGGAGTAGGAGACGGTAGTAAGTGTAGTAGGAGTAGGAGACGGTAGTAAGTGTAGTAGGAGTAGGAGACGGTAGTAAGTGTAGTAGGAGTAGGAGACGGTAGTAAGTGTAGTAGGAATAGGAGACGGTAGTAAGTGTAGTAGGAGTAGGAGAAGGTAGTAAGTGTAGTAGGAGTAGGAGACGGTAGTAAGTGTAGTAGGAGTAGGAGACGGTAGTAAGTGTAGTAGGAGTAGGAGACGGTAGTAAGTGTAGTAGGAGTAGGAGACGGTAGTACGTGTAGTAGGAGTAGGAGACGGTAGTAAGTGAAGTAGGAGTAGGAGACGGTAGTAAGTGTAGTAGGAGTAGGAGACGGTAGTAAGTGTAGTAGGAGTAGGAGACGGTAGTAAGTGTAGTAGGAGTAGGAGACGGTTGTAAGTGTAGTAGGAGTAGGAGAAGGTAGTAAGTGTAGTAGGAGTAGGAGACGGTAGTAAGTGTAGTAGGAGTAGGAGACGGTAGTAAGTGTAGTAGGAGTAGGAGACGGTAGTAAGTGTAGTAGGAGTAGGAGACGGTTGTAAGTGTAGTAGGAGTAGGAGACGGTAGTAAGTGTAGTAGGAGTAGGAGACGGTAGTAAGTGAAGTAGGAGTAGGAGACGGTAGTAAGTGTAGTAGGAGTAGGAGACGGTTGTAAGTGTAGTAGGAGTAGGAGACGGTAGTAAGTGTAGTAGGAGTAGGAGACGGTAGTAAGTGTAGTAGGAGTAGGAGACGGTAGTAAGTGTAGTAGGAGTAGGAGACGGTAGTAAGTGTAGTCGGAGTAGGAGACGGTAGTAAGTGTAGTAGGAGTAGGAGATGGTAGTAAGTGTAGTAGGAGTAGGAGACGGTAGTAAGTGTAGTAGGAGTAGGAGACGGTTGTAAGTGTAGTAGGAGTAGGAGACGGTAGTAAGTGTAGTAGGAGTAGGAGACGGTAGTAAGTGTAGTAGGAGTAGGAGACGGTAGTAAGTGTAGTAGGAGTAGGAGAAGGTAGTAAGTGTAGTAGGAGTAGGAGACGGTAGTAAGTGTAGTAGGAGTAGGAGACGGTAGTAAGTGTAGTAGGAGTAGGAGACGGTAGTAAGTGAAGTAGGAGTAGGAGACGGTATTAAGTGTAGTAGGAGTAGGAGACGGTAGTAAGTGTAGTAGGAGTAGGAGACGGTTGTAAGTGTAGTAGGAGTAGGAGAAGGTAGTAAGTGTAGTAGGAGTAGGAGACGGTAGTAAGTGTAGTAGGAGTAGGAGACGGTAGTAAGTGTAGTAGGAGTAGGAGACGGTAGTAAGTGTAGTAGGAGTAGGAGACGGTAGTAAGTGAAGTAGGAGTAGGAGACGGTAGTAAGTGTAGTAGGAGTAGGAGACGGTTGTAAGTGTAGTAGGAGTAGGAGACGGTAGTAAGTGTAGTAGGAGTAGGAGACGGTAGTAAGTGTAGTAGGAGTAGGAGACGGTAGTAAGTGTAGTAGGAGTAGGAGACGGTAGTAAGTGTAGTAGGAGTAGGAGACGGTAGTAAGTGTAGTAGGAGTAGGAGACGGTAGTAAGTGTAGGTAGCAAGCACACAAGCCAAACGAGAAACAGGCAAGGCTCAGTAAGTTCAAGGTTAGTAATCCCTCTCTCATGACGTATATTTTAGAAGTTTACCTCCTCAAACGTGAGTGAAGAACACTGTTGACATCCAAAGGGTCCCTTGTTCAGGGAGGGATTCAGGTTTCAGGTGTAATTTATGATCAGGCAGAGCTAATGGATATAAATATTATATTATTTGCTAAGAGTGTAAACAAAGAAAAACATAGTTGACAATCAAGTTTAGTTAACAAAGTTAACAATATATCAGCAAAAATGTCAGTTAGCTATAAAATATGTAATGTTACAGTTAAAAGACATTGAAGTGATCAGTTGGAATTACACATTTGAGCACCAAAGGTGTTTGTGTGTACACATAAAGAAGAAAAGAAACCCTTTTCCTTAACCTTTGTTCATACCAAAAGACATAAAAGCATATAAACCACGATTACCATTGTGAGGTGGCTGCAAACAACTGCTTTTTTCTGCTTTTTTCTCAACAAAAAGGCAGGTCCATGGAGGAGGGGCTTCGATCTCCATTCTCCTCCCCTTCCAATAACTCTTACCTAGTATCCTCTGGACAAGCATAACTAATCTAGAGCAAGCTCTAATAAAAGTTAAAAACTTCTGATTTCTTTTCTTTTCCTGTGTGACATTAATTCTAACCCCATCCCTAACCCCCAAAAAATCCAAACATTGGAAGAGTATTCCTTCCTCTATTAGAAAGTCATGTAAACCTAAATAAGAGTAGCATCATTCCCTATCCATGGCTGTGAACATTGTGTATATGATGTGTCACTTGCAGCTCATTTGATAATATTATGTTGACTTCTTAGAAATGTGCCATTTAATTTGAACTTATAGGACGACAAAAGTACACAACTCAAAAAAGTAGATGACACAAAAATGTCAAAACATTGTATTAAAAATGTTTTACATGTTGTACACTTAATTAAAATGAAATAGAATTTATACTTGTAGCTGATTTATGTTTTCCTCTTTTCCCAGACTAGGATCTCTAGCCTGCTTTTTCGATGGTGCCCCAACTCTGAACCTGACTCTCAGCAAAAAAATGCTGTCTCAGATTAATGCCTGTAACAACTCTGAAATAGAAAAGGTCAGAATTGAATCTTTCATTATTAATGTCCCAAATATTTTACACTTCTCATTCCCATAAACCCATTCTGCAGGTGAAGAGGCAGCTAGTAGAGACCATCCTAGAAAAAGATGATGGTGCTTCTACTCCTGAGATGCTCCAATCTTTGGGTTCAGCCGTGTCCTCTGTTCCTCTCTCCAAACTCTCGCACTTCAGCCTGGAGGAACTGAACAGCAGCCTCAGCAGCTTGAGTGAGGCCAAATGGAGCCCAGCTCAAGCTACAATTCTGGCTAAGAAGCTGCTGGAGAATACTGAGGTTGAGTTCCTTGAGTTCATGTGTGGTTATATAATTTTCTTTAATCCGATTGTTGTTTTAACTGAAAAGTTTGTTTATTTTGTGTAGAGTATAAGCGGTGAGAAGCTGTTGTCTCTGGGTTCAGTGGTGCGAGGAGTTGGCAGCTCTTTTCTAAAGAATGTGAAAGCAGAAAATCTGCTGGGAAAGGAAAACCTTAAACCTCTTACTGAGAAAATGTCCTCATTGCAGAAGACCGCACTGCTGGATGCGGTAAGATGCAATCTTGTAATAGACTGTCACAGAATGTGGAGGTTCACAGAATCCAAATGTAGAGTATAATAATGTAATACATTTTCTATAACATATAGTGTGAATGTGTTACTAAAAACTACCCCAACAGAGCTAAAATGCTCAAAACAAGATACACATGAGCCAAAAAATTCTGCATCTGCAATAAGCAGCATGTTCTGTACTTTAGCAATGTTCCTGAGTTGAAAAAAAGGCTGTCTTAGTAACATAAGAGATATGGTTTGCTATTTATAATAACACAGAGAATGTTTAGGAGAAAATTTAACAGTAGTTAGATATACCCATTGAATCATGTTGTCGTTTCAGCAATTCATAGAGCCCAGACACCAAACGGGTTTGGACACATATGTTTTTAATCTAGTTTTGAACTCAGCATAGCTGAGCTCCGGACAACATCCAGGAGTTTGTTCCAGAGCTTCGGGGCTCTATATGAGAACGCTCTTCCCCCTCTGGTGGATTTAATACTCTTCGGAATAATCTGTAGTCCTGCTTCTTGTGATCAAAGAGACTGAGCTGTAATATATTGTGATAGGAGACTACTCAGGGAGAATGGAGTCAAGACATTTAGCACCTTAAAGGCAAGGAGCAGTATCTTATTGGCCAATAAGGGAAGGAAGCAAATGAAGAGAGCACAGAACCGGTGTAATGTGATCATATTTCATTGAGAACTCTAGCAGCTGCATTCTGTACTGATTTATGTAGCAAGGAAATTGGCTAACAGAACGTTACAATAGTCCATTATGGACGTCATGAAAGCCATCAGGTTCCTTCTTTCGGGGTCGCCCAGCAGAATGAACTGCGAACTATTCTGGCATATGTTTTATGCAGCGGATGCCCTTCAGCCGCAAACCATTCCATTGCTGGGAAACATTCATACTCTATGGACAATTGTTTTTTCTCAATTCATTTATATCACATGTCTTTGGACTTGTAAACCCGGGGTAAACCCATCCGATCACGGGGAGAACATGAGAACTCCACACAGAAATGCCAACCGACCCAGCCGAGGCTCGAACCAGCGACCTTCTTGCTGTGAGACGACCGCGCCACCATGACACCCGGTCATGAAAGCATGAACAAATATTTCCATTCTTTAGCAAAGTTGTAAGAAGATAATCTTAATATTGTAGGAAATATAAATTAAATGTCAGTTCACTTAAAAAGCAATCTAACTGTAGGAGGAAAACAAACCTCTCCAAGTTTAAAAATTTAATATTTTTAAATTACTTTTCAGATCAAATAAATTTCTGTTTTATCTGAATTTAGCATGATAAAAATATTGTTTTTCCATGATGGAGGCACTACAGGTGAACTAAAAAAAGATAAATTCAATTTAGTTTTTGATCAATTATAGACAAAAAACATCTAGTTTTAGCATATTTCTCTCAGACACTTAAGGCCACAACGCATCTATCTGAACTGAGATTCATACGAATCCTCGGATGGCTTCTCTGTGGGAAGCCACTACTTCGCAAGCTAGTGTTAAAAGTGGATGAAGTCACGCTCCATGCCATTGGTTGGCGCTCATGCTTAGTAACCATGTGCCATTCGTGAAAAGAATGATTCTGACTTATTAGTAATAACTCTTTTCATGGAGTGAGGTGCATGCGGATTACACTGATAATAATCAGAAGACACCAGTAAGCACGTTTATCTACTAAGATTAGTGTATTTAGTTTTTTTTGGGGGTCTTTGATGTAATATTTTGCATTAGATTAGATTTTTCTCCAGATATGAATGATACAAATGAATGGTTGAAATGAATCATTCTTTCAAATGAACAAGAACGAAAAACCAAAATGAATGAAACTCCCCATCACTACTCAGGGAAAAACAGCTGCATGCCCGACTGTTTTATTGAACAAGTTTTGTATTGAAATACAAGCTTGAAGCTTCTGAATGTTACCAGGTCTCTTCTTCGGCTGTTCATCTCCTTATAGCTTTCATTGGTGGTTCTCCTGCAAAAAACCTGTCCAATATAGCAGAGCTGAACTCTTGTTCGTAAACTAATCACTTGAACAGATGTGTTTTGTACCGTCGGCGCCCGTGCTTTTCTGATCGAGGTATGTATTTATTTTAATCATATGCTCTTTACTTAACTTTCAGTTTCGGCGAGGCGTGAATGCTTCAGAGCTGGTGAAGGGGTTGCCAGATTCTCTACTCTCATCTTTGTCACTGTCCACACTCGAGAAGGCCAATCTGAGCTCTGTGGAGCAGCTGCAGGGCCGTGGCTGGACCCGTGCTCAGGTTCACAACACTGAGAAAAACAGTTTCTAGTGCATCAGTTTTAGCAATAATATTATTTTCTATTTAGTCGGCTTTGCTTCTGAAGAAGATTGTGGGTAATAAGATCAACCTTGATGATTTACGGTAAGAAGTTTTAAAATAATTTTTATACATGCAACAATCAGTTTGTCTATGTTATCTTGTGGTTAAAGATTAAGAAAATAGATTAAAAAAAGATCGAGCTCCAATATTGAGCTGAAAAAAAAACTATCGAGATCGAGTTGGTATTATAAATGTATTATGCTCTAGATATTTTCATAGGGTTAATTATTTTAGAAATTCAACACTTGATTAAAATAGGTTCAGTGTACAAATGCATGTAAACAGTGATTTCAAATAAAGAAAAACACTTGCGGGAAAATATTGTCAGCGGTTTCAAAGCTGTTTAAATCGGTTGTCAATGTCAAAGATGTTCAACAGTCATGCATTTATAATCATCATTTGCTTTTTTTCTTTCTAATATTGTTAAATCTAGGACTAGCTTCGGCAGCGTTAACTGCCATGCGTGGTATAATGCTAAGCATTCTGGGTAGTGTAGTACTTATACGATATATGACATTATCAGATCAATACAAAAGGAAAACCATTGAATGTTGACACTTAATCTCACTATGGTATTAGTGTTAGTTAATTTTGTAAGCTAAAATGATATTCCTACAGATAAATATATACTCTCCTTGTGAAGAAAATTATAGGCTCTTTAACTAACTATATTTGAAGGGAAACTTGACGTGATTTTTTATTGTTTTTTTTTTTGTTGTTGTTTGGTTTGGTTTTAATTATTTTTTTTTATAGAGCTTGATGTGGAATATGTTAAGGTGTTTTGTGCCAATAAAGATATGACACTTGTGTACAATTATATCTTTTATAGATCATGACATATATATATATATATATATATATATATATATATATATATATATATATTATATATATGTTAAATGAAATGGATACACGATTTTGTGGAGAATTCTGTCATACAAAATATTGTCATCATTATCATCAAACATTCCCTGAAAAATGACTCATGTTTTTAAATTGATTTAGCTTGACAAGTCTCTCAAGCCTCTGTCTCATTCACATCTCATGGCACGTCTCTTAGTTGATTTTTTTTTTGTGGGCTACAGGAAGCTGGGCCAGGCTGTACAAGGAGTCACTTGTGAAATGATAGAGAAATTCAACCGATCTGAAACTTTGGAGATGGCACGGGCACTAAACAAGTCTTATACATGGCTCTCCAGGTTTCAAGTAAACAACACCTTTATTTATGTTTGCATTGTTTATTATATATATACTCATATAAAGAATACTAAACAACAGAGGCAATTCATTGCATTCCCCTTAGATTCGCTGTGCAGCTCAGAAGCTCTTTGCAAGTCTGGAGGAACAGAGAATGGGATATTTCAACGACATTAAAATCAGTGAGCTCCAGGCCATTCCAGCTCTGCTGCTTATCCATCTACCGTAAGAACACACAAACTCCAAACACTCAATTACATTTTAATGCGTCATATTGAGATGAAAATCACATGCTGGTGTTAATATTCAATATCATTTAGAGTGGACAAGATTCAGAACCTGTCGGATGCTGTTTGTCCTGCTTTCCTGGAAAAGATGAAGGAAGTGAACTTGTCTTCTCTACCAAACAGCTCTCCAGCACGGATAGCACTTACAAAAAGAGCCATCACATGCTTGGTAATATCCGCACACAAAAGCCCACTTGTTTAGACACATACAAAAAATGAAATTCTTGCTGTTTGCAATGGTTCCCTGTTACGCCCCTGATCTTCAGTGAAGCAGATTGGCTCAAAGAGCGTACATTGAAGTAAGGTCAGTTAGGAATAGACAGCACCAGAGCCACAGGGTTAGAACTTGCGTATACTCTTTATTTGCCAAACACAGGCCAAATATAACAACAACTTAAGACGACAACAAAAAGATCTCCGAAGAGCAGGCCACAGACTTTACTTTAAGATTTCTATTTTAGTTCCCCGGGACTTTGGGGAAAAGAAAAAAAGAAAACAGTGAAATAGCGCAATAAATGAATAAAACCCTCTAACTGAACCCGACCACCTTCCTAATCTGTAACAAAAAGAAAACCGAAAATCTCAGCGACACGGCGCTCTAACTAATCTTCACTAACTAACCAAAAATACAAGGGCAAACGCTATTTCACTCCTATCTAGTGTGTTTAACATAAAGTAAACTCTGTATGGTGCATTTGAAACTAACTAATAACAAACCAAGCCACTTGAATATAAAATAAATCAATAGAGCAAACTAATACAGCTCAAACAGCTAAAAAAACACGCTTCACCCGCTCTTGCTCTCACTCTCTCGCTAGTGCGCTTCTCCGGTCACACGCACCTAACTTCACACACGCTCCCCGTACATTCACTGACTGACAAGCTGGACTACTTTAAATACACACTCACACACATGAAACCAGCTGACAGCGTTCACGATACAAGCACACAGCAGCGTAGCGTTCGGGGAATGAAGCCGGGCCGAAGAGAGAGAGGGCTGAGCCACATCGAATCCGGGCTTTGTAGAGCAGTCGCGCTTCCGGATTGGTTTACGAGCAGCGCGTCATCCGCTCTAACTCCAATCGCCAGCATGTAAAACATAAATAAAGACACGTGTTAGAGAACACAAAATAACACCAAAATTAATAACAATTACGATCTTGTGGAGATCGTAACATTCCCAAAGAGGACAATAGAGTAATCATGTTGCAATCCAGTACTGTTCACCCTTTCAGACCTGGATTCTTTTCCAAGTCTCAAAAAAGTACAAAAAGTTTTCTTCTTTTTTCTTCAGATTTTACAATATTAACCATTATTTATTTACTGTTTATATTGTTGTGTTTTATGTTTCTTAAAACAAAGTTTCCTTAATTACATGTTTTTCATTTTTACTGAACCCTTTTTGGATTGCAATATTTTCTGGATCTAAGAAAAATTAAAAAATAACATTTTTTGTGTTAATGTCAGTCTATTTAGTCATTATTTTGGTCCATTTCAGTGACAATCAAATATAAAGACATAAATCTCAGAAAATATAAAAACGTTATATTGAATCTATGTTTAGAATATGTTGAAAATGGAAAAGAAAACCATTTCATTAAGTCTTTTCTGCAAAACACATAAAAAGCTAAATGGGTAGCAAATCACAAGATTTTTCAAGCGATCGCAATATCCCCATTAATATTGGAATATGATGAAGTTATATTGATCTTCTGGCTCTCTTGAACATGCCAAGCAAAATTTTAGTTAAAAAAAATCTAGATTTCGTTATATTGATGAGTTAAAAACTCACAATTTTAGGGCATCAACAATTCAGGTTGTTCACTGTGATGTTACATCTTCTGACGCTATGTCACTGTAAACCAAAACTGAGGAATGATAAGCTAATGTGCCACTGTCAATCAATATTTAGTGATGTAATCAAATTGTGATGTAATAATGCGATTAGTTGAAAACAGCTCATGATTTGCACTCAACTATTTATTGTGACTTAGCACTTGAGAGTCCAAATGGAAATTGTAACACACATCCCATTACATTTCCATGTGAAATTTTAACACACATCCCATTACATTTCCACATTTCCAGCTAACTTAAAGTTTTTGTACTTCCTTGTACTTATGAAATCTGCAACATTATTTCAAAATCTAAACTGCAACCTGTCAGCTTGATCCTCTTTTCACCCTCACTCTACTTTAATCACCTATATTATACACTCCTCTCTTTTTCAGGTTTCGTACCCACCTCACTTAAAACTGCTCCCATAACCCCATTCTCAAAAACCTGGTGCTGACCCATAGAATCTTGAAAATAATCATCCCATTTTCTACCTACCTTTTTAGCTAAAACACTGGAAAGGATTGTGGCTATACAACTTCAAAACTTTCTCTCTTTTAACTGTCTTTAGGAAAAGTTTCAGTCTGGTCTAAACCCACTAAAGTCACCTCCGGTGTCCTTCAGGGCTCTGTCCTGGGTCCTCTTCTCTTTCTCATCTATGTCTTGCCCAATGATTTGATTTTTATTAAATTTGGGATCCACTTTCACTGCTATGCGGACGATACTCAACTTTATGATTCTTGCAGACCTTCCTCTTCGTGCCCACCTCGCTCACTTGTTGAGGGTTTTGTAGAGCTCAAATCCTGGTGTTCTAATAATTTCCTCAAAATCAACAACACCAAAACTGAAGTCTTGCTCATTGGTTCAAAACACTCCATATCTAAATCTAATATCACTTCCTTAACAATGGACGGCTCCCCTGTCTTTTTGTCCAAACAGAAAAAGAGCCTAGGGGTGATGTTTGATCAAACCTTCTCATTTGCTTCTCATATTAACTCATCAAATATCACATAAGAAATATTAATTGTCTCTGCCCTATGCTTTCTACAAAGTCTACAGCTATCCTGGTTCATGCTCTGCTCACATCACACATCAACTACTGCAATTCATTACTATTCGATCTGCTTTCTAAACCTACATAAACTTCAACTTGTTCAAAATGCAGCGGCAAGACTCACCCCCGTACTTCAACATATGGCTACAGATTAAATACCAGATCAACTTCAAAACTCTTCTTTTGACCTACAAAGCACTCAACAACCTCTCTCCTCCCTATCTCTCAGACCTAATCACTATTCACACACCTGTACGTAATCTGAGTTCTTCTACCCTCACTCTTGCACCACCACGACCGCCCAAATCTTCCATCAGTGCACGTTCTTTCAGCCACGCAGCTCCAGCACGGTGGAACGTTCCAATACTAGCTTGGAGATTTTTCAATCAAGGCTGAAAAATCATCTTTTTAGGAGGGCTTTTGGTAGTTGATTTTTAAAGTATTTATTTTTTATCTGCCTGAAGTGTCTTAGTTGTGTAAGGTGTCCTTGAGAGCCCTGAAAGTTGCCAACAAATAAAATGTATTATTATTGTTTAGCTTTTTACAAGTTTTGCAGAAAAGACTCAGTGAAATGAAACCACTCTAATATAGTTGTATACACAGCATTAGTGCAGACATCTTAAAAAAAAAATTAGTTTCTATAATATTGCCCCATTAAGGCATATTTCTAAATAATATGTAATTGAAATATTATAACAAATCAATTTAATGTTCATTTTCTAAAAAAATATATATATATTCTAAAAGAGGAAATTAGTTTTGACATTTGTCGTTAAATTTTTGACATTTGGCAAATATCAATTTGTAGGTCCCCAGCATGTGGTCCTTTCTTGGCCCCTCTCACCCCCCATACCAACCCATTTCCTTTTATTCACTTTGTCTAGCAATGTTCCTAGAATGGCAGGCAAACATGAAAGACTTTCAAAAAATTACATCTTTTGATGTAACGAAGTGTAAACTCAACTTGTTTCTGCTGCTCACATCTAACGTTGGCATGCTTAGTTTCTTTCATACTGTGTATAAAAACTACAATTGTTCAGTGCAAGAAATTTCCTCAAAATTGCGATAAACACTAGTAGAGATAATTAAAACATGGGTCATATTAGAATGGGGAATTTAGAAGTCATGGAGTGAGCAATCTGATTTGTGTTTCTGAGGTGTGTCTTTGTTTGTGTGCAGAAGGGGAATGTGTCTGATTTGAGCACAGTGGATGTTTTGGCTTTGGGACCTCTTCTATGTGAGCTGGATCCAGCCTGGATTGCGTCTCTAAGTGCTGCAGTTCGGAATGCTACCCTGCAAGCTCTGGCATCCTGTCAGATCATCCAGCCTCAAAACAGAGAGCCGCTCTTCAGGCTAATCACAGCCACCTTTGGGTCAAAATATACACTATATATTTACACAGTTGTTCATGCTCTCATATGAGCTTTTTAAATGTAGATAATATAAATACCAACTATAATCCTTACTGCATGAGATAAGTAACATATTAAAATCATCTGCATGAGACCAAATTATAATCATATAAATAAAAAAGTTGATTGAGCCATCACTGTGCTGAAATCTGTAAAGGTTTTTTGAGGTGTTAAACTATATTTATTGATCATTCAAAAGTCATTTGAGCCTCGTACTTAAAATTTTTGTTCATACTTTGTTCACAGTGTAAAGCAGAAAGGGGAGATGTTTTATGTAAAGTTAATGAGAATACGCAAGTCCTTGGGAAAACCAGACTAGCGAAGCAGATATTGATTTGTTGCAACGTAGACTTTCTTGCTGAGATTTCAAAAGTTGAAAATTTGCCATAACTCTGCTTCCATCAACCAATCGCCTTTCTGTAGATTTGGTATACATTGTCAGGAGGGAGGTCTCAACAAAGTGGAGATAATTATAGTCACAGAGTGACACACCTGCTGCTGTTTCTCAGCAAACTAGCCTTTTGCAAGCGCAATAATCAAACGGATCTTGTTCTGAGGAGAGTCAGTGAATAGGAGAAGAATCTGGTGAATTTCAAGTTGTCTACTGGCATTGGGAATGTAATGACACTCCATCATTAGTGGCTTTAGCCACTAAACTAGCCTTGTGCTGTTGAAGAACTGCTGTATTTGTAGTTGAAGCATGTTGAAAGAGGAGGATACTGAGAGAGGCTAAAGCCCCTCCTCCATGCTCCATCTGTTTTGATGCATGATCTGGACTGATCTTTGGTATTTGAGGTATCGTGGTAAGATACACATATGCTCTGCTTTTCAGTGTGAACAAAGATTTGCTGAACAAAACTTTGCTACTTGATAATCCAGTTTTTAATAATATCAACATTTTTGTCAAGGCAACCATTATGGACAACTCTAGTTCATGTCATGTTACAAATATTCATGTTACTGCTTCATGAAAATAGAGTAAATTGCTGTGTGGAAATGATGTTTTAATAGGCAACACATTTTTACAGTCACTCAGACTCTATACTATTTGTGAAAGCAGGGATCCTGCTAACTGGACAGAAGACGACATGAGAGCACTTGGTCCACTTTTGTTGCTTAATGACACTGCAGTGGAAAAACTTCCAGCCAAAGTAAGAACTAAGTGAGGTGTAAAAAATGGCCAAAAATGGTAACTCGTATTGAATATTTGATTTGACACACTGTTCAATATTTTTTCTTTCTGGGGACCAAGCATCAAAGGTGTAAAGGCACCTATTTGCTTGTTTAGCCATGTTACTTTATAATTGTAATTTTTGCGACATTGTTTAGGACAACTTTTATTTTTGCCCAATATTGGTTTTGTCATATATTTTATTTTGCCTCACTTGAATTAAAACTGATTTAAAGGACAAACAAGTCTAGCGAGTAGCCCCGAAAGTGCTGTGTGGGGTCAGACTTTTAGTGTAAGGGCAAGAGTGTTTGAGAAAAGCACTCTAAAAATGTGACTAATTATTATGTTTAGCTCAGAACAGAAAAAATGTCAGAAAAAGCTAGTCATGGCAAATTATGCTTGCTATAAAAATTTATTAATTGAGATTGTTCTGGTAGTGTATCTGCTTTTAATGTAAAGAAACTGTAACAGTGTAACTGTGCATTTGGCTTGGTGTAAAAAGAACAAAAATAAGAATAGCACTCTGAAATCAGCTACAATAGCAAATTTAGAACAATTTACCCAGGATTCCTATTTTTGTCACATGACAATAAAGATTAGGTACTGTCATACATCTAGTTTGCTTGTTTCTAATTTGTTTATTTATTTTGCTGGTTACTTTCAATTTATGTCTACATTATGTAGCTTGTCGGGTTATTTTGTAAATAAATGTTTTTATATACATTTTTAGGGACTGATTAGTTTTTGTGTATTTCTCTTTAAAAAAAGTAAATTTTCATCAGTCAATATTGTTTGTAATTGTACATTATTTCAGTGTCAAAATGATTTGTCTGTGAACATTTCATCCTCAACCTTTCACTGTTGATTTATTGTATTTGTCTGACTTCGTGTGTCTGGCAGAGTTGGCTGAAGTCATATCTCTCAGAGCTGTTGGATGGTTTTCCCAGTCAGCCTGTGCTTCCTGCTCCAAAGGAATTCCGCTCCTGGTTTGATCTGTCTGTGCTCAAGAGAAAGGTCTTTGAGCTCAAAACCAGTAGTGCTCTACTAAACCGCAGGAAACGTCAAGGTTTGTCTGAGACAGAGTTTTTCCTCATGATTAAAATGTCCCAAAATGATTACAAACTGTAGATGTTTTCCCTCCTCTCACAGTGGGGAACACACAGACTGACCTAACCCTGGCTAATATTGAGAACCTGAAGCAAGGGAATGTTTACTGGTCTCCATCTCAGTTCAGTGGAATGTCAGTGCAAGTCTTCAAAGATGCTGCGCCAACTTTAGGAGAGATTAAGAACTACAGTATTGAGCAACTAGCTGCACTTCGAAATAAAACCCTGGAGGTAGAGATACGCACACTTCACAATAACTAAAGTTGATTAATAAATGTGAATACTTAGGCATTTACAGTAATCCACTCAATGTACAGTTTGGATAGGTGTGTAGCGAAAACATGAGAGGTGAAAGGGGCATTGACATGTTTTGCTGCTAACTGTACTTGTCTACTGTGAGTGAGGTTGGTGAAGGAGGTTGAAGAAGGGAGTGAAATGTTCCCGAAGAGCTTTCATATGAACACATTTGTAACAGATTTCCTTTATTTTTAAACAACACTTGAACATGGTTTGCCATGCTAGTTCGCAGTCACTGAGGGTTTTAAGATCCCTTTACCATATTTCAATCAGCGCAGAAATGAGCTTTTTCATAGTTGTGCAGTTATGCATATGCCCTGCAAATTTTGAACTGGATTAATGTCCAGAGAGGTCCCAAGCCATTCAAGTGTTGCACTTCATAAAGAACTGTTTTGAGTATGGGGAATATGATTGTAACTGTTTTTGTTTGTTTCATTTCATTTGCACAAGGGTAATATTGCCTAAGGATAAATTTGGGTACATTTTTACTCTATTCCGCAGGCATGGGGGGGTGTGTCCATGCTGAATGAGTCTCACATTTCAAACCTGGGCTGCATCTGCCAGGGCTTCAGTGCTGAAGAGCTGGGAAACCTCAGCATTGCCTCACTGGACACACTGGAGATACTCTCCATCTGCAACTTCACACAAACACGCGTAAAACTATTACACGCACATTCTTTTTCTAAACATCTATTTGACATAAGTGTTAAGAATTGGATCAAGTGGGTGACACAAGAAATATGTTAGTCAGTATACAGCTACCAGCATTTTCTCATCTAACAGTGATCCTCAGCTTTTTATAAAATTACTAAACTGTGCTTTTTTTGCAAATGAAAGTTTTGGGCGATTTGTAATTAGTTTTCCAAAAATCTATTTTTTGTGTTCCCTCATATGAACTACTTTACAATTGTTTAAATTGTTCAAATGAATGGAACAATTTTGAACAAAATTGATCATCAGTTTCTGCAAAAACCTTCCCAATAATTGAGTACCACAACATACAACGACATTGCGTCGCCTCCTATTACACACACGGAGCAAAAGTTGGCGGTTGCTTCTGGCAGGTCAATATTTTTAAGCTAGTAACATGTTTTTATTATCAAACTAAATATAAAACTACATCATATAATTTATGCTTTTAACCATATAATTTTGCTTAATAATTAACCATACAGAGAAAAAAGATGTAAACACTCAATGCCACTCAAAATGTAAATGAGAAATTGTTATTTTAAGCTAGTCGTATAAACACACTTTTAATAACACTTTATTGCATTTACTCAGACCTCAAAGTAAATCCAAGTCCATGTAGCAGGACAAATGTAGCTTTTTTCTTTCTTTTTTTCAAAGAGGGCAGCAATCTGGCAAGCCTTTCAAAAGGTGACTGGAGTCACCGCAGTTGGCCTCGGTTCTCTGGAGATGGTGGGAATGGGTCAGTTTATCTGTGGTCTACAGCCTGCCCAGATCGACCTGCTGAACTCCCTTAACTTCAGGTATTAGTTCATCCCAACACATCTGCGTTCCAGGTGCGTTTCAATAGCCTGAAGCACCATTCTCTTAACAGAGAGGCAGCAGAAGCAGTGGGTCGCACGTCCTGTTCTCAGAACATCACAGAACGTCTGAAGGAAAAAGCAGTAGCAGTGTTTGGAAAGCCAGAGAACTGGAGTGAAGCTCAAGTCAGTATAATGGGAAACATCATTGGTGAGGACACTTATTCTTCTACAGCCAAACCATTTTATTTTAATATTTTAACCTACTTTCTTTTTGAACATCTTCCTAGCTGGACTAAGTTCTGTTGAGCTCAGTCGTCTCAATTCATCCATCCTGCCATTCATTCAGGGCTCTGCCATTCCTCTCATACCCCAGGACCGCTTAGCTGTAAGTTCATACTTCATTCATTGCTTATCTTGCTGTGATCAGTTTTTTATTCTCTACCCAGCGGCTCTTTAAATAAAGACACACATCTGCTCAGGCGCTGTCTGTCAGCCAGCTGAAGGCTTTGGGTCCTGATAATGCTGCTATGGTGACAGAGGGGCAGCGTGGTGTGTTGAGGGTTGACCAGAGAGCGGCGTTAGATGAAGCTGTGGGATTGAAGAGCGCTCGTGCTGAAGTGCCCATCACAAACCCTAATCCCAGCCCTGCTGTTGTGTCTGCACCACAGCCGCTAAAAGGAGGTGAGCATGGGGAATGTAAACACAGAATGTTCACATCTATGACGTTATCTCAGGTCTAGTCTCAGCCTCAGACATCACGTGCACAGAACATTGGCGTTTAGTATATTTAACTAGAAACCCTTCAAGATTGTTGAAGTCATGTTGAAGTCATCTGTTGCAAAGTGCTTGTAGCATTTATTTTAATCCTTCTGGGAAACTGTTAAATGCGAGTTCTCAAAAGGGCAGACGAAGGACTCAGATGTGAGAGAGCGAGAGAGAGCTTATTTTTAATGAAGCAAAAATGTACAAACATCCACAGGTAGACATGCCGGAATGAATATAGGTTAACAAGAGACAGACAGAAAATCTCCAAGAGCTGATGGTACCAGAGCAGTTCTTCAGAATCCTAAACTACAGACACCACAAGACGAAGCAGAGCTAGATGACTTTCAGAAGACGTAGACACAGAGAGGTTCAATAACGGATCCACACAGAATGCCCAAAAACAGGCACTTAAACATCAGCTGTGCTCTAATGAGGAGAAGGGGAAGTGAAAGACAATGCAGAAGCCAGCAGGGGTAACAGAAACTACATTCAGCTGTATGATCCATCATGTACTGAAAATAAGTGTTTATGAAGAACAACTAAACACTGGATTTCAAAAAAATATGTTCACGGGATAAACTCTTTAATGGGTGGGGTGAATGATTGTACTTTCTTGCTTTAAATGTTATCTAGACGTGCAGTTATGTGAATGATGCCATTTTTACCCCTTAACTAGTTTAAAATTGAACGCAAACACATTACACGTCTTAGAAATGGTATTTGGTTTAGGGGGCTTGAATGTTGTAATTCATCTTGTTCTGTAACTTTGCCCATTTTTGAGGTAAGGCGCCATACTCAGTAGGAAACAAACAACGGGCAAGCTAGCTTTTCAACCTGAGCTGTCTTCTAATACTATTGCGAACGGCAGAAGTACAGTGAAACTCATCCAAGTTAAGACGACAGGAGCTTGATCAGCTTAAAAACAGCATGCCCAACTGGGTCTTCAACAACCCTGTCTCACAGCTTTTAACTCCATCGCTGACTGTATGAAAATTTAATTGATTAAAAACTAAACATTTTGAGCTCTGAAACAATCGGTGTTGTTTTATTGTTGCTTTCATTAAGGAGTGTTGCTTAAGGCTATCAGTGGAGCCTTAAAGAGATGTTTTGATTTGCATGCTGAGATTTTGGGACCCTGTGTCAGCTTTTTGAAGTATTCCCTACAAATCTTATTTAACAAATTGTGTCCTCCCTCATAACGATTATATTTAAGATTATTATAACTTCATATTATCTCTTGTCTTCTGTGACTTTTTCTATGACTTGTTGCATTCTGGTCGGTTGTTGTGGTGACGTTTGCACACAATGAAACATACCAAAACAACATGAGGTTGGTTTTCTGACACGTTGGTCAAACGTCCTCATGAGCTGTTCTTGACCAAAGAAAGCTTCTGTGAACTCCAGACCTTCCCTGAAGGTTTGGCTACGAGACTACATTGGGTCTAAATGACAATGACGTTTAAAAATGGCAGGGATACATTTGCCTCAAAAGGCCACAGAAGAAGGGTTGTTTAGGTTTTTTTGTCCACATCTACAGTAGCCTATTTTAAGGAGTGAATTTTAGAAAGAAACATTATTGGGTGAAAATGCTTATTAACTTCATTAAAATTCGAACAAAACACCACAAACAGTTCTACACTTCTGGACCCACCTACCACTAATAAAAAAATGAGAGGAGTCCTTACATCAGAGATTTTATTTGGGTGCAGAACGGGCAGCTTAGGTCCTTGGACCAGGAAGTTAGGGGAAACAATTAGCATTTCTTAAAAACATTACATTTTTGTAAAGAACCTGTGAATGTAGTTTTCTATTTAACATCTTCGCATGTGATCCCATTCAAGTCAGTTATTTTATTTCACAGCATGACCTAACCATTAGTCCTGATCATGTTAAATTCACACATGAGCCTCTTCAGAGTTTGGCTGAAAGAAGATAGATCCCAGTCTCTCTATACTTGGCTCCAAACTGCATGAGAGACATGCATTTGATTACATCGATTTCATCAGCATTGTCAGTTCGTCTAATAAACATGTAAATAATTCCAATAAAAAGGCTGGTTGTGGTTGACAATAAATTAATAGTAGATTTCACGTCATTTTAAGCCTGATTAACATTGAGGTATGCATCTCTTCTGTTCCAGGTGTTGCCGTGGAGAGCATGACAGGATATGTGCTCTTCATACCGGCCGTCCTGCTGCTTGGATACATTATCTAGAGGGTTGAGAGGTAAACCCAGATCTACGAGTATATTACTGAATAGCCTTTAAAGACAGGCGGTCATATTTTAAAACTATATTTATATTTAATTGTATTTTTAATAGCTTATAAATGTTTAGCTATAAGACAAGCCGATGATTCTTTGTCCACATTTTAAGTAGCCTATTTTAAGGTCTCAAGTGTATTCTAGCAAAAATTATGAAAATATTTTACAGATCAATGTGGAATTGTATGTACCTAGATGTTGGTTATATACATACACCATTGGAGATATGCTTTTTGTGTCAATAAAGTTATTGTTTGAAAATGAAATAAGAGATTTTATTATAAATACTTAATATGCTTGGTTGCATTAAAAATGTAAGTTATGCACAAAAAATAACAACGTAAGTGAAGATAAGATTATAAAATGACGAAAAATACAACAAAAAAGTGATGATTGGAAAACAAAAAGAACAAGAAAAGAAAAGTGGCAATACACACAAATTGTAATACCCCAAAAATGATCAAAGTATGCAAAAAGGTAAAGAAAAAAGTCCAGAAAAGTGCACATGAAAAAGTACAAAAAAAAGCCAAACAATGATGACTATGCACACAAAACAAAACATCCCAAAACACACATTCACATTACTTTCACAAAAATGTTATTAAAAGAAGTAAAGAAAAAAGGTAACTAAAAAATAAAAGTGCAAAATATAAAAACAAAAAAGTAAGTCTACTGTCTACTGTGTTGAAATTGTTAACAGAGAATACTCAATAAAATATTCGAGAAATACTATACTTAGTGAGAAAATTCAATACTTAGTGTAAATTGTAATTCCAAATCTACTGGTCGTATTGTACTGGTTGATATCTATTTGTAAATAACTTTAGAATAAATGTAGTTAAACTATTTTTTCACAAAATACAAAACACAATGTGAAGATTCAACTTTTCTAATGTAATGTGTTCCAGGTGCAAGAGTCAATTTTTGAATATGAAAATAGTTTGTTCAGGATTACACCACATGATGTTGCACCTCATTTATTATCCCTGACTTCACAATAACAAATCATTCAATCATGAAAATATGTGGCTAGTGTTCCAATTCCAGATGCTTCGCCAGCGTGTCCTTTACCACTCAGGTTACGACCCACTTTTTATTTTCATGGTTGTCATGACTATATTCCGCAAAAAAATAAATAAACACTGCTTGTGAAGCCAAAGATCCCAAATACACCAACGCATATATTTGATGTCTATTGCCTTACGAAAATGTATTTATTAGTTTTTCTTTAGTCTTGATCAGAGGCCAGAATCAGAACTTGTTGAGTTGTTGAACATGCCAGCATGTCGTTCTCTGAAATGGGGCCAGGGCCTGCTAAAAGCAGCTCATAGCGTCTGCAGACCAATACGGTCCCTCCAAGTTATTCAGAGGTCCTTTTGTATCTGTAACTGCAGTAACACCACATACGAGAGCCCTGGCTCAAGCTCGGAGTTCTGGGTGGACGTCTGGCACCTGGCGGATGTCGTGGCATTCTATTTTTGTACTGTTAGCTGGTGAGTTGTGTTGGTTAGTTTAAAGTTGACCTTTGCCAGGAGGGTCGGACCGAGGACTGATCTGTTTGCTCTGAAGGTGTATACAGCTGCGATTATACATGTCACTTGTGGTTGGTGAACTTGTGGTTGTGGTTGGGAGTTTTAAAAGAGCAGCCAATCCATGTCTAGGCCATCTCTAGTACGCTCATGTTACTTCTCTGTATTCCAGGAGAGACTCCAGGGACATTCTTCAACCTGCCGGAATCAGTCTAGCCTAAATATATCTTAAATCTCTCATAGCCCGAGGTTCACACTGTTCCAAAGTAGCGTGCCTCCAAGCTCTGCCCTAGGTGGAGGAAGATCCAACCCTTGGTTCAACCAACTTCCCAGTTGAAAGTGTATGAGAACCCAGAACCTGTGTAGTTATGGTCAGCATTTATTATTTATCAAATATATTAATTAGGGTAGTAAAAATCTGTGAAATAATTTCAAGTCAAAGCAAATCAGGTTTTATTGAAAAGCCAATCAGCCCCAGCCAGTGCTGTTGCTGAGCTACATCCCTGGAACTACGTAATCTATGCAAATATTTCCTGATCAATCAGATTCTTTTAGGTGAGTCTGTAAGTTTAAAAACTTGCCTGGTGGGAGATGGTAATCTACAAATCTCTTCCAAACAGGGGTCGTAAATTCCAGCTCAGATTTTGAGAGTCTCACCCAAACATACTGAAAATCTTTCAAACTCCCTAAAGCCAAATAATTGAATTTTATATGAGGTGTCTTTGGAAATATGAAATTTACACCAGATGTAGCCATCAAGAACATTTAAGCATACAGGTTGAGTCATGATAAAGTGTACTTCCCCCCGCTGTGTCTGTGTGTGTGTGTGTGTATGTATGTGTATATATATATATATATATATATATATATATATATATATATATATATATATATATAAACAAAAGTATTTTTTCCATCATCATAGCAGTTCTACTTTTAAATAGCACCTGAGCTCGAATGGTGTTTTAGTGAGCTCGATGGTCACCTCAGCTATGGCCCTCAGCAAGCTCCACCAAATAAACCAAACAAAATGTGATTAATTCCATTAATTAATTAATTGCCACACTATTTTAATTAATTAGATTAAAAAAAATGTATCGCTTGACAGCACTCATCGATAGATAGATAGATAGATAGATAGATAGATAGATAGATAGATAGACAATTAATCAAGATTTTTTGACAATTGGTATTTAGCGTTAAGAGGTGAAAAGCAGATGCACTAAATAAAGGACATTCTCAAAATAAAATGTAGATATTTATACGTCCAACACATCTAGCTTTCGTGCACAGTGAGATCCAGAACCTAGTTGTACTCTTGTCCTGCTCTTCTGTCCATTTTTACCCAGTTTAATTTTCCCAGCTCTTAGAACATGAACAAAAGTGATTAAACAACATAATCGCCAACAGAACTTTTAATTTTCTCTTCACAATCAAATGAAAAAAACAAACAAAAAAAACACACATACAGATACATTATAAACAGAATAATACATCTTATGAGATAAAACCAAGCACTAAACCAGTCAACACAGAGGAAAGGATCTAATAAAACTAAGAGAAAACATAAAAACTGTCCCTCATGAGGACACAATCGTCTAAAAACGTCTAAACCCATCAATTGACTTAGCATTTAAAAGGCACTTATTTCATTTTTTCTTTAACATTCAGCATTTAATGAATTTAATGCGTCAATGAAAACATTACTTAAAGGGGTTCAAGACCTCCCATCAGTATTGTCTCAAGCAGACATAAGCCAACTAAACTAAAGCGTTAATAATTACAGTAGTTTAGTACAGACTACATTTAGCAAGGCACAGAAAATACCAACTCATGAACATCTTTTCAAATCTCCAAAACTCAAGTTCTGAAATGAACTGCAATAATTTCTGCAGTTTAAAGGCTGATCAAACACATTGAAAAATGTCAGCAGACCCTGCTTTAACTTAGCAAGACTGCAAAAAATATATATTGGAGTTATTTAAGTCAAAATTATTTGCAAATCCCTACTATTTAAGCATGTACTCCTCGGGATAACCACAAGTTAACTCTTGAGCAACACAGTAGTGAAATAAATTTTGAAGTATTGTTTCCTACTATATAGGAAATACAAAAAACAATTATTTAAATTAAACGGTTAGTTGGTTTTTAATAAAATATAACATTCAAGTTCAAGGAAAAGATCACTTGAAATGTAGCTTTGATTTGATGATCGAGTAACCAAAGGTGCAATGAAATAACATTCGGAACAAGAGCGCTCTCATTGGCTCTCTCAGACACCTGCTCACTGATCTCATCTCTGGTTTGAGGATGATTCTGTTCGTTTCACTTCATCTCTTCAGTCTGTTCAAAGATTGTTTTGATGCAACAGAAACAGCTCTTTCTGATTTGTTACTGCCCTGTGTGACATTCAAACCAGGTTTGCACATTGACAGCTGTGTTCATTGAACAAAAAGCAGCAAGAGAGAAACCCGTTTTACAGAATTTCACCGTCCAAAAAGCAGTTATTAAACTTTTTCCAACTATACATTGTAGTTTGGCTCATTTCTCCAGCTATTCAAGGGAATTGTTATTCCTTACTAACATTTCTTTAAATAAGGCTTAAAATGTCCTCAAATTAAGAGAAACTTTTTTCAGCAGGAGGAATTTATTCATCGTTCTATTTTGCTTGTAAACATTTTAGGGTCTTTTTAAAAGTCAATTTGGGTGAAGGGTCCTATTGTTTTCCGCAGTATTATTTGGATTTTTTCTAAAAGCTGAGAACTTTTCCATTATATTTTCAAAACTATAACCCAAACATAAATCACTATCATCTGGATTGAACTATGGCTCTTAGCCTTTGCATTTCAAAGTATTGTTTATTTGTTGTAAGTGCACAAATGCAAATCTGTTACAGAAATCTCATCTCTCAAATGAATGAAGCATTGTGTTTTGGTGTTTCCTCAAAGAATAGAAAAGAAAAAAAAATGTTTGTTGTTTTACTGATTGTGCGGTAGGAACTTTGTACACAAAGACACTTAAACAAATAACAAACCAATTTACTATTACTAGATATACTTTATACTTTGCACACTTCTTGGCTGGTGATTTAAAAATGACCCAGTTACACTGAAATGCTGCTTTATTTACCTGTGAACAAACTGAGTGCGAGTGCCTGTCCAGAACCACATACTAAGGAAGTATGTACTTAATTTGATCAAGGAAATACCACCTGTCCACGGGGCGGAAAGGTGACGCAGAGTTGGTCATTCTGTAACCAGAAGGTTGGCGGTTCGATCCCTGCCAGGTCCATTCTGCCAGCGTATCTCTAGGCAAGCGACTTCCCCCACATTGTCCTGTATGGATGTGTGTGACTGGTGGGGGGTGTTTGGTGGTGGGCAGGAGGCCGCAGCCTCGGATTGGCAGCCACGTCCTGTCAGACTGCCCCAGGACAGCTGAGGACTACCAAAGTAGGGTTGGGTTGGGACGATGGCAGATAGACCTCATGATATTTACTATTTAATGAATTATTACTAGATATGAGTCGCACAAATTAATTTTGGACATAATTGCTCAGCCATCTTAAAACGTTATGTGTTTAATCTCCACTTCTTGACGTTTCAATCATTTTCAAAGCTTTGGCAGCTGGTGGCTTGTACCAAAATGGATTGTGGGATTGAAAGGTGAGAATCTTCCACACTGTGGACACTATTACATTTTACCTCACTGGTTTTCATACTTTAAATTCAAATATAATGCGGTCAAAGCTTACATTACAAATACTGATTTATACAATTTACAAACCAGCAAGAGTCTTTGCGTTGACAAAATCAACTTGTAGTATACTGTAAAAAGTCACTATAAAAAAGTCTATTAATAAACTATGAATAAACTCAGAAATGAAACAAAAATATGAAATAGCAACAGCCAACCTCTCCCTGGGTAGGTTCCGACTGCAGGTTTTAATGCTCAATTGCATTTTTTTTTATGAAATCATTAATTAATTACAATTAGTAAATGTTTTACTCAACAACATTGAAATAGAAGTACATTTACATAAAGAAAAAGACATGATTGTTTATTTCCACCAACTTTCTTTCAAAGCTGCCTTGCTGATAGACTCAAATAAGACTCACAATAATTGGCCCTTTACTGGTGAAAAAGTCTCCAGTTATTACAAAGCTATAAACCTATATAAAGCAATAATTAAAAAAAATATTCAAAAGAATTTGAATCCTAGTACAATACGCACAATATTAAGATGACAGAACATGCTTTGCTCCAGCATAACTGGATATATCTCAATAGTGTTTTTATCTACTTAAATAAAGGTCAATACAAATCATGAAAATCCAAAAAACTAAAAAATTTACTAAAATCTCCCAGGTTTATTTATATTCATCAAATTATAGTTTTTTTTTCAGTCCCCAATGATTAGGAAACCTGGAAAAATGAGAAAAAAACACTTGCATTCATTCAAGAGATGGAATAATTCGATTTTGAGTCCAGATTTGCATTTATGCACTTGTAAGCCCTACAGCTGAGAGTACGGTAAATTACAAGGAAAGTTCTGCAGAAAAATATGCAAAGTTATATTATTTTCTCTTAAATAGATTTAATCAATTTATTTATTAATATCCATTTGTGTAAACTATCATTTTTTGATATCACTATCAAGGGGTAATAATTAGAACATAAATTACAGAAATATATTAGAAAATGACTCAAAATCAGTAATTAAGCACTTTAAAGTGATGAAGGTGCTAAATTTTATGTGAGAAAATATAGCTAAGTTTGGGATCAAACAGGCACGCACCGCGCTCCTCATACCTACTTCTTTTCAGGCTCTGCTGGTTTGTCTGTTTTGTACGCTTTGATGAAGGCCATACCGTGAGTTCTGAAGTGTGTGTTAAGATCAGAAGCTCTGCTAAAGTAACGCCTGCACACCTTACACATGTACTTAGCTTCCCCATCCTCTGCCTGCGACCCCCCAGTACTCGACGGTGACCCCGGGGACACTCCAGCAAAGCAAGGCTCGGAACTCACAGACCCAGAAGCTGTGGTTAGAGGCGACTCGGTGTGATCTGAGGGAGCGTCTCTCACCCGATGGCTTATGAAGAGGTGTCTGCTGAGGGACGAAGAGGAGGCGAAACACGCTCCGCACTGCTGGCACTGAAGAGCGCTGCCTCCTTCGCGGTGACAGACGATGTGTTGGAGAAACTCCTCGCGATCCTCGGTGGAGAAACCGCAGGGCATGCAGCGCAATCCTGTCGTGGTATCCTTGTCATCAGTTGCAACTTTAGCCAATCGGTGATCTGGGTCAATCGAGGCCCCGCCTACAGTGCTCGCATCATGCTCAGATGAGCTGTCAGCTGCATCTGTGACGTGAGGAACGGCCTGAGGGGAAGAGAAAGTGACTGAGGTGGTGTCCAACAGGGGTGAACATCTAGGGGGCTGTTTGAAATTGTGTCCATCGATCTTTGCAGTACGTGAAAAGCAATATGCAAGCTGAGCAATACACCAGATGCTCAGTGAGGACAACCAGATGCTCAGTTACACTGTAAAAAAAGTCTGTAAAAATACAGAACAAAATGCCAGTTTCATTTTACAGAATCAACCTGTTTTGAGATTCAAATAAGAGATAAATCAATGGTTAAGTGTATATTATAAAGTTTTTAAATGATATTCAGAAAATTTGGTTAACTATAGTTAATAGTTTTTTTCTTCTTTAAACCTTGTTGATGAATGGATGAGTTTGACAACCTTTCAACATGTTACTAATAAAGAGAATGTTCTTATGTTGCCAAATTGCGAATTGGTCAAACTTTATTGAAAATGTTTTTTGTTTAGTCTTACTACAATCAGTCCTTGGTGAAGGTGAATACAAAGCTTGAGAAACTAAGCCCACATAAGTTAAACAGGCATAGAAGAAGACATTTATTTTACTATACACTAATAAAAAGCATTTCTTGCTTTTTTTTTTAGTTCTGTTACATCCTTAAAAACATGCCTCATGTTATATTGAGATTTGTTCGTGCATGTTTCCTCCAGTTGTTATAGCCCCATCCACTGACCAATCATATGAACCGCTATGCATGCAGAAATAAAAAAATAAAAATATATATTGACCAGAAATTGGTTGATTTCATGAGTGTCAAAAGGAAAAAGTGTAAGAGCAGCAGACCTGCTCTGAACACCAATGAAGAGAAAGAGTGTTTTTGTTTGTGGTAACGAGTTTACAAAAAAATCCAAGGAACACAACGCAAATTTCATCTTCATGTCGGCTTTATTCCCTTTCGGGGTCGCAACAGCGGAATGAACCGCCAACTCTTTGGCGTATGTTTTACGCAGCGGATGCCCTTCCGGCCACAACCCATCGCTGGGAAACATTCACACACACACTCATTCACACTTTAACACTATGGGCAATTGTTCTTATTCAATTCACTTATACCGCACGTCTTTGGACTTGCGGGGAAACCGGAGCACCCGGAGAAAACCCACGCGATCACGGGGAGAACATGAGAACTCCACACAGAAATGCCACCTGCCCCAGCCGAGCCTAGAACCAGCGACCTTCTTGCTGTGAGACAACCGTGCTACCCACTGCACCACCGTGACGCCACAACGCAAATTTACACAGGTAAAAATATGTGTCCATGTAAAACAAGAACAGACTCAAATATTTATTTAGTGTTGTAAGGGTCATTGTGTCATGGTTTATTTCACTTAAGCCAATTTAAATATCTGGATTTTTTTTTCCTTCTGTGTAGGTGTTTGTACCTGGTCTCCTCCGTGTTGAGCCTGAATATGTTTCTCAAGGACCAGCTTACTGCTGAAACTCCTTTTCCCATCCGTACAAAGTCTTCAAAACAAAGAAATCATTCTCATGCATGCAATATTTCACAGCTATTTGTGCATTTACTTAGTCGAAACTTCAGAGTGATACTCACTGACAATAAAAAGCTCTTTTGATGCCTTTGTGCTTGACACGAATGTGGCGTCTCAAACTTGAGGATGAGGAGAAGGAAAGCTCACAAAGAGTGCAAGGAAACTTCTTCAATTCCTTCAACAGATAAAACCCAAAATGAGCATTCGACTACTACTACACTCGCTGTAGATAAAAATAATAAAAAAAACTGACTTCAATTTTGGTTTTTAATGTCTGATTCCACATTTTAGTGCTTTTAGACCGAAACTTCTTTTGACACAATGGACCAGACAATTACTTTATGGAATTTCGGAAATGCAATTTCATGGAATTTGTTGATCACATGTTGGTCAGAAGCACACAGCGGAACAGCAGACGCAGCATTTGAACCAAGCTGACTGCTGCAAAATAGACTGCTGTGACTGAATTGATCAGGTTTTTGGAACACCTTGAAAATTTTGATGACTAGCATTCGACGAATGATGAAAACAGCTGTAACTTTGAAATCTTTACTTTGACAGCTCATCTGTTGCTGTTTATTTTGGAAGTAGCATTTCACACCCTTGAACAACACTATACTTCAAGAATGTAGTTTACCTGGCAGTGTTTCTTTCATCTGGTTGAGAGAAAGTAACACTTTACCAATCTGTGCAGAAGTTTATTCTACTTTTGGATGTTTGGTCTCACGATGAACCTTACCCAAAAATGATTCAATCTGTCTTCTTAAGTGTGTGTCTACTGACACGTTTAACTTTATAACTATTATTCTGTTTCTCTTTTCATCTTTTAAGTGATAACGATATATCTTAAATTTGATAAAGCTTGCATCTATTCAAAATCCAGTTTCCTCTCTTCAATAACAGTAGGGTTGAAACGATTCCTCAATTACAAAAATTGATCGAGGAAAAATCCTCCACGTCGAAGCCTCTATTAGTCCCTTTTATCCCGTGGTCTGCCTGAATACTGGATTCTGATTGGCTGGAAGGTGTTGAGCCAGGTTGTTTTATTCACTGCTGGTATCCTTGCGCTGCATTAGTCACACACATTAGATGTTCTTCATGGTTCACTCAACACGAGCACTAGATCACAATTCAGTAATCATTCACGTAGTCTCTCAACTTGGATTCTTTTAGTGTCTGAAAGATCTATGTTTACGGATTTTTTTTTATACCGACCAGCGTTTGTGAAGTGAACTGAGAGACATTCAATCCTGTATAGAGAAGACTGTGGCTGCGTCATTCAGAAAACAGCATGGATTGACTATTACAGTCTACTTCTCTTTCATATTTTCACAATAAAGAAAACCAGGAGCTTCATTGGCTTCCGTCTGTTTTCATTAATGTCCATACTAAGATTCTTGTGAAGTATTATTGTTTAACTTATTACAGCGAGAGTCTACTACAGGAAAGTGTGTCACTGGGTTGAAGTAAGTGCAATATATTGTACTGTAGTGCAAATATTAATAATATATTTAATCTGTTAATTTTCGACAAAGATAATAATATGACAAAAATTAAGGCATTTCAACAAAAAATTTACATACTACTTCTGCCAGCGAAGTTAAAACAAGATGTAGACTGAGTGGAAAAACCATCAGCTGTATTGATCCCCTCTTTTATTGCTCTTTTAAGTAATTAATAAAAAATTAATTATGCAACGATTGGCAAAAAAGCATGGCATAAACAGGCCAAAAAAAACTATTTTGATATAGTGGAAACTGCTGTTCAGAAATGAAAGTTAACGGTAAAGACACAAGACTTTCTCCTGTAACTTGCGCTCCATAACAGCACGCTCCACTTTATACATTTAGTTTTAGGACACCTTGACTCTAATCTTTATTATAGCATGTTATTGGTAATTTACACATACTGTTCCACTTGATTATAGACGTGTTTAAAGCGTTTTTGATATAATAAAAATCAAAGTTACAGCACATTAAACCATTGAATGTCTATGGGTGAGTCCGAGCAGGCCCCAGAAGTGGTGCATGACAAAGCACGTGTTTTATCTGATTACTTTGTTAATCTACACATTTTTCAGTAGAATACACGATTACTAAAATATTCGACATCTATAGCCCTAAATAACTCTTGTTCTAGCTCCACAGTCCAAAAAAGAACTTGTGGATGTAGCTGGTTTCATTGCTTGAAAAATATTATGATTGAATTTTAATCTGGGAGGCTGGCAATAAAGCTCTGTTTAAAAAAAAAATTAGATTTTTTTATTTGAACTCAAAAAAAAAAACATTAGAAATGTCTGCACTGCTGATTCATTCAACAACCTGAAAGCTTTCTGACCTTGCCGTGCTCCTGGGACATGTGACGGATGAATTTTTCCTTTCGTGTGAAGCGGCTCTGGCACTGGGAGCAGCTCCAGCTCTGGGTCGAGCCTCCAGCCTCTTTTTCTCTGCCCTCGTCTTCATCCAGATCCCACTCCTCCCCATCAGAGCTCTCCATCTTTAGTGGACTGCTCTGTGCTGCTGTCTCGTGACTGAAGGCATCCCTATGCGAGCTCTAAAATTACATTTCAACAAGGCCAATCACTCATACAGCTACTCAACAATATATTGTTAATAATATTTATTCTGTGACAACTAAAAACAAACCTTTGTGTGGTCAAAGAGGGAACTCCTCTGCGTGAAGAGCTTGTTACAGCGGGGACATTTAAAGACATGTGTCTTCTGCTTGGCTAAATGAGTATCAATATGAGCACTAAGCAGCGATTTTTGGGTAAAAACCGTCCGACACATCACACATTTATAGATCTCCCTGTCAAAGTAAAGGAAACAGTTGATATTCATTGCTTAAAAACTATTAACGTCAAAATAACTAGAGTCAAGGCAGTAAGAATTGGCACACTAGATTTTGTCCAAGATAATAATACATTTATGACAAATGCTTTACTTTAAACATGTTAATTTGATACAATGGGCTGGAACATTTTACACGTGAATGTAGAATATTGTATTAGTTAGAATGAGAAGATGCCCATTTACAGTCTACTCCGATAAGAAACAGGTGCAGCAAATACCACCTAAACCCAATTAAAACCGAATTAACTTGTTTAAAAAAAAATCTAATTAAATACCCTTTTGAATATAATTTAGATGGACGTTTAAAGCAAATTTATGTGGCAAATGGACATAATGAACACAATAAAATAAATAAAATGAACACAAGCTTTTCAGCAAAAACAAAAATTTACATTCAATTGTTTTTTTTACAAGTTAGCTATTCTTTCAACCTTTGGAAAAACAAAGCCCAAAGAAATATTAAGCCATTATAAAGTGTGAAACTAAAAACCATTTAAAGAGTGATTTAAAGAGTTAACCTGCAATGGAATACTTCTTTTTTACTTCTCAACTCTGTGTGCTTTCTGTACATGGTACGCACACTTTTTTACAGAAGCAAATTAGCCTAGGTTCTAAAAATTGAGTAGTCAAATAAAAGTCTTTTTTTTCTGACTGGAAAGGGAATTGTGATGTGGCATGTTGCTGACTGTTGACTGGTCAAACACAGAGTTCACTGATTGGCTAGAAAGTAGGAAGCTTTTAAGCCATTGTTCATTTTGGTGCCACCATCTGACTTTTAAGCAAAACTTTTCATTTGAGAGTTAAAAGCCTTACACAAAATAGCAACTTTTTGCATTTCTGTTGCAGATTCACTATTCACCAACCAGATCCGAACTGATGAAATGCAGCATTTTAGTAAAAACAAATTTAAGACACTAACCACCAGGAACTTACAATGGGCAGTAGTTTTGTTTAACATGAATAAGATAAAATATTTATTTTGCACTTATTTTGTTACGGTGGCACGGTCACACTTTTGAGAAGGATCTGGCAATATACTGTTCGTACTAAAATCCACCACTCCTCCTAACTCCTCAAGCTACAAACTTCAAACTTTTTTCAAACTGTTCCAACTGGTCTGACTTGGGTTGCTATATCTCCTCATGCTGCTACCACTAAAGGATACTCCGAAATCACTGGGAATCAAGGTCAAACTGCGTCGTGCAGTAGCTCAAACTTAGAATCTCATAGAAACTTCAAACTCAAGCCACTTAAGGAACTTATCACTCTGAGCAATAACCTTGAAGGCAAAGTGCAAAAGTATTTGTCCCTTGGGTCAAATGTGATGAACCATTGACGTTAAATTGCCTTGATAATGAATGGGTATAGGTCTCAATAATTTACAAAACAAAACAAAATAAAAACAGAATGGTTGAATTATGTTGTTCATAGCGGCAAGGTAGAATGTTTTATTATGTCACTGACCATTCCATAGCAACCATACTTTTTACTCTAGCAACAACTTTAAAAGATATGCATCTCAGCTTAGGAAACGTGTTAAGACACTTTTTCAGGAGTTGGTTTATACCACTCAATGACAAGGGTAATATTTTAGGATATTACTGACCCCTCCATAGCAACCACACTGTTTATCTTAACAACAATCTTCACATAACTATCTCTTGCTAATACCATGATGGTTTATATCTTATTTACTCAGTTACAAGAAAAGTTATCAAAAGTTTGATTCATTCTTTAAACAGCTTCAAGCTTTGAACCTTTCACAATTGGATAAAGCTTTATCAAACATTTAAATATCAACTCTCAAGCCAACAAATATTATCCATATCTAGATAATTTTGCATGTTATAGTAACATAAAACAACTAAAAACTAGATTTTTACTAGAGTATAAAAAAATTCAGATTCAAGTCAATTTAAGAGTGCCAATACTTTTGCCCATGACTTTACTAGTTAACATGGTAAGTGTTCAGTCTTACTTGGATTCTCTCGCTGTCTCAGGAAGCTCTGGGTGATTGGAAGCACAGTGAGCTTCAGCCCCAGAGGAAGATTTGAATGCCATTGGGCAGGATGGGCATTTATGGAAGACTTCACAGTGAGCAGTCTGCATGTGATTCTTTACAGCATTCTGACTGTTCACCCCTCCAAACACCAAGTGACAACAAGCGCATCTGTAAAGTGAAGGGAGTGAATAAAAAAGTAGCATATTGGTCGATACACAGCCTTAACCATTGAAGTTGGGTACTTGTATCCCAGGCGTCGTGAGTAGTGCAGACAGGTTTGAGTCAGATGAGAGTTGAGGTTATGAATTGGACAGCTGACCCCACATTCAGGGCAGACCAGAGGAGGAAGCTGCTGGTGTAACCGTTGGTGAGCCGCAGCACTACACGAGTTCCACAGCACCATCGGAGGAGAGCACTGCCCACAGACCTAAAAACAAGCCAACTATAAATGTACTTAACAAAAAAGAAAAAAAAACCTTGGTTCTCAAGTACTCTCTAAGTACTTGTATAATAAATTATATTAACAATATAATTAAAGTTAAACAATTATGCTGTAACAATTTCCAAAGAGAGCTTGTGGTCAATGCGCATGAGACTGTTTAGTTCTTGAGAAGTTAATTGGGTATTTAATGAATCAACACATAATTAATATAAATTAAAGAAACATATGACACATTTATTTAATTAACATTTTTTTTAATTAACATTAATTATGTGTTGATTCATTAAATGTTTAATTAACTTTTCAAGTACCATAAAGTCTCACAGTTACTGTGACCTGCAAAAGATGATGTCAGTCCATCTGACAAGGAAATTGTTTCTCATACTATGCTCTTAAAATAAACCTGAAACTCTCTTTGGCAACTGTTACAGAATCGTTTTTAACCTATTATTAATACAATTCACTCCTGTTTTATAAAACCTTAGTCTCGCTAAATGTATTGGTGTCACAAACAGGATTCAAGAACAAAATGGGCTGAGACATAGAACAAAAAAATATAGGAAACAGCTCAAGGGACAGATAATTTTTTTTTTTTGGGTAGGACTTTTTTTCAGGAGAATCAAAAACTCCATATATGTACCCTCCATATAAACCCTACTTGGATTTACTTGACTAAAAATAAGTTCTAGAGTTAGGGATGCACCAATACCGGTATTTGGCATTGCCCTCGATACCACATTTTCTAAAGATACCAACTTCTGAGAAATGTCCGTGTTTGAGTGGCGTGTAATTTAATCAAGCACCTAAAATGTTCTTGAACCCAGATATGATGCCCCGCTGCTACATGACTGGCATGAATCTGGCTAAACTACACGACTCTGTGAAAATGAAAAAGTAATTATCCACACTCTGCTGCAAACCTCTTGGTTTAGTTTCACCACAAATATTTGGACAAGCAGTGTTAGCCCCGTGTTGCTAATGAGCCTAACCTCTCAGAGGTTTACGCTACAACGAGCCGTAACACACGCGAAACAATTCCGGGGCTCGAACACAAGCCAGGCTTAACTTATAAGAATTAAGATTTTTTTCATAATGATCTATTCTTTAATATGTTGCATACAACATGCTTTTCATGGTAAATAAGTGGTCTTCATTCCAAACTAGTCGCTTGTTTGTTTTGTTTTTTAATTATATGACTAACGCTGTTACCTGTAAACTGTTACTGTTAGCAGTAGACAAGTACTGAAATGCAAGTACTCATATAAGTTATATTAACTTAAGCCTTTAACCAAATTCATTCATTCATCATGAAGACCATGCTGCAGAATGCACTAATGCCACTCTTAAAACTCATTAAGTATACACATTTAACGGGGACAAACTTGCACTCTGTTTCCACTAAAGACATCGATTAAAACACTGACTGACCGTGTCAGTGCCTCCAGATTCTTCTTGGAAGTGTTCTGCTAATTCAATCTTTCCTTTGAATGGACTCAGACACTCTGGACAGCTGTGAACAAGCATAGAAACACAGCCATTAATAACATTAGGATTAGTCCTTACTACTCATTTCCAAGTAATAAAAAACCCTAAATAAATCCGGTCTGAAATATTGTCACTACCTGTGCTCAGAAGACTGTGTCATCTGGACACCATTGTTTTTCATGGCTGAGAAAGCAGGAGACAGGACACCTAGTAAAGACAAACAATCTAGATCACTCATCTGTAAATGATTTTGAACTGGACATGGCTAATTAAACATATAACTGCTGTTGATCAGACTACTGTAACTAACATCATTTACATTGAGCCCTCTGAAGCATACACAAAGATGCTCAGAGCACCAGGGACTGAACACTGAAAACAAGCCTCAGTTGAGAGTTTCCATGTTGGTGATTGAGTGCTTTGTTTTGTAGAGAATATTCCCAAGAGACTGGATCATCTCGAGATTTCTCCCCGATGACTTACACATTTATTTGTACCTATTGAATACAATCACAAAATCGAATAGAATATGCACAAAAAAACAGCTGTATAACTTCAAACGTGTCACTCCCTTTTTTTTAATACTTAGCTAAGTTGTAAATTTAATGCTCACCAATTGTTATTGCGATAAGATATCGAGTAATGGTTTGCAAAGTTTCGCTCTCTAATACAAACTAGATGATTTCTACAGTTACAAAATAAATTTATATTAAAAAAAATTGTTTTATTTTCTGATTAACAAATTTGAAATAAATGTAGCTTTGAACAATAAATGAACCTTTCGCACAACATCCGCTTGTTACTTGTGATATCACGCGACACTTCAGGGACACCTCCCTACTCTCCCAATCATAAAAAATGGCAGAAGGGGCTAAAACTTTGATCATTATTTCATCCAAAACATCCATTTTAATTAAAGTGGATTCAAGCATTGTTTAGATCAATAACGTGCACGACAAAAGTTGGAATCAAGGTGTCCTAAAAAAAGTTTATGAACTGCTTTTCAGAAACAAAAGTTACATGTAAGACGCCGTTGTTTCTCACAAGACCTTTTGAGTCAAAACAAAAAAAGCACTTGTAAGTTTTTAAACAAACGCTTCGCACTTAACTTAAAAGGTCGCTTTTTACTTTAACTGTAAAATTGCACTTGTGTTTTTACATGACTTTTTAAAGCTAAAACAAAATGACGCATTTGTACTTTTTTATGTGACATTTTTTTGCTATACTGTAAACGTAAACCCAGGGCTATACGGCATAAAAATCCCACAGAGCAAGCTACATACCAAACGAAATGAGTGAGGAAACCAGTGAATATGGATATTTCACTTTAGTAATGAAATTGCTTCTTCGCCTTCGATACAACAAAGAAAGTAATATAATAAGAAAATTAGGTTTTGAGTTTATTGAGCCAGGAAAATCTTTCAATATGCAAGTGTGTTTTATATTGTATGATAAATGTGCCATAATTTCAAAGTAATACTATACTTAAAAGTTTAAAAATCTTAAAAACAACAATATACATTATACATTATGATTTTAATGTCTAAGTTCAGCATCCTTCCAATACTGTACTTTTAATGATTGAATTTATCAAGGTTGTATCAATATATTAAAGTTGGTGCCCTGTTTATGTGCTGGTGTTAATTGATTGACACACTATTAATGTAAATAGATTAATTTAATGAAGACGGAAAAAAAGTGATTCAAACCTATCGGCACAGGATCCTGTTGGCCAATCATTTGCTCCACACTGACGGGACTCATGACCAGATGGGAACACTGCATGACTAGTCCCTTCTCCTTATGCTCTCGTGCGTGTAGCAGAAGGCTGCATTTATTGAAGAAAGCCAAGCGTTTGGAGCAGTGGTTACAAGTCACCTCGATCCTCATAGAGCGCCGATCATAATGCCTGGCAAGGCTGCGCTCCAGAGCAAATGCGTCCCCACACTCAAGGCACCGGTATCCTGTAGAGGGCAGCTGAAGGCCCCATTCTGAGGGAGGTAGGCTCGAGAGGTCAGGTTGGTAACTCGGTAAAGGATTCTTACTGTTTAGGATTTTGTTGAAGCTTTCGACAAGGCTCGACTGGCTACGTGAGATCACAGCTCCGGAACTGTTCACAATTGACGCTGGTTTTACTGTCCCAGAGTTTAACTTCTGTCCAGAAGGGCGAATAGTAGACGAGGAAATGGAAGGGAGGGTAGACAATCTGGTAATGTTGACTGCAGTGGCAGAAATGGTGTTTGTCGTTTGTTTCTGAGCTCTATTGGCAGCAAATAACATTGCTGTGCTAGCATCCTGAAGGGTGGAGATGGGGAGCATTTTCACTTTTGGTTCAAGAGCTCGAAGTGGAGGAGAAACAGCAGATTTCCGAGTCTTTTGTGCCGTCTTACGTACCCCTGCTTGAGATTTGGCAACTCTGGTTTGAGATCTTCTTATGTTTCTAGGAGTTGCTTTAACAGTCTTGATCCTTAATTTAGAAGCCACTCTTGAGTTGGTGTCTTCCAAGCTGTCATCAGCTGATTTCACTTCAGCTCCATCATTGTCTTCCGTTTTGTTGTGAAGACTTGTCTTTTCCTGCACACTCATATCAATGGCTTGATCGTCTTTTCTAATCATTTCAGACTCGTCATCTCCTTTCTGACTTGAGGAATGAGTGGTATGAGGGACTTCGGGTTCAGGGCTCTCAGGAGAATCTCTCTCTTCGATTATATGCTCCACATCTCTTTCTGCAACGGGTAGATAACTAGCGCTAGTCATGGAGCTGCTTTGAAGAAGTGCTGGTTGCTGTACAGTGGCCTCTTCGATTTGTGTGTTGCTAACGGGTAAGGACGGGGATGATGGAGAGGGTGGCTGAAACACTGTTGAAGGGGACTTCTGCATCCGAGGAACCTTTGGAGCAGGGCACAGCTGGGAATCCGGGCTCTCATGAATAACAAGTGCAGGGCTACCAAGGTCTGGTTCAGACTCCTCATCCTCAGACAGGTGCCGGCGAACTCCTACCCTCAGAGACACATTTATCGGTTTCTCTTCCTCCAGTTTTGAAGAAAGACTTGAAGATGGACCACATAAGATAGGGGGTTCTGGAGGTAGAGAAAACGTTCTAATAGGGTTAACAGTGGCTTCACTTGTTGGTTTGACATCACTTGCATTTGAAAGAGATGAAAGCAGTCTGTTTGGTTGCATCTGCGTTAGAACTGGAAGTGAAGGTGGTAGTTTAGCTCCCTCTGAGTTCCTCTGTAGTCCATTGTGAGTGAATGGATCTGAAGGTAATAGAGTCTCTTCATATGGACTCTTCCTTGACGCACTAGATACGTTCTCTGGTTCATTCCCTTCAGGGAAGTCTTCAGAATGCACAGTGCGTTTTACAATCACACTGACGATGGAGGGGTCTAAAGGAAGAGACCCTGGACTTCTTGATGGACTTCCACTTCTCTCTTTTTGCTCATTTTGATTGCCATCAGCGTCAGACTGGATTGCTTCTTTGGCATCAATGTCTGGAATGTCAAACGCTGCCAGAAGATCATCAAAATCTGGAGTCTTCATCTCCCCCATTCCAACATGGATGACAAATTTCTGCAACGGTAAGACAGTAGTTCAGAATATTAAATGTTAAAAATAAGGGTTTGGGCAAACCCTTCGTTTGATAATGAAATCATATAAAGCTGCTGCATGCATAGGAAGTTACTTTCTTGGCAGAGTGTCACACCTGGATGGTCAGATATGGTCAAAAGGTGGGACATGGGTAGAGAGCGGGGGGACAGAATAAAAAAACAAGACATTTCGCTCATTCCTAGTTCAAAAAAACTGCAGAGCATGGGTAAACAACCTTTTTGAAACTGGGAGATATTTCTTGGGAACCCATTAATGTCAAGAGCTACTGGCTTCATACACACTTTTTTGTGTGATGGTTAGCATCTACTCTGATTTTTAAGTGCTAGCACAAGTGTCTAATGATGAAGAACGATTCATGAACACTGTGGGGGTTGTTGGAGAGAAAATTAGCAAAGCTATAGTACAGCACTTCAGAATCATACTGAGCATGCAGAAAAAGGAGCTCTCCATTTCCCTCTACTTCCGATTTCATTTGGGTTTATTTTTGTGAATTAGTTTCTCAACAATTTCCTAACACAAACGAATGCACCCGTCCCCTAACACCTGGTAGTAGATCTTCATGCAAAAGCTATAGGCTTCTCCCATTTGACTGCAGCAGGTACTACTTGGACCACAACGTTCTGTAAAAAATTAAATAAAACATGCAAAACTGGCTGCATCAGGGGTCATGAACATTTTTTACCCACTAGGAGATACTTGTTGGGTATCAATTAATGTTAAGAGCTACACGTTTCATACACTCTTCGAAAATACCAAACATGCTCCATTTATGTTTAATTTTATTATTAATATATAATGATATTCATCTATGTGAAGACACTGATTATGATTTCATTATCTACTATAACTTAGCAAGAAAGGAAACAGATGAATATCAATATGCAACGTTTGTTTTGTTTTTGCATTTACATTTTCAAAGGATTGCTTCTGTGACATTTTCTCTAGCTACTAACAATTCTAACCAGGGTTTCTTCCGTTTTCAAAAGGTCATATTTAAAATCTTTTTAAGAACATTTTTTGAAATCTTTTTAAGAACCTTAAGAATCAGATTTAAGACATATATCATACCACCAAAAACACATACAAAACTATTCCATAATAAACAGTAGGCTTTAAATACATTGTTTAAAACCCTAACTTTTATGTTTAGAGCAAAGGTTTTATCTAAGTCTGCCAGCAACCCTAACCAACCTAAACCAGTGAATGAGGGAGAGCCAGTGCGTGATGGACAGAAGAGGCAGACTTAAAATAATATGTTTATTAAAGTTAAGATGCTCCTTCCAATAGCTGACTTTGCTCCTGGTTGGCTGTTTTTGTGGCTATGTCGACCATCTCGAAACACATTTCATATTGTTATGTATTGTAGAATTCCTTTTTTGAAATTATTTATTTGCCTTTGACTCTCATTCAAAGTAATACATATTTAGTTGTTTTTAATAAAAAGGTAACTGGCATCTATTTGATTGTTAGATCCTACCAAAAAAAAAAAAACACTATGCATACTCAGTTTGAGTCAATTGAATTGCTTTTCTTTTTAAAAATAGTTTCCCATGAGTGATTAAGACATAAACTGAGCAATGGACCACAATTTCGAAACCAGTGTTTATTAGTTTCATTCCAGGCTGGTCTCTTTGTAAATAATGCAAGTTAAAATCATTTGCACAATATAAACCAACAAATACGAGGTGCGAATGTTATTAAGAATAAAAGCGTTAAAATATGAAAATGGTACCTTTGCCTCGCTGTGGTTTCCCAACTAAAGTTAAATAAACAACTAAATAGCCAGGAAGTGCTTTCGTCGAGTATAACTTACACAGATTATTCACAACAGTATAAACTTAACAAGATTACCCAAACACAATAAAAACACTTGCACGATATAACAACTTATTTTGCTCATTCTCATAAAGTCATTCAATCAGTTCGGAAAACTACAACCTCTATCGTAGTGACAGCAAGTTACAGGTCTAGCATACAGCTAAGTTAGATTAGCTTCTTTCGCAGGCTGCAGGGAGTAAATGAAGTCATGTAAATCCCCAGACGTTAAAAAGATGAAATTGCTGATTAATGTCCCAAGTGTTTAAGGACAATAAACACCTAATATAAGAAGTATTGACTAACAAAGTAAATTATAAACTTATTTTTTTTACATTACCTGGCGAAATAGTCCGTCGTTATATTTTAGAGCGACCCAAATTTTTGAAGTCGGCGCACAGTATCTTCGTCACCTTTCAATAAAAGTCCGTTTTGACAAGTGCCAGGAATAAAATGCACAATCTTCCTGAGCTAAAGCTGGCCTAAACGCACGATGATAAGAAGCCCATTTTATACATTCAACGGGCCGAAGAAGTGAGACATCAGAAGTCCTTTCATCTGATTGTCTTTGGTGTAGAAACGTAAAGTTATGGTATGAAGAAACATAAAGTCTCGCGTATTTTTTATTAAAGCATATTTTCAGTTAAGCATCTCTCGTGTTAGTGAGGTTTATAATATCAATTTGTAAACTGTGTTTCATTTAATAAAAATAAAAGCGCTCTTTAATAAAAAAAGACTCTTACTTTGTTTTCCTGGTAAAGGCGCATGCGTGTTCGTCCTCGTCCTCGTCCTCAGGTGCTTGCGTATTGAAATGAATTGAATGGAATTGAATTGAATTGAATTAAATTGAATTGAATTGAATTGCGATTCAGCCTCATATTGCGAATGCGAAATAACAAGCTTGGACTTAAGTACCGATTTTGCTCATTTTCTTGAGCTTTTCCCGCCATGGGTTCGCGTGATTGCGCAGGCCCAAACATTTTCACAATGGCATTATACCGTATGGTACATTTTTGACCATACTATATTAAATTGTACTCATCTGTACCTACGGTAAGCAATTGTCAACTTCTGGTGTTTCGTGAATTTATTTATAACTTATTTTCAGTAATATAATAATTCATGATTGAATATATTAATCATATAAATTAATGGAATAATTTACATTTGCTATAAGGATCAATTGATGAAAGGAAATTGAATTTTACAAAGACAAAGATGTAACAGAAGCAGCCGTTGTAATGTCTGACATCAAAATATTGAGCCCTACATGGGAGTCATAGATAAACACAAAACGGTGCCTTTTATTGTTTTAAGGTATTTTGTTGAAAATATATTGAACTTTTGAAATGCAGTATGCAAGCATTTTGAGAACGTGGTGATAAAAATATTATTAACTCATGATTTTTACCGTTTTTGGGGAATAAAACTGAAAAATCTAATTATTGTGCCTTAAAGGGGAGTCATGGAAGAACACAAACAGTGGCTTTTATTTTAAGTCAATTTGTTCAAAAACTATTGAGATTTAAAATGTATAATATGAGTGATTTGAGTACACTTAATTTTTTTTCGCTTTTCTTACTGCCCGCATGATTTTTTTAACAGTGGAGCATTTGTTTATCAGGCAATATAACCTATTAAGGAAAATACTTAACACTGAATAACTAATGCAGTTATTATCAACAATATTCTTTAGGACAGGTAACTGAATATTTCTTTATGGCAAGACATAAGCTATGAAATCACATACCTCAGCTTGGCAGATATAAGAACAAATGTATAAGTTAATCATATGTAAAACATGTTTTTCTTGCCATAGAATGCCGCGTAAAGGAAAGAGATCTCAGGCTCAAAAACAGCGCTGGAGAGAGGAACGATCTGTGAAAGCCTGCGTTGACAAGGTATCTTTGGCTTGGAGTAAAGCATTTTTAAACATTCACAACACAGCATAGACCCTTTTACTGAGTGTGATCATATATTTGTGCTCACTGTTGCTCTTGCGATTGTACTAATAGATATTTTATACAGAATAATAAAAAACAATATGGCATAATATTTTGTGTATAATAATTTATTTATAATATTATAATATAATGGGCATTACGGCGATGCAGTGGGTAGAAAAAGTCGTCTCACAGCAAGAAGGTCGCTGGTTCGAGCCTCAGCTGGGTCGGTTGGCATTTCTGTGTGGAGTTCTCATGTTCTCCTCGTGATCGCGTGGGTTTTCTCCGGGTGCTCCGGTTTCCCCCACAAGAACAAAGACATGCAGTATAAGTCAATTGGGTAAAAAACAATTGTTCATAGTGTTTGAGTGTGAATGAGTGTGTTTGGCTGGAAGGGCATCCGCTGCGTAAAACATATGCCAGAGAGTTGGCGGTTCATTCCGCTGTGGCGACCCCGAAAGAGAAGAAAGCCAACAAAAAAATGGATAAATGGATTATAATACAATTTGTTTAAAATTGTTAATATAAATATGTTTGTGTTCTTTGAGCGACAATTTACTCAAATAGCTAGGAAAAACTGTTGAATTCCACCATACTTTTAATGCCAAAATGTGCGTGCATATAATTAAACGTCATTGATAAAAAACAGTTAAAGGGTCTGCAGGTTGTCAGGAGCTGAATTAGTCAGTCGGCCATTTTCTTTGGTATGCTACGGCCGTTGCTATAGTTACTCAGGCTGGAAACAGTGGGTGAACTTGGAAATGTTTATTTATTTGCATTTAAGGAAGACTATAAAGCTTTTGTGTTTCTGTCTTCTTACTTGAAAAGTAAGGGTTTTTATTTTTCATTTGTTTGATTCTGTTTTCATTGTTTTATTATTATTTATTAGATTTACAATGGGTACTTTTAAGGATGGAAGAATCCTACATTATTTTTTCTCAGGTTTTCCATGTTATTTTCAAATTATACTCTTGTTTTGTGTGACAGATTTGGCATTTTACATGTAAAACTTGCTTTGACATACAAAAAATCCAGAACATGAAGGCCTCCCCTGAAACGGTTAATTTCTTGAGGTATCAATGTACTTAAATGTTGCTATAAACTATATTGTGTCTAGGTTTTAACAGATTCCAAAATATGTTTGTCTTTGGCAACACCTACAATGTACCCATTTTCACACATACATATGATGTTTTTCATACAGAAAAAACTCATTAAGAAAATTACAAAATTACTAATTACAAAACACAATCTTTTATCTAAAGGTTTGCCATAAAAAAAAGTATTTGTTTTCAATGTAATAATGATTTCAGATATTTCCTCAAAAAAGTTATTTCAAAATGATTTAAAAAGACTTCAGTACAAATACATCTACAAATGTTACAGAACCCATATTTTAGTTCAATGCAAATTTTAATCCTTTTCGACACTATTTTTGCTGGATGTATACAACAAATGGTTTTAAATGGAACCTCACAAATTGTAATAATAATGCAATATCTCATGGAAATCATAAAAGCTTCCTCCCAATTAGTCTATTGGGAAATTGAGTTCCAGACACTTTTAGCTGGGGGGACTTTGTTAGATTTACAAATTTGTCTTAGGAAATCATTGTTATGATATATATATAGATGTTAATTCCGGCTAACCTCAGTTTATAATCAATAGTTTCCTTCAAATCAACAGCATCATTGCAACAACCACAGAAGACCAGATGGTATGTCATCAAAGACATCTGCATTGTCCTTTGGAGAAATTGGAAGTTTTATTTTATCCAGAAACTCTTTATATGAAAGTAAGTGTCCATCGCGACCAAATAATTGAGTTACTAAAAATAAAAATTCTTGGAACAAATATTTACAAAAATGTTTTGTTCTTATTCTTAATGTAATTATTATTTCAAATCAAACATCTATGGGAGAAAAATGATGTGTGTATACCAATAATCAGCATAATAAAGCTTGTAGTTGGATAGATGGGGTTTTAATGAAAGTCAAAGTTGTCTTTGTTGTTTAGCAGCATGTGATGACCTCATCCTGCTCTATAGGGCTGCATGATGGTGTGGAAAAGAATTATATTGTGATTGCTTCTTTTTATAAGTAGGATATTATGATACAAGCATTGTGAAATCAGACCTATTGTTGCTCGACGAGGCTCGTTCCAGCTTATATACGACCTCCCCAAATGCTAAGTGGTCGTCTACTGGATGCGTCCGGTATAGCAGGGTGCAAACCTGCGTGGGGCGTAGAACTGTCTTTGGGTTCAGATCTGCAGTTTCTCAGCAAGTAGCGCACGGAGGCGGGGATTTGTTTCAATTCGCTGAAGAGATTTGTTCTTTGTCCCGTCTATCACTCTTACGTCAAACCCGATTGGTCAGTTGTGTAAACTGTGGTCATACCTTCTCACAGAACACATTGATTATGTTTTGTTTGTGTTCGGGGTTGGGAATTTGGGGTTTGATTTAAGGATAACTATATCGTTGCAATGTATCTTGAAAAATAAACGCTCGATCATTTATCTACCAAAAAATTAATCACGGTTTAAGACGGAAAAGCAACAGTGCTGGAGAGACGCGGGCACGTAACGCGAGGTAGGCTAACTCGGTTAGCATCATCACACGTTAAAGAGGCTTGCGTTAATCAGTAACAGATTACTCGTGAAGGGTTGTGCATCTGAACTATTTGTTTAGTTTAAAGCATGTATACAGGTTTTATACATGTCTTGTGATGTCTCGCGTATATTTTTCCACATATTTTTATGAATGTGAGCCTGTGAAACAGTTTAGCTGCAAACTTCTAGCTAGTCATTAGGCTTCAAAATCAGCTTTATTACCAAGTGTGTTGTCTATGCTAAGACACTTCTTTTTTTTGGAAGAGCTGGAGAGCACTTTAGTTTAATCAATCAATCAATCAATCAGTTTTTATATAGCGCTTCTTTAGCAATTGCTTTCAAAGCAGCTTCACAAAGTTCTCGTGAGGATCAGGCAGAGCAGACAGGAGTTCCCTCTGAGAGGGGACTCCCGCTGACTGAGGCAGGTGCTAATCACCTCCCCAGCATAAAGAACATACAAACTAAAAATCCATCGATGAACGGTTTGCCGGACAGGACCTGAAAAACAAAAAACAAACAAAACAAACAAAGACAAAACAGGAACTAAGAAATGGAGAAAACGGTTAGTAAACTGTAACATAGACAACAAACAAGTGATCAGCATCAGCTGCAGGAGGAGAGATAAATAATGAGGATAGGTTAGAGAGGAACATTGCAGTTTAACAATTTAACCATACAATTACTGCACATTATGAGTTCAAAAAGTGGGTAAAGTATGTTTTTACATTTATGGCGATATAATCCAGTGTGCTCTCTAACAGAGTAAACATATGGCGAGTTCAGACTGCATTATTTTCTGTGTAAATGTGTCACAGATTTCACACTGCCGGGCCATCCGGGGTAGAATTTAGTCACAACTGTGTTCATACTGCATGATAGATCAGTGTCTTATCGCCAACAAATCTGTCTTCTGTTAGTTCACACTGCAGACAGATAGCAGTCAGCTTTTTCTCGATCTGTACGATAAAGGGTGTAGCGAACTCTCCTTTATAGATACACTGAAGTTGAACTCTTTTTCAGGTTTATGTCTTGGAGTTAAAACATGTTTTCTTTTCTATCAAGTCCATGGAGGTGGCTGGAGGTTTGAGCTCCAGCATGGAGCTGGAGTTGGATTCAGAGATGGAGGAGGAGCTAGGGGTGTCTTTAGATGAGTTGCGCAAATGGATTGAGGAGCAGGTGGACAGTAGCGATGCTGTGCAGCAGAGGAAAGATCAGCTGGAGCAGCTGCAGACCTGGGTGGAGCAGAGGGAGAAGGAAGTTGCTGATATTGATGTGCTTTGCTCTAACGCTTCTGAGTAAGTGAGATTTACACTGAGATGATCAAATATTGTTGGTTACTCAAGTAACTTTGCATTTGTATCTCTGTTATGCTTTGGTTTTGCCAATTCTGTTTAGAACAGCAATAAATACAAATAAATTTAATTTATGTTGTAATAAATTGCATCCGCAACTATTGGTGGGTTTCATAATGATGGCAGCAAAAAGTTGAAAGATTATACTTTACATTTTGTAAAGTAATATTTAGAATATCTAGAATATTTAGCCAAAAATGATTGAACCAGGCAAATTGTTGATTGGTCTTGTTGTGTAAATTGAAGATTTTTTTTGAATTATTCTATAATCAGATTATTTTTTAGGTCTGTGGTGCAGTGTGAAACTCTGGTGAAGGAAGTGTACAGTAAGATGGGATTAACATATCGTGAAAGTAGCTCCGAAGATGAGGCGGGAGACAAAGCAAATCTTTCTGAAGTCATTGAGATTGATGATGAGGATGACGATGATGATGTCATTGCTGTGGGATGTGGTGAGTGACAGGTTGCATTTTATTTTGACTAGTGGTTGTGATGAGTTGTAGTAATTAAGTTTGATTTCCCAACAGTGGTTCCTCCCAAGACCCAAACCAAGGACCCAGCGGTAAGAAATACTAGTTCAAAGATGTGGTTACTTTCAGCTGTGTTGATCAGTTTTTAAATGCAAATCTTGGTGTTTTGAAGACAACAATGGGGGTTTGTTTGATGGTGCTCAATTAATTCCTTACACCTTCAACCTTTTTTATTTTATATTCTTGGGTTATGTTAAAATTATGCCTGCCCTGTTCTAAGCATTTCAATGGCTTAACTTTTTTTTTTTTTGTTTTGTTGTTGTTGTTGTTGCATGTTCTAACTCAACAGTCTTGAATGTCCATGAATCAATAAATTTTTTACACATTTACTACAAACCATAAAAGTTATGAAAAAGTAAAACAGCGCTCAACCATTCTAAAATAAAAGTACAAGCTTTTTCCTTTGCTCCAAAGTACCAAAATAGTACCAAATTTCCCCGGTGAGGGTTATAGCAGGTAGCTCCAGGTGGCTTTTCATGTTATTGGTCATGTCCTATGCATAATATTATTATTACAATATCAGTAATGATTTTTTCACACAGAACATAAGCGGAAAAGCATAAAATGTGTTTGAAAAAGAAAAGTCGCTATTGGCTGGCCCAAAAGCTGCTAAAATGACATCATCACCTAATTTGCATAAATACCACGTGGCATGCGTGACATAAATTTTCCATCCCAATGGGTTTTTACCAATGCAAACATAAAAGTATTGCAGGTATACATGTTTCATGTCATTAACTTAACACATATAGTGTTATAAAACAAACATGTAATGCTGTTGGTTTAAAATCACAGTGCTTACCTTTAATTTTCAAGCAACGTTAATCACGTCTTAAGATCAAATTTGATTTCACGGTTTTTGTCAAGAAATGTATATCTAATAAAAGCATTTTTTATCCAAAAGGTATCAAAAGGTTGGGTTGATTTGTGTTATATGTGATGATGATGGATGATGTGTGAGGGAGGAAAACCTCACACAGGCTTCTATTCTTGTGCAAATATGTAAATAAAGTATTTTATAGTACTCATTGTTTTTGTAATAAAGACCCACAATCTCAAAACCTTGCACCAGAAAAAATGGGAATCATGATAACTGGAGTAGAGGAAACAATAGGACATGTGATACTTAAATGTAAAACATGTGAAATGGATAGAAATTAAATGATAAGAGATTAGGGAAATAACAAAAGAGCCTATAACAATTATCAAAATCCTAAAGGAAACAAAAACATATGACAATCTTTTTATTTCCTAAATAGACTAAGAATCCTTTTAGAAAATAAATTAATAATAATAGGAATGGTTCATTTTCCCTCCTTGATATACAGTTCATACTACTTTCCAGTTGGTTGCGGTAATGCATCATTAAGAAGACTTACAAACTGCCTTTAAACAGCAGACTAAGAAGAAGAAGAAGAACCTCTCACCACCTGGAAGCTTTGATTAATATATAAAGTGAATGGCATTTAGAGGGGAGCCGCCCCGGGGTGGGGGCAAAGACGGTGGGACAGAAAGCCACAGCACAGACATTGCAGCCGTGTTCCTCCGCCCAAAGAACCCGTCAGCCAGGATGAAAAAAGTCACTAGATGCTAGGATACAAAAAAAGTCGCTAGACATTCTGAAAAGTCACTTAGTTGGCAGCACTGGTTTTAGTCTGCTACCAGACAACTGCAAATCCATGTCATAAATCAAGCGTTTATTTTTTTGATGATCATTTGCGATAATTAGAAGTGTGTTGTAACATGTAAATGTGTTGTCTAAAATGTTAATTTGTTTTGTAATTTGAAAAAGTCTTTCACGTTATGTAAATGTGGAATCGTTGTTTAATCCACACAAGACCCATGTTCTTAAGTTGATGTTTTATAATTTAAATTTAAATAATGTTTTGTGAAGTTTAAGCAGGCTTCTGCTGCCCTCCAAAGAACATCACAGCAAGTTCAGAACCTGGCTCAAACAGTCAACCGGACAGCGGGCAGCACCTCAACAATGAAAGCTGACTCTCACAGTGCGATGACCGTTCCAGCTGTGTTTATATCCTCAGCTCCAAAGAACACCCCCACTCAACCAAACCCTAATTTAAAACTGGATACAATCAAGTTGAACATGATACTTTATGGGAAAAAGCGCACAAAGACATGGCATCGGGGAACTCTTGTTTCTATCAAACAAGTTGGTGAGTGTATAGAGTCCTACGCTAAAGTCATTTGTTGATGAATTTTTTTCATTATTGTCCTGTTTTTCCTTAAAGGGAATAATCTTAAATACAAAGTACGGTTTGACCATAAAGGGAAGAGTCTTCTCTCTGGAAACCATGTGGCATTTGACTACCATCCAACTCTTGAGAGACTGTATGTTGGTGCACGTGTTGTTGCCAAATACAAGGATGGCAATCAAATCTGGCTCTATGCAGGAGTGGTGGCTGAGATGCCCAGCAGCAAGAACCGTATGAGGTAAGTCAATTGAAGGGTTGCTTGTGACAAATCAATCGAAATATTGAGAACAGAGTGTTTTTGCAGGTTCCTGATCTTTTTCGATGATGGTTATGCTTCATATGTTGGATTACCGGAGCTGTACCCAATTTGCAGGCCATGTAAGAACGTTTTCTTCTCTTTCTTTGTGTGAGATTTAATCCTAATCAAAACAGCAAATTTTACCTTAATAATAGAGGTCAATAGATTCACAGGCTAATTGATTGCATATGTTACATAACAAACAATTGTTGATTTGAAGAAGAAAAAAAACACCAGGTACATGGCCAAATATACAGATTAATTATGCAAGGAAATATTGCATCATTTCCCAGTGATGGGTTGCGGCTGGAAGGGCATCCGCTGCGTAAAACATATGCCAGAGAGTTGGCGGTTCATTCCGCTGTGGCGACCCCGAAAGGGAATAAAGCCGACATGAAGAATGAATGAATGAATATTACATCAGTGTTATAATTCAGGAAAAGGTTTCAGCTATAAAAAAACCCCTCAAAAATACATGTCGGGTGACCAATCCTTTTGTTGTGAGTGTTGAGTTTTGAGTGTGAATGAAAACGTTAAATTGTATCAGACAATTAAAAAAAAATATTGATCAAAGCTTGTTGCCATTATTTTTTAAATCACAAGATTTTAATGCTTTAAATTCAGAAATGTTACCCAAAATTACTTATTTTCATTTTTAAAATCTGTTTATTTTATAATTTTTTCCCTTTAATCAAAGTTTTTCAGACATCTGACTGATTAGTTAAAATTTTTGCTTTGATGAATTCTTAGCTCGCAGCATCAGAGTTTAATGTTTTCTTCCTCATTTATTTACTGTTTGTGGTTGTTTTTGCTCCAGTTACATTTGTGATAAGCAAGCCTTTTTTATTGCAACGCCATGACACCATTTAATCATGCATTCCTGGTTGTTGGTCAAATAAACCATCTTTACTGTTGATCATCAGTTTGTATCATTAATCCTCTATATATTATTTACTAAAAAGTGATGTTTAAGAATAATGCATTTTATTGTTTTACTTTTATTACAATGCATGTATTAGCTGCAGAAGTAAAAAAAAATTTGAGCATGGTTAGTGGTACCCTTGCATCGCTGGTTTGGTAGCGAGCCTTGAGCAGACGCTCTTCTGTGATGAAATGTACAGTTAGACTTTGGTAGCACTCTGCTATATGTCCACCATTGTCTGTGGTAACAATGGAAAATATACTGGCACAGCAGCTGCCGTATAATACTAAAATATGTGCAGCACGGCGTTCACCATGTGTGGTTATGTTTATCAAAGCAGTGAACGGAAGTTCGGTTACTGTGCTAAGAGGACACATTTGATCTTTCTCGAGGCACACCGATACGAGAGTTTTTTACATCTGCCGCATTGAAGTGTGCTCATACAGAATAACGCTTTCAAACACTTCAGCAAGTGATGTCTTTCTCGTGGTATTTGTTTTTTGTTTGTTTTTTTGACACTTGAATTGATGATATATATTTTTCCACACGTGTCATACAGAGCATTCTGGTGTTATTTACATGATGCATCAGGTTCATTTTATTACCCTGTATGAGGTAACTTTAGCAACTTGCGCTGCGCAGTATCTTGACGACAAGGTTGTACTGCTCCTCTTTGACACTAAAGCATTTCTCCCAACATCAGGTTCTGTAGGGTCCGAATGACTTTAATGTACAAAGATGTGGATTAACACCTGTCACACAACTTTCTAATTGTCATGTGACCAATTTTAATAGCATTCTCTGCGATTTGGTAATCGTGTTCTGTTAAATCGCAAGTTATTTTCAAATACAATTAATCATTCAGCCCTGGTTCAATCATTAGTTAATTTGTATGTATTAAAGAGCTTGTTGGACTTGTTCATTAATGGATTAATGGTTTTTCATTGGGCATTTTTTCAGTGAAAAAAGCCTGGGATGATGTCGAGGATGCTTCTTGTAAAGATTTTATTGAGGAGTACCTCACATCTTATCCAAATAGACCCATGGTGCTTTTGAAGCCAGGGCAAATAATAAAAACCGAATGGGAGGGAACATGGTGGAAAAGTCGAGTGGATGAAGTGGACGGAAGCCTTGTGAAAATGCTTTTTCTGGTAAGTTGACACTCACAAAGCTGTTTTAAAATATAATCGAAACATATTTAATTATTTGATATTTATAATGCAGGATGACAAACGAAGTGAGTGGATTTACCGTGGTTCAACAAGATTGGAGCCAATGTATAACCTGAAAATGAACTCAGCTAGCAGTCAAGAGAAGAAATTAGGAGGTCAACTTAGACAGCGGCCTAACATGGGTAAAATATGTTTGTCTGTTTGTTAAAATACAGAATGTACAATATTTTTCAATTGAGACCTTTCGTGACCATTACTATAATGTTTTCTGACTATGGGGATCCATGAGCTTTCATTTGCTAGTTCATGTTAACCAAAACATTTTTCATTATAGGAGCACTGAGGACTAAGGGTCCCGTAGTACAATACACCAGTGACAATAGTGCTGCAGCCAGCACTCAACCTCCACCCCCCCAGCCTGCTGTGCAAGGTTGTGCAACCCCTACACAACCTTCTCGAACAGAGTGAGAACCTTCTACCAGCTATGTTCAGTCAGCTGATTTTGGTAAATGTTAATAACCTAATATCCCAATAATCAATTTCTCCTCCATTGCAGAAGTCCTGGTTTAAAGAGTCAAATGGCCAAGAAGAGCACTGGTCCACAAGCTTTGGTCTCTCGACCGATCAGCACTATTAACCAAGGGAACACCTCCAGGTTAGAAACAATGTTTATTTAAGGAACGACACTTCTTATTCTCTAATTTGACTCTATATTGAACAGACCAAGTAAACTAGTATTCATTCATTTAATAAACAGATGTCTGTACATTTGTCAATCCTTCCATTGCAAAATGTTTCATTTCAACAAATCACTTAACTGAAAGATTTTCTAAATATCTTTTAAAGAAATTGGCATTCCTCCACTAGTAGTACTATTTTGAAAATTAATATACACCACTATCAACCAAAGTGTGGTTGAAATGTTCAGCAGCCATTGATTATCATTCATTTTTGTTTATCATTCAAAGTTTATATATTGACTCATTGTCCCAAGTGGACACTAAAATCTCATGGTAATAAACACCCAATTTCTCTTAAACGGCTGTAAATTAGATATCTTTACCAAATTTGAAGCACACATGTACACAAAGGATCCTTGACTGAAACACAAAGTTTGAAAGTTTTGTCCTCTTGGTTGTCCTTTAATTTAGAAAAAAGAAAGTAAAATGGCTTTAACAACATAGTGGTCATCTTGAAACTACTCAAGGCACAACTCCCCAAGATGAAATGTAGAAGTAAAACAAAACTTGTTGGGTGTGATTGATTCGTATCCCTGAAGGTGTGTGAGGTAATGCAAAGAGGTAGCAGGTTTATAGGGGCAATATAGATTTTTCATTTGAACTACTGATTAAATACAGCACAATCTTTTTCTCTAATCCAGGGAAAATCTCTTTATCCTGAACAGCTTTACCATAATTTATGGGTTTTGCAAGAACCCCAAACAAATAACCACAAATGGTCAGTGATGACTAAATTAAAACAAAATATCAACACTGCTATAATATCACTGTCACAAACTTCCTCTTTTGTCTTCGCAGGATGCCTTAGTATGCAAATGACATGTACGTTTTAAACTCGAAGCCCTCCCATCTCGTGAAAAACAGGGCAGAATGTTGGCTGAAAAATAGTTTTGCCGTTAAAATAATAGCATTGTAAATATTTTTTTTTATTGAAAAAAGTACTGTCACTGAAAACCAAAATACAGTGCAAGAAATTGTAATATTTAAAGAAAATCAATGTTAAATTTAGTGCAAGTGCAAATATTTTTTTAGTGCAAAAATAAAGTATATAGGATATATTGGTTCCAAGCTATCTCAGCTGAAGCAAATGAGGGATTGAGTGCTCATTGTTCAAATTTAACCTATTTTGCTTGCATTAAAGGACAATCAACCCTTTTTTCTGCAGTGATTAGCTGTGACCCAGTGAAATTGTGCGAAAACTGTAACATCATTATTTTTCTTTATCGATTCAGTGGAAGAGTCACACCTTGTATCTTTAAGCCACTTAAAATAGTTAATTATTAATATTCATAATTTTGATGTTTATGTGAAAATGTAAGCATGTAGTCTAGTAACTGAAAATTTTTTTCTCTTTTAAAATCTTTTTTTTTTTTTTTTTTTTTCAGGGTCTTTCTGCTTCAAACTGGTCCTGTGACTACTTTGACACCCTTTACACAAGTTCAACACAATCTGCAGACAACTGTGGCAACCTATACAACTGAACGTATTCCTCAAGAGCCATCATACCAGGCCCCGAACGATAGACTCTTCTACCTTGCTCACGTCTGCACTCCTGATTGTTTAAAACGCATTCGACCAACCCAATCAAACATGCATAGAGGTCGAAACCCTCTTCTTACACCACTGCTCTACGAGTTCCGCCGGATGACGGGCAGAAGACGCCTTAACCGAAAGGTCTGTGTTCTACAGTTTTGTCTCTCTATTGGTTGGTCATATTGGAAAAATTCTATGAATGTAGAAGTATGCGATCATTCACCATTTACATTTCATAGTTGTTTGTCAATTTATGAGTTAGAAATGTATTCATCTTTTAAAGGTGCCATGTCATGATAACGTGTTTGAGTAAACCTTTATTCCTTATGGCTTAATTTTGTGTCTGTCCATCAGAGAAAACTTGGAAAGATCACTTTTGCATGTGACCAGCACTTTAAATTCACCTGGTCCACAGCAAGTTTTAATACAGTATATATTTTTTACACTAGGCTTACATACATTAATGAAATATGCTATTTTAACTGTTCGTACAAGCCGAGTGCACACTTCTTGGCTTGCAACTCTGTAAAATCTGGTTTTAGCACCACAGAGACTCTTTACATTTTATCTTCCCTAAAATTCTAAACATACACACACTACAACAGTCAATCGTGGGGAACGCACACTACAGGATGTTACTAATGTTACTACTATTGTGCAAAGCTTGCACATCAAAAAGTAATGTTTACAACCAGATCTTGTATTGGCAATTTACACAAAAAACACCTATAACAAAAAAATTCATAAAACATTACGTCTACATTAGAAATTCTCGACACCTTTCATGTCCACGTTCACTCCACTCACAGAAGATCAGGTGTCCAAACTCCTTCTCTCAGCGCATCCGACCACCTGCCCCCTCGATCCCATCCCCTCTCACCTTCTACAAACCATCTCACCTACCATCACGCCTGCCCTCACTCACATCATCAACTCCTCCATCACTACCGGCATTTTCCCCAACACCTTCAAGGTGGCCAGAGTCACCCCGCTTCTCAAGAAACCCACACTCGACACATCACTGGTGGAAAATTACAGACCTGTCTCTCTGCTGCCCTTCACTGCAAAACTCATAGAGCGGGTCGTCTTCAATCAACTCTCTACCTTCCTGACTCAGAACAACAAACTTGATGACAATCAATCAGGCTTCAAGAACGGACACTCAACTGAAACAGCTTTGTTGTCTGTAACGGAAGCGCTGCGAGGGGCCAGGGCTAACCACAGATCATCTGCCCTCATCCTACTAGACCTCTCTGCAGCGTTTGACACAGTCAACCATCAGATCCTTCTCTCCACTCTTTCTGCGATGGGCATCACTGTAACTGTACTCTATTGGCTTGAGTCCTATCTCACTGGTAGATCTTTCAGTGTTGGGTGGAGGGGTGAGGTCTCAAACACTCATAACCTACTCACCGGTGTTCCCCAGGGTTCAGTCCTTGGCCCCCTTCTCTTCTCCATCTACACCACCTCCCTGGGCCCTATCATCCTCAGACACGGATTCTCCTACCACTGCTACGCTGACGATCTGTCATTCCCCCTGATGACCTGTCAGTAACTACCCGCATAACTGACTGCCTGAACGACATCTCTACTTGGATGAAGAACCATCACCTACAGCTCAACATGGCCAAGACAGAACTTTTGGTAATCCCAGCTCATCCCTCTGTGCATCACGACCTCACCATCCAGCTGCAATCCTCTACAGTCACCCCTTCTCCTACAGTCAGAAATCTTGGAGTGATTTTGGATGAACAGCTGTCCTTCAAAGACCACATCACAAAGACAACTCGAGTGTGTAGATTTGCACTGCACAACATTCGAAAGATCCCTTCTTAACTGAGCATGCAACTCAACTCCTGGTTCAGGCTCTGGTCCTTTCACGTCTGCACTACTGCAACGCTCTCCTAGCAGGACTTCCATTAAATACGCTCAAACCTCTGCAGATGATCCAGAACTCTGCAGCTCGTCTTATCTTCAAGGAACCGAAACGAGCTCATGTTACTCCCCTCTTCATCACTCTTCATTGGCTCCCCATTGCAGCTCGGGTTAGATTCAAATCGCTAACGCTGGCATACAAAACTATCTCCAGATCAGCCCCTGGCTACCTCCATGAGCTCTTACGCTCCTACATGCCTTCCAGAAGCCTGCGCTCAGAGAAGGAACAGCGACTTGTGGTTCCTTCCCACAAGGGCAGAAGTTCTCTCAGCAGAACCTTCTCTTTCACTGTCCCTGGATGGTGGAACAAACTCCCTGATCCAGTCAGGAAAGCAACAACACTAACAGCTTTCAAAAAGCAACTGAAAACTCTTCTCTTCAGAGAACACCTACTATAAAAATAAAAACTACCTTCTTTTTTCCCTCCTCTGTCTATTTTCTTCCTCTACTTCCTCACTGCTTTGGTTTATTGATCAGTTGAAACAATTCCATTATGAGAAGCTGAGATAGACTTTGACGGTGTAACAAATTGCATATTGTCTCTCCGCTAATGTAAGTTGCTTTGGACAAAAGCGTCTGCCGAATGCATAATTGTAAATGTAAATCATTCAGTGCTTACCTGTAAACACCCTGCTGAGGGCGATTAGGACTCTGCAAACTTGTGTGTTTCAAGCTGACGAATATAAGTGTTTTATCACAACACTATTTGATACAGAGTTTTTGCTCTCTTTCTCTCTTTCAGATGTCATTTCATGTCATCTACAAATCGCCCTGTGGCTTAAGCCTCAGAAACATGAGCGAAATCCAGCACTACCTCTTCCAAACACAGTGTGACTTTATCTTCCTGGAGATGTTTTGTCTGGACCCTTATGTGCTAGTGGACCGTCGATTCCAACCCCAGAGGCCTTTCTATTTCATTCGGGACATCACAAGTGGCCGTGAAGACATTGCTTTATCCTGTGTGAATGAAATTGATAACACGCCTCCTCCAAGCGTGGCCTACAGCAAAGAGAGGATTCCTGCAGATGGAGTCTACATCAACACCAGTGCAGACTTCCTGGTGGGCTGTGACTGCACCGATGGCTGTAGAGACAAGTTGGTAGCTTTGATTATCTTGCAGCAATTGAAATAGACATTCCATTCTCAAATGGTTTGATATTTCATAAAAAAAATAATAATAATAAATAGGACAACTGTAAAAGTTGTTGTATTCATTTGCCTTGTTCAAATATTAGACATAGTAGGAATCCATCTTTACTGAATTAGATGATGGTAGATTCAGTGGTGCAGATCATTTAGTAATTTAGTTAGTTTTAGCCATTAAATATTTTTTTCTTTTGAGCTACTCTTCTGTATTCATATTTTATATTAATCTTATAAGATGTCAACTTATATAGTGCAATTTAATTGATGCATTATTTTTGTTTTTATATTATTTGTCTAATAATGCTGGGTTTGTTTTTCCTTACATAATCAAACTGGCTGATTGCGAATTCCAAGTTCGCCAATGCTGTTTAATTTAATTTAAAAATATATATTTTTATCGAGATAAAAAAAAAACCACAAATCATCTAGCCAGCCACAAATCAACCAATAACCAGATTGGTTAACTTTCCAATTTCTAATAAAATATTGCTTTGTTTAAACACACCTGATTCCTCGGATTAAGCTTCTCTGGGTTTGTTTGAAGCTACCAGTGGGTCTCGAAACAGGCTTAAATAAAAAAAACCTTGAGGGGCTGCTGTTTGAGACCCCTGCTCTAGAGTAAAAAACATTTTTCGATATTGTATTCATTCGCATTTCATTAGTTCTTCAATTCCCTGGAATTTGTTAGTTTTCAGTTAAAACTGAACTTGTATTTCGCTGTTACCCCATCTGACCCTTTTAATGCCATTAAATGAATGCTATGTTTAAAAAAAAAATCTGTTTGTGTGCAGATCAAAGTGTTCGTGTCATCAGCTTACTCTCCAAGCTACAGGTTGTACTCCAGGGGGGCAAATCAACACCAATGCTGGTTACCTGAACAAGAGATTAGAGGAATGTCTCCCTACAGGGTCTGTTCTAAAAACAACCTCTCATTGTAGTTAACTCATTTTTTTTAACTTCTGTTGATTTACCAATCTCATCTTCCTTCATCATCTCTTCTCTTTCAGAATCTACGAATGTAATAAGCGGTGTCGCTGTAATGCGCAGATGTGCACTAATCGCCTGGTGCAGCATGGGTTGCAGGTCAGACTGCAGCTCTTTAAGACTCAGAATAAAGGCTGGGGCATTCGTTGTCTTGATGACATTGCCAAGGGCTCCTTTGTTTGCATATATGCAGGTAACAACCTCCTTTTGGTCTGTGCTTTATTTATCGCGACTGCAAGATTTTTTTTTTTAGATAACACATAAGAAAAGCACCTTTTGGGAGCCCATACATAGGTATTTAACATCTTTCCTAATTTTGAACATTTAGCCACAGACAAGGAAATGATCACTACTATGAATTTTATTTTATTGTTTTTTTTCTGCAGTGAGAGAATAGCAACAAAAAAGTCTGAAAATACAGATAGAAAAGGCAGTAATATAGGGACATTGCTGCTTGAACCCTAATAATAAAGCATTTTCATTTTGATGCATTTTATGACTTACAAAGTGAGGGTATAGTAATTTGAAACAAATTTTATAACTCGAGTGTGTAGTAAAATGTGTACAAATGCACTGGAAAGCTAGTAGATGTTAGAATATTGCTCATAGGCAAAAGAAGGCAGCCTTTTCTTTTTTTACTAGAATGAACAACTCAAGAAGTATGCACTTTTATTTTTTACATGTATTTTATTTGAATTTGTTATTCACCAGTCTCTCCATGGCTAATTCATTTTTTATTTCAAATATACATAAACAAGTTTTTTTTTTCATAAACTAAGCAATTTAACATTTTGTCTGTTTAAAACAATACCTAAACCCTCAAAAAATGTTGGTGTACCAAGCGCATTGAAGACTGTACAAACTTCCCAAATTTCATTAGAAATTTCCCGTCACCAGATTTGAGAGTGCTGTTATTGAAAGTGCCAGTTTGCCATAGTGGGAGTGGCAAGCAAAAAAGGACTGTTCTTATTTGTAGTTGGGCACACAGTCCATCCATAATTTTATTTTTTGTTTCTGGTCGCGTGAATAATTGAGATGGAGCGTTTGCAAAGTGAAATGTTTAAACAGGCAAATTTAGTTTTTAAACTAAATTTTTTAAACTACCTTAAGGTAGTAAAGTTTTTAAACTACCTGAAGGTAGTAAACACACGAAACAAGGCAAATTAACTACTTTTTTATCTATCAAAACATGCAATCACATAACTATCTCGAGCTTATGTTGAGCATCAAATTTGATTATTGTTTACCTCAAAGATTTCATGGGGTTTGATTTCCTGTAAGGACATTATGCAACCTAGAGGATTTTTTGTCATTAGAACCATTTAAGTTTTTATTTCTGCTCTATTTGCAGATCTTCAACAGATGTGTTCTATTATGTCACAGCTATGCTTTGTTTTGTTTCCTCAGGGAAGATCTTGACTGATGATTTTGCTGATAAAGAAGGTTTGGAAATGGGCGATGAGTATTTTGCCAATCTAGACCACATAGAGAGTGTGGAGAACTTTAAAGAAGGCTACGAGAGCGAAGCACACTGCTCCGACAGTGACGGCAGTGGGGTGGACATGAGCAGGCTTAAAACTACCGCTTCCTCCCGACACGGTAAATCCGCCAAGATGGAGGAGCGTAACGGCAGCACTACTGGCAAAAGTGAGAGATCCATGCACACTACTGACTTCTGCTTATTGCACAAATGGATAGTAGCGGATGTTTAATAGAGAAAATATACACTGATCAGTCTTCCCTGGTGTCTTTAGAAGTAGAGCTCGGCATCGCTACCATTTTCCTGAATCAATTTGATTCCAATTCAAAAACCCATTCAAAATCCAGTGTAAATGAACTTGACTGGAGAACTCTAACGCACAATTTTTAGCCATTGATGGTTTGTTTTTGCATAGTTCTGATGTTTTCCTTCTTTTTAGGCCAAGATTCATCAGAGCAGAGCGACGATGAGAAAGATGAAGATTCTAATGATGACAGTGACAGCTCAGACGACACGTTTGTGAAAGACACGTATTTTAGCAGCAGCTCTGTGTGGAGGAGCTACACCACTCGACGACAGGCCAAAGGAATGAAGGAAGGTGAGGGTGCGAGACTACAGATGCCCAGCAGAGGATAGGCTTGAGTGACCTTTTTAGCATCTTGAACTTTCAGTTTTATTTTTGTGTGTTTTAATTTTATCTTTAATTGTTTACTGACTAAATCACAAGTTATGACACCCAATAACATTTTTCTGAAGGCAGCACTTGCATCGGTTGCAGGGACTTTCAGGGTTTGTGTAGTGCTGTCTTAAAACTCGACTTTGCATTTGCTCATCTTATGTACATCTAGTTATGCTTCGAAAATTGTGGTCACAATGCAAATTCAGACAACTCAAAAACATTGTCAAAATTTCTTGAATGGATTAGGAGCATATGTTATTTTCATAGAAATAGAAATGCCTTCGTATTCTTTCAGAATGTTCTTGTAACCTCTCGTTCCCTGCTGTAGAGAGTCAGGACAGTAAGGATGGGTTGAATACTGGCGGAGGCGAAGACAGGAAACCTCCACCTATTCCAGAAGAGTCCGGCAAGAGTAAAGTGGCATCCTGGCTCACTGGGCAGTCAAGCACTTCTGCCAATCAAGCTGTTAAAACTGAGCCAGCAACAAAGACGGAGAAGAAGGTGATATAGCTTAAGTTTTTTCCTACATTTTTGTTAATTTTACTGGAAAATATTTACTTTGAATCCCTCTCATGTTCTGTCAGGACGTGATGACCCTCTCTGACAGCGATGATGTACAAACGATCAGCTCGGGGTCAGATGACAACAAAGAGAGAGAGAAGAAGACTCAGGGTAAGAAAGAGGAAGTGAATGGATATCCTTCATGGATTTTCTTTTTAAATACAAGAGACAACGTTTAACTCATTGATCTTAAATCAAGATGCGTTTTTGGTCTTGTGCATCTCAAGTACTTAAATCTGATCTGAAGTAGGAGTGGGTGTTATACCGGTATGAAAGTGAATACCGGTATCCACAGTATTCACCATCACACATTCTTAAAATTCATTAATTTCGTTTGATGTTTCGTTTACACACGCTGAATTAATTTGATAGTTATACAAAGAGATGTATTGCCTCCTGACCTCCGCAGGAGCTGATGCGACATGACTTGAGCGTTTGTCCCGAGAGGAGAGAGGAAATGCTAGTCAGTTACAGATGGCTTCAGCTGCTGCTCTGAAAAAGCTCATCAGCCAGAACGAACAAAGCTGCTAAAATTCACCAGGAACAGAAGAAAACTTTGCTAGATTTGTCACTATTCGCTGGATTATAAAAAAGTTGCTAGGTGATCTGATAATTCCAGATAAATGAATGCTAAATCCAGCAGCAAAGTCTGCCTTTCAAAGTGATTCAAATGGCTGTCTGGGGCGCTGTTCCCCTCAGCTCCCTTTCTCTCTCTCTCTCTCTCTCTCTCTTTCTCCCTCTCTGTCCCTCACCCTTTCTCTCTCTCTGTCCCTCACCCTCTCTCTCTCTCTCTCTTTCTATTTCTCCCTCTATCGAATCAAGACTCGGGTGATTGGTGAAAATGTGTAAATAAAAATGGACAGTCTGTATTGCATGTGTGTGAGTCCAGTTCCAGCAAATTGACAGAGTGAGAAATTAAGTATGAAACAGCCTGGAAGGGTTAGTAAAAACTTTGAGAGGGAAACTTTTTTTTGTAAAAGTATAAAAAAAAGAAAGAAAAAAGCGGATTGTTTGTCTTTGCTGGCTTGTCTTGTCTAATGTTCTGAAACGACAATAGTTAAATTACACTTTTTAACATGGCCCAAGCACCCCAGTGAACCACACTACAACTAACATACACACAATAGTGACAATTTTAAATGATATATTTGTCATTTAATAGTTCATCACAACCTCCTTTTCAGGCCTGTACTTCACAATTCATGGTTAACTTAATAAAACAGTTAGTAAACACGTACATCTTGTTAAACATGATTTATTTTCATCACCAATTATGATAGTAAAACAGCTTTCTCAATCAGTTTGTGATGAATTTAGGAAACAGGAGATGAGAACCTGCTCTGAAGCGCCACCTGGCTTGAGAAATTTGTTCTGAAAGATCTACTTTTAGTCGTTATTTTTAGGCAACATACTTTTTCAATGCAATTGGAAAAATTAGAGTTCAAGTAAACTATTTGAATCTAGAAGTATTAGAGTGAGATTAATCTCGATTTAAAAAATCAATCTATGCCCAACCCAAGTTTAATTTAATTCGTACACGCCTACCTATATGTTTATGTTTTTGTAAAGTGCGCTTGTTAGTTTCTACACATAGTTAAATATCCTGATTTTTCTGCTGAAGAACATGAAATCTATTTCTTCTCTCTCAATGTCAGCTGTGGTGAAGCGGCAGGTAGCGGTGAAATCCACACGTGGCATTGCTCTGAAGTCCCACAGCTTGATGGTAAAGAGTGGAAGTGGGGGAGCAGGAGGAGGATCAGGCCCGTCTCAGGGACACGGTGGAGACACTGGACCTAAAAACACCCGGCTGTTCTTTGATGGAGAAGAGTCCTGTTACATCATTGATGCCAAACTGGAGGGTAACCTTGGACGCTACCTCAATGTGAGTAGTAAACTTGATTAGTCTTTGAAGGATTCAAGTTGACATAAAATTATAAAAACTAATGAGAACATTTTCTTTGTTCTACAGCATAGCTGCAGCCCTAATCTTTTTGTCCAGAATGTGTTTGTGGACACACATGATCTGCGCTTTCCTTGGGTTGCCTTCTTTGCTAGCAAGTGAGAAAACTGTTTATCTTTTTTCTTCTGTTTCTTCTTCTTGAGAAACTGCTTTAGCTACTATTGAGAGATATAGATATAGATATAGAGAGAGGGAGAGGAGTTTTTCTAATACACTGCCTCAGAGTTCTATCATGCATCAAGAGGAAAAGTAGAAGGTTGCCTTGCATACAAAAACATTCTTTTTCTGTGTTAAAGCAAGGATTGAATGCAAACAGCCCTTGTGCACTCCCACTGGCAAGGAGTAACACTGCATCAACATCAAACATAGAGATGTGAAGCAAGCAAAAAAAGCCCTCTGCAGAAAAACCATCCTAGTGAGCGAGCAAATTTCAATTTGTCTAGGTGTTTAGTGGCCTTAAGTCATGCTCTATTAGTAAAGATTGTGAAAGAGGTCACGTGAGTGAGTTGTTTTGTGTAAATGAACCAAAATTCATCAAACACAATCAGCTGAACTCTACTTTTTTTGGATGGAGTATAAAAATTAGTTTAAGGCAAACAAAAGGAAACCAATCAGAATTGGACATTCATTATTAAGGCCCTTAATGCAAATTGCAGCTCAGTATTCTTTTGCAGAAAAATGTAATGTGTTTTGTATTTTTTTTGCTGGATGTAGTGTAAAAGTCATGTTGTGTGTTTCTGCAGGCGGATCCGAGCTGGTACTGAACTGAACTGGGACTATAATTATGAAGTTGGCAGTGTGGAGGGCAAGGAGCTTCTGTGCTGCTGTGGATCAACAGAATGCAGAGGACGACTGCTGTAACACACTTAAACGTTTAAAAGTTTTTTTTAAGCTGGAGTATGAGGACTGGGCATCTGATGAACTCAATCATCAGATTCAAGAGTAGTTTCATCAGGATGTTACTGAAACTGTAAATACTGATGCCTGCATTTCACAGTTCTGCTCAGCCTTAAGCTTCTGTCATAAGGAGCTATGCAAGATTTTCCAAACGTCATCATAATTTCCATTTGGTCTATGTTCCTGTTTTTTATATGTGATTTTGATAATGGGTATCATATGTATTTTTTTTTATGAGTTTGTGTCACTGTATTCATTTCTATGAGTTAGTTTGTGGTCAACAAGTTCATTAACAGACAAAATGCTTAATGTCTCAATTTAAATTAAAAGTCCCCAAAGGCCAAAAACACTATGAATTTTGTAAAAGTTTTCATAAGGCAATTAAAAAAAGGTCTGATACCCAGTTGAGTTGGTGGAAGTCTTAGGTATTGGGCCTTGGGTGCTGGTGGGTGTTTGCCAAGGGCCCTACATAGGCAGCCCTGATAGTGGAATACGATGATGCCAGACCAGAAAACATTTTTACATTCTGTTTAACTGTTCCTATTGGCTACAGTACAGACACTTTGTGGTTTTTACAGTTGGCACATGAAATGAATGTCATTAGAATACACCAAAAATGTATTGATTAAACAGGCATTTTCAGGGTCCTTGACATGCATGAAAACTCAAAATGCTCCACACAAACTAAATTTTTCAGTTAGTGGACATTTTGGTCTACTAATATAAGAAGAGGGTTTTAAATTTGCCCATGGAGCACTATTGAGTTTTTATGGAAATAAAATGTTTTCCCAGTGACCACTTTGAAAAGGACAATGGTCTTTTGAAGTAACAGGATCTGTCTTTTGAAATGCGTGCCGAATCAGATAAGACAAAGAAGTCTGTACTAATAACATGTTTGTGTGAGTAAAGCCATCAAGTTTCTTTTTTGATGCCGAGCCGAGAAGAACCCAAACATTTAAATTTCAAGGACCTTGAGAGGTAAGTGTCAAGATGATACCTGGATTATGGGTACTATGAAAGGATTTAATCAGTCTTTGTCATCCTGGGGCCTGTACCATGAAGTACCATGAACTGGACTGTCAGAAATCTTATGCTGAAATCTCCAGGCTGGATGCGTGGTTTCAGGCAGTGGAACCTACAAGTAAGAGCTCAGTTTCATTCAAAGTTGAACTTCCTGGGTTATGTGCCCAGCCAGGGGGCTTGCATTGCAGATCTGAATGCAGCTCTCGTTTCAGAGACACATTCCAGGGCGTGGCATCTGATACAGTGAAGCCCGATTGGCTCCAGGCTTTCTTGTCAGAATCAGCTTTGAGTGAGACCTAGGCTGGAACCGGATGCTGCTCAGAAGTATAGCCAGAACATCCATGTAGGTCTCCACCTAAGCTCCTTGTGGACCCCAACGCTAGTTCGCGGCCCCGCTTGGGAACTTTTGTTGAAGTATGTATGGCGCCATTAGTGAAGTTAGGAAGATTGGTGGGAGCTTCTTATTATGTCCCTTGGCTCATACACACTTTGCGGCACAGCTGTGGACTGCTGTTGCGGTCAAGCCATCCAGGTTTAACGGGCCTGCTCGAGGAGATTGAATTCCTGTACAAAAGGTGCAATCGAGCTGGTCGCTCCTGCCGACATAGCAAGAGGGTTATATCCCATACTTTCCCTTATCTCCTGAGACTTCCTCAGGAGGATGTCTCCAGACACATGGTCCAGTTCGTCCAGAGGATTGGTTTGCCACAAGTGATCTGAAGGATGCGTACTTCACGTGAGTAAACACCCTCGGCACAGACCCATTCGGTTGGCCTTGAAAGACGAGTGCATCAGCACTGCGTATCCCTTTCAGTTTGTCTCTTCCCCTTGCACCTTCAAAAGGTGTCTGAGGTGGCTTAGTCAACGGGAAATGGTTTGAATCCTGGGGTACTGGATGACTGGCTGATACTGGCCTAGTTAAGGTCTCAGTTGAATTGTCACAGAGACAAGATCTTATGTAACCTCAGCCATTGGGCTTTGGATCAACCCAGAAAGCAGCCGTCTGACCCCCGGCCTGAGCAGTTATTTCTGGGTTTGGGGCTAAACTAGTTGAACATGTGAGGATGTCTCCTTGGAGGTTGTGCCCTGAGCCTCCTGAAGGGAGATCCCAGAGTCTGCACAAATTGGTGGTTCCTCTAAGGCTCCTTTGAGTTGGGTTTGAGTTCCGTCGCGAGCATGGCATTAGGGCAAATAAAGCTGAACGTGGTGCCTCGTTTGCATCTTCATCTTTGGAAGGACATTCGGTTCTTCTGTGCCGGTGTCCCCCTTTAGGACCTGCCAGACACGCATAAGTGACCACTGATGCTTCAAAGACATATTTCAGGATGGATTATTGTATGCTGGAAGCTTAAACTCAGGGTTGGACCGAGAAGTAAGCTTCCTGGAGCATAAATCACTTAGAGCTTGGCAGTATCCATAGCAGTAAAACACTTCTGGAGAATGCTGCAGAGATGTTAAGTGTTGGTGGTGGAGTATGGGGTGAAGACAGTGAAGGGACTGAAAGGCTCAGCACAGTCAAGTGGTTCTCTAGTGATTCAAGACGCATTTTCCGTAGATCTTTTGTTGAAGCCTTAAGTCTTTAGCTCTGGGATTGATGTCACCGACATAAGTCTCTGTTCCCTATTCGAAAGTATACGAAAGTAACCATTACGTGTCTGGTGTACCAAACAGTTAGTGAGATATTACGATAATTTTTTTTAAATGATAATTTTTTAAAATGAATGCTTTATGATTTTTATTTTATTTTCACACTTTTTGTGTTTGTTTCTTGCACGACAGAATTTGAGTCCAACATTCCAAACATTCCCAAGACACAAAGACATCCTAGTGTCATGCATGGAAATTTCAAAATAAAAAGCTTGCAACATCAACCCTTTAGAAATGTCTGTGCAAAAAACGTGTATATATATATATATATATATATATATATATATATATATATATATATATATATATATATATATATATATACACATACATTATTCATATATAGTTATAGGAAGTATGTATGTATATATTGCAGTGAAAATTCACAATCATGTGCTAGGGGCCAAAACAGCAGCCACAACAGGAAGCTATTGAGTAATTGACCATGTCTGTTATTGGAAGAGCTTAGAGAGCTACCACAGGAGAGAATATGGGACAAGAACCCAAAACTCAGAAAAAAATATAATGAAAAGAAGAACTGACATAAACCTAAAATGCTTAAAAAGTGGTTGCTGTAACTTCTGGTTCTCTCTTTGCTTCCCACATTGTGTCCATATGTTATTGAGTAACATAAATGTAACATAAAAAGCCAGGTTTAACCAAGTTGGGAGTAAATTTTATAAGCAAGTTTATAAATTCAGTATGACACCAGGAAAACACATGAATATATTTAAAACCAACTACACTCATGCATTATACTTACCTGTTGTTTACAAAAGACAAAACTGCTAAAAAAAATACCTTTTTATTGATTTTTTATTGGACCTTGATTATTGCATAGCAATCATTTTTTATTCAGAAGGGTTGTCTTCTGATAAATCTTGTTTACTCTGCTTCTCCTGTCAATGTGTCTGTAGCCAGGGACAGATTTATCATTAGGCAAATTTAAAAGATTTTCTTGGGCCTGAAATTTAAAGAGTTGCCATCTGTCCTTTAAATAAAGAATTGCTTTGCAACACATATTTTTTTATACTTTATTGCTACCTCAATTCATTGAAGGAAACACATCGTCTTAGTTGTAACTTGCAAGTACAGGATGATGACTGGGATACGGCTATCGCTAAATACGATTCCCCTAGTGAGACTTCTTGCCAAGATACAGGAATCCCCTGACGCAGTAGGGACTAAATGCTACCCCTAGTATCACACACAAGTTAGAACTAAATCCACCTATGTCTTTAAACTGTGTTCATAAGATCACAAATGCTTAAAATGTGACCAAGACTCAGAAAGAAAGGTAGGGGCATCTTTTCATAGGGGCATGTTAGGTAATCATCGTAAATAATACAAAATTCAGATTATTTTGGATTTCTGCATCATACTAATTATGTTTACTCCTTAATGATAGCATCTCACAGCCATTAATACATAATTACAAATCAGTTGGGGTAACAAGCTTTGAAACCAGAACTGCTAGCAATCAGATAATCAGTCTTAACCACTGTACAGGTCACATGATCAAATTTTTGGGCAGCAGCCATTTTGGAAACAGAAGAAGCTTTTCTCAATTAGTTTGGAAGATATGTTTGTAACCATCTAGGATATGGTTACTGTTTTTTCTGTGTGTGTGTGTGCGTGTGCGAGAGATTCCTTTCCAAACCTGAGTTGGTGCTAGAGAACCAGAAATCCAGTGATGCTTCATACACATCGGTTTTAGATGTGAAGATGTGAGAGGGAGCAGATGGTTAAGCATCGAGAGTTTCCTCTGTTTATGCTAAATCAGAAGCCTTCTTGACGAGTTTTTAAAATAAAAAGTTTATGCTCTACATCTCAATGTAAATTTCACATTTATTTCAGTAGGTCTGTTACTTGAGGTTTTTTGGATGAGAATGTTAAACTTGTATTTTATTTGATTGTTTTGTCTGAGAGTTCTTCTTTTCTTTTAATGCTTTTTGACACTGATGCCACTTTGTTTACATTTACATTGTTACATTTATTGTTTGCACTAATAGATATTTTATGAATGCTAAATGTACATATAAATGAGATATAATAATAAATATATACTTTATATAAAACATTTCATATGCATATTTTTACATTCTTTGATGGAAAATCAACTCACATAGCTGACAAACTCGAATATGCTGAAACATAATCTTTGTTTACAAACAGTAAAAGGCTGTTGCCTGTGACTCAAATCCAGCAGATAAATTATGAATCAGGAGACTCATATAAGTCATAGATCAAAAAAGTCTTCAACAGATCAACAGATTTCTTTAATATTCAATCCAACTGAAGTGCCAGAAAAGCATTGAAAACAGCAGTAAAACAAAGTATTCCAAAAAGCATCAGGAGGGTTTAGTTAACTGCACTCAGAGTTTCAGTAAAACAGCGAACGGGCTCAGGACTGAACTCAATCTCAACTGCAGGGGATTCAAGTCAACTAAATATAGTTCTGCAGCCGGGTGGCTTTCAGAGTCCAAACAAGAAGATCTCAACAGTTAGACAACATTAAAAATTCTTGTTAATGGACTGCCAAACCTTCAAACGTTATTTTTTATTTTAAACTTAAATTTAAATATGTAATTTTCCTAATTAAAGAGATATAGAATTGATCCACCTGGTTTATTTATCAATAAAGGACTCTAGTGTTCTAACTTTTTTGGCTGACCTAAAATCGTCCTTTAATTACGGAAGGTCTCCAAGGGTTTGGTACATGATAAATTAGCCCTTGTATCTGAGGCATACCGACGTTCCATTTAGTTTATCAGTTAGGTAAAACATCTCAATATGCCTCTCACCAAACATGTCAATTAAATGCATCGGTTGTTTTTATTGGTTGCATCTCTTATAAACACTGGAGCGTGGTGGATAATTTACATCAGAGGAAGTGAACAACCACACGAGAGGGGCTGGGAAGACACTGCCAAAAGAAGAACAGATAGAGACAGAAAATGGCTGAAAAGCGTCAGCTGTGTCTAATCTTTCTTTCTTTCTTCTTCTCTCTGCTTCTTACAAGTAAGGACAAACATTTGAATGTAATGTATTAGAAGTTACAAGATCTGTATGCTCTATAAATTCTTTTTTTAATCAATTATACTGTAGATCTTTCGTCATTAGTCTGGGATGAACAGTTTTGTAAAATCGAATGTTGTAACTAATTACTCAATTTTATTTCTATTAACTTAAAACGTTACAATAAGTGTATGTTAATTAGCATTTTCGAGTGTTTTATTTGAAATTTTTTTGAGATTGTGAAATAACACTTTTCAAGTAATCTGAGGAATGTTTCCGTTTTAAGTTATGAGGCATAGCTCATTTAATTTTAGCTAAATGAAAATATTGTTTCATAAGATTGCAAAGCATTTTGGGTAATTATCAGGTTCTTGTTAAAAGCTGTTTAAGTAAATGAAAATAAATTTATGAATCAATGTAGGAAGTTAATGCAGTGTTATAGAATGTGATTCTGATGTTTGATCATTCGTTATGGTGCTTTTTGTTTTTTGGGACATTACTCACCATTGCTGAGAGGGAGGTTTGGGAAATGGCTCTTGGGGGAAATGTGTTTTAGAACAGATGTGTTGATAGTGGTTTATGGTCTTGTTGTGAGCAGATCTGCTTAGAGAATATAAGATTGATAAGAAAAGGTTTTCACTGCTTATAAATCGGTGCACTATCCACACATTTATAGGTGCAAAGTGAGAATTAGTGTGTCCTACACCATAGTGTAAAAAGAAGTAGTCAAGGGGTTCCCAATTATGTACTTTTTCTGGTTAGATTATGAAACACTGGACCACTGGTTGATATTACCACAATATATCGCAATATTGCATTATAGACAGCGTTATATCTATTAGAATATTTCTTGTGAAAGATTGTAAAATGAGTTAAGTGCTCCCACACATTGTGCATAATGATTTGGTCACAACTACTTCCATCACGTGATGCTTTAGTGCTTAAAAAGTATGTTAAAAATGCACGATCTGTGACACACTAAAACATCACATGATGAAAATAGTTGTGATCACGTGATTACACCCGACATGAGCGAGAACTTAATTCATTCTTTTCCATTTATCCATCCATTTTCATGTCAGCTTTCTTCCCTTTCGGGGTCGCCACAGCGGAATGAACCTCCAACTCTTCTGGCATATGTTTTACGCGGCGGATGCCCTTCCAGCCACAACCCATCGCTGCGCCACCATGATGCTCTTTTCCATTCATTCCCTAAAAAATATTCTAATAACAAATATAACACTCTCTATATTGATTTTGTTTCTTTAAAAATGAGTTGTATTACAGAGAGAGCTCGATTGTTTGGGTCCCAGAGAAAACTTCTTCCGTCCGAGCGCAGTGGGTTGTGGGTAATATCAGCAGGTTGTAAGTACACATCCATGAACCGCTGTGGATTGAGACGCACCTTGCTACCTGCGTCATTCATGATAAGACTGGCTTCAGATCATTTATGTTCGACAGCGCACCACTTGGAGTGGTTGAATGAAACTTTGAGTGATATAGTTTGGATTACTATTATAACAACTGATAAGTTGGATGGCAAAATATACGAGGTTCCATACAATTACATTTTAGTTTGGTGTTATCAGAATAAACAAATCAATCATGTCTGCATTTATAGTCAGGACTAATTCATTCATTCATCTTCATGTCGGCTTTATTCCCTTTCGGGGTCGCCACAGCGGAATGGACCGCTAACTCTCTGGCATATGTTTTACGCGGCGGATGCCCTTCCAGCCGCAACCCATCGCCGGGAAACATTCACACTTTAACACTATGGACAATTCAAATTAATCAATTCACTTATATCGCATGTCTTTGGACTTGTGGGGAAACCGGAGCACCCGGAGTAAACCCACGCGATCATGAGGAGAACATGAGAACTCCACACAGAAATACCAACCGACCCAGCCGAGCCTAGAACCAGCGACCTTCTTGCTGTGAGACGACCGTGCTACACTGCGCCACCGTGACGCCCCTGACTAATTCATTAAGTACAATATATTAAAATAAAATTCTGCAAACAAAATGTAAACTCTCGTAAGTTAAATAATTGATGCAACTAATAACTTTTTTTGACTAAGCTCAATTTTACTGAGTTTACAGTGTAGTTTGATGAAAGCTTTTTTTACTTCTATGTCAGCTGATTAGAACCCTTTTGTAAATAGAGACATAAATTAACTTCTTCAGATGCCTGAGAAGGCTAATGTGTGCCTGCAAGGATCAACCTGAACATTCTGATAGTCGGTTTTGATCAGAAGGCATATTTTGTGTTTCTAGTGGCCTATCCTCTTCCTGGAGCCTAAGTCTGAAGGCTGTTCTGTGTTGATAAGAGTATAAAATGGTTGAAATAAATTAGCAGATTTGTGTTCATGTTGAAAATTATTTTCTCTGTGTGACTTCAATATGTCAATAAAAGAATCTTGTTTTCTAATAGTTTCTACAAAGGTTTCTCTGATTTTCTCTCTTGGAAAGCGACGACTCATTTGATCATTTCGATTACTGTACTCTATAACACAAATGTACTGTGCCATGAACAGACAGATTGGACAGATTTTGAAATATATATATTACCTAAAGTTACAAGGTTGACCGGATGCTTTTCCCTTTGCTGCACCATAGCATCTGAGGGAATGCTCTGATCGGAAATCTATACTTCCTAAAACAAAATAAACTTGTTCTCAGAATCAAATAACATTAATTTGCTTCGTTTGTTCGATTTTGAGTTGATACATTGATAACAATAAAAGAAGATGGTGGGTGAATAATGAACCAACATGTTAAACAATTAACACCCTTTCACCAAAAATAAAGGTCATTTTGATTATTCAAAGTAAGTAAATATTAATAGTTATTTTCAGCTAAATTAAAACAGAAAAGTAGAATTGTTGTTACAACTTGTCAATTAATTTACTATTTGTGATTTACAGGCAGAAGTGTTACAGAGGGCTCTCATGAGTTCTTCAGTCCTGGAGAAGCTGGTCGTCTGCGCTGTGATAATGCTCTTCCTGGATGCAAATCGACTACATGGAACTACAACAGTAACAGAGTCACAGAGACAGTTGAGCTGGTTGCTTACGGGGAAATAAGAAAGGACACAGAGAAACACAAGAGACTGAGTCTGGACTCTGACTGCTCTCTGAACATCAGTCCTGCTGAGAAAGAAGATTCTGGTTTGTACACCTGTCAACAGTTTCTGAACTATACAAAACAGCAAGGACCTGATGAACAACGATATCTTCATATTCTAGCTGGTCAGCTTCTCTTTGATCTATAAAACTAAATACTGAAAAAAATAAATGTTCATGTAATAATTTGTTTGTTACATTTCTGCTTCAGTCTCCTCGTCTCTCTCACAGACTGAGATCCGAGCAGGCAGCTCTCTGACTCTCTTCTGCCAATTATTTTATGACATCTCTTGTGATAGTTTGATCAATTCAGAGGAAATTGAGCTGAAGTGGGTGAATCAGGCGGGTGAGAATCTGAACTCATCCTCCAGGTATCAGATCTCCTTCTGCAGAGAGACCTGCCTCATCTCTCTGAACACGATCCTCCTGGATGAAGATCAGGACAGAGAGTGGAGATGTCAGCTCTTTCAGAGGAATGAAGAGAAGACCTCGGCTGCATTCACTGTCAAGTATTCAAGTAATTCATCACTGTTTATGTATTTGTTTGTCACGAATACAAATGTTGAATAATCATGATAAAAGTGTTGCTAAAACATGCCAAAACCAATATGCAAGTCATCAATTCGATTTCCATGCCGGATCGGTTGAGGCCCGGGTTAACAACGACCGCCACCGGTGCTGTTGACCTACAGGGTGCCGGTGGAAATTGGACTACTGTTGGTCAAAGAAGGAGAGGAGGGAGAAGGATTCGTAGGCAGCGAGAGAAGAGGAAAGACAAGAGTATAGGTCTGAGAATAGGGACTCTCAACGTTGGTACAATGACCGTGAAAGGTAGAGAGCTGGCGGACATGATGGAGAGAAGGAAGGTAGATATTCTGTGTGTGCAGGAGACCAGGTGGAAGGGTAGCAAAGCGCATAGTATTGGAGGGGGATACAAAATGTTGTTTTACTATGGTGAGGATAGGAAGAGAAATGGGGTAGGAGTGATCCTGAAGGAGGAGTTTGTGAGGAATGTTTTAGAGGTGAAAAGAGTGTCTGACAGAGTGATCAGTTTGAAGTTAGAGATTGAAGGGGTGATGTTGAATGTGGTTATGCTCCACAAGTAGGCTGTAAGCTGGAAGAAAAGGAGAGATTCTGGAGTGAGTTAGATGAGGTGATGGAGAGTATTCCCAGAGGGGAGAGAGTAGTGGTGGGAGCAGACTTCAACGGTCATGTGGGCGAGGGCAACAGAGGTTATGAGGAAGTGATGGGCAGGTTTGGTGTTAAGGAAAGGAATCCAAAAGGACAGATGGTGGTGGACTTTGCCAAGAGGATGGAAATGGCTGTAGTTAACACTTATTTCCAGAAGAGGGAGGAACATAGAGTTACCTACAAGAGTGGTGGTAGAAGTACGCAGGTGGACTACATCCTAAGTAGACGAGCCAATCTGAGAGAGATCACTGACTGCAAAGTAGTGGTAGGAGAGAGTGTAGCCAGACAGCATCGGATGGTGATGTGTAGGATGTCTCTGGTGGTCAGGAAGAAGAGTGGAGGAAAGATGGAAAAAAAGACCAAGTGGTGGAAGTTGAAAAAGGAAGACGGTTGTGAGGAATTCAGACAGAAGCTGAGACAGGCTTTGGGTGGTCAGGAAGAGCTTCCAGAGGACTGGGAAACTACAGCAGAAGTGATCAGGGAGACAGGTAGGAAGGTGCTAGGTGTGTCAGCAGGAAGAAGGAAAGAAGATAAGGAAACATGGTGGTGGAATGAGGAAGTACAGGACATCATCCAGAGGAAGAGGCTAGCTAAAAAGAAGTGGGACATCGAAAGGACTGAAGAAAGTAGACAAGACTACAAGGAATCACAGCGCAGTGTGAAGAGGGAGGTGGCAAAGGCCAAACAGAAGGCATATGATGAGTTGTATGCCAGGTTAGACACGAGGGAAGGTGAGAAGGAATTGTGCAGAGAGACAGAGATGGGAAGGATGTGCAACAGATAAGGGTGATTAAAGATAGAGATGGAAGGGTTCTAACGAGTGAGGAGAGTGTGCAGAGAAGATGGAAGGAGTATTTTGAGGAGTTGATGAATGAGGAGAATGAGAGGGAAAGAAGGGGGGAAGAGGTGAACATTGTAGAGCAGGAATTTGAAAAGATTAGAAAGGATGAGGTGAGGAAGGCTCTGAGGAGAATGAAGAGTGGAAAGGCTGTTGGTCCAGAGGACATCCCTGTGGAGGTGTGGAAGTGTCTAGGAGAGACAGCAGTGGAGTTCCTATCTAGGTTATTCAACAGGATTCTAGAGAGTGAGAAGATGCATGAGGAGTTGGCGCTACATCAAGGATCGGCTTTGAGTCCCTTCTTGTTTGCTATGGTGATGGACAGGTTGACAGATGAGGTCAGACAGGAATCTCCATGGAGAATGATGTTTGCAGATTGTAATCTGTAGTGAGAGTAGAGAGCAGGTGGAGGGACACCTGGAAAGTTGGAGGTCTGCTCTAGAAAGAAGAGGAATGAAAGTCAGTCGTAGTAAGACAGAATACATGTGTTTGAACGAGAGGGAGGGAAGTAGAACAGTGAGGTTACAGGGGGCTGAGGTCAAGAAGGTGGAGGAGTTTAGGTATTTGGGATCAACAGTCCAGTGCGACGGGGAGCGTGGAAAAGAGGTGAAGAGGCGAGTGCAGGCAGGTTGGAGTGGGTGGAGAAAAGTGTCAGGGGTGTTGTGTAGCAGAAGAGTGTCAGCAAGAATCAAAGGAAAGGTGTACAGAACAGTAGTGAGACCAGCTATGATGTATGTGTAGCATGACCAAGGGTTAGGAGGAACACAAACATTTAAAATTGTTGTCAGCGCCACCCTGGAATGACCCCCTGGGAGCTACAAACAACCTCAAGAAATGTTCAGAGGCATGGACTCGGTTAACACATCTTCATTCATTCATCTTCATGTCGGCTTTCTTCCCTTTCGGGGTCGCCACAGCGGAATGAACCGCCAACTCTCTGGCATATGTTTTACGCAGCGGATGCCCTTCCAGCCGCAACCCATCGCTGGGAAACATTCACACACACACACATTCACTCTTTAACATAATAATTGTTATACTCAATTCACTTATACCGCATGTCTTTGGACTTGTGGGGAAACCGGAGCACCCGGAGAAAACCCATGGGATCACGGGGAGAACATGCAAACTCCACACAGAAATGCCACCTGCCCCAGCCGAGCCTAGAACCAGTGACCTTCTTGCTGTGAGACGACCATGCTACCCACTGCGCCACCGTGACGCCTAACATATCTTTATTACATTAAAAGTGATCACAATTGGAAGAAACTATTATTAAAAACACTGGTCAAAAGACAGAAGGCATGGGTTGTATGAAAAGCAAGATAAATTAATAAACAACCAAAAAATACAAACTTATACTATGTTAAACAATATATGAAATCAAAAGAACACCAAATAGAACACCACTACACAGGGCTGAGAGGCACCGAGATATCGTCCTGCAATGGTACTACAAGCAGCACACACACACACCTTACTGCAATACGTGGATGCTCACAGCACGCAACACCAGTGACCAAGCACACTCAATAAGAGAGGAGTCCCACCACCAGATCACCAATCCAATGACTCTCAGCTCCTGTGTATGAAGAAACAAAAATTAATAACAATGAAATGATGATTTTAACAAAATGAAATAATAACTAATAATCACTGTAACAACTCCATTAAGTAAAACATAAATTTAACAAACAAATATAGAACCAGGTGAACAAATGCTGCTTTCCTGGTTCACTTGAACAGAAATTAATAATAAAATGAAAGGATTAATTAAGTCAAATGTGCCCAAGGAGTCACATTAACGTGAGGTACGTTGACTTCGTTAATGTGGTTCCCCCAAAAAAGAAAGAAAACACCAGAAACAACAAAAATCCTCATCAAACAATCACAACACAAATTAGGTAACGATTCAACACACACCTGCTCCCGCCATCTGCAACAAAAACAAAACTTAATTGTCAGTGAAATGTTTATTAGTGTTATTTTGCCAGTAAAACACCACCTTTCTCCATGTTTCCAGAATCTGTAACAAAGTTATCACAGATTTCAGTCCTTGAAACATTTCCTTTTACTCACTCCATAATCTTTGTTTATTATGGAATCTAATAGATAATTGATAAGTTACCATTTACAGCTCATCCAAGAACTTCATAAGACATCATAGACCCATGTTTTCCCTTCTCAAAGTGAAACTGAATTTTTTCATCTTGGCAAGATTCATGACACCTCATTTACATTTTTCCCTCTTCAATTATCAGGTTTGTTCTGCAACAAAACACAACCAAATTCTAACTAAACTATCGCTAACCTCATCAGTCCTAAAAGAAGAAGATTCACAACAACCTTGACACTTGATGTGTAAAAGCTCCGAGTAACAAAGAATAAAAAATAATAATAAAACACACAGTATGCCTCGTCGACACACTCCCAAAAAGATGGAGGAAAAAAAAAATTAAAAAGTCAATGGCCAGATTTTCCACAAAAATGCTTAAAAATTAAATGCTTAAAAAGATTATTTTCAGTCTAAAAGTTTTGTTTCAAAGTTAATACAATTTAGAATGTATTTCTTTTAAATTCCCACAATCCCTTTGGACGTCAGAAACCAGTCACTCAACTTCTGGCTGAAGTTCATAAAATAAATCCTATTCTATCTGTTTGCACCCAAATCAGCCTAAATTTCACCTTGAACTTCACTTATGGTTTAAGTTTGATAAATTCATATGCTCAGCAGAGTTTTATAGGTTTCAGTAATCCTAATGATTCCAAACCCATTTTAAACATGTTAGTTTGTTAGTATAAAAATACCTAATGTTGTAGCCATTTTCCTCTTCTCAGCTCCGAAACCTTCATGACTCTGAACCATTCTGAGAGAGATCAGGAGATGATTGATGAAGGCCTTTGATGATGTCTTTGTCAGACGAGTGATTTGCACAGTTTGATTGTCTCTTCCTCAGATCTGACCCCTCTCCTCTCCGTTTCCCCTTTTCTCTTCCACACCTCCTTGTTGGATCCATCCTTCCTCCTTTTCCCTCAAGTTGCTCAGTCCAGGCCATAGACTCTTAATGGACTTACAGGAATGTGTGTGAAAAACAGTCTTTGTATCAGATGATCCGTTCGCATGCTTATGATGTTTGCATACACGGCTTGAAGAACTCCATCATCTCCACTCTCAGAATGTTATCATGCTTCGAGCTCAGAATTGATCAAGATCTTATTCAAAATAAACAAAACAAACAAGTTAGTTCATATTCAGATTTTATCTTGGGTTGGTACATCAAACTCTGCTTTAATTAAGTTACACACAAAATAAGTCCACAATCAACTTAATGTTTCAATTTCCTTTCAAGTTTGGGTGCATTTTTTATTTATGTATTTATTATTATTTTATTTATTTATTATTATTATTATTATTTATTTATTTTATTTTATTTTTTAAAACAAAAGTCCCTCTATCTAAAATAATTCTCTTAGGGAAGAACCACAACCTTTCAATTAAACACACTAAGTCAATTTAATTTATGCAAAAAGGAAAAGTCACCTCAGAGTCAAATTACATGTCTTTAACATAACTATTATGAATTTTCATGTCTACATTAGCAAGATTTTGTCTTCTATAGCATGTTTGATTTGTCTTTTGCTCAATTTAATTCAGCACCAAAGCAGTTAGTTTAATTTTTTCCTTTTCCTTTTTAAGTCTCAACCTCTAGTTTATTTTCCCCAATTTGTAGATGTATAATTAATTATGTAGCAATAATTTACTTCCACAAATTTAATCAAAGTTGTTGGATAGATTTATTTTATGCTTGTTGTAATTTATACTCTTTATAATTTAGTAACTAGTTTAAGCTTAATGATTCTGAAATTTTAATAATTTTCCCCAGTGATATTAGGAAAGTATTTCACACTGCATTCAACCACTAGATGTCACTCTCACACATTCACAGATTTCATCACACGTATTCGCATATGCAATGAAACTCTGGGCTTTTAACTTATTCGCATGCGCTATAACACATAAAAATATGTGAAGTTGCAACCAAGTTTCTCTTTTTTATTGGCCCAAAATGTTCTATTATTTATCTTTTGGCAAGTCTCTAATTCTTACTGGCGCGCTTTGACTTCTTTGGGTTCAAATGGATCATAATGATTGCACTCATTTTCCCATTGTCTCCCCAGAGTCACCTCAAAATCTTGTTCCTTCTCAAAATCTTATTCCTTCTCAAAATCCATGGTTGTTTTCCCTCTCAAAGACAGTAGGTTTTATAATTTCTATCTTTCCCTATTCAATAATTTTAATCCTTTCCCTATTCTTACCTACTGTTTGATTTAGCGTTCTAATTAAATTTTTTTTATAGTGGGCACTCCCACTACCCCACAGACCTGGGCTTTTTTCAATTTTTCACCTTCCACCAGCCTCGTCAGCACTGGGGCTTTTGAAAACGGGTCTGCCAATTTTCTCTCAATTGTCAAACACAGTTTACTACTCGTGAGATATCCTCACACAACCATTTAAATCCTACTTATAATTTCCTTCTCAAAATCTTTTCGCATGCATTTCACTAAATATTCAAAATCTCGTACCTCCACTGTTGATTTCTCTCCGCAGTCAAAAATTTGGAAACAAAGAAAAGATCGCTTTTTCTCTTTAAACTTCAAAATCTGTATAAAATAATCGACGCTTCTATAGAGAAACCCCAATTCAACACTTGATTTAGTATAGTCAAATGCAGAATTTAATTAAAAGGTTTCTGCTTACCTTTTAGAAAGGGCGGCCGCCTCTGTGTGTTGAATTTAGGAGTCTCTTAGGATCATCACGTCGGGGTCACCAGTTTGTTGGACTTTATGGCGTCCAATGCATGTTCAAAATGACCAAGAGACAGATTGCCAACTGATCGAGTTTAATGAAGACTTCAGCAGAGAGAAAACAACAGCAATTTCAGCACGCTGGAGAAGATCTATTATCTTCTGACTCCCCTATAAAAAGCCCTAGCTTTTTATCTGCTCACGAGCCCTTTCTGGCGAAACGAAACCTGGTGTTATTTTTCGTCTTCGCGACTGGTACAAGGTGGCTCCTCTTGTGCTCCTCTTCTTATCTGCTCAAAAACAGGATGTGCCATGGCCTTCAGACACACAAACCTTCGTGAATCTCTCCTTATTCAACTCTTCAGTTTTTCTTAATCAGAATTTAGAAAGTAGAAAGTTGGTTAATAAAATAAGTACTTTTAAATGTGTAAAAGGTAAAATATAAATCCCACAGTGGAAACAGATGATTTGCTGTGGCGACCCCTAAACTGGGAACAGCCGAAAGAAGAAGAAGATTATTTTTGTGACATAATTGTTTTATGGGGCATAATGGTCACATGCTGTAGTAGTAGATATTATTGTTGGCTTTCCCACTGGGAACAAAACAAGCTTGTTAAAGGAAGTATTGCTGATTAAAATGTGAAGTAAAAGAATGTACTGCATGCGATGGACTGGAGACATGCTTGGGAGAGCTAAGTGAGCACATAAATGAGAACATAAGTGAGTAGTAAATACCAGTGTAAAAACTACGGTTGATGAGTAAGGAATGTGAAGATTTTTGTTTCTAAATATCCTCTGCAGTACAAGATGATGATCTTTTTGTTTTCCTGAGAATTAATAGACAGTGGAATGTGAAATCACCTTGAGATGGGCTCCTACCTGCCATCATTCACTGCTCTCTCGATCAGTCTCTGGCATGACTCTAGTTTCTTGTGCTCTCTGCAGCAGGTCTTGCTGGGCTAACTTCAGTGGCGCCAGCTTCTGAGAATCCAATGGTGCCAGCTTCCACAATTCCAGTGGTGGCAGCTTCAGCAGCTGGATTGACTCTCGTTCTCATTGCTGTTTTCCTGCTGATCTGTAAAAAAAGAGCTGGTAGGTTTTTTCACAGTAAATATTTTATAGTTTTAATATAAAATTATGACATGGTGTTTCAGCCAGAAGTGTTTGGGGCGTGGATTTTCATGTCAATACGCTGCTATTGTTCAATATTTGAAGGGATTTAAAGCAGCAATACCTGACAGGGCGACTTTAACAGATGTTAATGCGACTAGTTATATGGGATTGGAAAGAAAAAGAATGTTTATTTTATCTAGCTGCTAAATGTATTTTAACAACTTAACTTCATTTTTTATAGTATGGATTCATTCCAAAATTCATTCCGAATCTGTTCATCCTCCTAATGCATGAAATCAAAAATGCAAATATTAATATAATATATATGGAAATTGTTTTTATACATTGTGGCTGATGGCTGCATGGACACTCAACTTTAACCCTGAGATGCTGTTAGAAGAAAAGGGAACTGGGCAAAAGCGTGCAAACAAGAGCTTGCTTGAGAAAAAGTATCCCATTTCATGTGAACATCAACCCTGCAACAATAACAGCAGGTTTTAGTATCTGATGGTAGAAAGCAGTAGTGCTGCTCCCTTTATGTATAGTATGCAGTCTGCGGTGGGCACCAACTAGCAGAGGGGTGTGTTTACAAGAAAGAAATGTGTTAATTATAAAAGAATGTTCATAGCTTTGCATTATTAATAAATTACTAATAATTTACTTATAAATGTGCTGTTGTGTGTAAATGTCTGTCTGCATTTTATATTTAGAAATGTAAAAAAGAAAACAAAAGAAAATCCATAAATTAGTTATAAAAAAGCATTTTATGAAAAGGTACCATAACATTAACTGTTAATAACATGGACGGAGTTTTTGTGACCTTAAATGAAGCTCAAAAAAGACAAAGCCAGTACTTGAAAACGCTTTTGAAGAGGAGGGACATGACTGTAGTGAAATGTCTGATTGGCTGAAGCTTAAATTTCTATATATTAATCAAGATATATAGTGTTCATGAAGATCAAAACTAGTGATCTGAATCAACAAAACTAATGGAGCCCGGGGTGGAATCATGTTTTTTTTTCAGATCCAAAGTTGGCCAGTTTTAACATTGTAGTGAATGAGAACTTGCTCACTTTTGGAGTCAGCCTCAAATGGCTGCTAAGGTAACTGCATTTGAACTGCAGGGACCGTACATTGACTGTATATAACATGGACGTAGCATGGGTGAAGTTTCGTATGATCTGTGAAGCAGGCTAAAAATGGGCGGAGTCAGCCATTAGGAAAACTGTTTGTTATTATAAATGCAAAATCGTAAACTCGATGTGTTCTCCTTAAACAATTTTGATAGGGGTATTCTATTCCCATGATACCCCTAAATGAGTGGAGGGTTTATAGTTCTGCTTCAGATGAATGTGAAGATCGGATTTTATTTAAGGGATTTCACAAATTCGCTTGCCTAGTATCACAAGAGTGATAGGCGACTTTAGAGAAGTGTACTAGCTAGCTGTTCGAGTGAGTTGTCCTGGACCAAGAGGGGAATCTGGACCTGGAGAGAAGTGTGTTTGTTGCAGTCTAGAGAAAGGTGGAATGAGGTGAAGCTGTGTCTGACTCTGGACTGTGAAATCTGCTGCGAGATGTTTGGTTTGCCCAAACATGGCACATCCTGTTTTTGAGCAGATAAGAAGAGGAGCACAAGAGGAGCCACCTTGTACCAGTCGCGAAGACGAAAAATAACACCAGGTTTCGTTTCGCCAGAAAGGGCTCGTGAGCAGATAAAAGGTGTAATTTAGTGTTTGCCCCTCTAAAGGTGTAATAAAGAGCATTTTTTAACTATGGTGAGTTAGGCCAATTGGTTCAAAAAAGGGTTAATTTCTCGAAGCTTTGTGTGCACACAAAACCACCTACAGACCAAGTGTATAATTACAGGCAGCTGTATCTGAACTACATGATGTGTGACGTAGTGAATTTTTTAATTGTTATGTGTGTTGGGGATGACTATGGATAAAAAAACTGATTCTGATTTCTTGTTAAATGATCACATATATTTAAATAAAAAAAATACTTTATGTGTGTGCTTATATCATAATATGGCAGGTTATGGAATGTTTTTTTTGAAAATGGCAATAACATAATCAGGTGGAGGACAGTGAAAGTGCTTGTGGAACTAGGAAAAGAGCACTGTGCTTGGGCAATGATGTGCCGAACAGATTTCCTTTTTACAATTTAATTTTATGTCCTACTCTTCTAACCCTCCAATATCTCTTTTTCCTTTAAACTAAAATTCTTTTCAACCGCTCACGTAATCGCAAATTACCCTAAAAAACAATTTTGAATTAAGCCTAAGGGTTTTGTGAAACCTTGCTGCTATTTCGGAACTTCTCCTCGAAGCATTTACATAATAGAGCCGGCCAGTGAGGATTCGGACGACATCCTTCTGGCCACTCCCCTAAATAAAGAAAGCCTCGATAGGCATTTAATGGAAACGCCCCCTTTATACTCGATACACACTTCAAATCCTCGGCACCTCTCGTTTTTGTCATTTTCAGTGTGTTTATTTTTTTATTTAGTTTTTTACTTTTTTCTTATTTTAATTTGTAAAAATGTTGGAAACTTCCCTAAAGAACAGCTAGCTCCTTCCTGGTTTCAGTAGATTAAATTTGTTCATTATTGTAAAGTTTGATTCTTTTTCTTCAGTATTAATACCTGGGGGTTAGTTGTGGAGACGGTTTTGGAGCATCACAGTGGATTTGTGTTGGGGCATCCATTAGGTCAGCAGGGGCCGTGGTAGGAAACACAACTGCTGATTCAGTTCCTTTACCAGCTCGTCCTCATCTTAACAAACATATTTCAGGCTAGTATAACTGCAAGGATTGATGTTAGAGATCGCGTGTCACTACTGGGGGTGGGTCGAGTGTACCCATGAGTCACCTGTCTGTACCTGTGTCTCTCCATCGCTGCCTCTAATACAATCAGTGAAAAGACAACATTAAAGGAAACACTCGTGTAACCTTAAAAGAAAGTTTTGCCTGTTTTACCAATACTAAATTATGACACCACTTCTTTCATTTTTTAATCAGATAATAAAAGAAGAAAGGAGGATAACCATGTAGTGAGTTACCTGTTATTTCTTTATTATAAACACTTTGAGGATTGTTATTCACACAAAGTGATTACCTGCGACTGTCTGTTACAGTATCTAACTGTGAATACAACTAACGATACCTATGATGTCATCAACCTGAGCCCTCGGTCCGAATCCAATGTGAGTAAACTTCAGGACTCAATACAACAATCACAGTTGAATTTTTTACTTTTCCATGTTTACTCAAATGCTTCGCAGCCCTGTAGCCTTTTCTGTGTGAACCTCGATTCTTATTTTTCAAGATCAGGAAGATGTTGTAACCGTTTATGACATTGTTTCTTCCAGTAAAGCTAGAAATCTTTAAAGAACAGATGAGGTGAGTATGATCCTGTTTCTTTTCAGGACGCTATAAATAAAAAGGCAGTTTTCATGAAGGATCGTCTTTTGAAATTTTAAGAAAGATACATACAAACACATTGCAAGTACTTAAAATTCTGGTTGATGATCAAATCTGCTTCGAGGAGATTCTTAACTATCACGTCCTCAGAGCAATGTTGATTTTAAAGCAAGAGTCTTCACTCAATTAGAGCTGTCTCAACCTGCACACCGCATGTCCTAAAATAGAATTCAAAATGATATTTAGTGTTTCCCAAATCACACGCGTCAAAGAGTTTTTGAAATTATATTGTGTAGTGCAGCTTGCAGATTTAACTACTCATATTAGATTGTTTGATGGGCAGATGCAGGTGATGCCTGTGACCTCAAAGAAGGAAGTCTTGCAGACCATTCAAACATAATAATGTGTACAACCTTTAAATTAGACCTACTTTTAAATTTCACCTTGTTACAAGGAGATACATACAATTAGGATTTTTTAAATTAGAATTATACATAAGAGTAGAAACTCATCACTCTTCAGTTTTCGAGGTTTATATTCTCCATTGTATAATTTTACAAAAGAAGAAAAATGTTAAGCACCTCACTTCTGAGAAAATTGATAATTGTACATTTACAGGATAAACGCTTGGTAACCCAATCGCAGGACTGAGCGGCGCCGCATTATCACTTTTTTCCCAAGTCGGGATAAAAACCATGCTGTCCACGTTCTACATTTCAAAAACTCCATTTCAACCAATCACAGTGCAGTGTATTTTGTACAAACTGTTGTGTCCTGAATTACTGTCAGGGAAAGTTTTTGAGGAAGAAGAAACAAAAACAGTATTTTTGACAGATTCAGAAAATATCCTGAAAAATCTGTTACAAAAGCAAATAATTAAAGGAATATTAATCAAATACCAATGATAACTCAAGTGTATTTATACATTTAGATTAACTTCAACCCAGAACACTCAGCTGGATAAATAAACATTTATTTGGTATAAATTGTGCAGTTATTCTTTTAATTTAGATAATTATTTTTTAAAACTTAAAACACGTCATTTTTGCCCTCAAAACCTTTTTGTTTATTAGTTATTATACATATATGTATATATATATATATATATATATATATATATATATATATATTTATTTATTTTTTTTTTCACACTTCTCTATCTAAAATAGTACATTCAAAAGTGTAAGTGTATGCAATATATCTGACTGTATCCACAATGACCTACAGCTTTGTTCAAGTGTTGAAGAAAGTATTCCAAGGCCGAAAACAATTTGAAAGATTAATTTCTAAGTGATCATTTTTCATTCAGGGACCGGAATACATCAATCTCTCAACAGTGATTGGCTAAGGCAAGGCAAGTTTATTTCTTTAGCACATTTCATACACAGTGTAATTCAAAGTGCTTTACATTTGAAACAAGGAATAAAAGTAAAGTACAAGTGTTACTTGACGCTTCTTCACACAGCGTTGATTATTGGAAGCTGAAGTGTTGTTGGGTCTCAAGCACGCTTCCAGCCACGTGATCGACGTGAACGAGGCCTCGTTCTGTCCCAATACTTGTCGAGCTGTTTAATGCACAATTTGAACAGCGTTAATGTTAACATGCTTTTTGCTATTATCCTTGTTGCTATTGGAGTTGTATCAACAAAGTCCTTTAGTATAATTTTAGCTTCGGTTACAGTTAGATTAGTTCAGTTTAGTGTGTCAGTTTAAACCCAATTGTTTTAAAGTGTGTTAATACTTCACAAGGGTTCGATTTCGCCATCACTAGTAATGATGGAGCAATTCAAAGTAGGTTAAAAGCAAACTAAATGGAAAGCTCATCTATTTAAATTCCTTTATAAAGCAGTTATTTATCTTCTCCATTGGTGTTTCTGCAGGCGGATGCGAGCTGGGACTGAGCTGAACTCATGATTATGAAGTCACTCATGTGGAGCGCAAAACATGTGGAGCCAAATGTGCGCCAAATTCATAAACAAACCTAGTATTTTTCAAACACACACAATCTGCTTTGTAAAGGAGAATGAACTACAATAGCAGAGAGGTGCAAAAACAATTCACAATTGTGTCTGCAAAATAAGTTAATATCTAGTTAAAAACACAATTACAAATTTGAAAACAATGTACCAACTAATGTACCTCTTGAGAACTGACGACTTGCAGCTTATTGGACTAAACTTCAATCAATCAATTCAATCAATCATGAAGAGTGCTCAAACAACCTGCTCTTTGCTGTAGGTTTCGGTAAAAATTAGGTTATTACTGAAATGAAATCAAATATTTTCTTACATGAACTTCAGAACTTTGAATCAACATCCTATTGTGCTCTTCAAAAGAGAAAAAACAGCCAAGCATTTAACAAAATCTTAAGTTAATTGATTTTTTCTTTGAAAGGTTTTTTTAATCAAATAGTCCTAACATTTTTTGCGCAAAACTTTCCCTGTCACTTTCTCAGTAGTTTGATTGAGATAAGGCTCATCCAATCAGCAACAAGTTGTCGGTTCTTAAACGGTAATTTCCGTTCTGGCTGAAAGGTCATTGTGTTTTCTGAATTGTTCATTTATATTCTTACTTACCTGAGTGTTTTCTGAATCGTTCATGTTTTCAAATTGTAATTGTGTTTTTTCACTTATTACTTTGCTTTCATGATTGTGAATTGTTTCACACCTGTTTGCAAAAACAAATATCATTGCAAGCCAGCGTTGTTAACTATGGAAGCATAAGTGTAGCGCAATTCATTCTGAAATGCAACATAGCGATTTAATATGCAAAATGAAAATGCATTTGTGTTTTAAATTTGCATTTTCACGTTACATGTGTGCTAAGTTTGTTGCTAAATTAAAATTAAATAATATAATATGCGTTTGCTAATTTCAGCTGTAGTTTTAGAAAGTGAATTGCATAAAGGTTTAATGCTTTAAAAATTTCAAAATTAAATTGAAAATAAATTAACAAAATTGGATGACTGCAACAAAAGTTGAAAAATGAGTTGAATTTTGCTACACGAATGCTTCCATAGTTAACAAACCTTTACATGCAAGCAGCATTTTATATACTTTATATACATATGTATTAGTGATGCGCGGGTCGATATATAAACAACCCAAACATGGCCGACGTTTTAAACTAACCCGCCCGCAACGCGGGCCGCAAATAAAAGAAAGAAATGGTTTTACCCGACCCTCTTCCTGAACGACATTTTTTTCAAATGGTGCGCTCGCTGGTGAACCATCATTTTCCATTTCAGCTGTCTTTGTGCATGATATTATTGATTAATGGGATGTTTATATTTCAACCCTGATTGTTGAATTCATCAGCAGGTCAAATGAGAGATATTTAACTATAAGACGTGAGAGAACACACATGAACTTGCCTTTCTTTTTGGTGCTTGTACCTTCACACATGTCGATCCAATTTCAGAATTTTCTGAATAAAACTTAATTTTACTAAGTCAACGTTTGCTGACGTCGCGTCTATGAGCGCGTCATGGGAAGCTCCCGTCTCGAGCACGAGCAATCAGGAGTTCAAAAATGAACCCTTCCCTGAACAAACTGCTCATCATGGTTTTATTTTATGTTTTTTTAGCTTTATTTGAGTTGCATAGTCGAGCTCAATCGCAGTGTAATAAAGGGTAGGTCTATATATTTTATAGAAATTGTGTCTGGTACTGTATAAATTACAAAGGTTTCATTTGCATTTTAATTTCAAACGACTCAACCGACCGCGACCCGAATATCATTAAAATATTTTTGGATGACTTGCGCATCACTGATATGTGTCACATGATCTTCTATTCTTCTATATACTACAGATATTGGATCCAAGCCAGCAGAAGGTGCTAATAATTAAAACATACTAGGTTTTTTTTGAACGTGGCACAAATTTCTCTCCATAAAATGAGCTTCTGCTCTGCTGTGGATCAACAGAATGCAGAGGACGACTGCTGTAACACACACTCGCACACATGCACTAAAGGGACAATCCAGAGTTTGAATCGAGAGTGTGAGGATTGTGCATCAGATGAGAACTCGGTTAACAGACCCAGAAGAAAAAGGAGTTTCTTCAGGGCATTGCTGAAGCTGTAAAATACTGAACGAATGTCTGCATTTCATGCTTCTGCTCATCCTTAAGCTTCTGCCATTAGACGGAAGAAGAGTTCCTAAACATCTTCTCAAGACTCCACCCAGTCTCTGCTCCTGTTTTTCCTAAACATCTTCTCAAGACTCCACTCAGTCTCTGCTCCTGTTTTTCCTAAACATCTTCTCAAGACTCCACTCAGTCTCTGCTCTTGTTTTTCCTAAACATCTTCTCAAGACTCCACTCAGTCTCTGCTTCTGTTTTTCCTAAACATCTTCTCAAGACTCCACTCAGTCTCTGCTCCTGTTTTTCCTAAACATCTTCTCAAGACTCTACTTAGTCTCTGCTCCTGATTTTCCTAAACATCTTCTCAAGACTCCACTCAGTCTCTGCTCCTGTTTTTCCTAAACATCTTCTCAAGACTCCACTCAGTCTCTGCTCTTGTTTTTCCTAAACATCTTCTCAAGACTCCACTCAGTCTCTGCTCCTGTTTTTCCTAAACATCTTCTCAAGACTCTACTCAGTCTCTGCTCCTGATTTTCCTAAACATCTTCTCAAGACTCCACTCAGTCTCTGTTCTTGTTTTTCCTAAACATCTTCTCAAGACTCCACTCAGTCTCTGCTCTTGTTTTTCCTAAACATCTTCTCAAGACTCTACTCAGTCTCTGCTCCTGATTTTCCTAAACATCTTCTCAAGACTCCACTCAGTCTCTGCTCTTGTTTTTCCTAAACATCTTCTCAAGACTCCACTCAGTCTCTGCTCCTGTTTTTCCTAAACATCTTCTCAAGACTCCACTCAGTCTCTGCTCCTGTTTTTCCTAAACATCTTCTCAAGACTCTACTCAGTCTCTGCTCCTGATTTTCCTAAACATCTTCTCAAGACTCTACTCAGTCTCTGCTCCTGATTTTCCTAAACATCTTCTCAAGACTCTACTCAGTCTCTGCTCCTGATTTTCCTAAACATCTTCTCAAGACTCTACTCAGTCTCTGCTCCTGATTTTCCTAAACATCTTCTCAAGACTCTACTCAGTCTCTGCTTCTGTTTTTCCTAAACATCTTCTCAAGACTCCACTCAGTCTCTGCTCCTGATTTTCCTAAACATCTTCTCAAGACTCCACTCAGTCTCTGCTCTTGTTTTTCCTAAACATCTTCTCAAGACTCCACTCAGTCTCTGCTCCTGTTTTTCCTAAACATCTTCTCAAGACTCCACTCAGTCTCTGCTCCTGTTTTTCCTAAACATCTTCTCAAGACTCCACTCAGTCTCTGCTCCTGATTTTCCTAAACATCTTCTCAAGACTCCACTCAGTCTCTGCTCCTGTTTTTCCTAAACATCTTCTCAAGACTCCACTCAGTCTCTGCTCTTGTTTTTCCTAAACATCTTCTCAAGACTCCACTCAGTCTCTGCTCCTGTTTTTCCTAAACATCTTCTCAAGACTCCACTCAGTCTCTGCTCTTGTTTTTCCTAAACATCTTCTCAAGACTCCACTCAGTCTCTGCTCCTGATTTTCCTAAACATCTTCTCAAGACTCCACTCAGTCTCTGCTCCTGTTTTTCCTAAACATCTTCTCAAGACTCCACTCAGTCTCTGCTCCTGTTTTTCCTAAACATCTTCTCAAGACTCCACTCAGTCTCTGCTCCTGTTTTTCCTAAACATCTTCTCAAGACTCTACTCAGTCTCTGCTCCTGTTTTTCCTAAACATCTTCTCAAGACTCCACTCAGTCTCTGCTCCTGTTTTTTTAGATGATTTTTCATTTTCTTTCCATGTTAATCACTTATTTGCCATACACATATTTAATAATGCAATTCCATTTAATTTACACTGTGTGAAAAGTTGTTCCTGAAAAAAGTTCCCAGAACAAGGCCTCTGAGAGAGATTATCTTTTGTTCGTTTTTACTATTTAGGCATGGATTTGTTAAAGTATGTAAATATGTTTTTTGCTGGACAGTAACCAGATAAAACAGGTAAAATTGTCTTTGCATCAGTTTAAAAATGTAATGTGGTTTTGTAATGTTTTCACAATCAAATGTAGAAAACACTGAGTTCATGAAAAATGTTGCAACAAAATGAGATGATCAGTTTAAAGAAAAACTCCAGTCTTCACTATTTCACTCCATTTTTTCACTTTGCATTATTTTCCAACGTGTTTACAGTTTTATAATCTTTTCAGATTTTCTCTGCTTTTAACAATCACACTTTTAGCTCGGCTTAAAATAGATCATTTAATTGGTTTAGACCAGTAGCATCTTCATACCAGTAGTGAAATGAAACGTTTCACTATTTTATGTTGTATTTTCTATTTAAATGTTAAAATGTTATTTATTTGATGTATATTAAAGTTAATTTTAATGATCTCACCCAGTGTTGCCAACAGTCACTATTGGCTTCTCTAAAAGTCACTAGATGACATCATAACCTAATTTGCTTAAATATCACATGAAGTGATTGTTATTTTTTTTAGACAACCCAAAATTGTTATATAAACATTTTAAGCTATAAATAATTGCAGAGATCTGATACAAAATAGAAACATGTATTGATAAATAACTATATTCAATAATAGTAAAACATAATGATGGTGTGACATTAAATAAAATATACAACTTATTTAAGATTTTAAGGGTTTTTATCATATCGTATAAGGTGTAAAAATCTTGGTTACTTGAAATAAGGAAAAGAGAGAGAATTTTTCAGATGTAGACGTCAGAGCGCAAGACCTCATCATGTGATTCTTTTCTCACCCCAGAGAAATGATAATCAGACTTAATATTGATGTAAACACGAGCATGTTTAGGTTTTGCTTACAAATAGAAGAGGGTCCATGAGCATAGTTTGAGCATGTGTAAAGCCTTTGTTGCCTCTTCGTTATTCTCACGGAAAGCCCCGGAGTTCTGTGTGATGCTGGGAGTGTGGAGAGGCTGTTCATATGCTCCCACTGCTCTGTGAAAAGAGCCCCAACGATGACATCAGAAGTCACTAAAAGTAATCAAAATACTGGAGAATTCACTACAATTTTTGCTGGTTAGTTGCTAAACTAAACTAAATAAAGTTGCTAAGTTGGCAACAGCGAGGTCACATTTCACTTCTAATTCCTTTATGATCAAGTAGCAATTCAATGTTGGATTTACTAAAGAACTGCTGTTGAAAGATAGATCTTGCCCAGCAATCTGTGTTTCTTTCACTCCAGAAAGTGGATTGTACATCTTCTGTCTGTAAAACTGTCCTTTTACTCAGTGGTCCCTAACCCCCAGGCCGCAGACCGATACCCGTTCGTGGGTCATTTGCAGCACAGAAAGAATAAATTACTTACATTACTTCTGTTTTATTTATTTCGGAATAGACAAACAGTTTTTTTACTAAAAGACATAAAACACTTAACCAACTAAAACAGTCACGCACACATTCACAGAAGAGCAAAAGGCTCTCAACATCTAACAAGGCTTTAGCTTGTCTGTAAGAGTAAAACTCATCGAGAGTTAGATCAGTTCTGAACTGCGCGGGGTCAGAAGTAAATAGAGAGGACCTGTTTGTGGCGTTCCTTGACTCTAAGTGTTGAGATGAGGCCAGATAAAGTCTGATGAAGGGATCCGAAGGTTTGAAGAGTAGGCCGGGCGTCCGGCCCTGTTTGCATCAGAGCGGGCGTTTGTGCTCAGATCACGATCATATAGTCTTTGATGTGAAAAGGATTCTGAGTCCGAATATGCACATAGGTTCATCTTCAATCTTTACATTTAAGAGTGTGTGGTAGGCCCTATAGCCGCATGATAACAGAGTTAATTCATGCTCTACGCGCACATAGAGAGAATAAGACCATGAAGTCTTGACGGCCGACGGCCGAGCTGTGCGTGGGAGGGCCTCGGGGCTGAGAAGAGATCCCCCTTTCTCTCTCTACCTTGTCTCATTTCTCTCTCACACTTCCTTTACATTTTTTCTAGTGTCTTATTACATGAATTCCTCCCCTCCTCTTCTCTCTCCCCTGTTCACTCTCTCTTTTCTCCCTCTGTTTCTCTTTCCCTCTCTTATTTTCTCTCACCCCCTCCCCCTGTTCACTCTCTCTTTTCTCCCTCTGTTTCTCTTTCCCTCTCTTATTTTCTCTCACCCCCTCCCCCTGTTCACTCTCTCTTTTCTCCATCTGTTTCTCTTTTCCTCTCTTATTTTCTCTCACCCCCTCCCCCTGTTCACTCTCTCTTTTCTCCCTCTGTTTCTCTTTCCCTCTCTTATTTTCTCTCACCCCCTCCCCCTGTTCACTCTCTACTTTTTCTCCCTCTGTTTCTCTTTTCCCTCTCTTATTTTCTCTCACCCCCTCCCCCTGTTCACTCTCTCTTTTCTCCCTCTGTTTCTCTTTCCCTCTCTTATTTTCTCTCACCCCCTCCCCCTGTTCACTCTCTCTTTTCTCCATCTGTTTCTCTTTTCCTCTCTTATTTTCTCTCACCCCCTCCCCCTGTTCACTCTCTCTTTTCTCCCTCTGTTTCTCTGTCCCTCTCTTATTTTCTCTCACCCCCTCCCCCTGTTCACTCTCTCTTTTCTCCATCTGTTTCTCTTTCCTCTCTTATTTTCTCTCACCCCCTCCCCCTGTTCACTCTCTCTTTTCTCCCTCTGTTTCTCTGTCCCTCTCTTATTTTCTCTCCCCCCCCTCCCCCTGTTCACTCTCTCTTTTCTCCCTGTTTCTCTGTCCCTCTCTTATTTTCTCTCACCCCCTCCCTCTGTTCACTCTCTCTTTTCTCCCTGTTTCTCTGTCCCTCTCTTATTTTCTCTCACCCCCTCCCCCTGTTCACTCTCTCTTTTCTCCATCTGTTTCTCTTTTCCTCTCTTATTTTCTCTCACCCCCTCCCCCTGTTCACTCTCTCTTTTCTCCCTCTGTTTCTCTGTCCCTCTCTTATTTTCTCTCACCCCCTCCCCCTGTTCACTCTCTCTTTTCTCCCTGTTTCTCTGTCCCTCTCTTATTTTCTCTCACCCCCTCCCTCTGTTCACTCTCTCTTTTCTCCCCTGTTTCTCTGTCCCTCTCTTATTTTCTCTCACCCCCTCCCCCTGTTCACTCTCCCCCTTCTCTCTGTCTCACTTCTCTTTCTCACACTTTCTTTTCGCTTATTTTTCTACAGTCTTTTATATTACATCCAAGAAAAAATATGGAGACCTAAATATCTGGGCTTAGGAACAAGTTTTGCTCTACCAGTGAATGTATCTGATATTTCTGCAGCTGTTTTGATTGGTTTAAGCAGTGCATCTCTGAAACACTGAAATAGACGTTGAATGGTTGAGATCAGAGACCCTGAACAACCACAGGAGGACAGGAAGTTTAAGAGCTGTTAAAGTCTCATGAAAACAACAGCTAACACGACCTGATAATGGCTGAAATGTATCAGATGTGTCTGCTGCTTCTCTCGCTGCTTCTCACAGGTACAGACACATCACTGAATTTACTGTACTTCTAATCATGACAATATAGAATACTTTTCTACGTAGATTTACATCACAAATGGTAAGGACTGTATACAATACTCTACTCAAGACTACTTTATACTGAAGAATGTGAATTTACTGATATCAATTCAATTTTGTTCTTGAAAGCAAATGCTAGTTTGGCAAATATAAGTTGATTAGAGATTGCATTAGTTTTTTCAAACTGTGAAAATTACGCAGAACCTGAATAAATAGTGATTCGTGAACCAGCCCAAATTCAAGTAATGACATTGTGAAAGTAATCTCTTTATTTGATGAATGTCCTGTCACTAATTCTGTCTTCAAAGGTGTTCTTTAAAATGTTTGCTGTTTTTTTTGTTTCGAAACAAGAAACTAATTAGAGTAGTTTTCTTTCATAAATTTTAATAATAATAAAAAAACAGCAGGTGGGGATCATTTGCATGTGTTAAAAGCCAAGCACAGATTATATGATAATCCCTGCAAAAATCAGATCACTTATAATCGTTATTTATAATAATTAGGCAGCAGTGTTACGGAGGGCTCTCATGAGTTCTTCAGTCCTGGAGAAGCTGGTCGTCTGCGCTGTGATAATGCTCTTCCTGGATGCAAATCGACTACATGGAACTACAACAGTAACAGAGCCACAGAGACAGTTGAGCTGGTTGCTTACGGGGAAATAAGAAAGGACACAGAGAAACACAAGAGACTGAGTCTGGACTCTGACTGCTCTCTGAACATCAGTCCTGTTGAGAAAGAAGATTCTGGTTTGTACACCTGTCAACAGTTTCTGAACAATATAAAACAACAAGGACCTGATGAACGACATTATCTTCATATTCTTGATGGTCAGCTTCTCTTTGATCTATAAAACTAATTACTGAAAAAAATAAATGTTCATGTAATAATTCATTTGTTACATTTCTATTTCAGTCTCCTCGTTTCTCTCACAGACTGAGATCCGAGCAGGCAGCTCTCTGACTCTCTTCTGCCAATTATTTTATGACATCTCTTGTGATAGTTTGATCAATTCAGAGGAAATTGAGCTGAAGTGGGTGAATCAGGCGGGTGAGAATCTGAACTCATCCTCCAGGTATCAGATCTCCTTCTGCAGAGAGACCTGCCTCATCTCTCTGAACACGATCCTCCTGGATGAAGATCAGCACAGAGAGTGGAGATGTCAGCTCTTTCAGAGGAATGAAGAGAAGACCTCGGCTGCATTCACTGTCAAGTATTCAAGTAATTCAACACTGTTTACATTTGTATTCATGACAAACAAATATATAATAATACATTTAATCCCAAACAGCTTTACTAGCTCATAACTAATAAGTTCTTAACAATAAAATATCGTTATGAGGTTGAACGAACTAAAACATTTTGAGCTCTCTGGATATTCATTCCAATTCAAGTGAATAGGGCTCAATATTTTATAGCAAATTTGTGTGGAACGCTTAAAAAGTTAAAAAACTTTAGTCAGCCCTCTTGATGGTATCTTGATGCAGAGTTATCTTAGCTGGCTCGCCTGAATGTGCAACACAAGTGTTTTAAATTGTTTGCAATTGCGCATTTTATCACCCTGCTTCAAATTATTCATTCAGTCTTATTGCCCTTGTTTTCTTGAGCACCGTCTTATCATTAGGGTGGATTTGGTAAGTAACTGATTTGATAAGATTTTGTATTTGTATTATTCAATTTCATTCATTCAATATTCAAAAGTGGTGCGGTTAGTACTGTGTGCACACATATATATCCACAGACTGTATCCGCGTTAAACAGTCTGTTAAACGTATATTTTACGCTGTCGAATTGTGTATGTGTACTAGCGAGAAACGAACAATGCTAAACAACATAATGTCAGTGTGTAATCAGGATCCTAACCGTTTATATTTATTGGTAGAGGTGTGTGGTTTTGAAATCATCCATTCAGGTAGGACGTATTATGAAACAATTGGTTTGACCCCAAGCATTCTTTTACTATTTGTTACGTCCAAGAACGTATTGTATGTAATTAAATCAAGGAAAGTTATTGTCTTTTTGGGCTCCCCGCTCTCACTCAGCCTAAGACCCTCAGGCTTGTTAGTGGAGCTGTGTTTTCGCTGGAGAGATGAGTTTAAAAGGCACGCACTCTCGTCTGGAAGTGAGACATTGTGTCTCGTTGTTTACCTAGCTCCTACCTGATCAGTCTCTAAGGCTGACTCTAGTTTTTTGCTTCAGCTTCAGGGAATCCAGTGGTGCCATCTCCCACAATTCCAGTGGTGCCATCTTCAGAGAATCCAGTGGTGCCAACTTCAGGGAATCCAGTGGTGCCATCTTCAGAGAATCCAGTGGTGCCAGCTTTAGAGAATCCAGTGGTGCCAGCTTTAGAGAATCCAGTGGTGCCAACTTCAGAGAATCCAGTGGTGCCAACTTCAGGGAATCCAGTGGTGCCAGCTTCAGATAATCCAGTGGTGCCAGCTTTAGAGAATCCAGTGGTGCCAGTTTCAGAGAATCCAGTGGTGCCATCTTCCACAATTCCAGTGGTGGCAGCTTCAGGGGCAGGATTGGCTCTCGTTTTCATTGCTGTTTTCCTGCTGATCTGTAAAAAAAGAACTGGTATGTCTTTAAATAGTGACTCTGTCAAACAAATTTCACGTTTTAGAAAATGTGTATATTTAACTATACAAAAGTTTACCTTGTTTTTCCTGAAAATAATTAGAAGCAGGTACTAAAACCAGGATGGATAACCCTATGGTGAGTTGACAGTGGTTTACATGTGAAGGTAAATCAATCGTATCTTGATGACTGTGAAATAATTTCATTTGATTGTTTCAGGATGTAACAGTGAATGATATCTATGAAACTACCAACATGAGCATTCTCACATCAAAATCCAATGTGAGTGAACTGAAGGATTCTTTGTACTGTTGCTTGTTCTCGTTTTTTTGGATGTTTTTTATTTTATTTTTCTTTTATGGTTGTACAGGATCAGAAGGATGATGTGACATACTCCGAGGTAGTTGCTTCCAATAAAGGTACCAAAGAAGACAAACATGATGATGTGAGTAGGAATTGCACCTGCAGCACACTTGGCTTTTCTCTCACTAGTAACTGTTTAAAAAAGTACTCTCGTCTGTTCTTTTGTTTTCTTAATAATAATGGTTTGAATTTGTAATGATGCCAGAACTGTGGCCTTGAGCTTGTTCAAATAAAAATAATGAAATGTTTTCTTTTAGGTTCTTTCTGATGACATAACTTATGCTACCATCAAGAAATCATAATTTACACCTCAGGATGCCATGGTGATGAATTTTAACAACTTTGAAAAAACTTACTTTTTTTAAAAGAATAAAATATCAAAATTTGAATAAATAAATTAATTAATTAATAATAAAAATTGTTCAATTTATATAGCGCTTTTCTAGACAATCAAAACGCTTTACAATTATCAGAGCATTATTCACTCGCTCCACATTCACACTCTGGTGGTGATAAGCTACCTTGGTAGCCCTCATCTGCCATGGGCCCTCATCAGACAGAATGTGGCTGCCATTCTGTGCCTACGGCCTCCTGCCCACCACCAAACACACCCCACCAGTCACTCACATCCACCAAACACACCCCACCAGTCACTCACATCCACCAAACACACCCCACCAGTCACTCACATCCACCAAACACACCCCACCAGTCACTCACATCCACCAAACACACCCCACCAGTCACTCACATCCACCAAACACACCCCACCAGTCACTCACATCCACCAAACACACCCCACCAGTCACACACATCCACCAAACACCCCCCACCAGTCACACACATCCACCAAACACCCCCCACCAGTCACACACATCCACCAAACACACCCCACCAGTCACTCACATCCACCAAACACACCCACCAATCACTCACATCCACCAAACACACCCACCAGTCACACACATCCACCAAACACACCCCACCAGTCACTCACATCCACCAAACACACCCCACCAGTCACTCACATCCACCAAACACACCCCACCAGTCAACTCACATCCACCAAACACACCCCCACCAGTCACTCACATCCACCAAACACAACCCCACCAGTCACTCACATCCACCAAACACCCCCCACCAGTCACACACATCCACCAAACACCCCCCACCAGTCACACACATCCACCAAACACCCCCCACCAGTCACACACATCCACCAAAACACACCCCACCAGTCACTCACATCCACCAAACACACCCCCACCAGTCACTCACATCCACCAAACACCACCCCACCAGTCACACACATCCACCAAACACACCCCCACCAGTCACTCTCATCCACCAAAACACACCCCACCAGTCACACACATCCACCAAACACACTCCACCAGTCACTCACATCCACCAAACACCCCCCACCAGTCACACACATCCACCAAACACACCCCACCAGTCACTCACATCCACCAAACACACCCCACCAGTCACTCACATCCACCAAACACACCCACCAGTCACTCACATCCACCAACCACACCCCCACCAGTCACACACATCCACCAAACACACCCCACCAGTCACTCACATCCACCAACACACCCCACCAGTCACTCACATCCACCCAAACACACCCCACCAGTCACTCACATCCACCAAACCACACCCACCAGTCACACACATCCACCAAACACACTCCACCAGTCACTCACATCCACCAAACACACTTCAGCAGTCACTCACATCCACCAAACACACCCCACCAGTCACACACATCCACCAAACACACCCCCACCAGTCACACACATCCACCAAACACCCCCCACCCAGTCACACACATCCACCAAACACACTCCACCAGTCACTCACATCCACCAAACACACCCCACCAGTCACACACATCCACCAAACACAGCCCCACCAGTCACACACATCCACCAAACACACCCCACCAGTCACTCACATCCACCAAACACCCCCCACCAGTCACACACATCCACCAAACACACCCCACCAGTCACACACATCCACCAAACACACTCCACCAGTCACACACATCCACCAAACACACCCCACCAATCACACACATCCACCAAACACCCCCCACCAGTCACACACATCCACCAAACACACCCCACCAGTCACACACATCCACCAAACACACCCCACCAGTCACACACATCCACCAAACACACCCCACCAGTCACACACATCCATACAGGGCAATGCAGGTGAAGGGGCTTGCCCAGGGCCACAATGGCAGAATTGAACTGCCAACCTTTCAGGTTACAGAATGACGAATTAACAATATTGTTTTTTCATTAGTGTATCTACATAAATGTTGGGGAGTATTTAGATCTATATCTGTATCTATAAAATGAACGATTTATTTATGGTATAGGGAAAATTGATCCCAAATCAAAAATGTTTATGTATATTTATATATATATATAATTTTTTTGTATTTGAATCAATTTTCCATTTACCATATATAAATTGTTCATTTTATAGATTTAGTATCATCTTAAGCAGGTGACACAAAACAAAGAGTTTGCAGAGTTGATTAAAGAGAAGCAGTTGGTCAATGGCACTAAACACAGTACTTCCTGTTTTCTTGTGGTTTAATGTATTTAAAAACCACAGACCAGCACCACTAACACGCTGTATGTGTTTCTGAATCAGCTAACAAACTAGAATTAAAATGTATTTTAAACAATGTAATGTAAATAAAATATGTGAGTATATAATTTGTAAGCTTAGACATGATAGTAGCAGGTCTTCGGCTCGTAATCAAATGGGAAAGTTCCCCAATGATTTTGAACCAAAATAATCCTGCCTTGTGTAATCCAAAATAATCCGAGCCACAAGATCGTTCTGTTGGCAGATAGAAGCAGACGAGAGGTTCGGTGAAGAGCTAGGCAGCATACACAGAACAATAACTCGCACTGAGCCCAGACGGAACGAGCCTTAAAAAGAGTTACTTGGGCTCAGAGCGAGGGAGGGGATAACACGAACACCTGAAACACACTGGAATATCTGGATCAGATAAGTCAAATTAGTCAAGATAAGACAATAACCCAACCGTTATCCACAAAACTATTCCTTTTTTCAGCATTATTTTAATGACTCTTTTCTTTTACCTTAACAGTTTTATTTCTCACAAGGTGTTTGTACTGTCATAAATGATCAGAAACCTGAACCTTTTCTTAAACATGTCAACACTATTATTATCGACCAATCTCAGAATTTGTTAATGTAAATTTCCTCTTGTGTTAGCTTTCTGTTATCATTTTTTGTGTTTGTGCTAAAAATAAAAAAATTAAAAGCAACAACAATAATAATAAGCTATCTTCCAATTAGGTTCTCATATATTGGTTGTCTTGTTAGGCTTCCTCATCGATGATAATTTTGGTTGCTCATGTTTTTAAAGTTTTATTTTTTGTGCAGATGTTCTGGAAAACCTCACAAAATGAGAATTACTCATTAGAAGAAGAACTAGCTCTGTAAGCAGACAGTGTTCTTATGATTTCAGTTTTGGCTCTAAATATTATACCTGGGTCAAAACGGTGTCATTTAAATGAAAGTGTCATTTATTGGAGCTGGAGGTTACTCCTGCACCACAACAATTCCTTTTGTGTGCACATGCACACCTGGCAAAAGAGATCTTTCTGATTCTGATTCTGAAAACACAGAGCTCATCATTTCAATTAGAGCATTTTACAATTTAGTGGAAAAAAATACATATTTTTTTTATTTTACAAATATTGAAAAAGCTATAATGTAATATACTCATTCACTTGAGTCTTTTATGGATTTAAATTGTAATTTGTATTTGTATCACAAGAGGAAGGTTACTGTAAGTATGTTTAATAACGAGTGATAGGGTTTCTCTTCAAATAAGCCTTTTGTTATATTTATACGCATATGATATATATTGAGATGTTGTAAGTTATATATTTTTGCAAGTGGAATAAGTTTGTGTTAAATGTGTTGTGTTCTCTGGTGTCTTATGAATGTAACATTTTTATACTATTTGTTTAAAAAGAATCATTCCTGTATGTATAATTAAAATGCATTTTCTTTACGTGGGTAGCACTTTATAATGACTACACACTACAAATCATTAATTAAGCATTAACAAATGGTTTATTAATATTTTATAAAGTATTGTTTCTATCTTAATAGTTTATTAATATAACTTTAGGCACTTTATTCTTGGTTTAAAAGCATCTATGTAATATGCTTAATAATATTAACTTCATGCCTTATTGACGATACATCTACACATTTAAATATTGAATTAAACTTTTCAATATTTATAAACCACTATTAGGACTATTTATGCCTGTCAAGCTGTCACATTACAAAAATATGTCAGTGGTTCAGGTTCAAGGCTGTGTTTTTCCTTTTCTGTTTAGATTAAAACTTACCTTTTAAATGTCATGTAATATTTTATTATAATAATATTACATAAGTAATATATAAGTCATAAATAGTACTCACTTTAAAAGAGCTCACAAAAACACTTAACTGACAGGTAGTAAATGTTTTATAATATTTCTGAATTAATCAGGAGTTATAGTAGTATTATGTGTTATTAAAGCATTTATTATCACACTGAGTAACAGTTATTATGCCTCAGAACAATAAGATGTACGAATGTGCTTTCAAATTGTTTAATAATAATTTGTTAACATATTCTAAATTCTCAATAATTGCATACAAGCAACAACTAGTTTTTAAATAGGGAAAAGTTCAATTTATAAATAACTAACTGATCCACAACAGAGCATGAAACGAATGTTATTACATGTATATAGTTCAAAACCACTTTACAGTTAAATGTAGAAACTGCTTACAAATGTGTAATGACAGGGACAATGCTTTATAACATTTTAATTAACTTTTTCCTAACAACAATTCAGTGTACAGTTGTTATAAAGTGCTATTTTTTTTAATCTTCACATCAGTGAAACATTGGCAGAGGTTAAACCCATATCCTCATTGGTTAAACATGTGACTGCTATTAGCATACAAGAGCTTACTTTGACAACAGCACCACTCCGTTATGGTTTAGATTCTTGTTTCAGAGAATCTGGTGAGGGCCACTAGACGCTCTCTTGTTAGAAAGGTAACCACATTGCTTTTGCAGCGAGTGTTGCGTTAGCTTCTCATTTCCCACAGACATTTGTTCACACAGGTAGTTTCGAAAGAAAGTTTAGCACAACATCCAAACTCACACTCAAACGTACTTTTTTTAAGAGGCTGTGAAGTTTAAACAACTTGTACTAAACTGTAAAACATGTCATTTCTTTATATTCATTAAAATCAATGTGTACAACTGGACCTGGTATTGCTAGCTTTTGAGAGGTGCGTTGGCCATCGCATGCCAGTATGGTAGTCAAACACTGCTCGCCAGACAAAAAAAATCATAAGGCTTTTAATTTTCATTTAAAAAATTTATATCATCAATAAAAACAATGTGCAAGTTTTACAGGTTTCTTGTACAATATTCAGAGTATTTCACCAATAAAATAAAGAAAAACAAATGACCTATTTTGTAATTGTTACTTTGAGAAAACAATTAGGCTAAAACATTGAGGAAATTATACTCCATATTTATTTTAAGAAATTTTGTTCAAATGTACGTTTTTAATTCAGCTTTATGCTTTAAGGTCAGACCAGGTGCATTGTGGGGTATGGGATTTTACGTTTATTACAGTAATGTGTCAGTTTAGGTTGTTATGCTTGTGTTGTGCCAGAGCTCTCATAAACCTTTATAATGGTTTTGTACTATTTAAAGTGCTTGTTATCTTGATACATATATTACAAGCTATTAAATGTTAAACACTAAATGCATTTCAAGTAATTTCAATTAAGTATTATTTGTTTAAATAAAAAAGAGATTTCACTAATAATAAAAAAAATGATTTACCTTGCTGATTATTTTAGGCATAATTTATTAATTTATTTATATGTAAATAGATTTTTTTACATCATTTATCTAAGTAGATTCTGCTAGAAAACAAACAAGCCTTAAAAACTGCACGCTTTCAAAAGTACCAAGCTCTAAATCCCAATGGTAGCACGGCTAACTCTAATGTACTTCATATCAAAACTGAACAACACTGTAAAATAAAATCTTGCTTTAAAAAAAGATTCCATTAAACACATTCACCGCTTCAATCTGGTGGTTGTAGTCGGTCGTGTGATGCGGTATTGGTCAAAGTTTAATCTAGCACAACTTTAATCAGCGTGAAATCCAAAATCGCACACATACATTGGAAGCTCCAGTTTTGCTCCATCGTATGCGATCCCATGTTTCCACCACAAAGGTACCATGGTACCACCGCAAAACAGTCCCCCTCTCAAACAATGTTCCACAGCATCCAATTTCAAGGCCCCCACAGGACAGCGCTCCGATGTTTTGTACACACACACACTGCTATTTGGATGTATGAAAAAATTATTTAAAATTTTTAATAATAGTATTCGCTATGAAACAGTATACCACCCAGACCTAGTTAGAGACTTTAAAGTTTAGTCAACATAACATTTGAATGGCCGCTCACACTATGAAAAAACATCCACGTTTTTACAGTAAAAACTCACCGTGAGCGCTCACTCGGAGCAGTGGGAGCCATGGCTGCGGGGCCCGAAGACAGTTCGGGGAACTGGTTCTCGCTCGAGGGCTCCACAGCTGTGATTGTTGATGATGGAGAGCAAGTGTTTCATCACTCACATCAACTTCAACTCAGTAGATCTGGAGATCGAACCGGCGATCTTTCGTTCAGATCTTTCTGTTTCGTTCAGTCGATCTCCTTATCCACCAGATAGTTCCTGCAGCTGATGTTACTTGGCTGCATTCTTCTATTTGTCTTTTGTATTGCTGTGAATTCTCATTAAAGATGGTCACTTTCCATCAATCTCCTCAATCTTTCATGACCCTGAAAATTTGCAACATCAATCAAGTCAGCATTCCTCCTATAAAGCATTCTGGGTAATATCAGCCCATTGACTTTCCATTGATCTGCACATTGAACCCTAACCTTATCAAGTTAAACATTCATAAACATTGGAACACCATTTTTTTATTAGTATTGGAACACTAGCTTACACTTTGTCGAATATCAACTAGCATGAGGATTTGGCTGGTCTGGTTTTAGCTAAGAGTGTGGTTTTGAGATCTGAAGGAAAGTTAGTCTCCAGAGTTCACCTAATAATGATTCTCAAACAAGTTTCTGGAGTCACTCGTTATATAATTAGCACACTGGATCGCCACACGCTTGTTGTCATCAGCACGTATTCCCTGCATCATTGCCATCTAAACAACAATCCCTCCTCCTCCTCTATTATCCTCCTTTAATTATCCATGGCCCAGGTCTCTCAGGTCCTGGTGCTGCTCTCGGAGAGCTTATTTTAGGAAGTAGCCGGAAAATCCCACGCAAGCACTTGGAGAAAGCTCTCAGACTGACTTTTAATTAGGAAGAAGCTCTTCAGCTCTTATTTCATTTAATTTTCCTGAATTATTTTTAGTGAAAACCTTCAAAAAGGGATGAATGAAAACCTTTTGCATTCAACTCAACTATATAAAAATAGCATCACTTTCTTAAAAAAGATTTTCATTTAATAAATTTTTAAAGGCTGTGTTAAATGTTCAAAGTTATTTCAACATAATATACAGAAGGAACAAATACTGTTGATTTAACACTCCCGATTTTTTCTTGGTACTTTTGAGAGAAAGTATTTTATTTTACCAGTTGCTGTTTTTTTATTAATGAATAATAAACACAAAATCATGAAATAAGAAATATTTTATTTTGTACACTTTATTTACATTTAAATGGTACACAATTCACTCAATTGGTGAAGAGGAAGAATCTGCTTTCAGTTACTATGCTGCTTCCTGAAGAGATTAGAGGAGCTAAACCTTTCGTCTAGTTTAAATCTAGACTCAATATATTTAAATGTGCATTTACTGACTTAGCACTGGTGTCCGAACAACACTGCACCAATGAACTTCTGTTTTACTTTTATTCTATGATTTTTTATGTCTAATTTTCCTTGCTTTATTATCTATGATCTGTTTTTTTATTGTCTGTTTTATTTATGATCTGTATTCTTCTGTTAAGGACTTTGAATTGCCAATGTGTACCTTCTTGCCTTTGCTAAAAGGGAAACATAAAGCACATGTTTTAATCACATGGGTAGGTGCAAAGTTATGAAAGCTTTCCAAACGATTATGTGTTCCTATAATGTTATAACCCTGTTATTTAAAAAGGGTTTTTAAAAAATCATGTTGTTATTCATGTTGCTACCTTTGATAACAGAAACAACTGTTATGTGTTTCTTATTGATGTCCTGATAGCAGTGATTTTCCATTTAAAAATAAAATTCCTTCGAATTACAGACCGACCAACTCCACCACTGCGCCATCTTTCCACCCCGATATCTGAAAGACGATCTGTGTGTCTAACGCGTAGTGGGTGAGGCTAGGGGATTTCTTTCAGAGTGTTGTTAAGTAGTCAACAAAGAAATAAATCACCTCAAACTAATCTTTTAGAAAAAAAAAAACGTATTCTGGAGGGTTTAAATTGTTAGGGTAAAATTGATCCCAGAGGATAAAAGATGTTTGTGGATTTTAGGCTAACAGGAGGGTTACATTTCCCAGACATTTTACTATTCTGTTGTAAAATGTCAGGAAAGCCCATGATGGTGTAATCTGGAGAAAAAGGGAAAACATTGCCCAAACACAGCACTTTTTTAGAAACACAAGATGAATCACATCCAATGGTTTTGTTCTGATATGAAGGTATACACCTCAAGTGCTGTTTACTTTTATATCACCTTATATATTGTCTCACAATCTGATTGACGCTGAAGTGGAAAGTAAAACTTGATCTAAATCAAGTCTGAAGGGGTTAAAAGCTCTCTAAAAGATGGATTTACAGATATTTTCATCACAGATTATTTCACAGAATCTCCTCACAGTATTTAGCTGTTATATTCACAAGATTACTCATTTATTCCTTTCATCAGCCTTGCAGTAATGAAACTAGTTTGTGTTTATGCTGATAAAAAATTTAGGAAATGAAATACTCAGGGCTGATGTTGTCAATGAGTCAAAGCTGATTGAGGCACTGAATATTTTCTTCTCACGCTTTTCTTTAAAATGTCCATCTGAATCTTACCCAATTGCCCGCAAAAGAGGATGTTATACCAAAATATCTACATATAAAATTAAAAACATTTGGTGTTGATGGAAATATATATGAGTAACCTTTTGGGGTTCCTTTTCTTGCACAAAACAGCAGACATTTCAACATTAACAAAACAATTGAACATTAATGTTTCTTGTTAACAGTAGCTTGCAGCTGATTGTCATTTCCCAGAGTTTTAGGCGTTACGCCGCTGATTGAGGAATAAGTCACTTTATCATCCTCTTGTACCTGGAAAAAAATGTAAGTAATTTTAGTCAACAATTTATTTGACATATCACAATGTGACTAAGACACTCTTATAGCTTGCAAAAATACATTTTATACTTAAAATAACTTAATATTGTGAGTAGTTAAGTTTTAAAAAAGTAGTATAAAATTAAAATTAGTTAAGACAAGTGATGAAATTAAAGAAACAATAACTAAACTAGATATTGTAGATGAAAATAAGCTTTCGTGCAGAGACAATAAATGTTTCACCTTGTATTCTTGAGATTTACTGAACGCAACAACCTGTGTGTAGATCACTGCATCCTTCTATGGTTGAACAGAAAAGAAACATTAATCACCTGGTCTTGCATGACCTACATCCCACAATCAAATATTTTGGCTGTTTGGATTTTAGATCAGTGTTTTATCAATCCCCTTCCAAATGTTCCAGTTGAAGAATACCCAACACTGTAAATGTTTATTTCACTATTGAAAATGTACCAAACTAAATTTAAACCCAATCCTAACAAGGGGCCTTGCTAGACCTAAAACTTTACTGAGGCACAGGCCCCCCACTCCTTGAAACTCAATTGCGCATATATATATATATATATAAGCCACTAAGACAAAGGCTTGAAAAACTTAACAATTTAAAGACATCAAGCACACAGTCATTTTAAAACATCAGATGTAAATTGCATAAAATAAGAAGAAAGCAATACTATCCTCTCATTCAAAATCTAAACCTATAGGAGTTGCATTTTCCCAAAATGTGTTTGTTGTCATAATCAGTCACCCTGGTTACAATATTAAATGCTATAAAAATTTTTATTTGTGTAAAATCTCTGCTTAAAATGTAACTAATTTATATTTCAGAATGATTTTGGCACCTAACTGTAAATACACCCAAGTTAAAAAAAAATCCCAGTATAAAATAATGGTTGGCCCATAACAGAATAATTTACCCAACAGACAAAATAACATCTGAATGGTCTAAATAAAAAAAATCTGTCATGTAATAACACAATAATAGGTTGGAAACAAATGTAGTAATTATTCAGTAATCCCAAAGTTCAAAATAGATTTTTTTAAAGAGACTGTAATATATGTTTTTGAAAATTTGATTTCATGTGGTGTGAAATGTGGTGCTTTAAGTTTGTGTATCTGCAAGTGCTTTGTGCATCAAGTTATTGTTGTTAAAGGTGCCATGTGATAATAACATGACTTTTCTAACATTCTTGAAGTGTTGTTCCCTTACCAAATCATAACTCAAGTAGTATTGAGATTGGTTCACACATGTAAACCTTTATTCCTTTTTCCTGAGCTGAAAACGTTTTAGTTTTTCTTATACCCGCCCTTTTCCTTATCCCTGCCCAAGCCCCACCCACTTGTCAATCATATGAATCGCTAGTACAGCCCCTCTCTACGACGCACAGAAAATGTAATTTTGACCCAGAAGTGTGAGAGCAGCAGACCCGCGCTGGATAAACAATACCAGAGAAGTGTGTTTTCAGATGTCCGGAGCCTAAAGAATGAGTTTATTTGTCAGAAATGTCACAATTTTGTGTCTGTCCATCAGAGAAAACTTGGAAGATCACTTTTGCCTGTGACCAGCACTTTAAATTCACCTGGTTCACAGCAAGTTTTAATACATTATTTATTTAATACACTAGGCTTAAATACATTAATGAAATATGCAATTTTATCTCTTCATACATCAAGCTGAGTGCGCACTTCTTGGATTTTATAACCCTATAAGGAAATCTGGTTTCAGCACACACAGAGACTCTTTGCATTCTATCTTCCCTAAAATCCTAAACATACACAAACTACAACAATCAATCGTGTGATTCAAAGATGTTGTTTATTAAAAGTATTGCATTTTGAATGTTGGTAGAAGTGCAGCGCTAGTATAGAGGGCTCAAATATTGATTCTAAGTGCTGTTACAAGAGCGTAATATGGGACCTTTAAGAAAGAGTTAATTTGGATTTACTGAAACAAATAATCTTAAAAGTGAATCTTTTAGAAAGTACTCACTGACGTTTGGTTGCCACTCCACCAGCTGCACCATTCAATAATCCCAGGAAAACAAACTCCTCCCCAAACATTGAATTAACAGCTCTCCAGACGCTCAGGAAAGGCTTTGTTGGTTTGTCCTATAAGAGTTTTGCAGCTCTATTCTCTCTGAGGCTGTGAGCAGAAGTCATCCATTCTTCCTTTCCCCAGCAGTAACTTTTGTTTTGTTCTCTGCATTTTCCTGATGCATAATTACACAAATCTATATGTATGCTGGATTGACCTTTTTCCTTAAGGATGAACCAGTACCCCGTTGAGTCTGCTTCCATTATAAAGAATTCTAAGTGTGTTCTCTGTCCCAGTGCACTCACTTTTTCAGAAAGAATTCAGACAACAGTCCTTCTGAGAGTATTTCTCTAGTACTTGATAAATGTACAGTTGTTATGGATGTTTGTTTGTTAGTTTACCCAAGATTGGCATGCAGATTTTACTAGCACATGTAAAAAGCAACAAAACGTCTTTTCCTCACAGCACGGTTATAACTGTAGCTTAGCCACATAATGGCTTTAGCTTTATTAGTAACTTATCATAACTATAAAGAGTTAAAAATCATATTGTGTGCTTATATACAGACTTTTCCCCCAAATGGTATGGTGGTGCCTACGTGTCAGTGTAAACTTTTGTGATTATGTAATTATTTTTGTGTTAAGTGGAATATTAGCATGCATAAAGTGAAAAGCTTCTTCTGCATCTGATCGTTGGAGACTGAGTTTAATTCTGTTGTAATTAATCAATCAGTTAATCAATCAAAATGTTTTTATTAAACAATTTTTAGCAGTTGCTTCAAAGCAGTTTTACTAAGACCTATCGTGGATTTAGTTGGGTAAAATAGGTTCGAGCTATAAATGAATCATTATAGCACTTTAACGGTAAGGCAGTATGTAGGGAGTACTATCTGAAGTTCAAGCTGCTCTCTAAAAATACGTTTCTGCTGAGGGATGCTGCGTTTGTGTGGGACTGGTGTAGCGGGGGCGATCACAGATAATTCAACATTTACCAGACTGTGTATATTACACAACTTAAAGAGGGTCGTATTACTCCTCATCATAAGGATTGTCATTTTTGTAATGATTGTAATAATGCAAATATTATTATATATTTTTTTACATGATGTGAAAACATTAACCCCCTAGAGTGTTGACACCATTTGCATTTGCCTTTCCCACCTAATGTAAAGGCAAGCCCTAATATAATACAACCCTAGGGATTGTAAAGTAAGGACCTGGAACCATATTTAAAAAAAAATAATGATTTAAGAGATTTTGACTCACTTTGGAATCAATGGTTTGAGGAAAGTCATTGTTGATTGTTTCATAAGTTGTATTGCATTCATCCTCTGTGACCTAATTTAAAGAAATGTTTCAGTTGTTTTAAACTTTTCCAACTTTGCAAAGCTTGGTATTTCAATACTCACCCTTAAGTCACTGACTCCTCTGCCACTGCCTAAAAAACAATAATGTCACATTTACTGCGAAATAATTTCATGCAGAGTTATTTTGAATTACCATACATCAAACATATTTAATATATATAGAAGTAGAATCAACATGTGGGAATACGCTTCATGAGTTTTCAGCAAATAAGAGAATTGGGCCAGGGCCTCAGAATGCTCTCCTAAGTTTGCGTCTTCATAATTGCATCAGCATTATTGGTGAGAGTTGCTGAGAATGGTGACATTTAAGGACTTGTTGCTACAACTCAAATAACTAAAAAATGTGTGCATTTCATCAAACTTACCAGATCTTCTTTTATGAATTACTCCAAAAATAACAGCAGCTATCAGAGCAGCCAACACACCTAAAATAACAACGACCAGAATCACCAAGAGAGTGCCTAGAGAGAGAAGTCATGTTAATAATGTAGCACAAACTAAATATCTGATGCAAATTACAGACTAGGAGAAGGTTTACTTGGTAAACATACAACCACAAAGCACAAAGGTAGTTAGAGAGAGAGAGAGAGAGAGAGAGAGGAGGGAGTAGGAGAGAGAGAGAGAGAGAGAGAGGAGAGAGAGAGAGAGAGAGAGGAGAGAGAGAGAGAGAGAGAGGAGAGAGGAGAGAGAGAGAGACAGAGACAGAGAGCAGAGAAAAGTATTGTCCACCTCAATATTTACTGGTTGATTAATGGACATGTGACAGTTTTGTTACTTTATATCAGCTCAATCTTTTTACAAGAAACTTTCAAAAGCAAGTGATAAATGTATCTTTCAAGGCTATAGAAAAGGTTTTCTCTTCCTAATAGAATATTAGTCAGAATTGTGCCAACTGTTCTATAGATTTGATGGAATATCAAGTTTTAGGAGGGTTCTCGAGTATGGCCTTCTGAGAACTTTTCAGGATCACTGCTTTAGTGTATTGCAATTTAAGGGATGAAAAATAAGAGAGTGGTTAGTAGTGGTTCTTAATGTTTTTAGCATTATAAGGACAGCGATGTGTGGGCCTTGACAAATCCAAGTGATATTGTGAGAATTTTCTGTAAAAATGTAAGCATTTTTATTATCCCCTCCCCCCCCTCTCTCCTTTTTTCTTTTCCTTCTCTCTCTTCAAGCCACTTTCAGTAAGATCACATGAACCATTGATACTAAAGGTATGATTTTATCATGTTCTAGATTGAGTAATAAATTGCTGTTTATGGCTGTGTTCATAAAACATGTCTCTTGAGTATTCATTTCCATCACATAACTCTATTATAACCGTAAGATTTTCAGGTCCTGGAGCTTCTAGTGAAAATCTGTGAATTTTCAGGTTCGATCCTTACAAATTCTATGGTAAAAAGGTATGTTCATAAGCTTCTTATCGGATTGAGGGAATTTTCAGAATAATTGTGGAGATTTGGGCTTCAAGCATAGCTTACAAAGACAATTTGTTGAGTTATTAGCATTTATTAGAAAATAAAAGTTTATTTATCTGAATCTGAGTCCTCAGTGGTTTGGACCAGCACCGGCAAAAATCATATAATCATATTCAAAATCTACATTAATATTTATTTACCAGTGGTCAGCCAAACCCCAACAGGCTAAAATTGATTTTCGGTGACAACATGTCAGCAAATGTCAGTTTCTCTGTAAGCAGAGAAACATCCCCCATAAAAAGCTTATATAACTCAGTTTTGAGCTGTGGATTATGTAAAGTAAAAAAAAAAAACATTTGGAGTAAGAAAAATCTGCATTTTTCTATGTTTATATGTTTTATGTTCAAATTATTGTAATTCTTCTGATGTGCTTTATAGATGATATTTACACACAAAGAGCGGCTGTATGATGAGCACAAACCCAATGTCATAGAATTTGTTTTAACAATAAACATATATTTTCAATATTTTGGTTATTTATGTTATATGGACTGGCAGCCAGATTCATACAGAGTCCTAAAGCCTTAACCAAATCATGTTGAGTGTTTTTAATGAATAGCTTCTTTAACAGACTTCTTTAAGGACTTATGCTGAAGAAAAACAATTCCTGACCCAGAACCTTGTCTCTCTCTCGCTGACCCTTGACTAACTTAACTTTTTTTTTAGCTAATCTCGAAACTGTCATGAGTATAATATAAGGAGCGGTAAGATAAATTGTTTAAGGAGCGGTAAGATAAATTTGACCTAAAACTCTCCATGTGTAACAGTACAGGTGAAGGGTTGGCATTACATTAAACCCTAAAAAATAAGATCTCACTCAATTTTATAAGCCTCTTAATTATATACCTGTTTATCAAATGTTTTCTTTCAAGACTTTACTATACCAATATAGTAGAGAATGAAAAATTTTTTTCATTTTCTTTAATTTGTTTCTTTTTATCAATTTAAATAATTAAAAGTGTTCATACCTGATAGATTTTGTTGTTCTGATACTTCATGCATACTTGCAATCTCAGATTTTTTTGTGGAAACGGAATGGCCTACTCCTCTTTCTGTAGTTGATTTTGCGGAGGATAATGCAGAAGAATGAAAAAAAAAAAAACTCACCACATCAGTGTCACAGAGAGAAACACCTTGACTCCCTTCCCTGACCAACAGAAGGCACCTTCCCGCTATCTACACACACTACAATTCCCACACGCCCCAGGTCTGCCATGATTACCCTTCCAGCTGAGGAACATTAACACCAGTATAAAATCAGACTGTTGCACATCAATCTTTGCGAAGTCTTGTTTGTCTCTCTGCTGCAACTTTGAGCGTTTACTCTGTCTATAAGTCTGCCTGTTGTGACCCTGCCTGTTTACCGTTTACGAATCCTAGCCGCCTGCCGTTGTAGTACTCTTTGCTGTTCTCCGTTACTGCTTGTTTGCTGCCTGCCCTGACTACCCGCCTGTTGTTTTGACTACGTTTAATAAAAGCCTGCACATGGATCCCAACTCGAGTGATGATATGTTACAGACAGCTTGAAATTTATTTTGTGTTTCAATTAAATGTGAATTTTCAAACCTGATTGTAAAGGTTTCGTTGATGTTGTTGTAGCTGGAGGCTTTATGTTGGGTTGAGCTGAAAATGTTGAATGTTAAACAACAATGTTATGTACTCTAACATTGTATATTTGTTTGTCCGGGAAACAAATTTGAACAGTGTTGAATTACTTGACAACTTGACAGTGAATGCAGCCGAGGTCTTCTCTTCATTCCTCTGAAAGAGCTGACATCTCCACTCTCTGTGCTGATCTTCATCCAGGAGGATCGTGTTCAGAAAGAGGATGCAGTTCTCTCTGGAGAAGAAGATCTGATACCTGGAGCATGAGTTCAGATTCTCACCCGCCTGATTCACCCACTTCAGCTCAATTTCCTCTGAATTGATCAAACTATCACAAGAGATGTCATGAAATAAATTCAACTGGCAGAAGAGAGTCAGAGAGCTGCCTGCTCGGATCTCAGTCTGTGAGAGAGACGAGGAGACTGAAATAGAAATGTACCAAACTACTTATTACATGAACATTCAGTATTTAGTTTTTTAGATCAAAGAGAAGCTGACCATCGAGAATATGAAGATAATGTCGTTCATCAGGTCCTTGTTGTTTTATATTGTTCAGAAACTGTTGACAGGTGTACAAACCAGAATCTTCTTTCTCAACAGGACTGATGTTCAGAGAGCAGTCAGAGTCCAGACTCAGTCTCTTGTGTCTCTCTCTGTCCTTTTTTATTTCCCCGTGATTAACCAGCTCAACTGTCTCTGTGACTCTGTTACTGTTGTAGGTCCATGTAGTCGATTTGCATCCAGGAAGAGCATTATCACAGCGCAGACGACCAGCTTCTCCAGGACTGAAGAACTCATGAGAGGCCCATTTAACACTGCTGCCTGAAAGACAAAAGTTTTCATCAATTTGAGGCATACTATATAATACTTTGCCACAAGTGGTTGAATTTTCTTCGCAAACAAGAATAAATGATTAGTTAACCAGTGCGGCAGAGAAAAAGACAGAGTTTGTCATCATCCAGTGACTTGCGCTGTAGCTGTCACTACTACATTTAGTTGTTTTTTTTACATTTATGCATTTGGCAGACGCTTTTTTACAGAAGGGGAGAGACAATATGCAATTTGTTACACAGTCAAAGTCTATCTCAGCTCGCTCATAATAGAAGTTATATCAACTGATCAATAAACCATAGCAGGAAGAAAATAAAGACAGAGGAGGAAAAAAGTTATTTTTTAATAGTCGCTGTTTCCTGAAGAGAAGAGTTTTCAGTTGCTTTTTGAAAGCTGTTAGTGTTGCTGCTTTCCTGACAGAATCAGGGAGTTTGTTCCACCATCCAGGGACAGTGAGAGAGAAGGTTCTACTGAGAGATCTTCTGTACTTGTGGGACAGAACCACAAGTCGCTGTTCCTTCTCTGAGCGCAGGCTTCTGGAGGGACTGTAGGAGTGTATGAGCTCGTGGAGGTAGACAGGGGCTGATCTGGAGATAGTTTTGTACGCCAGCGTCAGCGATTTGAACTTAATACGAGCTGCGATGGGGAGCCAGTGAGGAGTGATCACACATCTCATGATCAGAACATGACTCTGGTCATATTCAGAAAAGCATAATATCCTTCACATAAAAAGACAAATACTTGTTTTATGTACCTTAACAGTTTAATGTACCTTAAAAAAAAATTATATAGATAATGCTTTCAGCTTGTATGGATTTTACTTTTATACTTTGTATAGCACCTAGATTGGTACAACACAAAGTTAATGACTAATCATAACAATAATTTTTAGGAACCATATAATGTTTTATTCATTTTCAAGATTTACTTTCAATCAGACTAAACATTGCATTTTAACTGACAGAAATGAATTTTACTTTAGCTTGTTTCAGTTTGACACATTTCTTTGACACATTTGACACAATTCTACTCAGATATAAAAAAAAACTGTTTTACTTTAGGTTTGCATTACATACCATTCACATCTATATCATTTAACCATTTTTGGGTAAAAAGCCTTACCTTTGAGAACGTAGCAGAAAAAGATCAAACTCAGAAGACAAGTGTGATTCTCATAAGCCATGCTCTCTTTGTGATCGTCTCCAGACTGTCCTTCTATTTGAAACGTTCTTTCTCAAATAAATGAAAGGATTGTGTTAGAAAGAAAATAGAGAAGTCTGCCTCATGATTACACATGAAAAACACTTCTGCTTTTTAACACAAGTTTTTAAAATCTCCATCTAGCCATCAATCTAACCTCTCACCCAATCACGTTGAAAATGCTGTTACTCATAGGATCCCTCAGGATCTAGCTCTTGTCCTGGTTGATGAAGCTAGATTCTTTCCCTCAAAAATAAAAATGAATAATAAATAAATAATAATTTGTAAGGAAGAAAATTTCCCCCGGAACAGCTTCATGCAACTAATAGCGATAATCTAGTGTTGACAGCAACAAGCAGAAAAGCAGATAAAGTAATAGCCACATGCAGAGGTGGATGCATAAAATTCTGCGCTAAAAAATCTGCTCGGACCATGTACCACAACATGCAGTGCATTGGCTTCAATCTCTGTTCTCTTCTCCCTCGTATAAGTCTCAATCAGTATCTTTCATGTCTTCTGTGTAATCTTCCAATAACAAATGCACTGCAACTCATCAATGCCACAATGCTAACTTATCTGGCAAGCACCAAATAGATTTAAATTAACTTATGTTTTGACGTCACACAGCACTTTCAGGGCCAGCTGCTCTACTCATTCATTCACAGACAATGGCAGAAAGGGCTAAAACTTTGATCAATACTACATCAAAATGCTTTCAGTCAGATTTCATTCAAACAGAGCATTATTTTAAGATTACCAATAACAAAAGTTTTGAAAACAAAAGTTAAAGGTAAGACTGTTTCTGCTGTTTCAGATGGTGTTTCTCCTGTAACTTGCGCTACAAAACAGCAAATTCCACTTTAAACACAATTTTTTAGGACACATTGACTCTGCTTGTTGGTTGCGTGTGCCATGATAAAAGTTAATCAACTAAGTTCATACAAGCTATCTCTCGTTCCACCCCCTAACCAGACTTTGTGGGGGACGTCCTCGGCCTAGGCCAAATTTTGACCATGTGACATCATCACCTAATATAACAACGTGACATCATCATCTAATTTCACCATGTGATATCATAATCTATTTTCATCATGTGACATAATCACCTAATTTACCATGTGACATCGTCATCTAATTTAAATGAAGTTAATCTTCTTATTAACATTCAGGAGGAGCTTGGCTGATAATTCACAATCAATCATATGGTCCCTCCTACCTATAACAGACATGACCAGGAGCTAACATTCTACATCGTGCAAGCTAGCTCTCCTTCCACCCCTTCTCCCCTCAGAATACATGTTGACCTCGTCTCACTTCATACAAACAAACTTTACCTCTTCAAAACACGATAATAATTCGAATTTTTCTCTGGGCCCAGGGGGCTCAAATGTCCCGGACCACCACATGGACAGCTCGCCTAGTACGCTTCTCCATTGCTCACCAACCACACTCGCGATACTAGACAATTATAAGTAAGAGCGACCTCGTGAACCATGTGATATCATCTAATTTCACCATGTGACATTAACATCTAATTATAACATGACATTATTGTCTAAATTCATCATCATCTTTTTAACCATGTGACATCATCATCCAATGTGAATATTTGCGCCATCTGGTAACCAACTTTGCTAACACTGATTTTTTTAAATAATGTCGTGTCTGGCACCACGGTAACGTCCCGTGATACCCCGAGACAATCTGACCCTGAATAAGCTGAATTCCCCCAAAATCCCATAATGTCATGATATAATTTCTGGATGGGTTTCTTTTGGTTTTATTTGTATCTTCACCTTGACTCAACATGGAAACTTATATGACATGCATTTATATGACAAAAGTGAGTCCACTTTAATCTTGTAACACTACGCTGTATGCTGCAAAATTACGTTGAATTACATACTGTTTTCTAACACCCATAATAGAAATTATTACGGCCATTATTACAGTTTTATTGTGACAAATTATTACAGTTTTATGCCTTTATATCGCAACTTTGAAGAAATATTATTTGATGGAGGTACTCTGAGTGATGGATGATGATGCTTCTGCTGATTCCTGACATGGGAGTCTCAAACCTGATGTAGTGTGAGACAAGTGCTCTTCCTGGTGGACACCTTGATGATTTTTTTCAGTGTAGGAATTCTATGTGTTTTTCTTTTTATCTTAGTGTACTTTATACAAAGCCTGGAATGGACTGAATTAGGGTCATGTATTGAAGTTATTTTACATTTTATGATTTCCTCTTATTATTAGCCTTCCTGTTTATATAAATCTCTCAGGGATTTTAAGTCACCTTAGACATGTGTTAGCTATGGGGAAGTTCAAGTTTACCGACACTTGGTTAAAAAAAACCCCAACAACATCTGAATGTAGGGTCTGGTTGAGGCCAGTTCCAGACAACATATTCGGACTAATCATTTTATTAATCATTTTAATATTTAAAAAGCAATTAAAGTGAAAATGTTTGGTGAACAATATATTGCGACTTATTCAAAAAGTGAGAAAAAACTGCTTTGAAAGGTCTCTAGCAAATGACAACCATCAACAATTTAACTAGATTCTAAAATTGACCTGCAGAAAGATGGAGAAGATAACAGAAATGGATTAATACACAGGCTCACAAGGCAACAGCTTATTGACCTCCCGCACAGCTGGGCCCAGCTAGACTGTTTGGTCAATTTTGTTTTAAATTTACTTTAACCCATGCAAATAAACACTCTCATTGGCCCATAAGAAATATATAAACTAATGAGCATCAGGTGATTGGATGAATGGTTATTTCTGGTATTTTGTACAATCATCCTGTGGCTAGCTGCAGCTGCTGTGACACATCATCCGCTTTCAATTCATCACCGATATAATTTTGGTCAGATCACATGCAAATCTCAATCTCACATCAAAATGTCAACGCGTATAAAACATTTATCGTAGGAGCAATCTTTGTTAAGAAAGTTTTTTTCAATAATTTTTTTCAATCCACTGCAAAATTATTCAACTTTATATGCTATAATTAAAAAAATGTACAGTACATGAAAATTACTTTCTTAAAGAGTTCTAAGTATACTTAACAGAGACGACTTTGTTGTCTGTGATGGAAGCGCTGAAAGATGCCACTGCTCCATGTGTGTGTTTGTTCACTGCTGTGTGTGTGTGTACACGGAGATGGGTTAAATGCAGAACACACATTCCAGGTATGGCTCACTCTATAACTGGGCAACTGGTCACATTCACTTCACTTTTCTTTCACTAACTACAGATCATCTGTCCTCCTCCTACTAGACCTTTCTGTTGTGTTCAACACAGTCAACCATCAGATGCTCCTCTCCACTCTCTCTGAGATGGGCATCACTGGACTGGCTTGAGTCCTATCTCACTGGTAGATCTTTCAGTGTTGGGTGGAGGGGTGAGGTCCAGACAAGTCCCCAAATAATACAAAGCAACAAAAAGTTTGACGTAGGCATCAAAAATACAAGGATACATTTTGAAAGTTTGGTTAAATTTAACAATGAGTTGGTTTTCAAAGTTTGTACTATCCAGCCTTGCATGTTTTGGAGTGAGCAGGTGCCCAGCACCTAAAAAGGTGCTTACATGCTGTAGAAGCAGGCAAGAGTGAATTTGAGGTAGATAGCATGATCGCAATTTCGGGGCAACATGATTTTGCAAAGGGAAAGACAAAAATATTTTCGTAATACAAACAAGTTTATTGAGTAAACAAACACACAGATTACTATTCTACTAACTAACTGAACTAAAGATTAAAGAAATACACACACACACACACACGCACACACACACGCACGCACGCGCACACACACACACATTATTTTAATATAATAACAATTTTTTTTAATACACCTTCATTTTAATGAAATTCTCTATGTTTGTGAAAGCAACTGAATGTTAATGCCATTTTGCTTTTACTAATAAAAAAAAAACAACAACTTTACAATTTCAACAATGTTGTTCACACTGTTGAGCGTCATGGTGGCGCAGTGGGTAGTACGGTCATCTCACAGCAAGAAGGTTGCTGGTTCGAGCCTCGGCTGGGTCAGTTGGCATTTCTGTGTGGAGTGTGGAGAACATATGCCAGAGAGTTGGTGGTTCATTCTGCTGTGGCGACCCCGAAAGGGAAGAAAACCGACATGAAAATGGATGGATGGATATTCACACTGTTCATGCAGAAATTTATGTCCTTTATAAAAGTGTACTTTTTCAGAAAAGTGGAGGGTTCTTTTGAAAAGAAAAATATTTGTCATCCCGTTAGAACAACTGCACTGTTGAACGGTTATCCTCTTATTATGTATAAACAAATCTTGCTGCTAGCTTTTTGTTTTGTTAATGTTTTCAGTGACCTGTAGGTTTCCAAAAAGTGAGGTTTAAATGGGTGTTTTATGTCCTTAGTTACGTGACCAGTTCATGACCTTACGTGATCGCTCCATGACCCCATTAAGTCACCGGCCCGCACTCCTTCCACTCCTCCAATCAGGGAAAGAGAAGTGATGTCACTTTAGGGCTGTGTATAAAATGGGGTTTATTTCAATGTGTGAATGGGTTAAAAAAAAAGTTTAGCCTAGCAAAAGCGTCACCTGCAACTCATGTTGAGGAATGGAATAATGAGAGTCTATGTGTTCTCAGGGGCTAAGAGTTTGTGACTTGGTCCTGATGGTGGAATGCCAGCTCACAGCGTGGGGTGCAACTCGGTGTGTTGGTTATACAACTTGCCACAGATGTCCATTCACAGCGTCTGCGTTCTGCTCAGAAGAAAAACCATCAACCTTTATTTTTATTAATCTTTTTTTACCAGTAAATAAGTGATTGAAGCAGTGAAAGGAGTTGATAGTGGTAAATGTAATGGAAAATGTAATCGTTATGATTAATATCAGTAATATAGAAGGTAACGGTTTCCTAGAAGATTAAGTTTTCACGTTTATGTGCTTGGGATGGTCCAGGGAAGGAGAAATAGTAGTGACGAATGAGTAATAGCGGGATGAGTTATAAAATTGCTGTTGCTGCTGTGTTCATAAGTTATGTCTCCTGAGTATTAATTTCCATGACATATACTGATGCAATGTAGGCATATACTGATGCAAAGATGTAAGATATTTTTGGTAAAATATTAGTTTTAGGATACAACTATTGGAAAGGCACCCATTTTTAATACCATTATAAAATAAAGATTATATTGTTTTTGGCCTTGCTTTTTTAATGAATTTTTAGGCAACACTTTTTAACCTATGGATACTTTTGGAGATGGTGAATGTAGAATAACACATTTGTTTTTAATAGAGATCTTTTTCACTCAAACCTAAAACTACAGCTCTTTTTTCAGATGGTCTGTTTACATACACACCTAACGCGTATGGTCATTCACAAATTGAAGCAAAAATATTTTTCTCAAGTGTAAAATTCACCAGATACACAAAATGTTTTAACAGTTAAATAACATTTTAAAACTAGATTTACAAAAAAGGGAAATCCATCCATCCAATATATGACGAGGGACAGAGCAGGCCACAGCAGGAATTCACCACTATGTTCTGGGCCTCCTCCACCACTCAAGGGCGTTACTAGACCTAAAGCACAGCCCCCACTCCTTGAAACCCTTATGTTTTTGTAGTGCATGCAATTGGGAGTATAATATAATATTTTAGATTTTTGTTTTTGTGACGTATAAATATATTTACAACTAAATGGATGAAAAGCCAGGCGTCACGGTGGCACAGTGGGTAGCACGGTCGTCTCACAGCAAGAAGGTCGCTGGTTCTAGGCTCGGCTGGGGCAGGTGGCATTTCTGTGTGGAGTTCTCATGTTCTCCCCGTGATCGCGTGGGTTTTCTCCGGGTGCTCCGGTTTCCCCACAAGTCCAAAGACATGCGGAATAAGTGAATTGAATAAGAACAATTGCCCATAGTGTGAATGTGTGTGAATGTTTCCCAACGATGGGTTGCGGCAGGGAAGGGCATCCGCTGCGTAAAACATATGCCAGTGAGTTGGCGGTTCATTCCGCTGTGGCGACCCCGAAAGGGAATAAAGCCGACATGAAAAGGAATGAATGGATGAAAAGCCACTGAGACAAAGGTTTGAAAAACATAATTATATATATTTAAAGACTTCAAGAACACAGCCATTTATGACAAAATATTTAAAATGAATATCTTTTGTACATAATAAAAAAAACTATACAAATTTAAATAAGAAAAAAAGAAAACTATCCTCTCATTCATCATCTAAACCGAGAGGGATGACCCTTGCCCATTAGATGTTTGTGGTCATAAATAATCACCCTGGTTACTATCTTGAATCTAAATGTGTATTTGTGTAAAATCTCTGCTTGAAATGTAAGTAGTTTCATATTTTAGAATGATTTTGGCACCTAAGTATGAATAAACATAATCAATGAAAAATACAAGCGTGATCACTCTTCCTGTTGTGAAGCTGGAGCTGTACTCACCCCCTAGGCAACCGGACTTACTCATCACCTTACGGTTGTGGCTGGGGGACATAAGTCTCCATTCCCTATTCAGAGAAAGAGGATTTCGAAATTAACCATTACGTTCCCCATCAGTCGGTCACTATGACTCATGTCGGTAAAGACTATGGGAACACTCTGCAAAAACGCCACAATCTAGTTCCTTCCACATCGGCCTGACAGCCAAGCAAGCCAGGCTCAAGTCCAACAATGAGTGGGCCCTCCTACTAAGTGGCCTTAAGTATAGACTTAATTTTTAATGGGCAGTCGGTCAAAACACTCTCTCATACCTACTCGTAGAGGATGGAGCATCAATCCCAGAGCTGAAAGATGATGTGTGGAAGCCACCTCGAAGGCTGGACTAAGAAGTTCCAGCAGTTTAATACACATACGGTTTCAATGAGGGACCTAGGGAAAAATGCATCTTGAACCACTTTGGAAAGGAAGATAGCATAAATGGGACTAGCTAGAGCAAAAGCTAGAGCTCAGGTTATATTACCTGGCAAAGGTTTTGGGTGTCAACCAACCCCCAGCCTTGCTGATCTCTACCATTGATAGAGTGGACACCATTGATAGAGTGGGCTCTCAACTGCAGGGGGGGAAGGACGTCGAAAGCTGTCCATGAGGTAGAGATGGCTTCCACTAGCCAATAGGCCAACCTCTGTTTGGAGACAGCCTTCCCTATTGTCTGCTGTCCTCCAAGCATAGAAAGAGCTGATCAGAGCTTCTAAGGTTCAGGATCCTTCAACATAGAACCACAGCGCTCAGACTGGGCATTGGGACCAGAGGTTGATGCTGCCTTCTCTCCGGGCAGACCTTGGAGGTTCACTACCTTTTTTTAAATACGTTAGTTGTAACTAATACCTTAGTTCTTATTAATGGGATGGTAGGAACCTTGGGCACATGCCAGGCCTGAGTATCACCAGGCCCGAAATGTAAGCAAGTCTTGTCAACAGAGAGTACATGCAGGTCCCCCACCCTCTAATTGAGGCTAACACGATCAGGAGCACTGCTTAGTTGACAAAACGTAAGCTCTACTGAGTCAAGTGGCTCGAATGGATGACCTTGACATACTCTGAGGACAATAGAAGGTCCCAGGAGTGAACTAAGGACGGCCTCGAGGGTCTAACCAAGGGGTGTCCAAAGTCGGTCCTGGAGGGCCAGAGCTCTGCACATTTTTGGTTCAACCATCATGAAACACACCTGTGGCACTAATTATGGTCCTCTGATTGGCTGAAGTAGAGTAATATGCATACTACACCAGGATTGCAACTAAAATGTGGCCCCTCTGAGGAATCTGACTGTTAACTCCTGTTGTCTCAGCTTGTTGCCTTCAACTGGAAGTGACAATCAGTATTGCGGTGAGGTAACCTTCAGGATGAATGGGCACAGTCCTCAATGCACCCTTCTTGGAGGAAGATTAGGACGAGTTCAACAGGGAAGCTGCTCGGGTCTATTTGGGTTGAGTAACACCAGTCAACAAACCAACCCCACTTGCTGGCATAATAATCTCTGACAAGACACAGTGTTTGGACCATAGACGTGGCAAAACCGGGGGTTCTCTGCACCTAAGGTACCAGATTTGGAGTTCCAGAGGTCTAGGCGTGGGTCCGACCGCAGGAGAACTGGCCAGGGAGGGACTGTCACAAGGGAGCAGAGTTCTATGAACCAAGGTTGATTGGACCAATAAGGTGCCACTATTAGGACCTCTGCCTCGTCCTCCCTGATTTTGCACAGGAGGGGTGCTAACAGGCTCACTGGGGGAAAGACATATAGGTATTTTTTCCTGGACCAACAATGCACCAGCGCATCTATTCCAAGAGTGTAGAACAGCCAGCACTGAGCAATCTCTGGGATGGCGAACAGGTCTACCTCCGCTATACAAAGCGCTCCCAGATATGCTGGACTGCCATAGGATAGAGTTGCAATTCTTTTGACCAGGGTTTCAGCCAAAACAGTGTATCTGCTGAATGATTCAACGTGCCGGGAGTATGGGACAGGCCCCCGAGTTGACTCCAGTGGAGCGGTCTGCACGCAAGAGCTGACAATGGGGTGAACATTTCCATTCTTATCGATTGACATACACCACCACCGCCATGTTGTTCGTCCTGACCAACACGTGATATCCTTGCAGCATTCTCCTAAAGTGCTTTACCGCTAGGGACACAGCACAACTCTAGGCGATTTATGCTCCAGAAAGCATACTTCTTGGTTCAACCCTGAGATAGTGCTTCTGGCATACAGTACTCCCCTTGGTTTTTAAAGCATTGGTAGTCAAGCAGTACGCAGCAGCGTAAGCCCTCTGCATCAGGTCCAACGAAAAGCTTAGCTGACAAGATGGTGGCCTCGGCTGTCCAAGACAGGCTGCAGGGTTACCTGGGCATAAGTGCACTGCCAGCACCTGCTCTACCTGGGGAATAACTTTGTACGCCCTAGCTACTGCGCCATCAAGGATAGCGTGAGATGGGAGACTGACCAACCTTGCTTTAAGAGGTGCTTTTCAAGTTTTGGTCAGTTCCCGATGCACTTCCAGGAAGAATGTGATCGGAGGCAGCTGCTGGGTATCATCCCGGCGCAACCCCACAAACCATCTACAAACAGTCGACAAGCAAAACAAGTGGTCTTATAATAAAAAAGAGTCTTACTTGTTGATGGAAAGCAGCGAGAGAAAGGAAATCTGGAGTGTGCCGTGTCTCCGGCCTCTGGATCCGACCGAAGAACTAGCGCTAGCATTTTGAGAGGAGGTTCCAGCAAAAAAGTGGTCATGTTTGCATCCGCTTTATACCTGTCAGCTTGGTCCTGTGACCAACAGCACATTCGCAGATTGGCTTTTGGAAAAGAGTATGGAGAGAGTAGAGCGCTCCTAGCGGCACTGTCTACAAGATGTCTATTTAATTACATTTGAACCAAAAGATGTCATTCATTCGTTCATTCATGTCGGCTTTCTTCCCTTTCGGGGTCGCCACAGCAGAATGAACTGCCAACTCTCTGACATGTGTTTTACGCAGCAGATGCCCTTCCAGCCACAACCCATTGCTGGGAAACATTCACACACACACTCATTCACTTTTTTAACACTATAGACAATCGTTCTTACTCAATTCACTTATACCACATGTCTTTGGACTTGTGGGGAAACTGGAGCACCCGGAGAAAACCCACGCGATCACGAGGAGAACATGAGAACTCCACACAGAAATGCCACCTGCCCTAGCCGAGCCTAGAACCAGCGCCCTTCTTGCTTTGAGACGACCGTGCTACCCACTGCGCCACCGTGCCGCTAAAAGATTTCATATAGATGTGATTTTTGTCAAAATCACATACGATATTTATTTGTGAAACTGACAATTTATTCTTTGATTCCTGCTTTCCTGTAAACTTAACAGAGAATTCTAACTGTTTTTAAAAACATTTTGTGACAAACGACATTTTGAAACTAGATTTACTTGTGTAACTTGTGAATTTTACACATGTGAGAAAAAATATATTTGCTTCAATTTGTGAATGAGCATATTGTTTCTGAGTTAAACGTTAGGTGTGTATGCAAACAGACCTGAAAGAGAGGGTTGTAGTTTTAAGTTTGAGTGAAAAAGATCTTTATTAAAACAAATGTGTTATTTTGCATTCACCATCTCCAACAGTAGGTCCAAAAACAATCTAAATAGTAGTTATTTTATAATGTTGCTAAAAATTGATACTTTGCCAGTACTTTTATCCTAAACCTAATAACTTACCAAAAATATCTTACATTGTGCATCAGTTTAGCAGTTGCAGATCAATGAACGGTAAACCGGCTGATATTAGCCGCAATCCACAGTTGTCGGGTTTTCTCTTGGACCGAAAAAAACGAGCTCTCCTTGTAATACGACTCATTTTTAAAGAAGAAGCACATAAATAAATAATAGCAGTATAGAAAGTGTTATATTTATTATTAGAATATTTTCAATGATGTAATGGGAAAGAAGGAGTTCTCGCACACGTCCTTTGTAATGACATGTCACAACGTATGTATATTTTCTTCCTTCTTTATGTATGTATGTATGTATCTTCTTTAAGGGTGCAGTAAAATTGTTTGGATTGGGACGCAGCACCTGTTTTCGGATGTCTATCTATCCTCATTAATAAGCCCCCCTCCCCCATCCAACTATAACACATTTTAAGTAACTATTGCTGTAAAAAATATTATGTAATATACTTAGAATATTATTAATAATTGAATTCAAAGTGAAACATGTATATTCTATTCATAATATATTTGTGTGGATTAATATCGTTTTTGTGGGATATTATGACACCTGGTGGACTATCTAGTGTTTGATACCTTCAGGATTTGAGCCGTGAATTCAGCCATTGATTTTTGCACTTTGCAGAGCCCTTGTGCATCCATGTTATTTCAATAAGTTTTTTGGCCTTGAGACCCCACAAACATGTGAAATTTAATAATTTACACCTAGTTAAAAGTGCATATAGTCCCTTTTTTGTCAGTTAGCCACTTTTAAAAGTAATTTACCTATGCTAAAGTTATCATGTGATTAGCACTCAATGGTTCAGTGATGGTTTATTACTGTAATGTTCTGCATTAACTATCGGTTGGTGACTAACTTGGTGTTTTTATGCAGTGATTAGTTAGCTTATTATGTGCTCTGTGAATCAGACGTTTTGAAGTAACATGTTGTTTGTTTGTTACAGTTTCACAAAGAGGAAAATTAAGTTGGTCTTCAGAATAAGAAGATGGATTAGTACCTGTATGGACCAGGTCTTGTCTTGTCTCAGCCAAGCTAATCCCTCATTCTTGGCTCTAGCTTTAGCCAGATATCATGTTAAATACATAAAATTCTATTTTGTCATAGTGCTGTGCATTAATTATTTTGTTCTTTGTAGTTAACAGAAGTAGCTCTATGTATGTAAAATAATGTTTTTAATACCTTCAATGTATTTAAAATATAGCTCATATTGTGAATTTATAGCTTGGTCCACATACCAATATTTGATGTCTGGGTCAAGCACTACATATGATCTTTTTTAGTATTTGGAGCATTTTGGTTTTATTGTAAATGACAGTGAAGAAATACAGCAATCAAACTGCAAAAAAAAGACATTGGGGACGGGGCTGGGAAGCTCTGGATTCAAATTTTGGTCATATAAATTTGACCTTTAAGAAAAAGTCATATAAATCGATTTAGTGGGGGAAATAGAATTACCAAAAATTTCAAAAAGTTGGTTTCAGCACAGCGTCACGGTGGCGCAGTGGGTAGCACGGTTGTCTCACAGGAAGAAGGTTGCTGGTTCTAGGCTCGGCTGGGGCAGGTGGCATTTCTGTGTGGTGTTCTCATGTTCTCCCCGTGATCGTGTGGGTTTTCTCCGGGTGCTCCGGTTTCCCCACAAGTCCAAAGACATGCGGTATAAGTGAATTGAATAAGAACGATTGCCCATAGTGTTGTTTCCCAGTGATGGATTGCGGCTGGAAGGGCATCCGCTGCATAAAAAGGGTTGGCGGTTCCTTCTGCTGTGGCGACCCCGAAAGGGAAAAAGCTGACATATGGATGGTTTTGGTACAGTGACAGGCCTGCAGGCAGTTGGTAAATTTCCTATAATCCAAACTGCATAATTACTGCCAGCGTTCTAAGACCTAAATGGGGAGTATTTTCAAAACAACATAGTTGTCCTCATTGTTTGTGTCAGTGTGTGTTTGTTGATGGTCTGGGCCTCTTCATCCTTGTCTGCATAGCTATGCAAGATTGTTGCTTTATTGAGCATAATTGGGCTAAGACTTGTTTCTTAGCTGACGAGGATAAGCCATGGGGATAAAGTTATAAAATCTGAGAGGAGGGTTTAATACAAGTTAAACAGAAACAAATCTATTCTTCTTCTGTTAAAAATATAATCCGTTTGCCAAACTCAAGTGCTTATGATCAGAGGTCAGCTATTTATTTTGCATTAGTTCCACATAGCTGGGATGCTCAATTATTGGCCATGGATGATGAAACTTATCTAACAGGATTAATGTTTGAAATTCTGTTATATAATTAAAGAACAAGTGGGAGTTCATTGCGTTTTGGAAAGGGAACCCGGAACCTACAGCATCTGTTTATTTCCCTAAAAAGTATGTTGTAAAAAAAAGCTTGGGTCATGCACCTGCATGACAAACAAAAAACAAATGAAAATAAGCAGTTTTCATCACACACAAGCGGTTTAAGTCACATAGAATGATTCACAGTGGAAAGAAACCATATTCATGTGACTTTGAAAAGAGTTTTTTACACATGGGGAAAGTTTACACATCACCTCCTCAGTTCCTTCACATTTGTGCCTAGTCCTGCATCATTTCCTCACACTGCTGCTTTCAGTTTTATCTTCTATTTTAGATTTCACTCACCATTTGTTTCTATTCCACTATTCTCTCTCTTCTCTCAATTTAAGCCTCTATCTCTGTTGCTCTCTAATGCCTGTGAAATTGAAGTTGAGTCCTGTATCAGGACCCGATGCTGAAGAGCCCTGTTACTCTGCCCCTGAATGTAATGTAGACCTCTTCATGACTGGCACTGGCTGGCTGTTATGCAACATTGTTTTGTTGTCATCTTAGGCGGAACACTCAGGGAAATCTCCTGCTCCCTCTGCCTGTGAGCAATAGGAAGTTTCTGAGCTGTGTTGTGTGCAGTGCTGTCAGTTATGCCACTCTCGCAGTTTTTGGGTAAGTTTCATTTAGTCTTTAAAAGTTAGTGTCTGTTGTTGAGGCTTGATGTTTGTGTTTGACAGATCTGTCCTGTTAATGTCGCTGCTGTCTCGTTTGGGGGTGGGAAAACAAGCCCGAGTCAAACTTCTTCCTTTCCTTGTAAAGCGTCCTTGGAGCAAGGTTTTCATCCGCTCGCCAAGAGAAGACCATCGACTGCAACCATACAGGCACAGAGATCAGGAGAACCGGCACTCACTTTGGGGGATCGCATACGTTTAGTCTAATGTTGTGTCTGTTGGTTGACGTATCCACCACAGGCGTTTCTTTCTTCTGATTTCAGTCTAACGTTGCAATTTGGCTCATAATTCGCTCCCCTTAATGTGATATTCGTTATGCAGACCTGGTTCACTGTGGTCATCCCTGTTAAGTTATTTTGTATCCATAACTCCTTGGTCAGCCTCTAGTTACGTCTGCATTATTCAGATTTTAAGGATTCTGTTGCTTGATTTGTGCTTTTCTTTCAATGTTGTTGCTGAGTTAACCTGTATGTGTGTGGGTGTATGCCGAGCGACATAGGTGGTTTGCTGGTGGCATTCTCACAGGAGTTATGTGGTGTGCCGTGTACACAAAGATCTTCCGCTCATACAGTGAGTGTGGTGCATGAGTTTGAACACATTTTTGGTTGGATAGTGTGTATAATGAGTATCCAGGATTCTTGGCCCATGACCTCCATTATGGGCTGCACATTGTAATTTATGTGGGCAGACTGGTTTGCAATCTCAGTTTTTTTAAATAGTACTTTAATAAATGTTTGGTATTTAGCAATAATCTTTCACCATTATTTGTTCCCAAAGAGTGGGGGAACTTGTGCATGGTTCTTGGGGCACTTTATAGATAATAAAACCTTACAACAAAACGTATCTCACAATGAGTTTTGTAGGAGAACAAGCAAGAAGTAGAATTTCTTTATCCCCGGGACATTCAAAAACACACTTATTCATTGTTTATCAATGTGGTTTTGCTATGATTGCACTTCAGGGTTAGTCCGCATGTATGTTTTTCATTGAGATGCATTATGATTAGTTAGAGGGCATTGCTATGGCCAGATGGACGTGGCTATGTGACATTTAAGTGCTTTCTGCAGGTTTCTGGGGCTGTGTGAAGACTGGAGCCGTGTTGGACGTGGAGGATTTGTGTTCTATGCTTCATAGGCTCATGTTGGAGGGTGAGTATCAACATGTCTCAAAATAGAGATTAAAAGATCTACTGGTCCTGCTGTGTTGGAGCAAAGGAAGGATGTTCATTTCAGTCAGGAATACATCAAGGCTTGCTGACAACATTTGCATTTGGCAGTGAAATGAAGACAGCTTGAGTGTAAGGTCTGCTCTGAACACTCTGAAGCCACTGAGATGAAAACTCTAATGTGATGCAAACATCATTTCTCTGCTGAGAGAGAATTCTGGGTCAAGAAGGGGATTGGTGAACATACCAGATGTCTGGGGTTCAGCTTGCTTGTGCTTATGCTGTGGTTTATTGAGGGAAACAACTAGACTTGTAAAGTTAAAATAAAATACAGGATTCTTAAAGTAAATAAATCATGTAGTAGAATGAGCAAAGTTTTAGAGTTCAGTGGGACATCCAGGACTTTTCCACAACTGTGAGATGAGAATTTTGACGTTCCGTCGAGAAGATGAATGGATTACAAAGGAAGTTCAAGCTTTGTGGTCTTGATCTCAGACTCTGGAAGGCTTTGACAAATGACCAACATTTGGCAAAAAAACGGCTGCTCTTATTTTACTGGGCCTATTTATGAACAGAGCATCATGATCCACTTTCAAGATTATCTTTAAGGTTTTGGCTTAAAGTTTTCTAATAGATTCAGTACATGTAGTAAATCCAAATAGTAAAAGATGTGGGTTTTTTTTTTTACCAAAAGATATGCTTTTAACCTTTGTTTAACCTTGCAAAGTCTTGAGTGCTCATATATGTTTATGCTAGCTTCCAGAACTGGGTTCACTTGAACTTTTGTTCTCATGCTTGAACAGTCCAGAGTACAGATGCATGTGGAATGAGAGTGAAATGTTTTTGGTGCTTGCTGGAGGGAATCTGGACGCACCACTGGAGCATCTCTGCCACTCTTCAGAATCTCAAATGAACTGATGGATATTTGCCAGAGAACACTAGAACTGTGAGGGGTCTTTTGTTGCAAACCTAAAGTCAAACTCTCCATTAACAATCAATATAACAAAAAAATGCCAGACATATTTTGATATTTAGAGGATTTTGTTGGTTAGTTTGTTTATTTTATTTTAAAGTTAAGGCAGTCTTGACTTGACAGTCGACTTACATTTAGGTATTTGGCAGACGCTTTTGTCCAAAGCGACTTACAGAAGGGACTTACTGCAAAGATAAGCTTCATCGATATTTAGTATGAACCAAAGAACATTTAGTGATGTTTGTTTTATTCCATTTGTTTCCATTCTAGTTTCAGCTGATCCAGGCGCTCTGGGTCAGGTCGATGGGTCAGGTCGATCTTTAGCCTGGATTCCAGGGCTGAAAATGTGTCCCACTGAGAATGTATAATGTTTAGCATAGCTAAAATGAACAACTATATAAATATTGTAAATATAATATTGACTTGCAATTAACTATAGCTGAGCAGAGGGCCTGTACGCTGTGGCTATACCGTACTCATGTATTTTCATGCTGCTAATTAGGGTGGTACTTGGAGCAGCAATTGTTTTCTTAGGTGGTACTTGGTGAAAAAATTTGAGAACACTGAGCTAGAGCACTAATATTGAATGTATTAACGTTTTTATTCCTGATGTAACCGTATCAATCAATCAATCAATCAGTCAATCAACTTTTTTAGCAGTTGCTTCAAAACAGCTTCACAAAGGCCTAGTTTGGAGCTAAATAGAATTTCTTACTGGATAATTCTTAAGGGTAGAAATAGAACTACCATATGATGCTACTTTAAGGATTTTAAAGTTTATTAGTATGAAGAAAGAGTTAATTGAACTGACTAGTATTAACTAGTAATCCCCAACCCAGTTGAAAACCCATTTTGTGGTGAAATAAAGCAACCAGAACACATTTTTTAACTGATGTGGGAAAAAAACGAAGAAACCGAAGTAAAAACCTTCACACACATGCAGAGAAAAGATCTCCCCCGGTGAAAGAACCCCTCGGTGAGGTCACAGAGACCCTTTCTGATCTGTTGCCAATAACCTCCCCAGCATAGATTCTATTTAACATTAAGATTCATGAACAAAGATATTGCCAGACAGTACCTGAAGAAACAAACAGTGATTAGACCAGTGGTACACAAAAAACAAACAGGTGTTTAGCATTGGTTACAGGATATGTGATAATTGATGGGGATATGTTAGATTAATACATTTTACCATGTTACATTGATGATATGTGTGTTTCACAGCACCCAGACACCATAGGGTTTCACACATTGTGAGCGAAAAGATGGCGCAGTGGTGGAGTTGGTCATTCTGTAACTGTAAGGTAGAGGTTCGATCCCACTAGACCATTCTGCTGTTGTGGCCACTTCACCCGCATTGCCCAGTATGGATGTGTGACTGGTGGGGTGTGTATGGTGGCAGGCAGGAGGCTGTAGGTGCAGAATGGCAGCCACGTCCTGTCAGACTGCCCAAAGTAGCTTATCACCACCAGAGTGTGAATGTGGAGTGAATGAATAATGCTCTGATAATTGTAAAGTGTCTTGAAAAGCACTATATAAATTGAAGGCATTATTATTACATACAACAAATATATTATTACAAAACTAGCTCTACTAGAGATACAGTTTGATCTTTAAGAAATTGCTGAAACTACAAAGTATATTAATTTTTTCTTTTATTCCTCCGTCAACTAGCTCACCATCTAGCGTTGAGGAGAGAAGCTATCTCTTCTCTCTTATATTTTCTTACCCCTCAGATGAAAAATATGCAGCACAAAAAAAAACTTGTGCTGCGCGCTGATTGTCAAGTGACCACACAGACAAGTATAAAGCAGATGCAAGCCTGATCACTCTTCCTGTTTTTTTTAGGCTGTTGTTGTAGCCTACTCTCGCCACATGAGATTCTCATAGTGAGAAATACCCAAAGAAAAAGTTGGATTATTTCCTTGTGTCGACAGCAACCAGCGTAGTTCTTCGGTTGGATTCAGAAGCCGGAGCCATTGCATGCTCCAGATTTCCTTTCTCTTGCTGCCTTCCATCAACAAGCAAGACTCCTTTCTTATTATTAGTGCACTTGTTTTGCCGGTCGACTGTTTGTATTGCGTTCCAATCATGTTGCAAGTCTGTTGGATCGATCACATTGACTGATAGTCACGATTATTGCCTCGATTGTCTTTGGCGTAGACATTCTGAGGAACCTATTAAGGGATCAGACTGTGTTGACTGCATAGTAATCCCCAACAGGCGTAGTAGAGTAAGTGGAGTATTCCTACACACTGTCCATGTGCATGCTCTCTATGAGGGATTACCGGCTGAATCTTTTATGACCCTGGGCACAGGAGGGCTGAGCAGTTCCCCGAAAGGCTAAACCAAGAAAACTTTTGCTCTAACTAGTTCCAACTATGCTGTAAGACCTGGAGACCCAATTCATCACTGCACCTTTAATCCTGGAAAGAGCCACATTCCAGAGGGGGGGCCCTCACCCCATCTAATGGTGCCATCGATCCGATTCTATTCAAACAAGTCAAACGTAATTACCTTCACAGAACTTAGAGAGGTCACGGAGATAAGCTCAACGCCACCTAACAGGCGGCACGACCATGCGAACGCTCCGAACTCTCCACGACCCCAGGATCAAACGCTGAGCGGGCCAAAGCCTGACTCAACTCAAACGAGTCGTGCTCACCCAAGAACGGCCTTTCAGAACACTAAACTTTCGTTAAGAACACTTTCGGAGCTCATACAAATATCTCCTGAAATGTACTTTCATGTTATGGAATAGTTTGTACTGTACAGTTAATAGTTTAGTCAGTTAAAACGAATGAATGAATGAATGAATGAATTTTCGTAACTACCCCCTAGTGTTTGATCTTGATTTAATGCAGGTCACGTTACGGAAAGGATTTAATTGTGTAAAAATTTATCCTGTACTCTCTTGAGGAGATATAGCTTCGTTTGTTAATAAATGCAAATCAGAAAAACTTCTCTTCAGATGAGAGCCTCTCTGGGCTGGACCATGGTGTAACCCCACCAATCTGATGCAAGTTAGCACTCTCAGTGGCCAGAGCTGCGAGGAAGACCCGCCCCTCATTTAAAACCTGAGGCGCGTGGGCTAGTCTCCAGAGTTTCTTTTTTTCTTCAGAGTTCCTTTTCTTCTGAATAGTCTCCTCTCTTTCTTCTGAAACTCTCTTCTCTGTATAGTCTCTTCCTTACTTTTATCGTTGGCGCTGTCTCTCGACGAAGTAAACCCGGCTCTTCAACACAAAGCCGTGATATGAACATAAGACTGTCGAAACCAACGCGAAACGTTTTTTGGACTTCACGGACCTCTCATCACAACCAGAGCACGCTTTCACCGCCAAACACCGGAAGCCCCGCGTTCTGCCCCGCAAGCAACTAGGGATCCCCGATCGACTCAACGAATCTGAAACGGTATCGAGCGATCATTACTTAACTTCTAGCGCGGGTAACGAGAACAGAACGACTGTGGGAATGCTAAAGCTGGCTGTATACCTAAATTGATAATTAAGAATAAGCTTAGACTTGGGATCTGAAACTCTGTCTCTCTCTCTCTCCCTGTCTCTATCTCTCTTACTCTAATCTACCTCCCTCTCTCTCTCTCTCACTCGCTCGCTTTAATCAGCCCTCTCTCTCTCTCTCACCCCCTCTCTCTCGGTGATTGTGTGTGTGCGTGTGTGCGCGCGCGAATGGTTAGGTTAGTTAGCTTAAAATCACTTTTATTCAAATTGTGTGTCTAGAATAGAGTTAATAAAGCCTTTAAAAGACATTTCCCTTGTTTGTAATCTATGCAGTTAATCCGTTCCCTGGGGTTCTGATTCCGAGATAATACGGTTGATTTCCCCTTACCGTATTATTATTAATTCTTAAATGTGTAATAACCAGTTTGTTACAATGCTATCTTCCCTCTAAAAAACCTTTCCCCAGTGGTTCAAGACACATTTTTCCGTAGTTCTCTCACTTAAACCATACATGTATTAAACTGCCGGAAGTTCTAAGTCCAGCCTTCGAGGTGGTGAGTACAGGTGGTGTGCATCTCCCTTCAGCTCAGGGATTGATGCTCCTTCCTCTGGTACAAGTCAGTGTGAGAGAGTATTTTGACCGGCTGCCCATTAAAAATTAAGTCTATACTTAAGGCCAGGGCAAAGGAGGGCCCACTCAGTACTGATGTACCCGTATTGGCATTTTGCAGATGTTCTCATAGTCTCAAGTCAGAGTGACCAACTGATGGGGAGCGTAATGGTTACTTTGGTAACCCGCTTTCTCCCCATCCACAACCGTAAGGTCGTGAGTAAGTCTGGTTGCCTAGGGGGTGAGTACGGCTCCAGCTTCTCAACAGGAAGAGCGTCACGCTCGCGTCCGGTTTATACGCATCATCGAGGTCATGTGACCATCAGCAAGTTTGCTGGTTTGCATTTTGAAAAGAGTATGGAGAGAATAGAGTTCTCCTAGCAGAGCTTTTCAGAGCAGTATATAGGAGCCAGCGATGGAGATGGCAACCAGCTTTTAGGCACAATAAGCGCCATCAGGACTTGGGTGGAGTGGCCTGGAGATGCAACGTCTCGTTCCCTCAGGGAACCTTGGTTACATACGTAACCTGAGACTTTCCCTTCTGGAACTTGAGCTGATCTGAAATGTTTGAAACTAAGCTTTTCATGTTCAGGAGACCCTTAAGATTAAAATCAGATAATGTCAAAAAGTTTGCTGAAGATTGGAAAAAAAAAATCCTGAATAAACAGATTGGTAGCAGGATCTCTGCTGCCTAATGAATCGTCAACTCGCTTGAAGTGATTCAATGACTCAACTCTCAATTTTACCATGATTCCTTTGAACGAGTTCCATGACTAGTAATTCTAATAAATTTATAGATTTTATAACTTTAGAGATGTTTAGCAAGTATCAACAACATATGGCAACAATTGCTAAAAATGAGAAAAGATCCAATCAATGATTTTAAACAATACACAACATTTTATTTAGCTAGGCTAAAAAGACAAACAAGACTAAGCCACAACATAAACACACTCTTTCCATTACGTTTGATCAGGATTACCTTAAAGGGATTGATGCTGATCTGTGAATGTTGCATTCATTGAATTTTTTATTCTAAATAAAAAATCGAAAATTGAACAATGAAGTCTCGATATCAGATTTTGACGGCTCTTCTATCACGTCAATGTACGACTAAATTGTACAAGTGAAATCTTCTACTTGATCAGCACTATTCTAATATTCAAATTAACATTACAAAATGTTAAAACCAAATTTGAAGCTTTGCTATCTCTTTAACGCAAACAGCTGACGCTTAACAGCTTATACTACCTGAACGGAGCTGACAATTCTGATTTATTTACAGTATGAGGGCTTTCTTCACTGTTTTGTTAACATTTAACAACCAACAGAACCCTAGTTAGAAATAGTTCTGCTGTATATATCTTTGTTTTGTCTGTTCTGGGTTTCACATAATCACCTACCATTGTCCTCTTTATCATCAGCTCACACTGGTGCTGCTGTTTGTATTAAATAATTGATAAATATGTACACAAAAGGGTAGTGTTTTCCATGGGAAAAGACAGCCAAACTACTTCAAGATTTGGCTCACAAGGGCAAATGGAACAATAGCAAACTACATTTTAGTTTTAGGCATCATTTATTGGTGCACTTATTCTGATTAAATAAATAAAGAAAAATACAAAAAACTATATATTTTTTTAATTTTGAGCAAAAATAGATGCTATTTTCATATTTGTTACACTCAGTATCACATGAAATAAAAAATATTAGGCAAATTTAATTTTAGAATCTTTCCCAGCGATGGGTTGTGGCTGGAAGGGCATCCGCCGCGTAAAACATATGCCGGAATAGTTGTCGGTTCATTCCACTGTGGCGACCCCGAAAGGGAAGAAAGCAGACATGAAGATGAGTGAATGATTGAATGAATGAATTTTAGAATCAAAAATCGAATGAACGCAAAGCACACAGATCGATGATTGTCTGATCTCAAAATATAAGGTTACCCAAAAAACAAAAACGTTTTTGCATTTATTAGTTCAATACCACAAGAGAACCCAAAATAATTCCAAATATCATTTAGGAAAAACTAATTTTAAGTGGTGTAACAGTAGTCCATAGTGCAAGCCTCCACATTGCGAGAGTTGGCATCTATTCCACTAAAATAAACTGAAAACACATCAGGAAAACTAAAACAAAATACATGCAAATGTGTTTGAAAGGCTTCCTTCAGAAAGTAGAAACCCTCTCTAGGGCTTTTTCCTTTGAGTAACCAGGTGCTCTGTTTGTGTTTGTTCCCAGACGCCTGCTGATGGAGCGAGACGCAGTGCGGCCAAACTCTCCAATCACAGACCGGCTGATGCACAGAGAGCGCATGCCTTACATGTTTAGGTTCAGTGTCTTGTCTCTCACCGGCTACTTTCCAAGCACATTCAACCACTGAGAGTAGATCAAAGCATTTAAACAAAATCTTATGTTTGATGACCTCACCGCTTTGTTTGCAAAGCAAGTGAGTATTTGCTAATTATGAATTCTACAGGTCTGGAGGGCATCTTGTTCTTTGGATCTGAAAACAAAAATCATTTTCTCTTTTCCACTTCATTTACATCTCACAGCAAGAAGAGAGAAAAGGAGGAAAGTCTGATGGAGTCATCTTGCTGCAGGTTGAGGCTTGCTGCTTTACATGTCAGAGCGGATTTCTCTGTGAATCTCAGAAATAAGTATCTGAGACAGGACGATGCCCACGATCTGTAGATCAAACATGAGAGCTTTGTAAGGTCACCAGCACTCCGCCTCATTTAGTTTTCCTCACAAAGCACTGAAGTAAACAAGATCTGCATTCTGAAAGCTCATTTCTAACAGAGTCTAAGTTTGTAAATATTGCATGTGTTGCAGTCTTTCGTTTTCTGCATTCATTTGCTATTTAAATAATTAACATCACATTCATTAACATTGTTTCCATAATGAGTGTATCCCTTGTAACAACAAACAGCATTGTTTAATAATGAATGAAGATTGTGTTTTGAATTACCAAACACACCACTTTTATACTAAAATGTTGAACACACATATTGTGTTAAATAGTGTTATAGTGTTAAAGAGTGAGTGTGTGTGTGAATGTTTCCCAGCGATGGGTTGTGGCTGGAAGGGCATCCGCTGTGTAAAACATATGCCAGAGAGTTGGCGGTTCATTCCGCTGTGGCGACCCCGAAAGGGAATAAAGCCGACATGAAGATGAATGATCAAAATGTATTTTTCTTTGGTTTAATGCATAACATATTCACATTGAGTTGTTGAAACATTAATTAATTAATTAGTTAGTAAAAGTCTAAAAACCTTTTGATTTTGATTTTAGTTGCTTTTGATTTTATTTAGACTAGGCAATAATTCAATATCAATAACTATCACAATATATATTTTCTTGTTTTCATCTCCACTTAGATGTCTGGTTACATGACATAATCTTCTGGAAGATCAGTCAAAAACCATGTTTCAGGCGAAAACCTCTAGCCTCTGATTTAGCTTGCTGACTGACTACCAACATTTTACAACAATTTTATACAGTTACATGGAACTGGGCCAATACTGGTATCGACGTCAATGCATCCCTAATTGCAGTTTAGATCCTTCTCTCAAGATGAAGAAAACAGATAAAGGTTAGTGTATTGCTGTTTGACCTATCTTAACATTACATTGGGGGTAACAATTGTAAAAAATGTAAGGGTTCCTTTCATAATAAGGAATGGAGACTTATGTTGGTGACGACTATGGGAAGCTCCGTTAGAAGCGCTTTACTCTCTCCACACTTTTTCAAAATGTCAATCAGCGAATGCTGGTTGTCCCTCATAAGGTGGATGCAAGCTGACGCTCTTCCTGTTGTGAAGCTGGAGCCGTAGTCACCACCTAGGCAACCAGACTTACGGTTGTTGCTGAGGGACATAAGTCTTCGTTCCCTATTCGGGGAAAGGAAGTTACGTAACCATTTGGTTCCCAATCAGTTGGTCACTACGACTTGTAGTCGGTGAGGACTACAAGTCTATGAGGACTATGGGAACACCCTGCAAAACGCCACAACTTAGGTCCTTCCGCATCGGCCAACGGCCAGGCAAGGCAGGCACATCAGTTGTCCGGCAACAAGCAGGCCTTCCTCCGCCCTGGCCTTAAGTATAGACTTAATTTTTAATGGGCAATCGGGCAATAAATTCTCTCATACCAGAGGAGGGAGCATCAATCCTAGAGCTGAAGGGAGATGTTTGTAGGTCGTATTTGCCACCCCCAAGGCTGGACTTTGAACTTCCGGCAGTTTAATACTCGTATGGTTTTATTGAGAGACTTACAAAAAAATGCGCTCTAGGCTTTTTAGGGGAAGATAGCATAGATGGAACTAGCTAGAGCAAAAGTTTTTGAGAGTTAGCCTTTCGGGGGAACTGCTTGGCCCTCCGGGGCCCAGGGTCATAAAATATTCAACCGTTAGTCCCTCATAGAGGGCACACACGTGGACAGTACGTAGGAATACTCTGTTTACTCTACTACGCCTGTTGGGGCGAGAGGAGCCAAAAAGCTGGAGGGTATCTCCAGGGGAAAAAATAGTGCACATATCACCAAGGAATCGTGCAGGCCAAGCTGGATACCCCTTCGTACAGTTCAGACCATGCTGCCACCACCTAACACGGCTGAACAGACGGATTCAACGCTAAGGTATATTACCTGATGAAGGTGTTGTTTGTCAACCAACCCGCAGTCTTGCAGATCTCTGCCAGCGGAGTCCTCTTGCCAATGCCCAGGAGGCTGAGGAGGCTGCGAAAACCCTGAAGAGTGAGCTCTCAACTGCAGGGGGCAAGGGACATCTGACGCTGTGTATGCAATAGAGATGGCCTCCACTAGCCGAGGGCCAACCTCTGTCTGGAGACAGCCTTCCTTATCGTCTGCTGTCTTCCAAGCATAAAAAGGGACAAAAGATCCAACCACAGTGGACTGGCCAGGGAGGGACTGTCACGAGGGAGCAGAGTTCTATGAACAAGGTCAGTTAAGCCATTAAGGTGCCACCGTTAGGACCTCTGCCTCGTCCTCTCTGGTCTTGCACAGAAGGGGTGCAAGATTTATGCTCTAGGAAGTGTATTTCTAGGTATTTCAACCCTGATATTGTGTTTGCGGCCCACAGCACTCCACCCTGGTCTTTGAAGCATTTATGGTCACTACTACGCGCCTGGCAGTCCTTCAGGGGGACACCGGCACGGGGGAACCGAATGTGAAAGGAACCGAGGTGCCATTTTAACCTTGCCCCAATGCCATGATCGTGACTGAACTCAGAATTTTTTTAACCCTTTCCCGTATAACGGGACTAAGCCATCTCAAACACCTTGATGGCAACACATTCCTTTTTTTCTCCAAACTCACTGAAACCACATTTAATGTGCTCTTTTTGCACACTTGAAATATGTGTAAATATTGAAATTATTTGTAACGGTAGTTAATATAAAACTTGCTTTACAACAAAATAAATGTACTTTCTCTCAGCTTCTCAAATTAATATTACCACTGTAAAGATTGCAGGTGGTGTTTTATAAACTATTATATTAACATAATAAATGCAGTTTCCCTTTTCCCCTCTGTTTGTCTTAGGGTATTTTTATTTAATTTTTTTTACAGTTTTTGCTTCTGTATTATGAAAATGATTGCGATAATGTATTTTACACTTGATTGGAATTAAATGTCATTTTGTGACTATTTTCACTGATTATATTAGTTAGAATATAACAGATACACTTTAATATTTGCAGTTCAGTCAATGTGATGGATATTTTGTATGAATATGGCAGGCATTTCTGAATGTTTCCATGTCACACAGAGGTGGAATCTGAGTTACTCTCAGTAAACAGATGCAAATGTGCCAGGCCAAAAAGCAAGAGGAGAATTAAGCTGAAGAAGTGTGAAAATCTCAACAGGGAGGATTCCTACCTCACCAAAAAAATAAAAAAGTCAGTAATTCTAGTGTTAAACATTGCTTAATAAACTTTACAGCAGTGAGAACAAAGCACACTAGTTCCCGAATCAGACACAGGATGTGAAGTACCACATCACATGTACACAAATTAAATTCCAGCTACAAATGTAAGGTATGTCACTGTGTAAAGTATTTGTGTTTTGTTACATACAGTATATGTAATTATTTCTCAATTTAGCAACAACTTAATGCTATTTCAGATGCACAAAACAAAAGATTCTTTGTAGTTTGACCCAAATGTGATTGTCTATGGCAGGAATATCACGCATTGCTCAATTACATCTCATTTTCCAAAATATTTCTTATGCTTGCTGAATATTTTCATTAACTATCCCTCAATCCAAATGAACTGGAATGCAGTGCTGTATGATACCAGGAATACTTACTTCATAATTTTTTATGTAACTTTTTTGGAACATTTTCATCCTGATTGTACAAGTAATGTTTTGGTTAAAACAAACAATTTAATATAATGTTTGTTTTCTATTGTAGTTTACAACTGTTCATGTTAGTTGACACAATGACGCAATGGGAGTTGCCTTTTGGGCATTTTAATTCACCCAATCAAGACATTTTAGGTAAAAATACTTAAAAAGGTAGTTACTTTAGCCAAGAAACTAGTGATATAAAGAGCAAATATATTTTATTTACAAGAATTTAAACCATGTGTGGTGTTCTCATTATTGTTACTTTGACAGGATTGTCGGCTCTGCTTGACCCATTAGATTTTGGGACTTTTAATTCACAAAATCATACAGTTTTATACTAAATGTAAAATTCTATGTTTATGTGTGATTTATGTTTGTGTGGGATGAAAGAATAAAAATAAAGAACCTACCATTTTCACACTTTACAAGCCCCAGGTCCAGTAGACAGAGTGGGGCCATTGAAAATGTGTTCTGATATGTTTTTCACAGAAATGAGCCAAGGCCAGTGAATCTTAGTTCCAAATAATAATTTCTTGTATAATTTTTATTTTGATGAAAACTGAAAGTGATCTCTCACAGCCAAACACCATACAAGGATTAAAAAGAAACATTCTTTTTGATTTTGCTTTGTAATCAAAATCTACACCCTCTCTCTACATCCCAAGAACAAATCTGAAATCAAGTTTGCATCAAATGACTTCTGTTGTTTACTGAGGGAACAGAGTCCTCTACATCATTTCACTTTTTTAAACTGACTAATGTTACATTCAGGGAAGATATGATTTAATGTATGTGAAAAGTGTTCAATGTAATCCCAGGCTGCAGCAAGTGAAAGCAATATTCATATAAAATGCTACTATTGTGGCATAAGAATTAATATTTTTCAATCATTTATCCTAACCTCATGTATTCCACCTTTACCTTTTATATTCCTTTCTACTTATGCTTTAAGTTGTCAGAAAAAGAAGGTACATATGTAGCTTAATTAGTAAAAAAAACCTATATTTTATTTTCTTATTATATATTTTGAATTGCTATTAAAATGCCGTTATTGAGCCAAATAAAAAGGCTCTTTTAAAAGAAAACAGCCAGGTGGATTTAGAGGGTTTTGCATGGGCTCATGTTCAGCATTTCCTCAAAGTTTGCTGAAGGGTACCTGTGGCAGTGCAAGACTCAGGGTCAGGGCTCCGACTGTCAGCAGGTGAGATTCAATCCAAGCTCCAGCTCGGTCTGCACAGCCCTCCAAATAAACAGACGTTGAGTTTTCCTTACGCTTGTTTGTCTGAACCTCGAACCAACACACAGTCTTGAGCAGAGTCTGAAAGGCAAACAAGAAAACCTCAAACCCCAGTTGCATTATCTCTTCAGCTTTTTCTAAGCTGTTAGCAGCAGGGGGCAGTAAAGATATAGCAAAGATGTTTTCATCGCCACACTTTAAAAGCAAGGCACACTAATGTGGTTAATTAGCGAGTAAGCCAAAATCAAGTGACCCTATTAATGCTACCCCTTTTATCAAGGGAAACAAATATTGTATGAGATGTTTTGGCCTTAGTAAGCAGCCAACTAAAAGTCCTTAAAACTGTAGCTGAGGAAAACTGCTGCCCAAGCAGAACTTTTAACTGCACCCTAACAAGAATGGGACACGTAATGAAGCAGCCATTTATATTATGTGGATGCTTTCCATATCTGGATGCCTTTATATCAGGATTACGGTTTGCATTTGGACTGTTTTGTGGCTGATTGAAAAACATTAACATTGATTATTATGTATTGGTGATGAAAGCCTGTCTGAGTACAGTAGTGTGAAATGGTGGTTGCCCCCTTCCTGATACATTCTTAATTATATTAAATAAGGTAAAATATACAGGTTATCTGTAAGTTTAGATGACTTAAATTGAAGACTTTTTTGGGACCACTCAGATTGACACTTATGACCAAATGTTGATAAATTGGCAGAATAAACTTAAAAGGATAACTTCAAGTAGAAAATTAAACAACATTTTTATTTTATATCTACAGGGTAGCAAAAGTAAAAATAAAAAAACATGCAGTATATAAAATGCAAAGGTCTGTTACCATATAAAAATATAAAATAATATTTGGTGAAAATTATCAATTTTTTTTATATTTAAAACATTGTTCACTCACATAACTCGTATACCCTGTGTTCTTTCTTTTATTTTATTATTTTTTGAATCCAACAACAAAAGTCTCAAATAGGAAAAATGTTGACTTAGTCTTATCTAAATATGTAACTAAAATGACTTCAATGAGGGATGTCTTTTTTAGAGAAATGTTTCATTACAGCAGGGGTGAACTAAGGAAAAAAATCCTAAAATTTTCACATACAATATGCAGAAGAAACAATAAATCAACACTGAAAGTTTCAGAGGTCAAAATGTTTTGGTATTTCTGGAAAGATTTCTTACAGTAAGCGATGAAGAGTTACACGCTCCGAGACAAGGATTTATTACTTCAGGAGACCTTTTTAAGACCCCTGAGCTGGTAAAGCCATCACCTTTATGTTGAATATCCGAGTTGCTAACATTAGAACGACAAAGGCTAACTCAAGATGTGAAACACAGTGAACAAGATACATAGAGGCTTAATATATTTAATTTTAGTGTGCCACAAAAATCAATAGTTTAAAACCTTTTCACTCATCAAAAAATTATGTTTTTATTACAAAAACCTTAAAATACAAACTCAAATAAAACTTGGACAGCCCCATTTAAACATTACATCATATTCAATCCCTCAAACCATCACAAATCTTAAAAAACAGGTCAGATTCAAGGCTAATAACATTATTACTCAGCAACTTGTTAGTGCGATGTTTTTGATTTGATGACCCACATGAGCTCTATTGTGAAATACCGCTGTATTGTGAAAACTTTAGAGTAAATTTTTCATTCAAAAGGCAGCTCAGATTTTACCATGAAAAAAGTGAAAGCTCTCATGAACGCTTTAAGCCAGAGGTGGCGCTAAGGTGAAGTCTGACCTTAAAAGTGAGCACAGTTATGGAACGAGCTGAATGGAATTTTAAGGAGACTCTTGTATTCTGTTTTTATTCATATTTAAACACATTTAAGTGCTAAAAAATGGCATAATTCCCATAATTGTATCTCCAAATTCAATTAATGTAACAAAATGAAACAATTCACCAGCCCTTTAAATAAATGTAAGCATACAACAAAAATTAAAACCAATCATAACATTTTTTAATGAAGATTTTACCATGAACCATTTTAAGGTCTTGCAACAACATCTCAATTGGACGTTGACCAATGGACTTCTTTTAATTTTGCACTTCTTTACATTTCTAAGACACATTGGTACCTGTGTGGTTATTCCAAAATATTAATCATCTGCTAGCCAATCAGAATTGAGTATTCAGAAGGACTATGCCATAATTACATTTGTGTGATGACCTTGAAATGTGTAAAAGAAATGAGGAAAGAGGGAAACACTTTTCACACCGCTGCATATTACTACTCATATAGAATAAAAAAACTATCCTCCAACCGTAGAGAATGAAATAAAATGTGTGTTTATATTTCTAATAACTAACTGCAAAGAAAAATGAATACGATTTAAATAACATACTTATAATTAAAAAAAATTTTAATCGTGCAAGTGCATATAACAACAAACACACAGAGTCTAATGGCTGAGGATCTCAAAGTATGAGGTTTTGACCTATTTCCTTTGTTTGATTTCATCATCTAAAGAGAGAGGGCTGCAGATAGTCTTCCATGCAGCTCTTGAGCTAGTCTTCTGAAAGCCTGAGGATGGTGAATAGATGTTTGTTCTGTGGGTGGTACGTGTGAAAATCGAGTGAAGGACATATTCGTGACTTCCGTGTTCAACTGCTTCCACAAGCTTCCTGTTTGTTGTCATAATTGCATTCATTCCCTGTGCAAATGTAGAATCATTCCTTGTGTATTCTTTGCTTGCTTGCAAAAGCTCTTTGCTTGTTAATTTTCGACTGTTTAGTAGCGAATGGAAGACATTTTTAATAAAGGTACAAGTACTCTTATTCAAAATGATTAAAATTTTATGGTGGCATATTCATAAAGAAACGTCATAAACAAACTTCACCTTATACCAAAAAATGCAGATTTTCCTATCTGTACCTTTATTTACGTAGACATGTTAAAAAACTGCAATGTTGCAGTAAATCAAGAGTTTACTGAAGTATGTACACATACACATAAACATACGCATTGTTAAGCGAAAAGTTCCATAGAAGTTTTGTGATGTCAACAATCCACTGAGAATATGAAGTCTACTAGAAAATATTAAATCGGTAGTAAATTACTGAAATTAACAAACCATAATCAATTGACTTGATTAAGTTTTCGAGAAAATTGAGTCAACAAATTTTCTGAATACACATTTTTTTTAAACAGCCAGTATTGGACACTTAACAGTTTTGATCCATTGAAGCACATTTTGTTTTGCTTTTTTGACAGCTTATGATAGGTACTGGACACAAAACCACTCTTTTAAAACTCTCTGCTCACTCATACACTGTCTTAAGAGACAAGAAAAGTGATTCAGAATGGACAATCCCTTTTACAAACGTAAACTTTGAATAAGTGAAACATTAGTTAAATCTGATTTGAGTACAACAAGCAGTTAGCCGCTCAGGCCATCATCATTTCATTCACTCAAAGCTTTTCTCGATGTCTTGAATCTGTCTTTTATGGCAGCCTGTTGCAGCGTGTAATAAACAGATGACGACTCGAGTTCTGTTCATCTGAGGCATGAAAATGATCTAAGCATCTGTTCTTATATGCAACAACAAAGACTGAGAAAAACGGTAATCGACTGTGTTCAAATAAAGGTTCAACATGAAGGATCGCTGTATACCTAAACGCCAAGCATACTTTTCTGAAAATGTGTTTTTCTGCAGAATGGCCTTATCGGGGATTTTAGTTTGTTGCTTATCAGCTGCAATATCTGGCAACCCCCTATATGCCTGAAGCTTGGACTCATGAAAAGGCTTATTGCTAAACATTGCATTGTTCATGGAAATATACACCAAAGTGAACCATTGTGGGGAAATAACTTCAGACCATCTGTTCTCAAAAGCGTAAATATGTCTAAAATGGCTGTGCTGTTTCTAGTTTGTGGTTGTTCTAGTTTCATGAATTTATTCAAGCAATGTAGACTTTCTCTACCTATGTAAGTTAACTTAACCTTCTACTTGTGTTAAGGTCGGCACCAACCTGTTTTAAAATGAATGCATATAATAAACAAATAAAATAATTTATTTCATCCGGCCTTTTTGACTTATTTCATCCAAATTAAAACTTTCACTAAATTGTAAAATGCTCTTGATGAAATTGTGATTTTTGTGTTGTTAGAGTCATACAGAAGATAGTTAATATGATAAAGCAAACAGAGTCAAAACTGAAATCACAAGTGCACTGTCAGCTTACATTGGTTCTAGAAGCAGATAGCTTCTTTCGAGCTAATCGTGAGATTCTCATATTGCAGTTTTAGGTTTTAGCTCAACTAGTAAGTGATTTCAATTCGATGGATTTGTTTGATTGGTTGATGATTTTTTTGACCATGCAAAGTTCTACTGTGTATATATATGTTTTGCTTCCGGCTGATGTAAACAATATTTTTTGTCCCCTGATGTGGGTGAGCCGGTCAGTGACCAGCACTATCTAACTCTAAAACATTAATTTCCACCGCAGTCAATTCCACCATGTGTAATTAAAAAATATCACACAATTTTTTCTAAATTGTTGAAAATTCATTCATCTTCATGTCGGCTTTCTTCCCTTTCGGGGTCGCCACAGCGGAATGAACCGCCAACTCTCTGGCATATGTTTTATGCAGCGGATGCCCTTCCCTGCCACAACCCATCGCTGGGAAACATTCACAAACACATTCACACGTTAACTCTATGAACAATTGTTCTTACTCGATTCACTTATTCCGCATGTCTTTGTTCTTGTTGGGAAACCGGAGCACCCGGAGAAAACTCACACGATCACGAGGAGAACATGAGAACTCCACACAGAAATGCCAACCGACCCAGCCGAGTCTCGAACCAGCGACCTTCTTGCTGTGAGACGACCGTGCTACCCACTGCGCCACCGTGACGCCCTGTAGAAAATTGGTTTAAATAATTCTCTCTACACATTTATTGAGTGGCATATATATATATGTGTGTGTGTGTGCGCAATTGAGTTTCAAGGAGTGGGGGGCCTGTCCCCAAGTAAAATTGTAGGTCTAGGATATATATTTAATACAAATAATCTCAATGGAACGCTTGCTATTTTTAAATTTGACAAATGATTTATTCTTACTCTGAGAATGCGTTAAGTGATTTTTTTTCTTTTACTTTAAAGGACAAAGTGCACCTAACTGAAGAAACATCCTTCCATTACATGCACCTCTATCAGGATTAACAGCGCTGATTCAGAAATGCAACCAAACCAAAGCTTCTTCTTTGTCACAGCAGAATTCTGCTTCTATTTTGGAGGCAGCTTTCATGTCAGATAACAGCTCAGGCAGTTGTTGCGTTAGTGCTTGAGTCTCACCTCTTCAGGTTTGTGAGCACAGCAGGAGAACGGAACAGAACACCTCTCTTGGCTGGGAGTCGACTCGCTGCAGTTGAAGTGAGAGTTCCAGGACCAGTCGCTGTAGTTCTTCCACCCACAGCACTCAAACTGCGAGGAGAATTCCAAGCTATTTTAGGCACTGTCCACAGATTCACCTCTTGTCTTCCAGACTCAAGTGAATTAGCTTTGAATAAGGCAGTGACATTTATTACAGTAGATTGTATGCATAGCAAGAGTTTAAGTGTAACAAGAGTCAAGTTTCAAGCATTGTTTCTTTTAAAACCACAGTAGAATAGCATGATGAAAGAATTAGCAGATAATTAAATATAATTCTAAATATTCTGACATGAAACAAAATTGACATTTTTATATTTGATTACGTCTTGTCATTTCTCCTACAGAATAGTTGTTTTATCTTTGTTTTAATACAATGTAATTTAATGAATTGATTTAATACCCCAAAAATGAAGATATGCTATGAAATTAATTGAACTTATTGCTAATCCCAGCAAACACTTATTAAAACAGATTAACATAGCTCATCATCAACTGGGTCTCAGACATTGTCAACTTTTTCATGCAAACATTAAAGTGGTATACATGTCTTCATTTTATTTTCTAAACCAATGCTTTTGTGGTTGACCACACAATGAACTTTAAGGTGTGGTGTACAGTTTTTCAACAACTCAGATTGAACCTCTTCAAAAACAATCCTGGTAGTCAAAACGCAGAAGATTTGGACAGCACTCTATTCTCTTTGATTCATTTGATGATTTAAAACAAACGATAAAAAAGGCATAAATATCTCTAATGTCTAAATGTCAATAAATATATCTGAGGTAATTATCAAAAAAATCATTCAACTTTTTTCTCAAGGGATCATAAACTGCATACTATAAATATATATACAGTACATTGCCTTTTGAAAAGATTTTTTTTTATTTCATGCGGATTCAGAGGTGCACAGGGAGTCTCATACTGAAATCTTTAGATATTTCACATATTTATAAAGCTTACCATTGAATTAATGTTCCTACATAATCAAAACAGTCCTGTGCATGATGCTCTCTAAAAGTTCTTTGAAGACTTGTTAAGCGATTAACAAAAAAACATCCAGTGCTGACATTTCACCCTAAAGGCAGTCACAAACCTTGACTAATTTTTAATTATGTGCATTTGGGACATAAAAGAGAAACTTGGTGGCACTCAATACACACTCTCATGTCAGCCTCACATCAGCAAAGAGTGAAGAACAACAATGACAGCGAGAGAAGAAGAAGAACAGGAAGCTCTTCATGTCCAGGGGTACTGCTTAAGTTGGGACAGCTGAAGTTACCCATTGTTTGTTTGTCAGCTAAACAGCTACAGTGAAATATATTCAGCCCTCTTGGATGACCCACAATATCCATTGCAAAAATGTCCATCTGTTTAAAAGTGAGTGTCAGATGCAAACACATGTTTCATCCAAGGGGAAGGAGAGTCCCTCCATCAATATTAAACAGCCGAGGTGTGAAGATAGAGCAAAGTCCCCTGCAGAGGAGCCAGCAAACGAGTGAAATTCATTTTGTGCCTTAAATCATTACAGAATGGGATAAATTCAGCTTGGAATTTCTTTAAGGCTTTTTTAACTTCAATATTTCATGAGTTAATAAAGATTTTGCTCAGAAATGCAAGCAAATTTGGCGATACTACTATGCTAGGCGAACTATCCATCAAAGGGCCTGGGGACCCACCCCTTCATGAGGAGACATAGAGAAAGGAGCGGAGAAGGGAGTTTTGCTTTTTATCGTTAACGTGGAAGTGAAGTGGCCACTTTTGGGAGAGTGGAGAGGAGGATTGGATTCATCCGTTGAGAATCTGCTAATTATATAATCACCCCTCCCAAATTCTGTTCACGAAACTACACTAAACTACGGAAATAAATTCTAATGGCAAGTAGTTTACAATATGCATTTTTATAATAACAAAAAATAAAAATTTGTTTACGTAACATGTTCACACAGCCAGATAATGCAGCATAAATATTTTAACTAACTATAACAAATTAATGTGCAGTTTACTTATATAAAATGGAGCACTTAGCTTTCTGTTTCAAGTCATTTGATTACATTGTTAAAATGTAAAATGGGCCTAAAGAGTGCGTGAGCAATGGAGAAAGTAGAGATGACTGCTTAATGTGTCGGATGTCATCTATGCCTATAAATATCCTCTCACCTCTTTCTGAATGTAATCCATTAGGTTGCGCAAGTCCGGGTCATCTCGATAATGCACGATGGCTTTTTTCACGAACTCCCCCAGAGCGCCTCGTGTCTGTGAACATAAAACTTACAGTTTACAGTCAACATGTATCTCTCCATCCGTGCCTGAAATCAGACTCCAACATCTGGGTTCTATATGCATATGTAATTGAGCAGCAGGAGTCAGGTGCTAATTCAGCATGGCGGCTCTAATAGCTCATGCTTTAGTGTGCTAATGAACTCTCGGGGCCCCTGAGCTCACTGCATTTTTTCTGTCAGCTCTTCTAACGCTAGCATGCTCAAGCACCTCTGAATGCCATTAACAGGAAGCTTCAAGAAAAGCTCCATCCAAACGGGACATTTGGTTCCACTTTGATGTGGCGAAGCTCTTTAATCATTATGAAGGGACGGTGCTGGAAGCGACGTAGTTAACCTGGCCTTCTTTAAGTCGATATGTGCACTGAAGGTGGAGTGCAGAGTGAGGTAATGCATGCAGTGGGAATTTCTTTTCTTGGACTGTAGATCTTCATGAGTTGACGAAACAGTAGACCAATGGGACCCTCTGTGGGATGAATTTAATTTGATGAGGAATGGAAGAGAATGCTTGATTTCTTTTAAATGAACTAGTTATCCCAGGAGATAGACTTAGAGCCTGGGACATGGCTGCTAAAAGAGGTTAACCCTCCCCAAACAAGGCTAAGCCTAATGTTTCAATTCATCTTCTGGGAGAATGAATTATGGGTCATGAGACAGGCTGGATCCTGTGTCAGTGCTGTGGTCTCAGAGTTCACCTGCTCAGAGTAGAAAAAGCCCAGGATCGAAATTGCCAGTTGAATAAGAAAGACCAGAGTCAGACTGCATGAGAACTAGAAGAAAAAATCACATACAAATGACGGTCATTGTGGACTTTCCTTATTTATTTATTTTAAACTGGCATAAGCAAGGCAACGAATGAGCACAATTGTAGCGTTCACATGACCCACCTCCCAAATTCAAAGAAAAATGTAAGCTATCAATTCACCAAAATTGAAGAACAAAAAAATGTGCGCGCTAAAACAATATAACATTAAGAAATAAAGTCACAAATAGTCACACTCTTTTAACCCCTTCAGACCATTGCTTCCAGAGAACAGTGGAAACAGCACTAACACAAATGTATTTCTTCAATGATTTCATTTAAATTAAGAGATTCTATATTTTAAAATATACATAATTATTTCAATATGATAACTTCATTTAACATGAAAATGAAAGCTGAAAATATGTGTAGTCTGGCATATAAGGAAAATTGTGAAATAATTAAAAAATCTGAAGAGCTTATTTAAGACTCTTACTCCAACAAAATATCTGACAATAATTAAAGGATATTAAATAATTTATTTAAATATTAAATAATTAACAGGATATTTGTATTTCATTTTAATTTTAGTCACCAAGTTCTGGGAATTTAGCAAGTTTGGTAATCTCACACACGCTATATGATTCATGACAGTCTGTTACATGACAAATGTATTTTATTGTAAGGTTGTTAATTCTAGCTTTAGGAAAACAATTTAATTCTCTAAGGAGCAAACGATTGAGTGGAAGAAGCCTGTAAACAGGGATTTCTATACAGTTAGCTTTTAGCTAAAGCCATTAGCCTATACCACCTACCACACTTCTGTCTACTTGATCTTAACTCGTTATTTTTGTGAGTAGTGTACTCCATAAACATCGCTGGAAAAGCATTAACTGTGACATTAAATGCTAAATGAAACAATGTGGAGAGAGATGCAAGCAGGCTGTTTGGGGAGAGAATATGAAAACTCCTGGTTTTCAGAGAACATTAAGATAAAATGTTAATGTTGTAAAGTCCCTTGAATGGAGTTTGAGCAGTTTGTGGGTAGTGACTTGAACAAAATGAGTAATACTTTTATCTTTGTTCAGGACTAAATGGATGGTGGGTGGAGTTATTTGGAAAAGCATCCAAAACTGCAAATTTTACGAAAAGTGGTTTTGTTGAGATAAACAGAAATGGAAAATAAGTTAGTTACAGACCTTACATATATACCCTAAATTGTACATATTTAAGACATCTTAAATTGCCATCTAAGGTCTCTTTTAAGTAGATAAAAGCAAGTGGTGGCATTAAGTGGTTATGCTTGTATTATTACATTTTGTTTGTTGTTCTTCAGCTGTTCTAGAAGTTATGAAAAGTTTTTATTAAGTTATGTGTGATTTCTATTTTAATTGATGTGTTGTGGGCCGAGATAGGAGCGGAAATGTGACTATCCTGTTCTGGAAAGAGTTGATTCGCAGATCTTGTCTAAAAGGTTAGGAAGATATTGAGACTATTTCTGTAATGACTGAGTGTTATGCAGAGTTTGGGTTATGAGGGAATCCTGTTACATTCAGCGCACAGCATGGTTATGACAAGCTGCAGAGATTCATCTCATTGGTGTTTTATAAAAGTACATTGTAACAAGTTAAGCATTATAAGGACGTAAAGTGAGTCAAAAAACACTCCATTTCCTGAAGCTTTCACTCACGATCTTCAGAAGCCGCGTGTTCTCTCTCAGAGCGCCGATGCATCCACAGAAGGTGATGAAGAACATGACAACCCCCACCAAAATGAGAATCACGGCTGGATCAATGAGGAACGAGTCCCGAACTGTATCTATGTAAGTGAAAGAGAGACAAGCACTCCCAGAAACAGGTCTGACCTCACTGCTGACGTTCACACATCTGTAGTTTATTAAAGAGAGGAAAACATCTCATACCTGTCGCTCTTTCAACTTTAGCATAGACTCCGGTGGCTACAATTAGAAGAGAAAATACCTAAAAGGTAATCAACAAACATTAGTGACAGTTACTTTGATTCTCTTACAAATGTAATCAGTTAGAGTAGTAATCACCAACCCCCAAACTGGTACCAGTCCAGGGCTCAATTAGCACCAGGCCTCTCAAGAAATAATATTTTTTCCCCCGCTGCATTTATTATCTGAGTCTGAACAATCTGCTATTTTATTAGTTTCTGGATTCTGTTTGATTACATATCGGACACATACACATTTTATGTTGTTGGCGCATTGGTCTGAGATATTTACTAACACGTGTATTATTATATTTGGGTGACGCTTGAGATTACAACTCGCTAATTACAGTGTAATTATTTACTATGTATTTACAAACTACTTCTAAGGTGATGACTGTGTAAATACAGAGTACATGAATGGTAATTTCTGTGTAATTACAGGGGAAATATTGTGTAATTACTGGGTGTTAACTGTGTACCAACAGGATAGTTACTGTATATTTACTGCATACTTATTGCGTAACTACAGGTTAATTATTGTGTACTTACTGTGTAATTACTAGGTAGTTATTCATAATTGGACTGTAACCTATATTTGCAATATAAGTTACATGTTAGTAAAATGAATACAAATTTAAAAGATAATGAATCCCACCCGCATCTTCCCATAAAAACTTATGAAAAGTCAAACTGTTTAAAGTGGTAGATATATGTATGTATACCTAAAAATATGATATAATTAGAAACAAAAATCATTTAGAATGGTTGTGTTTCCCCCTCCTCGCAATGGTTAAGCCCACTTTACTGCTTTCGGTGCATCTCACCTGCTCCAGAGCGGTTTATTTATCGGTATTCGCTCTGATGCTCTACACACGACGCGACCCTGGTTGCTGTGGTTCTGAAATGTTGAACTTAATTTTATTCACTTCAAATCAGCAGCGTTTAATCTAGTGTGTCTACGATCAAGGCTGATAGACATTTTTCCACCAAAATTGTATTTAACTGATTATTTGTCAAATATGGACTAGAGTTTCTCGTGCAGAGCACTCATTATTTCAATTAAGTATGCTGAAGGTTCAAAACAGAGACAATATTGTTATTGTGATAAGACAGTTATTTTGAGGGAAACTTTCATTGTTCAGTACTCCTGTGCTTTGCGCTCTCTCCCTCGGCTGAGCTGATGAAGCAGGGCTCACTCGACTGCAGTCTGAGAGACACATACACTTTTTGTATTCTTCATTATTTTTCTCATGATCAGAGATTAGAAACCTGTTCAACTTCATACAAATCATTAGTGTTCACAAGAACCAAATAAAACATACTACATTCCTAACATTTTATGTTTAGAGATCTTATTTAGAAATGTAATTTAACATGCTGATATAATTACTCAGTGCATTTCATTTTCTGTTTTGTTGAGCAATATGTCTCATGTTTTCTTCTAATAAATGGGAATAAATAGGTGACTCATCATAAAAATGAGCTTTCCTTGGCTCAGAATTACTTTTAATTTTATATATTTCTGAGTGAATGTGCAAACATATTTAGTATTACTTTTTATACAGTGTGTTATGTAGGCCAATGCATTTTTATTTTAACACTGTTTAGGAACCAGTATTTTTATTCGTATCGATTTGATATCAACTGAAACCCTTTTAATACTAGACCCTAATTGCTTTATTTGTGTTTTTTTATGTGAAGGAGCACCTGAGGTAAAGTGCTTGATTTTTAATTTTGAAGACAAAGTTCTTGAACAAAGATGTTTATCTGAGCTTACCACTCAGTGCTAAATTATTTTGTGCTGTGATCTATTGTTAGGGCTATTAAAGAAATGTTGCCGATCTTGTCCAACAATACATGCTTGCTTAGAACTGCTTGCACTGTATATGCCTCTTAATTTTGTGTAACTTATACTATTTCAGCAAATATTTAAAAAAAAACTTTACTGCTAGTTCAATTGTCCATCCCTAAATGTCTCATGTAGTAGTTAAAATATAGTCATAACTCTTCAGAATACAATTAGTTTGATAGTTAGGCAACAGGTTCAAATGTAAAAACAGCTTGCCAAACAAATTCTCCACTTGTCTTGCCTTTGCCCTGTCTGAAACTGAAAGCATAAAACCTCCCTCTTCATTCATGTTCCCATAAACAGAATTTTAACAAGTAGTTATAAAAGATCTGAAATGTGTTTGATCTGAAACATGACTTTCTACATTAAGGAGAGACATACGATCAAATCACATCATATAAAAAAGGTATAATAAGCGACCATTTATTGAAATGGTTGTTGTTTATATTAATCTCTTCACCTGAATGTATTCTGCTATAACTTTCTGTTATCAAAGGCAGCATTAGGAAAGCTCTTAGCTGTAAGAAATGCTGTATTTATCCATTTTTGGAGGATGTCATTCTGACTCCATTATGCATCTGAAGTGTCTTCCAAGAGAAGTGTTATGGAGCAGTTCTATTCTATTAGCTCACTCCTTAAGAGAGAGGATCGAAGCACAAGGCCTGCATTTTGAGCTAAAGTAATCTTCAAGACAGATCCGAAGCTTTTTAGTGCTGTGAGGGCACAGCCTCTCAAATTTTGAGCTGATCCAAAGCAGGCATTACAGCAAGAACAAAATAATTTCGGCTCACTGTGTACTTCTGCTCTGTCCAGAAGTTTATATGTTAAGAACAAAGATTAGTGGCAAGCCTCAACAGTAATAATCAGAATGCAGACAATTATTGCATCAGATAAATTATTTTAAAGTTATCACAGACAAACTGAGCAACAGTGACATCCGAACATGAAATGTGCAGTAAACATCACTTTTCTTGCACGTTTTATGTCGTTCCTTTATAAACTTCATCAGCTTCGTTGTTTTTTCATCCTTGATATTTATTCAAGGATGTTTGTGTAATGCTATTTTCTGGAATCTCAATACGGCTTGATGATAGTAGCACCTTCAAATGTTATTGTACCTCCCACTGACCAATCAGATGAATCGCTGATGGATCTCATGTCAATACAGAACTGACGAGCAGTCTGACCCGGGACTGTAACTGTAATATTTGTACTTTTCTGTCTAGTCTTTTTCTTAATGTGTGCTTAATACAGATAGGTTTGGCTCTGATCATTTATTTATGCCTATATAATGCAGGCACATGTTATTTTAAAATTGAACAAACGCATTAAAATAAATCATATTTCACCAAAAACAAAAATGCAAATTGGGCATTAAGACCTGCAGTCACATTCCTTCCACTGATGTTTTTTTAGCAGTGAACCCCATTTTCTTTTCTTTTAATTAAGGCATTTAACTGCATTTGCACCTTCACTTTCATCTGCTATTTTCCTTGCTTTTTTGTAATACATGTTTTTGTCCTGGTTGAGATGCTGCAGTGTTTTTAAAATGTGTGAAAAAAGCATGTTATCTCCCACCCATGCCCAGAAATGTGACGTCTGTAAAAGATTCTGGCTGTTCAGACTGAGGATATGTATCAGCTTTAGGAGCTCATATGAAAGCGACTTGGGTCGAATTTAAAATAGTCGAAATTGAGCTGTTCAGACTTTACTGAAAATATCACATACAGGTCACATATGGAATTCGGGTCACTTTGGGCTGCAGTCTGAACATTAGAACTGAAGGGATTATTCTGGTGAGCAACTCTTAAATAAACATAATTTTAAGATAGCAGTTATCTCTCTAGAAATGATGCTATGCACAGTTCCTACATTTGTGTTTTTGATTTGTATTCGTCTTATGTCGTCATGTATTTTGCTGTATTTTACAATAATGGGTCACCATGCTTTAGAAGAATTTTTGCTTAATAACTGCGTTACATTCAATAAACTGATAAAAAAGTAACTGGCAACACGCGAGGAGCATTACAACAGGAAGCTTTCATTTTTATTGCTTATCTCTTTTCAGGATTCTGCGATTACCTGCAAGAAAATTGCATTTTTGAACTAAAAAATTCCTTGTAAAACACTGGAAAGAGTTGTGACTCATGTTGTGCTGCAAACATATCAGCTGCGGAACAACTGTAACAGCGAGTCTGTGCTGAAGACTAAATTACACTTCCTGATGTTTTATTCATGTCGAAAAGCTGACCAAAGAGCTTACACTCCGTTGTCTGGAAACATCGTCACTAAAATGCATTCAAAGCTGGAGTCAGAGGCATCACTTACCCAGAATAAAAAGCTAAAGAAGAACAGGAAGTACCGGATCCAAGGGTTGACAAAAGAGAACATTTCTGTCCTGCTTAGGCTCACCTGCCTATCCATGATAACAGAATTTAAAAGGCATCTGTGTGGTGTAACATCAGGTCAAACTGGATTATTTCAGACTGTTATGGCTGCACAGTTGTGCTGGTCGAACTAACCAGAGCTCCACATTTAACAAAAGCTGCCTTTGCATGCTTTGAAAGCTCTGCTCCATTGTTCTCCATTAGTGTGAACAGGAATTTGCAGCTCTGCAAAACCGACAGTGCTCATTTCGACTTTATTCTCGTCTGTCGATCTCAATAAAACAAATACCCTGAAAGTAAAGGAATCAAGCCGTCACCTGCTTTCTTTCTGCTCAGAGTGGAGACTTGATTTAAGGACATGTGGTAGATTAAAGTAACACTAACACTCCTCTACTGCTGAGGAGCCGAGCTAAATAAAAAATACTTTTCATGAAGGAGCAGTTTGAGGAGGAGCTTTGGGCTCTGCCTGGGATTTCCTTCCGGGACCTTCTCTGGACAGCATCTGCAGAGCTCATTCAATCCTTTCTCCACCAGAGCCGCAGGACAATCAATCCAGTTTTCGAGCATGCTCTGGTGTACTTGCTCCAGGCTCTGAAAGCTTTTCTTTTTTGCTCTTTTGAAAGTTTGGAGAGAGTAGTTCATGAGATCTGAGTCATTGATTTGTTTGTTCCTTCGTACATCCACAAATATCACATGCTTTGTATGCATTATAGATCCAGAAGACTCCATGATAATACTGATGTTTCTTTGCTCAGACACGACTCAGCAGCTTTCAAAATAGACTTGAGCTAGAAGAGTATTGATTCGACCAAGAAAAGAGCACGGTATCTTTCTATATAATGCCTAACGACTGCTTCATAGGTTTGGAACAAAATGGTTTGTTTTTCAGCTACGATTTACATTGTTAAGCAAGATGCTAATTATTTTGACCTTTTTCATATTGCCTACAGGACAAACAACATTATTTATTTCTAAAACATTTGCAAGAACTACTACAAATAAAAAAAGTCAAGGTCAGTAATGCCCTTTCACTTCTTATGCACACTTTCTTTTTATACAAATAATACACAATTTAGAAAGCAAAGGACCTTAAAAGTAATTCTAGCATGTTTGCCAGTTCCTACCAACTATGACCAAACCTATAAATAAGCAAATAAGTGCCTAATCTAGAGCTATAACAAACCCACCAAAGGAGAGCATGCATTAGAACAGTCTAGCAGAGACTCAAAAATGCTGAAGAGCTGAAGACTTAAAAACCTTCCCTCAGTTTGCATGCATCAGCACAGTTCATAGTAAATTTTTGTCTTACTTGGGCTTCTTGACATTCATCACATAAATGCTTCAGAGTAGAATAAATCTTTTACAATTAAATTGGACAGACCCAAATTCTATCCATGGCTAGATGATGGCACTCGAGCACTTAGGCAAGCCTGCAGGAGAGCAGAGAGAACGTGTAAGCAAGAATCTCTGACCATTTCGCATGAAATTTTCTTATCTTCTTTAAAGGAATTTTAATCTGCTGCAAAAGGCAAAAGGAAAAATGTTTTTACGGCCAAAACATTGATACACTTTTTACAATGATAAATAATATTCTAAGTCTACATTGCAGCAGGAAGGTTGTACCATCCGCTTCACTTTGGGATCGTGTTCATCTCATGTAGATTAGCTGTGCAGGGGTGTCACGGTGGCGAAGTGAGTAGCAAAGTAGAGTAGAGGTCCTCTCACAGCAAGAAGGTCGCTGGTTCGAGCCTCGGCTGGGTTGGTTGCTATCTCTGTGTGGAGTTCTCATGTTCTCCTCGTGATCGCGTGGGTTTTCTCCGGGTGCTCCGGTTTCCCCACAAGTCCAAAGACATGCGGCATACGTCAATTGAGAAAAAAACATTGTCCATAGAGTATGAAGGTGAATGAGTGTGTGAGTGAATGTTTCCCAGCGATGGGTTGCGGCTGGAAGGGCATCTGCTGCGTAAAACATATGCCAGAATAGTTGGCGGTTCATTCTGCTGTGGCGACCCCAAAAGCAGACAAGATAATGGATGGATGGATGGATTAGCTGTGCAGCTTGCTACCTAGTGATTGATATATTTTCATGATAATATCTCAGTAGCAGTTTATTTTTTACTGCTAATGTGTCTTCTTCTCACTTTCCCCACATTGTTTTAAACAAGGCTAAATAAAGATTTTTACTTGCGAGTTTTATGCTTCACAATTTCATTGTGCTGAAATTCACCCTCCCACTTGCAATAAATACTTTCTGTCTTTATGTCACATATGTTGCACCGCATTTTAATTAATCAGAGATGGAGAAGAAGTATACCTTGGTTTAACACATTTGTTCTTGTCATTCAGTTCAAAGAGCCAGTTCGTTCATGACCGACACATCATTATTGGCATGAGTCACTGGCGCAGGCGCAGGATCCTCTATGTCTATGGCAATGTATTTCCAGTCGAAAAGCAAGAAATTTTAAAAACTTCTATAATATTTGAAAGCAAATGACCAACCTGTGTCTGTTGCATCTCATTTACCTCAATGAGAATTTTCTAGTATCCCATCTTGGGATAAGATTTGCACCAGAAGATGTAAACAGTTAACCAGTGTCTCTTTTAACATTGTATACATTTGAATGCATTGCTCTGGTTGTTTACTGCATTTTGCATACTCTTCAGATTCCAATGAACCCAATAACTCCTGCTTGGAACCTGCATCACTTCTGTATTGTGTCTTGAAGAAGGCATGCTTCAAACATTCTTTACATAGAGTTTAAACAACAAACAAACAAGAACCATTTCTTTTGGGTTTGGCAACACACTTTTCTTTATTTAAAAATAGTTGGATTTCAAGAATGCAGTTTAGTGTGCCACCATATATATTTATAGTGCTGTACATGTAGCAAAATACTCCACAGGACAAATGTGGGTTGAGGAGATATCTGAGAACTGTCACTCACCAGAACGCCACATACAAGCAGCCCTCAAGAGCACTCGTCTCTAAAGTTTGTGAATGCAGATTCACTGCCGCTGGTTAGAATGGCAGCACAATAAACACACATATATGACACGATTATACAACTGAATATCCGTTCTGTACCTCTCGCAAACCAATTCAAAACGTCATTTAGTGGCAGTGTCTGTTAATGGGTAAAAAAAAGTAATTATCCTGCAAGTTGTATTATCATCAGATCAAATCATCATTTCAAAAACAATTCAGTCAGCAAGGGTGAACTACAACAAAAGTAGAAAACAATGATAAAATATACTGTAACACATCATTAATGAGTACAAACTTGGTTTCATTGACTTTTGGACAGACAATCTCAAAATATACAATCAGATGACACGGGTGGGCAAGCTTTTAGATTATATTTTTTGTAATGCAAATGGGTGATTTTTGCCTATTGGGTATAAGGAGCTATAATTGAACACTGTTGGAGGCAGAAATAAACATGAAAACTACGTTCTAAGCTCACAATAATGCCCAATTCCATTTCAACCCTGAAACATTACATTTAGAAATCATATTGATGTAAATGAAAATGACACTTTTCATTTCTACCATTTACCACTCTCAAATTTAAAGGTATCTCTAGAGGATTCATTTGACATCAATCCTTAAATTTATATGCAAAATGATGTTGAATCTGTGTAACATTTGTTCATTTGATTTTCAATTAAAAAAAACGAAAAGCAATTTTGTTTTTTCATTTATAATTTTCAAAATGGAAAACATTTTTTTTTTGTTTTTTCATGTTTTGATACTGTTTAAATCAAAAATGACTTACAAGCATGCAGTTTTTCATTTTTGTTTTGAAAATAAACATTGATAAAACAAATTCTCTTTTAATTTTTTGGTTTTCGGTTAAAAAAGAAAATCAAATGAATGTATGGTAGACGGATTATGTTATGATGCTGATGTTATTTTTGACTATCATAAATCATAATCATAATCAGTCCCAACAGTGGGAACCTGCAGCCTGCAGAACTAATCATAACAAGAAACAGATGGGATGAGGAGAAGAACTGCAAGTGGAATTCAAACCAAGATCCAGAGATACTGTGCCCACAACTGCACCAACATGCCCCGGTAACACTAATCACGTTTGAATGTTAAATGTTTGTGCTATTATTATCTTTAATAATATTCCAGTCACCAACAACCAGTTGAGCAAGAGAAGTGGGTAGCATCATGTAGCTGAAATGAATCTGGAAAAGTAAGACCGGTGCTGGTCATTTAATTACAATATTGCGAAAAAATGATTTAGTTTAGTGATTACATTGAAAAAGTGAAACTTGAATATTATATTCTTCTTTTACACACATCCTGATAAATGTGAAGTGTTAATTATGATGTTTATTACTAATAAAAACCTTGAATTCAGTATCTCTATCTCAGTATCTGGTGTCACACTCTAATCAGCTAATTAACCATTTTTAGGAAACATGACAATACAACAATAAAAACAACACACAGAGGTCAAACAAATCTGAACGCTGACATTTTTATCAGTCTATGTGTAAAAGAAGAATATAATATTCAGGTTTCACTTTTTGAAAAGTATTTCAGAACTTTTTAACATGATATTAGAATTATATGATAGACAAATGCATTGCAAAAGGTAAAACTTAAACACACCCGTGACATCAGCAAGTAACAAAATATTTGAAACATAAAACAAGAACTATATACGACAATGAACAATGTACAAAAAATTACTAAAATACAGTACAACCATTGAGCTGGGGGATCAAACACTGACATTGCCTAGCACCTCTAGTTTTAGCACATTTAGTCTGCTAGAAAATACCATTATTGTCTCTGCCCCAGATGTCAAACACATTTGCAACGGTTTATGAGATGATGTGTACTGAAATGTTTACATGCATTAAGCTTGACACCATTGCATTGGAAAATAGAAAAAAAACCAAAAAACGCTAATGCCAAACTGCTGTTAGATGAAAGCAAAACAGTCCGGTTCAGCGTTAACAACTCAACATCTGTTAATTTCAGATTGAAGTACACACTGCAGCCTGAAGTACACACTGCAGCCTATCACCATGAAGCAATCAAGAAAACATGGCTTTTGCATATTCCTGGTCTTTCCAAATAAATGCAGCATTTGCAAGAAAAACCATCAGAGGAGAAAAAACGATGCTTGAAAACCTTCAGTGTCAGATCTGCTCACACTTTTGCACTTTTGTATCTGAAGTTTGTAAAGTAGGCAGAGAAGCGCGATGGATGATGGGTGAAGGGTAGGCTTCGAGAGACAGCTAGCAGATGTAGCAAATCACGGCAAACATAATCACTGCGCATATTGATTAACATCAGAATGTTTCTAAACCCAGTTCACAAGACCACAAATATTCTTTTGGTAAATCATCTGAGTTAAAGAGACACGGGCATGATACGGAGTTTGCTTGTTTTACGTGTTTTCCAGTGACGGTCGACATGTGGAATTGATTGAAAAATACTTTAGATTTCAAACGCTCTGACATAAACACCCTACGGAGAACACAAATCCCTTAAAGCCAACATGAAACAAATCTGACAGTTTATTTTACAGCCTTAATCTACAATTTGAGTTGCGTTCTTATATAATTGTCGGAATTTTAGTTCAAAAGTAAAATTAACTTAATTATAAAGTAAAATATTATGCTTTAAAGACTACAAAAAAGTGACAAAAGGTCACATTTACAAACAAACAGCGACTATTTATTAAGTGATCAATGGGGCGGGGCTGAGAATCAGACCATTACAATAATGAGAAAAATATATCATAATATATCTTAATATATCAAAAGCCTTATTATTTACGACTTTTTAGCATCAGCTAGCTTAAAATGCAATTGTGTTTCTAAAGCTCACTATAACTTTTTATCATAACTTTAAATAATGAATAATAATGTTTTAATGTAATAATAATGAATTTAATAATGTTACTTTCCAAAACAGTGTAAACTTCCAAAATAATGAAACTTGTCAGGGTCAGGGTTCAAAATCTGAACTGAAGAGCACCTGTTCAATGATCAATAACTGTAATAGGGATAAAAAGATCAGAGTACTGGGGAACAAATGCGTATTGTAGTAAAAAAACATTTGTCGTAAAGAAAGGAAAGCTTTATCTTCTCCACGGATCAACTGAAAAACAAGATAATGATAGCCGGCAGGTGTTAAGGGGATAATGGCACCTGTTCAATCAGGTGTCTGACAAAATCCATGATTTAGTAAACATCAACATTTTTTTGTGTACTTTTCGATTTTTCCTGACTAAATTTTTTAAGTATGATGACTAACACTCATACTCATAGAGTTTAAGTTGTGCAAAAGCCCTTTTATGAAACACAAACAGAATATTTTTCCTCTTCAGTCCCTCTAAGATATTATGTTGAGAAATAAACTATTGGTGCGTTGCCAGAGTTATTAATCAATATCATTTGTTCCTTTTACAAGCAATCGTCCAAGCAATAGGACTGACTACACTGTAGAAATTTGTCTTTTAAATCTGCCAAAAACCTCCAGGGAATTTCTAGAACATGTAATATTTGAATGGATATTTTTGCATAATGCTACAATAAAAGTCAGAACAGAGAAGCGAAACATCTCCTTGGGTGGGATTTAAACTTTGAACAGAGGAGCTTTACTAGTATTCTGAACCACATGTGGACGCCTGGTTTTAACTTTCATTCACAAAGATGAGTCAGACTCGCGCCTGCAAGTTTTGAGTGACCAACTGCAAAAAGTTTTAGGTGGCAAGTGTTCAGGATATAATGCCATCTGTTCAATCAGCAGACTATCCCAGAATGCATTTCAAGTTTACAACTACAAATGAAACCCTGTAAATCATGAAAAAAACTGTAAAATCAACAGGACATTTGTCCTGTATATTTATTATTTTTTCCCCAGTTAAACATGTTATTAGGCTCTTTGCTATTGTAAAGATATTATTAAAGTCAGGAAAATAGTTCCTTCACTAGCATCACACAGCAATCTAAACATTGTTTTAACAGGCCTCAAAACAGTTCACAGGACTTCTCTGGTGTTTCTGTTGGCAAAAAGGACCCTTTTTACAATGCTAAAGAATAAAAAGTGATAATAAAACAGGTGGTTCGGTTTTAATATCTAAATTTAAAGCAGTCATAATAAATGGTGGAAAAAAGAGAGATGGTGTCAGTTGCAGCTTCATGTTGGCTTTTAGAGCAAGCGCATGACTGAGAAAATTCATTATCAGTTTTCTTGCCTTCCTCGCTAACGTTTTAACCAAAGGTGCTTCTTAATAGCAGCAGTGCTCAGCGACAGATTCCCTCCACTCATCCAGAGCAAAAACACTTCTTCCCCTCTATTTCAACGAAGGATGAGTGTCAGAAGCATCTGTCCCTTCTGGTCCCAGCTGTGCTTTTTAATACAAGCAATTTTCTAAACTACGGTAAACAAAAAAGATCATTTGTCAGCGAGTGTGGACGAGGAGTGTTATTATTTCTCTCTCCTCCTTGAGTGCTCTGCTACAACTCTCTGAGTCACACAGAAAGGATGGCGAGCTCTTAAGGGGCCGTGTTTCGTATGGAGAGCATCATGTGACCTCAGTCAGCCATCATCACGGATGATGTACTGCTCAGTGGTTTAAAACCCTTAAAAACTGTCTGCTGGTAAACACACTTGCACTTCAGAACACCATTGTCAAGATGCATTTACTTTGAAGCCAGTCTCTTTCGGCTGTGCAATACAGAAACTTTATCACTTCATTCTGTGGGAATGTAACATGTCCAACCTGACGCCCCAAAAAGACAGATGGAGACAAAGAAAAAGCCGAGGGAAACAGAAAAATGGAACTGGCACTAAGGATGAAATATGTGGAGACAGAGGTTGTGTAGGATTTTAAAGACAAGATGTCTGGTGGTGGATTAAAGTTGCACTAAAGCTGGGCTTGGACCTGGTTCTTTTGTAGTACTTGCAACTTTAATGCTTGGCTTTTTTCTTGATTGACGTCTAACTTCCTATAAAGTAAAAAGTTAGGAACTCAACTCAAAGAAGGCAACCTTTGACCATAGATTTGTGAGCTTTGATGCTATTTATATATGATATATCACATGTATCTGTGCTCAAATAAAAATGTATGCAAATAAATGTTCTGTCCAACTAAAACAAATAACCTTTTAAAAACAAAAAATACTTTAAAATTCATTTGTTTTTACCAAACATTTAGGGACACAAACCAACCCCCCCCCAAATACAAAAACACCCCAACAATGTATGGCTGACTTACATTTGTGATCAGAAAAGTTTGAAACTAATAAATTATTTTAAAAACATTAAAAAACTATAGCAAATACCAAAAGGTTTTGACTGACTCAAGTTTTTAATTATTTAAAAAAAAACTAAATAATAGAGGCCTTTGCAAGTTTGTGGACAGGCTTTGTAAATATTCAAAGTATTTTAAATATAAACAATATGAAAGCAAACAATTAATATTTTTTTACTTTCTAATGTAAATATTGTCTCAAATGAAATGATCAAAAAACACAATAGCCTACTAGCACTTGCAGCTTTTAAAAACAAAAGCAAAAGTCGCGGGCAAAAAACTAAACAAAACTAAACACAAACAACTCAAAAACTGCTATTTGAGTTATTTTGTATTTTGATTTTTAAACAAAACCTAGATGCCAATTCAGTTGCTGTCTAAACACATGTATTTCAACAATAATCTTTATAATGTATTAAATCAAACATTAAATTAGCTTTAAAATTACTCAATCAATTCTAAACAAAAGAAAAATGTGTGTAACTTTTCTAAATTGGCCTCCAAACTCAAAAATATATGGCCTTAGATTGCCTTGATTTTTAGTGTAACTTGAGCAGTTTTGGCATCATTCACAGTTCTTTTGGGGACATTATAGAAATAGTTCATTCAAAAGAGAAACTTCTGTCACTCGTGTCTCTCTGAAGCCTGTTATTTTCTTCACAGTAGAGGCAGAACAGACCAACAATTGAAGTCTTTCTCAGGCCTGAATAATATGCACCTAAAGATGTCAGAACAGATCTGTAGAAATAAAACACCCATCAGTCACTGCGCTAGCTCCCAAGCTAGCTCCCTCTTGTTCTATCCTCCATTAGAATAAGCTTGCGTCACATTTGATCAATAGAAAGGACATCTGAATGTGAATTTTCGCTTCAAAATATACCATTTCTTTTCATAAAAATGCTCATTACTAATCTGAAACTTAGTTGCTTAAATCTATAAATTTATCATTCAAAGAAGGGCTTCACTTTGAATAGCTTTAGCCCAAACTCTGAACCGTTGCTTGGTATATGAGCCAATCATATATTGAGGGAATGAGAAATATGCAGTTTAATAAATCTACAGGCTTTTAATGTGTGGATTTAATTATTTCTACACAACACAGATTTCTGAGAATTGTATTATCTAAACTAATCCTGGTTTACTGAATCCACTTAGATGTTATTGGATTAGATGAGACACAGACATTTGTGTCATGAGGTGAGGATGATTGAATTCATTTCAGTATGAACCGTGCTTCGTAATCATAAAACATCAGCTATTTGTATTATTTCTACCTTCTTTTACAGACTGGAAGTTTAAAATTAGAGAGTAAGACAATAAGGGTCACATCCAACATAGCTCTGAAAAAAATTATGTGGCTAACTGACAGAATTTTCCATTTTTGTTTGAACTATTTCAAAATTTCAAACAAATAATTTCATACATGACAGAAATCTACTAAAACAAAGAGTTGAAGAAAAACATAAAAAAAAAATCTTTTTCAAGACCCAACACATCACTTTAAAAGAATCTGAAAGCTATCGATTCGGTCACTTTAAATGTTACTGTTGCAGAGTAACGTGAATAGATGTACATTAAGGCAGCTGTTTTATTAAGCTCCCTCTTAAATAAAAAATTAACTAAAAAAATGGGTAAATCGTCACGCTCACTCTTTCTTTTCTAGACGTTGCTCTTACTACTTTCGTAAACATCTGCCAGTCTTCTCAAACAGCCAATAGCAAAAGATTTAGTATTTGTTCAGTTCAAATAACCTTGTTGTTGGAAAGGCTTTTTTTAATTGTACGCTATACTTTATGAAACTCAAATCTCAACCCTTAAAAAAAGATACTTGCGTTCAGAGAACAAAACCTTAGATTTGCTTAAAACATGTTAAGAGTTCATTCTCCAACTCCCCTCAAGACATTTGTGTTATCTGTTCAACCATTTTCCAGTTCTGTTTGTAGCACTTTTAGCATAGCATAGCTTAGCTTAGCATAGAACATCCATTCAGTAAGACTGAAGTTTCAATATGTCAAAACCGATAATTTTTTTATGAACAGTTTGACTCTTCTATAGTTGCTTTGTTTACGAAGACAAATAATAGATGAAAAATTTACTTTCCAGGTCAACATTGATTGGAACAATGCCTCCACTCTGCTTTATTAACCTAGTAGCTTTGCAGCAGCAACATGGTTTTGGCTGGCACAGAAATATCACACTGTACCAGATAAAATGGTTTACTTTATTAAAAGTTAAAACTTTCATGAAAAACAGAGCTAAACTTTTTTATCAACTCTGTTTATCTCACTAGTTTGTGTCCTGTTTGTATTATTGTTACTCAAGCAGTGTTTGCGGGTCTGGTGGACCCATTGATTTTTAATCCCAATAAAAACGTTGTTATGTTAAAATATTTAAAAGTTATTTACTTTAGCCAGGAAACAAGTGATTTAAAAGCAAATACATTTTTGTTGTTGTTTTTTAAACTTATTTCTTCACATTTAGAATTTAAACCATGTATGGAGTTCTCATTATTGTTACTTTGGCAGGGTTGGCGTAGACCTTTTACATTTTGCTGCTTTTAATTCACACAATCATAGAATTTTATACTAAAATGTAAACTTGTATGATTATCTGTGATTTATGTTTGTGTGGGAAGATAGAATAAATACTTTTCACCCTTTTACATGCTCCAGGTCCAGTAGAACCTGAACACCTTGTGTGTTATATAAAAGGGGATATACAGGGTGACATCATAAAAATGTGTTCTGAAATATGTTTTTCATAGAAAATGAGCCAAGGCCGTTAATCTCAGTATCAAATAATAACTGCTTTTATAATTTCTCTTTTGATGAAAACTGAAAATGGGTCCCACAGACCCAAACACCGTATAAGGGTTAAAAAAAGCTAATGCTCTTACCCAATTCAATGATCTATGCTAAGCTAACAAAAATTGCTATTGCCTGATCTGGAAAATGGCTTGAAAAGATTGCTGAATGGCTGATAATTCTGGAGAGTTGGATACTGAGGCTTCTAGAAAATGAAGTTTGCCTTTAATGCTGGCTAATTTCAGTTTTCCTGTGCACTTAAAAGACAAACACGGACAAACAAACAAAAAGAATTCTCAAAAACAAAACAGCAAAGATTCCAGTCTCTAACAAAACTATCTGACCAAGACAAAGCTCTTTTTCAATTTATCAGCTAAGTGAAAATCCAAAAACAAAAAGATTGAACATGTCCGGTCTTCTCTTCACTCAATATTCGCTAGAAGGATTTATGTGTTAGTCAAGCCACATAGTTCATCCTCTATCTCCTTCCTCCAAATATTAGTTAGTTCAAGCATAAAATAAAGGTTTTAGAGGAGATGGAGAAAGTCTGAAACCTCACAGATGAACGCTGGTCATGGCTGGCTATGCTCTTGCTCTGTCCGAGGCTCTTTTAGGCAGATTAATGGAGTACGACTGGAGGACTAGAGTCTACACAGTCTGATGAAGAGAAAGATCTGATGAGGAGACACATCGACCAGTGGTGAAAGTTCTAGATACAACAGTTGGAGCTGTCCTTTAAAGTCTTTCCCATAAACCACTGGGGCTCTTGAGAAATAGTTTGGTTAAGCGTCATATTTCTTCCCGCTTCTGTGGATCTGATGGAACAGTGTCATGGAAAAGGCCATCCCCAGGAGCTGAAAAGACAAAGCCCAAAGCAAAGGTTAACATGAAACTTGTAAGCTGTAGGTCAGAAAAGTACACACTGGAAAGGATTGAACAGTGAATTATTCCGATGACAACAAAGGTCTAAGAGAAAACAAGAATGCAGTTGAATTTTACACAATGCAATTCTAAACAGAAGCTTTCTGTATGTTGCATAAGTATTAAGTAAGGCTGCAAACAGAGTAGAGCCAAGAAGTTCGAGATGCCAATTAATGACAGAAATAGACTTTGCGAGACAAATTTAAGAAGTCATGGAACATTTTGTAACAGTAAACAGTGCATGTACCTTGAATTAAGTTTGAATTAAAGGAAAATTGTGATTTTATTCTTAACACTAGTCACATTGTTGTTCAGGAGAGCTATAACTTATGTAAACCTCATTTTACGTTTGAAAAACTGTTTGACAATTATAAATGCGTTTTGCACAGCTGCCATAATGTTGTGAATAATTAGTTTTCTAATGTAACTAATTAATGCTGTTAACTAAACTACTGTTTAAAGTAAAACTAATGTTAACACAAGTTAAATCAGAAATAACAGCTAAAACAATACTAGGATGTTAAAACCATATAATAATAATAAATAGTACACTTTGCGTTTGATATTAATGACACCATACTTTGTGTTACACACTAGCAGAGCTAGTTACTTTCAAGAGTGCACACTCCAGAAACTAGCCATAGATACACAAGCATACTTGGCAGGAGCTAGTGTGTAACCTAGAACCTTGAACCTTGAAACAGACAGAGAAAGGTGTAAAAACAGAATAATTGTGTGAATAATAATACAACAATTTTTACATTATATATATATATAATTTCTGAAAAAGGCTGGCGTGTAGCATCAGGTGAACACACATTAACTGCACACTACTTTTTGGCTCCCTGTAAAACCACTCAGAGTCCCTTTGAAAATAAAAAACAAGACAACACGATAGCACAGCATATCATCTGTAAGCACCAGTACGCTGTTTTTCTCCACTTGTTTAACTGTGTTTACGCATGTCCATTTCTGAAGCTGTAATACTGGCATACAACAAACAATATGTAGTTTTTTTGTGTGCATACCTCAACCAACAAATTTAAAAGAGCAAATGCAGTCTATTGAAATGCTCTGCAGTAATTAAACAAATACCAATTTCACTTTTAAAATTTAAATTTGAAGCCTCAAAAAATGAAATTTCGTCATCGCACCTGTGAATAAATGCTAGAAAGTTAATTGAGACTGGGACATAAAGAAAACACTAGCCAATTTCCACCTTACACAAAAACACAATCAAAATGTGTTCATTAGAGGAGGTGGTGAGGCATCTGTGAAGGAAGTAAACGGAAATCTGTTGCAAAATCAGACGCTTTGAAGTTCATTTTTAGATTGATCCTTATAGATCAAACCCCCAACGGTGGTCGACATTCCACAGTCATTATCTTAAAGCTGCAGCCTGCTTCATCACACGAGCAGGAAGCAACAGACAGCCTGAGTGTGTGGACTCAATCACATTCTCTCACATCTTTGGGCTTTAAAGGTACGGCATTGCTTCTTCTTTATACTCTGAATTCCCCCAGACACTGAAGCGTAAACCTTGGCAGACTTTCACACAAACTTCAGCGTGAGATTGGTAGTGTTGAGGCCTCTAGCAACAGCTGACAAGATGAGGTGAACCATGGTTGAAAAACTCAAGAATATAAAGCTTTTAACAGTCCGTGTGTACCTAGAACAAAGTCTACTGTGACCAGAGCCCCCACAAAGTTATGAAAAAGAAAAGAAAATGGGAACCATGATGAAATGCTTGGAACATTCCTACATGGAGTGTGTTACTAAACAACTAAAAACTTTCGGGCTATTAAAAAGACAATTTTTTGACTTTTGGAGCTTTGCAGAAAAACAAAATTACATGAGCTTTCTCAGGTGATTGCACATCACGTTTCTTTACAGAAAATGTAGCCATTTGCTTGGTTTAGATGATTATGCACCTTTAGCATGAATCAACAATGTGGGTTTTCTAAGAGATTATATCCGATTGCTAGGAAAAACCAATCGCACCTTAAAGTGCCTCATTCTAAAGCTACAATCAGGACTTCCGAGAGTTTAATATCTTTCTCTCTTGATTAATCTGTACTTCATCGGTGAATAAAAGCGTATGTTAGTGGCTTAGATCAGGGGTATCCAACTTAATCTCTGTAGGGCTAAAACCCTGTGTAGTTCACCTGTTTTAAGACAATGGTTCTTAAAACTGCTGCCACATGTTTCTGTCTCTGCAGATAGTGAGGTGTTGACTTCGAGAATACACAAATCCCTGGATGAGAGTGAGGAAAGACTGATCAGCAGCATGGGATCAGCTCCCATTCCTCCATCAGAAAAGAGTCAGAACGATCCCTTCTGAGCTGATAAACTAGATTTGTCGCTATTCTGTATATTGTCTGAAAAGTTAGTAAATCGTGTTGGCAATGTTATTCCGAAGTGAGCTACGTGAGATAAACAAAGTGCCTCACTGACAACTAACAGGTCAGACAATAAAGCTTAAACTAAGTGAAGTGCTGTTGCACCTAATAACTAAATTTAAAAAAACATAAAATTGTAGTTTGTCTAAAAATGTGCAAGGTTGTAGACTAAATTGAATTGTCTGGTTTGTAACATAAATATGATTTCATTAAAAAGGTTCCTCACCTGTTAATGCACCTCAGTCAGCAGAAGCAGGAGGAGTCAGTCCTCCCTCTCTCTCAAACAGCATCATTTAAAAGCATTGTAAATACCACAAGGTGAAAAAAACACTTGATGGTGTTTGCAGTTAATAAGGGTCAATCAATCTGATTTGTAGATCGATTGGTTTAGATTGATTTTGGTCAGGTTCATTTTGTGCATTTTTACACCTTTACTCTACCATTGTTCTGTTTTAGTACCTCTGCCCACTGTTTTCTTCAGATGTTTCATTATGATTAGCAACATTTTGCTTGTATAAACTCTGATGAGAGGGGTTTTGTCTTCATTCAAAACCACATAATATGTTTTTATAAAAAAAATTTAAATGCAAACTGGCAAAATAACTTAACTATCAAAATCAAATACGTTTACTATATAAATATGTAAAGCTATCAATTAAATCCTGCATGAGGGATGAAGTGAGAATACAAAGTATTGATTATAACATATATTATGAATATTATATATATGTATATATATATATATCTCCCAGCAAGACAGGGTTGCAGCTGGAAGGGCATCCGCTGCATAAAACATATGCCAGAGAGTTGGCGGTTCATTCCGCTGTGGCGACCCCGAAAGGGAAGAAAGCCGACATGAAGATGAATGAATGAATGAATGAATATTATATTATATTTATATTGAGCTGTGAAAACAAAATACTAATATATTGTGTTCACTCTTCAAGCATTTATACACATTTGCTGTATATTCCATTTGTTGACCAATCAAGAATGGGAATGGTTGTTTATTGCAGTCCTAGTTTTAATGTAAACAGAACGATTTTATCTATGTATTAAATTTAACTACATCGTATTTCATTGGAATTTGTTTACGTTTTTATTTTTATTTATCAGGATATCTCATTTTAAGCATACAAATTTGTATGCAACTAGCTGTTTTGTTACAGGTTACAGAAAATAAATAGTTTGGAGATGATCAAAATCTATCTTAAAATTTCTTGGGGATTTAGTACATTTACATTTTATTAAAAATAAATTTTCTGTTTATTTATAAAGCCTCCATGCCACATATTACAGAGGGAGGCTTGTATTTACTGCAGATTTAACATACAAAACGTACCGTTACCTCGATGTGTTTCTTCAAATTAGATGTAGTGCAGTAAAAGTACAGCTGCACTGAAAATGTACTCATGTAAAAGTAAAAAATGTTAAAACTACTCACTAAATCACAATTTCTAAAAAAAACAACAAAAAAACCCCCACAACTACTCTATTACAGTAACGTGAGTATTTGCAATTCGTTACGTTACACCCCTGATTGTCAGTAAAATCTTTTCTGTGCAGAAAATGAACACGACAGCATGAATAAACCAATAAGTTGTTCCATGCAAAAACTGAATACAATGATACTTCGAGATGTTTCATGTTACGAAAAATACAAGATGCAAAAGGCCACTCGAAGAATATTTTGCTCCAAGATACGAAAAACACGTACAAGAAATATGCACGTGCATATATTTGACATTTGAAATTCGGGCGCTGACAACACTGGGTATCACGTGACTGCATTCAACGCGCCACCAAATGTCGACTGCTGATCTTTTGTACTTCAGTACCAGCCCTGATGTTGTGTGTTAGCATTCATGTGTGTTGGTGGTTGTAGAATCCTGCTCTCCTATTGGTCAGATCACACTCATGACACCTTCCCAGAACTGTTATACTTCTCTTCATGCATTCTTTTGGTTTCTTGTTGGTCTCCTAAAGTCCTGAATATTTTTGTGCTGCTTTTTTTGCAAAGCATATTTTTATGGTCATGGCTCTCCTCCGCTACCATTTCTTCTCCTCCCCGCCTCTTCCGACACTTCACCCCATTCGAAAGGTAAGGGTTATTATTTTAAATTTATTTTATTCTTTTTTTTTGTTTTAATAGTATTAATTAGATTTATAATGTGTACTTTTAAAGATGAAATAATCCAGCATACGAAGGCCCCTCCAGAACGGATTAATTTTGTATCTCAAGGTATCACTGTAGTTGACAAAGAAAAGTTAAGATAACAATGTTTATGCACCGTTTTGGAAGCCAACAGAAACCTGACTTCCATGTTTATCTGACACTGTGAAAATCATCTCCCAATGAAACTCAGTTTCTTAAAAGTGCCAAAAAGCTTCAATATAAAGTCAAACAGCTGTCAGACCTGGACTATATAACAGCCATATCTAGTTCCTTGAAAAGTCCTCAATTTTATGCTAATCAAAAGCACCTCTGCAGAATGTACACATTGATCTGGTCACATCGATAATCAAGCACATAGAATGCCAACTCAAGATAGAGTGATAATGAACAGCTGCGAGGCATCTTATGCTGCCGGCGGGTTCACTGTCTATGCGCTAGTGAATCAGGATGCTCTAATGAGCTGTTCACCTTTCTCTGCAGTGCTGAATGTGGCGCATCACACATGTGCTTCAGTGTTTCCGCGGAACCGCAGGAGACAGGCACGCTCATTATCACCCCAGAGCTTGACACACTGAGTGATGGAAAACAGACCAGTACACACTTACCTGGACTACCAAGAAACACATGCCTATGGTTCCAAATAGGTGCTTATTATCTTCAAGCCACTCTTCCATCTTCTCGTAGCAGCCCTAGAAGACAGAAAAAGCCAATGAAACAAACAATTTTCTCTGTGTGATGTGCAGGCTGTTCGTTAAGGTTCATGAAAGTCTGAGAGAGCGAAGAAAGATGCTGCAGCATTTTCAAAGAACAGTGACTGGAAAAAAGCTAATTCAGCGATATTTTGTGGAAAGAGGAAATATGGCTTTCAGTAAATGGTGTTGTGAGTGCAAAGAAACCACTTTCAGCAAAACCAAACACTATGACGATAATGCAGTATAATGCTGTAGTATCATTGGATAAAAGCTGATGGTGGATCAGTTTCCTATCAAACATTGGTCAGACCCCATTGTAGAGAACATGGCCAGATCCAGTCAGAGTCGTATGGTTTGCTTGAACAAGAATAGTTTCAAATCACAACGTGGCGCTCACATCCAGAAAGAGTCCTGGATGGACGTTCAAATCTTGAAAAGCTATTTAATGGACTGATCATGCCTGCAGGTGTTCAGGGTTTCCTGTATCAATGTTATTTTAACTTTAATGATGCTAGGTTGTCATTTAAAACATTCATATATTCTGCTGAAAAAAAATTCTCAGATTATTACATGTTCAATCCCACATGTATTATAAATCTGGACTAAGGATTGTTTTTTTACTTCAAACAAACAACTTTTTTTTACTTTTGGACTTTTAGTATTTTGCTATTTTAGATAATCAGCAAATGTCACTATAGTATAAAGTCTTGCGCTTCATAGACTTTTGTTTCTCAAATTTGTCGACATTTGGTCTTCATGCCTCAGCATGATCATGAACCCAGGAAACACCCCGGAAAGGGCATGTTTGCATGTCTGAGGACGTCCTGAAACAACATTGATTCCACGGCCAAATTCTGTGAATGATGTCTTTTCAACTTTCAGGTTTGAACTATATTTCAAGCAGTTCCGAAAGTCATTAGAAGACGTCATTTCTAGGTGAAAAATTTGTGTATTTGTTGTTGTAGTTAACCAAATTACAGAATACCCACACACGAGGAACTGTAGAGCTTCTGGAGTTGAAAGATAAATTTGTAATTATATGGTGTGTGGTTTCAGGCTAACCTGAAAACAAATGTGACCCTGTATGACTTCATCCTTGCATACTGTTACCTTTACCCACTCTTTTCAAAACTTTGAGCACTTCTTGTTCTGCTTTAATGAACAAATTGCATTGAGAGTTCACTAAAAGCAAATGCCTCATCCGGGTGCACTCCATTAGTACCTCAGTGGAAGACTAAAAGCTGCCATGAGAAGGTTTGACAGTTTGATGTGCAACATCGGCCACTGATGTAAAGCTCTGTCAATGGCACTAAATGTGTTCTGACAGGAACCCATGGACTCTACAATCATATGTAAACATACGGTGAATTACACTTAGATTTCATTAACTAAACCTACTCCTGTGAGAAGGATAAACATACTGGGTGTCCAAACCTGAGCTGAGACACATAAAGAAACATGCACTTTATAGACACACTTACAGCTTCTTCCAACAGAGTGATCTGTCTTGAATCCATAGCTTTTACTGCCTTTCATTTATTAATAATACATCTTTCAAAGACAGAGAAGAGAGAGAATAGAGAAGTCATTAACTCCAGTCCTTTCTTTGATCACATCTCAATCAAACAATAGAATGAATTCAGAATAGGAGGCTTAATTTTTAAGTGGTCATTTGTCTGCAATTTCTTTCCTTTGAGTTTGATTGACAGGCTACTATCTGACGAATCCAAAGTGCTGATATTATGTGTGTTCGAGTATCCAACGCTCAAGCCGTGCTGTTGAATAGCTGAGCATTAGTTGGTCTTGAAGCTGAAAGATTGTGAAGCAGTTTCACGTGGGAGCTGAAACGAGGACAGCAGTCACTCAGACAGGCTCGGGTTTATACAACATTTATGTCTACTGCTG